>OX608074.1:122354435-122997099 GCA_951509635.1 Eupeodes luniger
TATAAAATTTTATCGAAACAAATTTGTACCCCACACAAGTGTGATTTTATTCGTTTATTATCTTAAAAAATTCTTGGTGTCTTTTAAACATCTATCTATATATATAATATATATGTGGTTTATCGTTATCCTCGGAATGTGTCGTCGTAGTGAATAGAAAGAGCGAGTCCGTCGGGAAAAAAAGGAAACGAGAATTCACAAAATAAAAGAAAAAAGCAAAAAAAAAAACATGTCGGTTCGTCTTCGTTTTCGGTGTCATCCTCATCGTTGTTGCGTTCTCGTCTATAGTTCGTAGTTTCTTCATCAGAAGAATTAAATTAAAGTGGATATAATTTTGTCCGTCTCGTCTCGACATCTTGACGTCTTCAAGAAGGAGCCAAAGCCAAACATCGCCCAGGATTAACACTTAGTTGTTAATTGTAGTTTATTAGTTGGGAAATTATAACAAAAATATAAAATAAAAAAAAAAAAAACAGGGAAACAAAATTAAAATTTTCCCCGAGGAATATTGGAATAAAAGAACGAAAAGGAAGGAAGGAACGGCAGAAAAAAACTCCATCAAAAGGTGTGTGTATAAATATTGTAGCACATGCGCAATGTTGTGTTCAATTTCTATTTAATATTTTCTTTTTGTCTTTTGAGTTTTTGTGTGCGGAATCCAGAAGAATGGCATTCTAGAGAGTTTAAATGGAGAAGAAAAATTCAATCTAAAAATGTATATAAAAATAAAACAGACTGTAGTTAAGACTTCACTAATCACTTTGTTAAAATTGCGCTGTCTTGTTAATGAATTTTTGTTTTTGCCTTTACACAAATGGATTACCCTGTGTGTTGACCTCTTAAAATGGCTAATTATTATGATTTAAGTTAAAGTATTATTTGATAATGATATGATTTGAAGTGGGGGTGAAAGCAATATCGGAAATGACTACGACGACTACGACGTAGACGAGGAACGATAGGAGAGAGAGTTTTAGTTTATTTTCTTTTTCAATTCTTCCAAAGTCAATATTGTGTGCAGTTTTTCTTTTTTTTTATTTTCTTTTCCTACGAATTGTCCTTGAATTTCCCAACTGCGTCAAAAAATAATAAATTATTCATTAAAATTGCTTTTTTTTTTGTACCTATATTTCTTGTTTGTTTAAATTGACAAGCAACCTATGTACATATGTATAAAAAAAAGGGTTCAGACTTTGATGTCCTAAGTTTAACATGTAAAACACGTAGGTATGTTATTGAGCCAGTTGGAATTATGTATTTTACATTTTTGATTCAAGTTTTTTCTTTCTGTATTATTTTTATTCCTCTCTATGGATTGGATTGGCTGCTATTCTATTCCGCCATGTTGTTCGAATCCTTGCAATAGATATATACCTACCTACCTACATGTGAAGATGGTTGGGGAGTGAGGGGGGATGGTTGGTTGAGAATAACGTGTGGGGGTGGTGATGGACTTTTTTTTCTTATTATTTTTGTGTTCTTTTAAAAATACAAATACCCAAGAGGAGACAGCTGATTATGGATTATAATAGAATTTTACTTATTAGAAGGTTCTTTAAAATTGATGCAGTGGAAATATTTTTAACCTTTTAATATCTGGTAGGTAGGTATGAAAGTTCCTAAGGAAATATTTTTTTGATTTTCCTTAAGTCTTAAAGGTAAATAAATAAATGATACACAGATATTTATACATCTTGTGACCTTCAAGAATGTTTTTACCTAAAAGGTTTTTAAATAGTCTGTTCTAAATGTAGGAAACTGTGCTATAAGCCTACCAACTCATTAATATACATACCTATTTCGAATGAAATTTAATTGCTTTGTAATTTGCAAGACCATAGCTCTTAAAAAGCCCAATTAGGTACCTCTCAATTTAACACTCGTAGCTTTTTCTCTCCATTAAGTTTCATTCAATCAGTAAATATGCTTAAATCTTATAAGGTATGTAAACAATAAGATTTCTAAATGAATTTAGCACAATGTAGTACCTAGATTTACCTACTTTTCTAAATAATGGTGTAAGATTGTTAAAAAAAAACAATGAATTCAAATGTCTTGAGATATTTATCTGTGAATGATTTTCAAATACAAAACTGGTCTATTTAAAGATCCAACATCAGGCTTCCAGGTTGACAGTCCATGATGTAAAATGTACCTATCTGCTTCACAAATAAATACCAGCGTTAAATCTATGTCAAGGTTTAGAATTTTGGAATTCCCAAATGATAGACGTCTAAGCAATTAGCGAGAGGAGTTGGATAATGATTTTTTTTTAACGTGGATCCTCTAGACAAATAAAATATGTGTCAATTAAAGTTGTACGAGTTTAATTAGTAGTTATTATTATATACAATTTATGTATACCTTCCTAACTACCTTTAGACTCAAATAAAAATTCTTAACTTATAAAATTCTTTAACTTAAAAAGCTGTTTGAATTCAGTCCAGAAATTCTACGAAACATATTTTCTTTTCATTTACCGAGAGAAGAAATAAAATTCTAAGAAATTATTTGCAACACAAAATTTTAAGTTGCTAATAAGTATACAAAAAGTTCACCAAATCATAAATACCTGTAGCTGTATTTAGATATGTAGATTGTAGGTACCTATTTATAACGTTTAAATAAACTTTATTATAAGACCGTATGTTAAAATCTAGCTTATTGTGGTACATAGGTATTTAGTTTTTAATACCAAAGTGATAAGGTATGTGGTAGGTAGGTAGTTAGGTTTTGTATGTTCAAGTGGTTATGAAATTCATAATGTTGTCACAATATTGTAGATATAAAGCTGTAGCTGCAAATTGTGGACCAGCTGTGAAATTTAAGAAGTTTTTAAACTTTGGAGAGTATGATTTCGATTTGTAGCTATAGCAAGAAATGCTGATTAGTCAAATTTATCTGTAAACTTGTTTTTACTTCTATCTATAAAAGTGGTAAAGCGATTTGACTATATATATTTCATTTCAGATTTTAACGCAAAGCATTTCCGTTCTATAGCCATTTATGTATATTTTGTTTTTAAATTACAAACTTTGCTCAATTTTAATAGAGTTCCTAGTAAATGTTATCACATCTAAAATAACCAATCCAAATCATTAACTCCAATATTGTTTCATATATGAAATTAAACAGGCCTTTTCTAGAATTTGGTTGTCACTTTTTCGTGAATTGTTTTATTACCAATAGTCTTAACTTAGTTTTCTATGAAGACTTGGTACAATATTTAAAGCAAAATGGAAGTCTCTTTCTATTTTGACTACAGTTAAAATTAGCGTTTAGTAGTAGTTAGCTTTCTATCTTTAAGACATAGCTCGGTTATCAGTAATACTTGCTGTTCTTTGGATTAAGCTTGAAGTCGCAGAAGAACAAACCGTTCGTTGCAGCCATATCGGTACTTACCTCAAGTGACGTTTACTAAGTCCATTGTTATCCTCCTCAGCTCTTCACGTTAGTCTTTCTCTGATGCACAGATAATTAGATGTACACTTAAAGACTGGTTCTTCTTTTATTGCATTGTCCAACTTGCCTTATTTATCGCAGTTATAGAGTAGAGTAGATTAAGATTGATTTATAAACATTATACCCCACACTGTTTGATAATACTCACAGAACTAAAAAACACCTGAAGAATCTTCCTTTCAAGAAATATAAACAAATTTTAACCTTTAGGCCTTGAGACCTATGCAATCTGTATTAAGGACGAATTTGATATCGAGGATCAGAAAAATCCAAGATTCTAACACAACTCTTTCTTCAGATTTATAAACATTATAGCTGTGTAATTTGTCATGCCAGAGGTTCTGGGTTCAATGACTGCTTTTGCCGGCGCAGGGACATAAGGCCCAGGGACATAACGCCCAAATTTTTTTTTGAGGCTTAAGTCCCAACCGAGTGGGACATAAAGCCCAAATTTAATTTGGGCTTTAAGTCCCACTCGGGTGGGACTTAAGCCCCAAATAAAAATGTTGGGGCTAATGTCCCACTTAACAAAAATCACCAAATGACAAAACTTGGAGCACTTCAATACCAGAAGACTTTGTTTTGTGGAGTTTAAATCCTGAGATCCCGCGAAGCGGTCAACCCACAGGTGCTTTTATTCAAAAAAGCTGTTGATATTGGCGCCTGCCTGGCGACTTTACATACCCTAAGCGGAGCAACGGAGTTGCGTGAGCGGGTGTGACCCCGAAAAAGGGAGTTAAAATCCTGAGAACCCGCGAAGCGGGCCACCCTCAGGTGCTTTTATTGAAAGAAGTTGTTGATATAGGCGGCTGCCTGGCGACTTTACATACCCTAAACGGAGTTGCGTGAGCGGGTGTGACCCCGAAAAAGGGAGTTAAAATCCTGAGAACCCGCGAAGCGGGCCACCCACAGGTGCTTTCATTGAAAGAAGTTGTTGATATAGCCGCCTGCCTGGCGACTTTACATACCCTAAGCGGAGCAACGGAGTTGTGTGAGCGGGTGTGACCCCGAAAAAGGGAGTTAAAATCCTGAGAACCCGCGAAGCGGGCCACCCTCAGGTGCTTTTATTGAAAGAAGTTGTTGATATAGGCGCCTGCCTGGCGACTTTACAAACCCTAAGCGGAGCAACGGAGTTGCGTGAGCAGGTGTGACAACGAAAAAGGGAGTTAAAATCCTGAGATCCCGCAAATAATGTTGAAAATAAACTTTTTTGTTTTTCCTAATTTTTGTATTATCACCGTATCAAAAAATTATTGTTCATTGTATTGAAATACAAAAACCTTATATTCTTTTTTGGCTCTGCAAAAATTTGGGGACAATGTCCCATTTTTAACAAACAAATTTGGGACTTAGGTCTTACTTGGGTGGGACTTAGGGCCCAAATTAAATTTCGGCTTTATGTCCCACTCGGGTGGGACATAAGTCCCAAAAAAAAAATTTGGGCGTTATGTCCCTGGGCCTTATGTCCCTGCGCCGCTTTTGCCATCTAAGGATTTCATATTTCACGGGTACAGCCTCTTGTGATGAATTTTCAAATCTTCCAAGAGTAATTCTTGTCATGAAAAGTGCTTTCTCAAATTATCCCTGTTCGGGCTCGGAATAAAAACCTTGAATTTACTCACACACACGAATGGTTTAAAGTTGTAAGTCTCTAAGCCCTGGTTCTCTACAAGCTGTTGCGCGATCTAACTTATCTGTTTAGTTGTGTAATTTTCTCACTTTTTTGTTACTTGTTAGATCTTGTTGATTCAAATTGCATTTACATAAATTTAATTCATCTTTTTTGTTTGCTTTCAGATTCTAAATGCATTGGAATGTAGTCGATTCGTTGTTAACCATCGTTTATCGTCACCTGATTAATACAGTAACTTCATTCCATTGCATCGCCTAAGAAGCGGTGTGTTTGTGTTTAAGAAAATCTGCTGCTAATAACAGAAGAAACGACAAATAAAAAAAAACAATCAGTCATGAGCTTCAATGGGATGATGATAATGTTCATTGATAAATAATCCCTCAGCGATGAAACCATCACCGAATCATACACAAACGCTGCAAATGCACCAGCAGCAACAACAACAACAACAACAGCAGCAGCAATTACAACAACAACTGCAACAACAACAACAGCAATCGCATGATCAATTAACTCTACCACCACCTGCCCCACATAATTCATCAGGCAGCATAGCAAATACTACAACCACAACATTCCCCTATCACTTACAATTGCCACCTCCATCGCCAACATCAACTATCACCGCCATCTCAAATAGTGTTGCCAATAATAACAATAACATCAACAATGCCAGCAATGATTTTGTGGATTCAGATCCTGAATTAACAAGCAGCACAGCTGATGGCAGCATACCGCCACATCATGCCGGTGGAGGCGCAACAAATGGCAATAGTTTAAACGCCAAACAGCAACGTCAACAAAAACGTCGACGTGAGCGAGCCCAACGAATGCAAGCGGAACGCGACAATCGCGTTTGCAGTGGCGGCGGAGGTGGTGGGGCGGGTAGTGTGGGCGAAGATAGCAACAATTCCAGTGGTAATCTCACAACAAGCAACAGTAATGGCAGCAGTGGTAGTAATTTAATTCCACCAACGGATAGTATTGCTTCGTTATTATTAAATCCACCAAATTCGCCTGAAGGGCATACGGGCCTAATGGCAGCACCTAGTGATTCGGAGGGTGAGAGTTTGGATGAGGATTTATTGTCGACGTCATCGTCGTCGACGTTATTATTGCCAAGAGATAAACCGCCGCCACGTCCACCACCGCCGGTGCGAAGGAAATTGCCAAAATCACCGGTGCTCGAAGAGGAGATTATTGATGGATTTGCTATTCTTGAATTCAAGACTTATGAGGATTTAGAGGTGAGTTTTTATTTTTCTTGAAAAATTTTCTATCAATTGCAAGAGGGTTTAAGAAGGACCAAAATATCACTTCTTCCAACGTAAGCAAATAAGATATCACAACAAATTCTTGGTATCAAAAAGTTGAAGAGATACTTGAATGTGTATCACATTTGCTTATACCATTTCTGCTTATCTACCTGTTTATTGGGTTTTCTTTGACGTAAAATAAATTTCCGGAAATACTTATCCAAATTACTGATAATTGATAATCTAGATCAATTAATTATTAACAAATTTTTTGAAATCATATCTTATCTTAACATATCTCGTTAGAAGTTTGATGTCATTGAAAACTATACAAATGTTTTTAAAGATTACTAGAATCATAAACTTAATGAATTAGTGAATTAAAAATATCATTGAGTCACGATTCCAAAATTTTTAAAATAATTATAGACTTCAAAAGTACAAAAATTGAAATGCCTACTTCAATACAGTTTGACTTCAATGACACTAATTAAATTACACTGATTAATTAGTTTTGACAACCATGTTCTGATTCCTATGAACTTGGAGTTCAGAATCGAGATTTTTTTGCTGTGCATATTTTCTACTATCGTTATTCAAAATAATACAAAAACAAAACATCTGGCCCTTCTTCTATAAAAAGTTATTCCAAATAAGAAAATCAACAAAAAAAAAACCAAGACACAAACTTGAATAACTAAATACCACCAACCTACCACCCAAGATAGCCTCACTGACCTACTTATCTCTATCCTCTAGTCGAACAAGAAACAAAGTATATACATACATATATTATGTAGGTACATATATAATCACTTATTTTTGTGCAAAGCCACATACTAGTAGGTTAGGTGGGTAGTAAAATGAGAAATCATCACTAATGGAAGTCCTACTACAATCAATTTTGTTGATAATTCTTTTGAATAAAATGTATTCATATTTTAAGGTCAGGGTCGAATCGCGTTTTTTTGTTATGTCGTTCTTTTTGAAATTAAACTTTTAATCTTAATTGCAAACTGCGTTTATAGTTAAATTGCCTTATAATATGTACCTACGTTATATCTTTAGACGTTTATATACCTAATTAAGTGGTTAAATTTGATAGTTTCGTAAAGATTAATTTATTCTGGAAATATTGAGAATTCATACATAAATTCGTTTATCGTATTCATGAGAAATTTATTTATATATAATTTATGGATTTGAATTTACAAACAGAACCATAATTATGTGGTTTTAACCTAAATTATATAATTGCGTAACTTAAATTTGTGCAATAAGTGGTTTTCAGTTAAATACTTGAATATTTTTAGAGATGATTTTTAAGAGCATTGTGTTTCGCACTTTCATTATGAACATTTAAAGTGTTTAAATTTTAGAACAACAATTTGTGCTAAGTTGAACATCAGAACTTCCTTTGTTGTGCTTAATTTTTAAATTATTCTCCGGAAAGATGTCAAGAATTTTAGACAGTGTTCGCATTGAACTCCATTATTTTGAACGATTATTTTGACGTTTACTCTTTTTGTCTCGTTTCCTCTCATACTTTAAAATTAGAAAATTCTTCCTCAAATTGTTATCTCTCTAAAGTGAAAAAAGTTACATGGACGAGAGGTTAGATTGAGTTGTTTTAAATACCGTCATAAATTGTACAAGTTGTCAAAATTGAATCTGTCAGAAATTTAGTGTAACTGCTCAAGTGACTTTGCTCTTTGAAAAAGCACCGTTTCCGACATTTTTCCAAATTGAAATCGTTTTATGGCAGTAACTTTAATTATATAGGGTTTTCTAATTGGAGATTTAATATTTTCAATACAAGTAAATTTAAGGGAAATCAATGTAACCAAAAAACTGTAAAGAGTAACAAATTACATCAACAATGGAAAACGATATCATCTATCAAATCCTTTTCATAAAATTTTATATGATAAATTTGACTATTTAAGGTTATATGTCATTGATAACGAATTTAATTTCTGACGTCTTGAACCGATTGGCAAAATTCTTATTGTTATCTTTACATGCCCTCAAAAATTGTGAATGTGCTGTGAATGTGAACAATCCCAATGCGTTTATTCTTTAATTTTTAGTAATGGCGTAGTTTTTACCTGTCAAATGTCAAAATGTATTTTAGAACTGTGGTTTTCAATTTACCAATACCTTTTTATAAGTTGGTCTTTTTGACAGCTGTCACTTGATTTATGTTCAGTTTTGTTTGCCATTTTATAGTGAATAGACTTAATCCTGAACAACGTTTGCAAGTGGTGTAATTTTGTTAACAAAATATTCGGTCGCCCTGTAGCGTGGCATCCAAGGTCGTTTGTCTATACAAAAAAGCCGGAGACGATTGACAGTATATGAATTAAGGACTGTTTGTTTACTTTTTTTTGTAAAAACACGTAAATAAAGGGAAGGTACTCATTAAATGTCACTTTTTTTTTGTTCTCAATAATCTCTGCATCATTTTTAAACTTAAATTGCCAATAAAATACTTTATTCATGTCATGAAAAGTCTGCTTCGAATCACAATCAACCGTAAAAATCTATTTTCGAATTTATTTACTCAAAATGAAACACCTGACAAAAATTCAAATAAACAAAATTATCTTTACCTATATAACTTATTGAATTGAATTTTTCAAATAATGTATGTTAAAGACTTGTTTAACTTATTCAAATATTAAGCCAATTTTCTTATCTATTTACATACATATGACAATTTAAATAAAAACCTTTACCTAAACCTGTCAAAATGTTAACACTTTTTCTTCAAAGGAGATTTTTATCACCCTATAGCAATTATAGAAAATAAGAAAGATTGTAAACAATCTCTAAATATATAACATAGATAGATAGAAAGTATTTCTGTTTATCAAAACTGACAGCTCAAACAGAAGTACATGTCAAAGGAGAAAGAAAAACTATTCCAGTTGAAATGAGATGATGATGCACATTGCGCAAATAAGCAAATACGCAAAAACACGTACCTAATAGCGATCGAAAATATTTATCTTTGTTCATCTTTCTTGCCTGCTGTTGCATACTGAAAAATTAACAAACAAATAAAACCAAAGACAAGTGAAAAAAAAAAAAAAAAAAACACAAAATGTTTTCTTTCTACCGGCAAAATGAAGGCACCTCTCTCTCTGCTCTAGGTGTGTTTATTTTCATTGCACAAATCAAACACACCATACTCACACTCGCATCCATACGTATGAATAAGTGACAGATAAACTAAACAAATTCCATCTGTCAGTAGTTTTTAATATAATGTTAATTGTAGATATATAAATTTGGCAGCACTGTAAATAGTCAAAACTAAGTTAAAACAAAATCAAATAAAACTTTGACAGTAAACTAATTTCACCACACAAACACACAAACTATGTACTTAATTTGTTTAAGGGCCTACCACAATATCAAGAATTGTGTGCTTCACAGTAGAAATGTAGTTATTGTTGTTTTTGTTTATTTTAAACGTTTTGCGTGTGATTTATAAGGTGTCATGAAATTTTTTGATGTTACTTCTAGAAAACTGAAAAAAAAAAACTCGTGACACGGCTATAAAATGGCAAATAGCACCAACAATACCCTCCCTTGTTCTCACATTTTAGCACTAATTTAGCAATTAGAACCTATTAGAGGCAGATTACACTCTCCTCTTAGGCTATAAATTTTGTCGACCTAGAAGCTTAGCAGAAAACACAAACATTCGTGTTGATGTTGTTGCGTCTCTCTCTCTCTCTCTCTTGTTTCTAAAGCACATGTTTTAAATTTTAAAAATCGTTTTCTTTTTTTGTGTGTTAATTTTTGCCCTCGTGTAGCAATAAAACAATCGACTAACAACTGACTTACTTGATTATCTGCCGCGGTTAGTCATTAATGTATTCGATATGAATAAAAATAAATGAATACCAGATAGATAGAGATAATAACAGACCCTTATCAATAATCCGAGAGAGGTAATTTCTAAACAGAATAATAATTGTACACATTAACGTTGAAAGGTTTGTTTTATATACATAAATCAATGCAATGTTTTTCTGAGTGCTATGTTAAGAGTTGATTTTATAAATTAAATAATTATATTTATTATTGTTATCTAGAAATGTATGGATGTATATTCATATCATTATGTGACAGTTTAGTAAGCAATCAGTGGTTGAAAATTACAGATGTGTTTTGATAGATTAGAATTATGTACATATGTGCGCATGTAAATATGGGAAATAAAATTTACATATATAAATACAGTCATTAGAATTTTTAATTGATAAAAAAAATTATAATTATACGCTGTTTTTGATTGCTTTTAAACATTTTGTCTGTCTAGTAAATTATGTCGTCATAAAATACCTTCTAAAGTTTTTGAGTGGTTTTTAAAGGGGAACAACACGATTGTTAAGAGTTAATAGAACATTTTACTTTTATGAAGGTTAAATCAATATGTCTAGAAGATAAAGAATCATTTGTAATCTTTGAAGTTCTAAGTATGTCAAGTTCAAATTTCGAACTTAAAGAAGTTTTTGTTAAAAAGAAAACATAAATTTGGCAGCACTCATGGATTATGAGAGATGAAATGGCCGATAGAAACCTAAAATTATTTTTCTCTTCAACTTTAAACTCACTTTTGACAGTTATTATGTTTTAAATACGAATGGTAAAGTGGAACAGAAAGCTTAATTTGTTTAACAAATGAAACGAAATAAATTCGATTTACCAATTTGACGTTTCCAGTCATAGCAAAAGTAAATGTAAAACACTCTCTTGAGCAAGAGTAGTCCAGCTATATGTACAAAGTCAGCCACGAGGCTTTTCATTTTAGTAATAAGCAGGCAATACGATATAGCCGCAGATTAACATAAGATATAGATAAGTAAATACCTTTGTAAACGATTTATAAGTCTCAATAAAGAATTCAATTCAATTCAAATTCGATTTACCAATGAATGCGTTCAGAGCGGTATGGGTTAGTTCGATTTCTTCGTGGAAATTTAACAAGAATTGTTTTTAGTATATGGAATTGAAGTATAAACCCTGGTTGAATCAGATTTTAGTCACACTTTTAAACGTATTCTTAAATTAAAATGTCAACAAATTTCTTCGTGTGAATGGATTCTTTAAATCTCTAATCAGATTAAAGATTATTTTTCCAAGTCATACTTGCTTTCTAGGACTGCAGTGTTAAGGGCTCAACACACGATCAATGTTAAACTAGTCTCGATTAAAGTAATATTGATCGTTTGTCAATGCAATACAAAAAATTCAAGTTTCTTCAATTTTACTTGACGGAATTATGATGAAACGGTATTTATGGAGATGAGATGTCTGATTTTTGACAACGGGCACGAAATTTCCTCCATGATGCTTGGCGTCGATAATAATTGACAATAATAATTGATGGAATGTGTAGGGCTCTTTAAACACAACTTTAAATGTCACATTGACGTTTGAGAAACAAATTTTAAATGTCAATTTGAATAGGTAATACAATTGACATTTAAAATTTAAACGTCATTCACGTTGATATATCTTTATAAATAATAAATGTTTAAAACCAATACATTTTATAAAATGCGTGTGTACATAGTAAATATATTAAAGTATTTAAATATGTAATTTTTTTTAGTGAAAACCTTGCAAATACAGAATTCATCAAAAATTCACCCCTTTGGGAGGATATATAGACTCACATCAGTATAGGTATTTATATATGTACGAGTATTTTACAAATGCCAAAATAAAATATTCACTCAACTGCATTTGTACAACATATTTTCCTTCTTATTGTATTTACGTAATGTAAATAAAAGTAAAATGGAGGGTAGTTACATAGAATGTAATAAAAAAAAAGTTTTTTTTTTTTTCTTATTTAAACATGAATAGGACTCTTTAGACGACTTGTTTTGTTTTGTTTTATTTTACTTTTTGTTTTTTTCTATCGAGATTATATCGCGCACACACAGCAGCCCAAGTAACATATGTATCGTGAATGTATAATTCACGAACGAAATATTGTGTCTGTTTTTGTTCTTGTTTTCGAATGTACAATATGGAATGGAAGTGAAATATAAAAACCAACATAAAAATAAAAGAATACAATATTTTTTCTTTTTTTTTTTTTGTTGACGATGTAGGTTGATTGTATCGATGTTCAACAAAAAACAATTTAAAATTTAAAATAAAAAACTATGAAAAAAGTAATTAGAGATAAGTATTCATATCACTGCTGTCACTTTGGTTAGAGGTATGTTTGTTTGTTTAATCAACCTGTCAGTTGGATCAAATCATTTGGATAATAAAACGTTGCTAATATTTATTTGGAATTTTTGGTTGGTAGAGGAAATTGAATACTAATTGATTTTATTTTTGTGTATTTATGCGTTTTTTTTTTAATTTTTTTTTTGTATTGACAGCTGTCAATTGTTATTAAATTAGGCGAATGCAGATGTGCAAAATTAATACTTTTTGTAAATAGATGGCAATTTCTTTAATAAAAACAGTACATTTATAACAAGCCTGTCAACCAAACGACATATCCGTAAACCATATAAGAGTTTTGCAATCCAAACGACAAGTCTACGATCCACATGATGTTGCATCCAATCCACACTTCATTTTTACGATCCACTTTAATATACCGTCTATTGACATGTCTGTCAATAAAATGCCATGGTTAGGCTTACAATCCAAATGACATGTTTACTATCCACATGACTTGTTTACCATCCACATGTCATACCCAGAATCTACTCGATATAATGAATGTTAATTTGCAATTTCTGACACGATTAAAAAAAAAAACAAAATCAGTAATACATTTTATGCAGAAAACAAAATAAAGTTTATGACTTGAACAATTATTGCTGTAAATACATTTTTTTTTCTGTCGTGTAAACCTACCATAAGTCAGAGGAGGAGTAGTATTTCTTCGATGTAAATAATCTCGCAATCTTTTTACAGTCCTCATAAAACAATCAAGTACCCGCAATAAAATTAAGTGTAACTTCACTTAGTTCAGTTCATCCTTTTGCATGAAAATGGCTATCTTGCGATTCGTTTGTAAACAATTAGCACCTCTCGAAGCTTAAGTGCGCCAAAATAAAAATACCCAAAAACAAAACGAAAAAAAAACAGAACTCCCTGTGGTGTTTCTTTCATTCATTTCGTTCAGATGTATACAATCATCTCCTTGGGATGTCCTCCTACAGCACTTCTTTTTTTTATATATGTTTGTAGCTATGTAGGATACAGTTAATAATAACCATTCTCTTTTTTATTTTTAACTTGAAAACTTTCCGGTTTTAACACGCTATAGCCATTTAATTGGCCACAAACATGAGATTCAACTCCTTTACTTAAGACCAACCACACACTACACAAAATACATACAACAATAAAAACCAAAAAGAAAAACAATAATAAAAAAAAGAACGAGACAAAGAGATGAAATTACCCAATCACTAGGGTGACGTATGGCTAAAATTGTTTTCCTACAACAATATTTTTTTGACAATTGCGTGTTGTACTGTGTTGCAATTTACCACTCGAATCAGACTCAGCTCAAAGCAACTGTTCCATTACTTAATCAAATCTGACCAAACACTTAAGGTTTGTTAAAATATTCTTTGACAGATTGCAAGAAAGCAATTTAGTCAGGGCAATTCTTTTATTTCTTTTCTTATCTGTTAGTGTTTCTTCTTTTTTATTGGCCTCTTATGCGCTCTGGCAAGCCAATATGTTTTCCATTTGTCCATCGTCGTCGTTGTCGTTGTCTCTTTGCCTTTTCCTGACAGCTAGAGCTTCAAAAGGCATGAACAACGTCTTTTTTTCGTTTTGGTTTCTTTTTTTTTTTCGTACACATCTATATGTAATTTCTTCTCGCTCTTTCTTTCATTCTAAATGTCAGTTTGGTCGCTGAATGACATTCAATGGCAGGTGGTACTGGCAGTGATGCATGTAATACAACCATCAAGTCGTATGTTTTATTCATCTTTTTGACTAAGGAAGCTGTGCACACACATAATATAGTAGGTAAAGACTCGTACGTCGTCGTCGTCGAGCGACGCTCGTACTCTGATGCCCTGGTGTAAGTACGTAGACATATTGTAGAGCAAAGGACAAACTCTTAAGGGTACATCGCATGCATGGATAGAACGCACAAACGATTGGATTATGTATTAGCTTACGTTACGTATCCATAGATATGATGCCTAATGGTCGTTGCTGTTGTCATTGTCGGCAGAGGCATTCTGTTAAAGTAGCTCTGAATGAATAATAAATTAATTTAAGAGTTTCTCTTCGAATGACAGAAAATCAAAAAACAAAAAAAAAAATAAGAGGGGTTGAAATTACTTAATTTTGATCTATCATTTGCTTAAACATACATAAATACAAACGTCAAACACGTAACGGTGTTTAGAATCGTTTTTTGTTTTTTTTTTTGTTCACAACAACGTAAACCCTTCTGCTTCCGCCCATAAATTAAGCTCCAAACACACTCTGATTTATTACACAAACTAGAAGGCAATCATAAGTCAAAATAGCCCATTATAATGACGTGCCTATTTGGTATTTACTTTTTGACGTATATTATTACGCCTATCAATACACATTATGATGTCCCTCTTTTTCACCTCTCTTTGGGGAATTTTTCAACTTCACACGCAATAAAATCCGACAAAAATCTTTGGAAATATACCTTCCTAAAAAAAAAAAAACAAGTAAAACCCTTTGCCACAAGCTACATCAGTAAGTTATGGTGATACCAAAAGGGTCATCGTGTATATAGCAATGAAATATTAAACGTGCTCGCATCTAAACAAGTTTATAACAAGCAACAACAAAAAAAAAGCATGAAAACACAGAGCCTCCGGGTGGTCGATTTAGGAAACAATGCTGTAAAAGCTGTGTAACTACATTAAAGAAAAATAAAATAAAAAAGTTGAGCGAATTAACATGAATAACAAAATGATGATTCATTTTATTTAAATACACACAAAAAAAAAACATAAATAAATTCATTTTGGTTTGGTTGGGTGGCGTTGTGAAGGAAGAATTTGTCTAATCCACTTGACATTTGACATATTTGCGAGGTCGTTAATATAGCAAGCTTTTTACCATCAGGAAAACGTCTTGTTGTTTCCCCTTATTTATTCAAAGAAAAAAAAATATATTATTTTCTTTTCTTCATTGACCTACTTATTTTTGAAAGTAGATCAACAAGGGGGATGTTTATTTTTTTTTCTTATCTTGAATAATCAATTAAACAAGGCAGGGTGCAAGTACTGCCTAAAAATGAAATAGGTAGGTATTTTATGTACATACAATACATACATATTATGTATAAACGAAACGTACATGAATATTTTTAATTGGAGGCTTAACATGCTAAGATGGACAAATTTGTATGGCTTGAATATTTTTAATTTGGCAATTAGCATAGTTGTCAAGCTGGAACTACTGTCAACATACATATAATCGTGGTCTTAACTTTTAAGACATGTCAAAATCGATTTGAGCGGTGAATAATTTAATTTTGCAATGATATTTATGTCACTGAAATATCAAAACATTTCGGCGAAATATGATAATTTTTTTTTGACATTTATGACAAAAATATTAAAATTTGACGGCAAAGTGTGGAATGTATAATTTTTGGTGACATAAATGTCAATTTAATAATATTTCATGACATTTTCAGAATCTGACAATGAATTTTACATTTTCCAAGCAGAGAACTTCCGGTTAGGTATGATTGACAACGTACCATATCGTGGCCTTAGCTTTTTCGAATTGTTGAATAGAATAAACATGACATTACAATGTGCGAAATGTATTTTTGTTAAAATTAATGTCAGGAAAATGTCAAAATAAATAAATTAAAAAAGCAACTAATGTCACATTTTTCCTAATGTCAACAATATCGATTCCTTTTCAAAATCTGGCACTGGATTAAAAATTACTAACATATTAAATTTTTTGTGAATTTCTAGTCTTGAAATTTACGGTATAGGTATGACAGACAGCATATCACAGAGGTCTTCGCTTTTAAAATATGTCAAAATCTATTTAAGTGGTTAAAGAAATACTTTTGCAATGAAATTAATATCACTTAACGGCAGATATTAAAAAAAAAAAACAATATTTAAAATTTTTTTGTATCAGTCATAGCTTTTTCGGAACAGTATTTCTGATGACAATAAGTTTGACAGCTGTCAACTAATCGTCATAAAAATGTTGTCATTGCAGAACTGTATGTGTATTTAAAAAATAAAGTCTTCATTAATTAGACTTCTAAAATGGATTTTCAAACAAGTTGTACCTATCACTAGACAATAAAGCACACTTCCTTAGAATATCCCACAATCTGTCAAAAATTCCTTTCAAATATTTCTTTGACGTAAATTCCCACATATTTATACATCATCATCTAATCTTTTTTGAACAAAATCCAAAATATCACAAGCTACTACATTGCACATTGACACGAAATTCATCTTCATTTTACACCATTTACCCATCATTATTTCACATTTTGACGGCTTGTTTATGCGCATATGTCAAATTTGACAGGTGGTATCTGTGTATTTTTGCAGGTAGATACATATGTGTGTTGTTCTTTGTGTATCCAGCGTAGATTTAAACTATCGGGTTTGTGTAAAATCCTTTAACCAAAACTATTTGTCATGTGTGTGCTTTATGTTGTATATTGTTACATTAAGCCAAGATGATCCCTCAACCTAATCCATTCCAGTTCAAGTGCAAAATGTCGCTCCTCCATTATCCTATCAGCACTTTTGCATTCATGCACAACTTGCTACATCATCGTTGTGTCGTCGTAGTCGTCGTTGTTGTTGTTGTTGTTGCTTTAGCTGTAGTATAGTCGTCCGTCGTTGTATCTGTATGATGGTTGTTGGCATGCAAGCGAGAAATATTTGAACTACCTTACCGTGTTTAGGTACACAAAACTTCCATCATGGAACAACACAAAAACAGTAACAAATAACAATAACCCTAGAGTTCTGCAGGTACATATACGGTACGGCAACGGCAACGGCGGCGGCGGGTATATCATGTGTGTATAGTCTTCGACGTCGACCACCTCTGTCCTCTTGTAATCCACTTTTCCTTAAGCCATAGGTAGGTACCGCCCGTCCGTTGTCGCCGCTTCCACCGCTACTGACACCATCATCGCACCGGCACGGAAAAATCCCAGAAACACACAAAATAAAGTTAAAAAAATAAAAAGCAAACAAAATAAAAACGAAAGAAGGAAAGCGCCAGGAAAACATTATTATTTCATACACCACCATCCAGATTCTCGGATCCTATGAAGAACTCTCTCAGTTTGGAATGAAGATCCGGCATACGGGGGATGGCTGGTTGCTTGCGGAGCTTGGTGTTGTTCCGGGTCTTGGTTGGCGCGGAGGAGTAAAGCTAAAAAAAAAAAAGAAGAGCCAGATGATTTCGTCGACAAAATGCGATGTGCCAGAGATACATATCTATCTTGGTTTTGCAGTTGTTTGTTGGTTCTAAAGCCTCGATCGTCAGCGTGGATGACGGTATAACGGTTCGTCGTCGTCGTCGGTATGGGATGGTGTGGTGTGGTGTGCAGGCGAATGGGTGCTATCTATTTGCCTCTGCTAGGCCATGCCAGAGGAAAGGTAAAAAGGACGAAAAGGATTTTCCGAATTTCTGTGTGTGTCTGCAGTAAATATTGTAGAACGCGCCACATACAAAGTACTCCACGTACCTACATACATACATTCATATGCATGTAGTATATGGATGGATGGCTGGCTGGCATTTTATGTGTCCTGTGTGGTTGTTGAGGGCAAACTTTTCTCATTTCTTGATTTTCCGTTTGTTCCGTGTGTCCTTCCTTCCGGTTTCCTTCCGTTTTCATATCCCCTTTAATATATATTCATTTTTTTTTCTTCATTTTGTTTTCTCTCACCCTTCAAGTCGTCATCGTTGTTGCTGTTGTTGCTGTTGGTTTTTTTGTTGTTGTTTTATTTTTCTTTTGGTTTCTGTGCGAGAATAAGTTTTGTTTTGGAATTTCATTTAATATCATCGATGGGGAGTGGTTTTGTGTTTTGTTTTTTGTTTGAGTGGTTGCGTCTTTATTTCCTTAGTCTCCACTCGATTGTCTTGTTCAAATACCTATCTAATCCTCCTACCAACCACCCTCTTCAACTCCCTATCACCCCCTTCATTCCCTCATTCCTTCTTAGGTATTTTCTTTTTATCCGGAAATTATTTTGACACAAAATTAAGGAGATTTTAAAGAATTTCAAAAAGTTTTACTTGTCAATTTCGGTTTATGTCTCTCGATATCCTTTTGACAAACGCACTCGTGTGCAAAGTTGCTTGAAAAAGTTTACTACAAACAAACACTTTGGATGAATGAGATGTGAGATGGCAGAGGTTGTGCCTATGTACATATATACGAGGAGAGGAGTTTAGTTGTAGGTACATAAAGAGGTAAGGAATACTTGAAGAGTTTTTCTTTTTCTTTATTTTTATTTTTTCGCATTCTAAAAATTTGCGGATTGCTAAATTCTTGTCACATTGTTCTTCAATTTTGTCTTTTCTTTTCTCTAACATTAAATTGATCGGAGTGAGTGTTGTGTCAAGAGGAAAAGTTTTCTATTTTTTTTTTTGTTCTTCTTTTAGTTAAATGGATTTCCTTGGCGACACAATGAAGACACCAAAACTTTTTATGTAGTTTTAAAATCTTATTTAAGTACATACTTATTTTTTTTAACCGGTTGTATAGGCAGGAATTTTATATACGTATTTTTAAAGCACACAGAAGATTGTTCAGTGGTGTCATTTATTTTAATGGTATATCACATCATTTTGACATTCCAACGTCATTCTTATAGAAAAACTACATATCTACCTCACTACAAGAGAAAACGTCACTTATTCAAAGAGTGAGATGTTAGATGTCAATAAAAGTCGGCCTTAGATAAAAAACTTCACGAAAAAACATTGACATAAACAATTCCAAAACAAACTACAGTAAAATTGTCAAACTCTGATCTAGTAGATGTCAATAACTTTCTTCTTATAGGTATTCACAGTCTGATGTGCCCGAATACACTAAATCACAATTCAGAGCAAATAGCGTGACTTTTTTAATAACAGGTAGTTTCTTTAAGAGGCATACAACTCTATGCTGGCAACACTATTTTAACTGGCGGGCGGCCATTTTTTCAGTTGTCAAGTGATTTATTTGAAGTTTAAACAACATTGTCAAATTATGTAATTTTTGAAAATCATAGTTTTGTTCAAAATACTTATCTCGCGAACTTTGTTCAGCGATAAAGCTCACTTTTGGTTGAATGGATACGTCAATAAACAAAACTGCTGTATTTTGAGTAATGATAATCCTCAAGTGTAAGTTAAGACACCGTTATATCCACAGAAACTGACTGAAATATTTCGTCTGTATTTCTTTAAAAACGGTGCTGGCTAGAATTTTAGTGTTAATGGTGACCGCCGCTATTGAGCCATTATTACTGATTTTTTCGTTCATCAATTACAACCATTATGTGCCAAAACGTTGGACTGTCATGCGAGAGGTCTTGGGTTCGATCCCTGCGTGTGCCACCTTAAGTTTTTTCTTCAAGAGTGATTCTTGTCATGAAAAGTGCTTTCTCAAACTAGCCGTTCGCATTGGGCATATAAACTGCAGGTCCCCTCCATCGCTGATAACAGTACTCGAACATAGGAATGGTTGAGAGTTTTAAGTCACTAGGCCCTGGTTCTCTACGGACTGTTGCGCCACCTAATTTATTTTTTTATGTCTGATGTATCCGCGAATTCACTAAATCACAATTCAGAGCAAATAGCGTGATGTGACTTTCTTTATAACGGGTGGTTTCTTTAAAAGGCATAAAACTCTATGCTGGTAACACTATTTTAACTGAAGGGCGGCCATTTTGTCAGCTGTCAAGTGATTTATTTGAAGTTTGGTTTGACATTTCAACATGACTAGATTTACGCCTAAACAACAACGCTGTCAAATTGGGTACATTTATTTTGAAAATTCTGGTTCTGTTCACGTTCACTTATCTCACGAACTTTGTTTAGAGATGAAGCTCATTTTTGTAACAACATCCACAAAAGCTGACTGTTTGATGTGCTTTATGGCTTGATGGAATAAAAATAATAAGATGCTAGCCAGATGGTTACAGCAAATTTTCACTCTTCGTTAATCAATTGAACAACCATGATGTCCAAGAGTCGTGATTTCAATAAAAACGACGCAACATGCCACACGGCTTTTGCCACATTTGATTTATTGAAAGAAACGTTTGGTAACCGCACAATTTCACGTAACGGATCCGTAAATTGGACTCTAAAATCATGGGATTTAAATCCGCTTGACTATTTTCTGTGGGAATATATGGCGTCATTAGGCAACGTAAATATAAATCACATTCTGAGATGCCACCAAAAATCAAAATCTCAGTCAGTAGAAATCACTTAATCGCTAAGTTACATTTTTAGACAGTAGACGTGCCTCAACCATAGTGTGAAGTATATGATGATTAAGCATTAAACCACTTTCCTGCGACTGACTCAATAAAAGTAAAAAGTAAAGCATAACAGAGTAAACCTTGTGGCACATCGTATTTTCTCTTGCACTGCAGAAATCAATATCAATTTCCATCGTGTTCCTTTTTTTTTGGTGAAATAATCTTCTGTCAGATGTGACACTTCAAATTAAAATACACTAGATCTGGAAAAATAAAATCAAATATTTCTACCATCCTCCTTCCTGTCATTAGATAAACTATAAGAACTAACAACTTTCATCACAACAAAACGGTACCTTCAAAAGATACGCCTACATACATACGTAAACTTTGATGTTGTTTTTCTCTATATAGTAAAGTTATTTACTTCTAACCTATATTGCAATTCATATCTCCTTTTAGAACATCAGCTGATATCAATATGTTAGATCTTACTTACATGTCACCCTTTTGCCTTGTATAATGTGTGTATATATATGTACATCAAACTGACATCGCAATAACATGGCAAACATGATATATCAATAAATGGCTGCTGTTTGGATTTACAGGCCAAATTAATTCAGGTTGCCACCATCAACCTACCCGCCCCGCCGGCCGCGCCGTTTGCCGAACCTATACTATACGTAATACCTCTCTATCTTCATACTTCCGTCGTCGTCTTCACCATCCTCATGTCACACTACATATTTGGATTCTATTCATTCGGTCGTCATCATGAAGTGAGTAAGATGAATTTTTTCTTGCCTTGTAGTTCACTGAACCTTCACCCACTCAGTGATTTTTGTTCGCTTATTTTTATGCAATGGAATAGTTTTTTCTGTGCTTTCTTTTTGGCTTTTGTCCCACACACTCCTTCTCCTCGATGCTGCTCAATAGAGGGAGTGCACTATCAATAGTTGACAAAACTGCTCTATGAAAATCAAGTATGCTTCGTCCCTATTTCGACACCCCTTCGTTCCACTCCGCCTTCCTACCTTTTTCTTCTCTGATCTCTTAAATATAAAAATCCTCTTTACAACCCTATGAATATGTGCCAGAAGAAGGATATACAAAAGTATAGGACGAGGACGTGTATATATACGTATACATATGAAAGTACGATGAGGCTTTCACAAAAACAGAAACAGGCACAAAAAAGGAACAGCAACAACAACAACAAAAAACAAAACACATACAAAAATCAAGGGAAAGTCCTTCTATACAAAACTGAAATCTGGCACTAGAAAAGCTTACCTAAGCACAAAATGAAAAAATATACATACATATGTATAAATATTGTATACCTATGATGTATAGTATAGTCTCCTATTGAATGAACAGGGTGTTTTTCTTTTTAAAAGAAAGAAATCAATTTATATAATAACTCATAAGTTAATTAGGTTTTAAATAAGAGTTAACTACTATTTATAAATAGGGTCCAATTCATCACTGTGACAAGAGAGTATTCTGACATAATATAAGTCAGAAACCTGATGATAACAATTAATCAAATAGACGGTTTCAAAATCACTTAATGAATTTTGGAGTGCCACAGGGTTCCGTTTTGTCTCCAATGCTATTTCTAATAAAGGGTTGTCCAATAAGGATTTGACCACTTGCCCAATCGGAAAACGTACGTCGTCACTTCAAATGGTCCATCGGCTTCAACTCATGAGTCAGGAAGGCTCATTTCGCCTGAGCGTTGTCCAATTCTTATGAACGCCATGGAATTGAATTACTTCGATCGCTTGTTCTAGACGCCTGAACGGCACCGATATTTTCGACACTTCGACCAAATGTAGACTAAAATGTTATAGCATAGGGTGAGGATTACGACCTTGAATTGTAGTTAAAGCTCTTAAAGTTGCTGTTATCGATTTCGGTAGAAAATTTGTGTAATGTCCAGAAATTGACAATGACATTTCAATGATAAGTGAAAAGGCGCGTTCGCAAATTAAATTCAAAGTTGCTACAGGGTTATCCATTTTGCAGTTTCAAAAGTAAACGTAAATAAAACACATATTAAATATTTTGTTCATGATATTTCTTTTTTATTATAAAGTTTGAACGTTGACATTATGTGTGAAACACTACATCATTTAAATGACCACCACGCGAATTGTTGCCAGCGTCGGTTCTTTTGAGGTAATTTTCGAATTTGACGGCAATAGTCCATCGTCGTTTTCGAAGAAGTAAAGTCCAATCACACTTCCGGACCAAAGAGCGCAACAAACAGTGAAATTTTGTAGATGAAATGGCCTCTCTTTAATTACTTGAAAATTCTCAAAACCCCAAATACGACAATTTTGTTTATTAACATACGAGTGAGAAATGTGCTTCGTTGCTGATGAAAATTTTGTTCGAAAAATCGTCTTCGATCGCCTGTTGTTCAAGCACCCTTTCGACTTATCCACTACGTTGTGAATGGTCAGCTGGCTTCAGTTGTTGTGTGAACTGGTCTTTATATGGATGGTGGTGTAGATCCAAATGCAAAATATGCCATAATGTGCCATAAGACAGTCTAATTGCTGAGGACTACGAGCTTTCAGTTACAGCAGCGATATTTTCGGTGGTACCAGCGAAACGACGGTGATGCATAGGCCTTACAACACCTGTAACCAATCCAGTCTCTTCAAATTTCTTCACAATTTTGCCAATTGCTTGCTTAGTTGGACGATTATGTAAACCATAATCTCCTCTTAAAGCATGATATGTAGCTGTGACAGAATCACCATTTTTGTAGTAGATTTTAACAAATTGTATGCGTCGTGCGATCCATTTTGGTAAATATCAGACTTTCAAATTAAAAAAAAAAATGGTTTAACAGCTTAGTTTGACAGAAGTCGAATTTCAGCCCTATACTTCTGCAAAATGGATAACTCGTGTTTTATCATCTCATGTACATTTCCTATACAATTTATTGTTTTACAGACAGAACTCTATAATTGTTTTTAATTTACATAACTGATCATAAAATACTGAACCTTTGCATTTATGAGCGGTACTTATACCATTCTTTTAAAAAAATTTACTTATCGTTGACAGTTCATAAATGTCAAACAATTTCGGAGAGACATTCCAAATTGAAACCAAAAAACGACTTTAGTGTGTACTTAGGAAAACCTAAGTCAACAATAATCAAATTTAAGAAATATTAATAGAAATTAACATTTCCCTGTAAAATTTGACTGACTTGTAAACGTCAAAATGACAGTGTCATTCGGTATCCTGTCTTAATAGACAAGTGCAATATTTAGAACCATAGCCAACATTAATTAAATTTACTGATTTTTATAGATGAGAAAATTAATTTTCCTGCAAAGTTGGGTCGATATCACTGACAGTTCATAAATGTCAAACTGACAGCTTCATCATCCCAACTTTATGAGAATTTAAAAAACACACCCTATATTATGCCTTTGGTGAAAATGGGAATCTGCCTGACTGAGTATGTTGTTGCTATTCTAGTGCTTCTGTTTTCTGCATCCCTGCTTACCTTCTTTTTTTTTCTGTTGTGTTGTATTCTTGCCTAGTTTTTCTTCAATAGATTCTTTTTCAGCTTTTAGCCTGTACTCAAATTGGATGTTCTATAGTATAGATAGGCTGGGGAGGAGGAATTGGGATATTCTGGAAAGGCGATGTGATGAATGTTGTAGGTACATATGTTTGTTTGTGGGGCACAACTCCTTAAGGATATAATCTCTTTTCCTCTTTCTCTCTCTTTCGTTTGCTGACTCTTCTTCCTCCTTCCTTCATCACCTCTACCTCCACCACCACCGTCCCCGTCCCCTTACCCCATATCTATATTCCACCATCTCCCTGTGTATATATATTCATCTCACTAAATGACAATGATTTCATTATTATTTCGGATTGTCCTCGTTCTCATTTTTTAACGTTTTTGTGTGTGTTTTTTTTTTCATCTTGTTTTGTCTTTTCATCTCCATTTACGTCTGCCCACCGCTGCTTCTGCTGTTCTTCGGTTCATTTTTATTCTTCTTCATAGTTTTTTCTATTTTTTTTTTTCTCTATTTTTATTTATGATTATGGCTTTCGTTTGGTATTTTTATGATTTTTGTTTTTGTGTTGCTTGTCCATTGTTCCTGCTTTTCATTCATTTCTTCGGTCTTTCCCTTGGTTGGTTTTGGGTCTCGTTTGGTATAGGAGGCAGTTTCCCACTTTTCAAACTCTCTACCAACTACAATACATCAGTAGCAATATACCAACAACAATAACTTCAACTACAACTACAACAACTATTCATGGGCTATTTAGAATGTGTTGTTTAGGGTCGGTTATTTGCGGTCTTTTTTAGTAAACCATTTTTGGGGCTTCGAGGCTAATTTGACAAGAGGTCTCTAAATATCTTTTTTTGTTTCATTTTGGGTGTAAATGGCAACAATCTGGTGAGTGGAAGCAGAAGGATAATATAGTTTAATGTTTTGTTAGAAATACGATACCTATCTAAAACTCTCCTTTAACTCTCTCACTCGTCTTCGCCTTTGCTTTTGCCTTTGCGCCTTCGCCTGATGATGGGTAAAAGGGTTTTTTTCATTTGCCAGTTAAATGTGTTAGACGATGGCGATGATGATGATGATGGTGATGACGACGAACGACGATGACTACGATGATGGTGTGGCGGTGATGGTGATGTTGCCTTTAGGGTGTTTTTGTACATTTTGTATAGTTACATATAGATGAAAGTCTAGGTAGGAGGTATCTATTACTTTTTGATATTCATTTTTAGCTTCTTAGACTTTGAAAAAGCCCCAAGGCAACATATATCGTTTACCGGGGGAGAAAATTAAATGTTCTCAACTTTCAGACAGACACTAATTGTTTAATGTTTTGCCAGGATTTAGCAATCAGTGTTTGGACTGGATTGAAAATAAAAATAAAAACAACAACTAGATACCTCTACCTAACAACAGTTACAGTAAGACCACACGCTGTTTTTGGCATTAACAGTTTAGATTTTGGAAGAGTTTATGTTTTTGCTTTGTTTTATGGTCTTATACGGCTTACGTCAATGACTCACGGTGAGATTATAATAGTTATTAGTTAGAAAGTTAATTTATTTAATCCTTCAGCTTGAGATAAATCAAATGGTTTAAGTCTGAAAAAAGGACGTTCAATAGATCAGGGTATCCCGCAGTGTATTACAGTTTTAACGAAATGGGATTTCAGTATTTTTGGAGAGTTTCCAATTCTTATTTTCTTCTTTTTTGTCATACCTACAAGACGCAAGTAAGGCAGACATCTTTTAAAAGTTATTGCATGTCACAGTTATTAACTGTTAAAGTTATTGACTGTGAAAGATTATGAGTTCCGAAGTTATAAACAGTTAAAGTTATTGCTTGTCAAAATTATCAATTGACAAAGTTTTTGATTCTCTGAAAGCTATGAACTGTCAAAGATATGAACTGTCGAAGTTATTCAGTGTCATAATTACTGACTATCAAAGTTATTAATTGTCTTTGTTGTCTGCTGTCAAACTGTGGATGGATTGTCTATCAATCCATCGGAGAAAATCCTCAGAGATAAATTGGACAACTTTTGACGGTAAATAACTTTTCAACTTTACGATTTTATAAGTCAAGAACCTTGATAGTCAATATTTTTCACAGTCAAAAAGTTTGACTATCAAGGTTCTTGACTTATAAAATCAAGGTTCTTGACTTATAAAATCTTGAGAAATCAAATCATATAAATTTTGTTCTCAGATTTCTGACAACTATTGATTGACTGTCAAGATTATGGAATAAAAGCTATAAACTGTCAAATTTGGTGATTGTCAAAATTATTTTCTATCAAAACTGTCAAAGTTTATAAATCCCAGAGTTTTGAACTGTCAAAGTTATTGGCTGTCAACATTGACAAAGTTTTTAACTGGCAAAGTTATTGATTGTCTAAATTTTTGGCTATTAAATTAATTGACTCATACCTATGAATTTTCAAAGATATTGTCTCAAAATAATGGACTATCAAGTGGACTATTGACTCAAAATGATTGACTGTTAAAGTTTTGCACTATTTCGACCTCCCAAATCTGTCGAAGACTTTTGAAAAGTTTTTACTCCCACTTATTACCTGTCCAAGCTATTGACTGCGGAAGTTACAGCGCCATCACTGTTAGTAGCTGTCAAAATCATGTAATGTCACATTTAATAAATGTCACAATTGTTGACTCTTAACTTAAATTTAAAAACTGTCACAGTTACTTGCTGTCAGTTATTCAATGTCTTAATTATTGGCTATCAAATCTATTGACTCAAAGTTTTAAATTTTCAAGGTTTTTGTCTCAAAATAAAAGTCCATCAAGTGGAGTATTGACTTAAAATGATTGACTTTTAAAGTTTTGCACTGGGGGGTTATTATGAAAAACGATAATCGTTTTTAATACGGAGTATTTGTGTAATTGCGATTACAAAAAACGATTGCAGACGCGCGTATTTGTAAAATTGCGATTACGAGAAACGAGAATCGTAAAAAAACGATACTCGTATTTTTATTTACGAGTGCCTTCAAGCACTCGTTCAGCTTTTGTTTTGGCGGGTTATTGTCAAGTGTCAAACATTATTGTGTTTTGGTTTGTTTTTTTTTTTGGTTTGGTTTTCATTTTAATGAGGGAGAAAAAATGTAAGTTAAATAATAAATATAATGGTGAAAAACATAAAAATAAGATATTTCTAATATTTAGGCCTACAAAGAATGCTAAACAAATAGACTTGATGGTAGCTTTCATGGAACATTCCTTTCCAACATTCACATTTTGACATTTGTAAATAGGTGTGAAGTTAGTTGCGTTTAAAAAAAAATACCATTTTTCATTTTTGGCTGGCAACAGTTTCTTGATTCCATTTTCGTTTCTCATAATCGCTCTACGCCATGAGTTTCGTTTTTCTGGGTTTCGTTATTTCTGCCGTTCGTTTCGTATTTCATAATAAGGGCCCTGTTTCGACCTCCCAAAGTTGTCTTAAAAGTATTTGCTCCCACTTTTCATCTTTCAAAGCTATTGACTCTGGAAGTTGCTACTTGACAACGCCATCACAGTTGGTAGCTGTCAAAATTAGCTTATGTCACATTTATTAACTGTCACAATTGTTGACTGTTAAATTTAAAAACTGTCAAAGTCATTCATTGTCACGGTTACTAACTGTCACTTTACTACACCTACACTAAAAATAACTTAATTTGTACTTTATTTTCGCATATTTTGTTATTTGAAGTTAATTATCAAACTTCTTCCCTTTTTTGGTGATTTATTTAAAAAAAAAATAGAAAATTCACAATAAAATATTTTGAATTCGAAAACAAAAAAATCTAACATTCCCTTATTTTGAATTTAAAAGAAACATTTTGTTTCACATTTAACCTTAATTTGTTATCGTAAATCAGCTTCTACAGAAGTACGAGTAGTACGTATATTAAACATGAATAATTCTTCGTCACATTTCGATACACCGCAGATCTTATCGTTCGCATAGCAGTTGTAATAATTAGAAGTGTGACATAGTTGATTATTATGTTTTATATTCTTCTTGCACCCCTATAACACCATGGTCTGTCATTATAATTGACAAACTATGTTTCATGTTAAAAGTTAAAATGATACAGTTTTTAACGAGCAGGCAGCAGCGCGGTGGCAGTGACGGGTGATTCTGATGTAGAACAATACTTGTACACTTACACATGCCCTCCTGACTTTATGATGACGACGACGACGCGACGACAAAAAGTGAGAGAAGTGCGAAGAGTTTGTTGTACCAATCTTGTATTTTTGTAAGTTTATAACTTGTTAAAACTCTGCCAAAGGCATTAAAACGTTATATAGGACACATTTGAAATCACCCTTGCTTTGGCATTCCCATTTCCATTATTTACCCGCAATTAAGTAAATAGTTCGCGTCAAACGAAATGAAACCAAACGAGTCGAAGCGAGTCGTAATGAGACGACCGACTCTCGACACCCCAACAAACGCACGTTACCGGTAGGTATTGCGCTGCTCCGCTTCGCGACAGGCGTTGGTGGCGCTAAGTGTTTTCGTTGTTGTTTGCCATCCAGAGTAAAGTGCTAATATCCACTCGGATTAAATTGAGATTAGGGACACAAAATGTGGTCTGTGTGCCCTCTGCTGTGTGTGTCATGTCAAAACATAATTCTCTACTTTTCCGCAATTGTTTTCTTTTTTTTTCTGTTTCCTAGTGTAACAGAGACCTAGGAGGGAAGTAGAAGTAGAAAAAGAAGAAAAAACGAAACGATGAAGAAGTGTGGTGAATTTCTTTATTTCCCTGGTGTTATTATATTTTTTCACACCCTCCAACACCACCTCCGCCATCAAAACCACCGAGAACGACAACGATGACGATGAGAATGACACCTACAAGTTGTGGGCGCGTTAAAGACGAATGTGGTAAATGGTAATGGAGCAGCAACCAAACGACTGATTATACTCGACCGACACACGGACCAACCAACGACTAGCGACGACGGACGGGTGGACATGCCGACAAGAATAAAAACAAATATACACAAAACCAGCAAAAATAAAAAGAAGAAGAAAGAAAACAACAACGAACAGAAATGAGATTTTTATCGGAGCACGATGAATGTGTCCAAGTCCACGTCTCTCGATTGTTGATTCTGTGCGCCAGGAATTCTCGTAGTAGTTCGGTTGGACTCAGCAATGTTATGGTGGTGATGGTGGTGGTAGAAAACAGCAACTGCACAGCCACAGCATAGAATAGAGCGCACTGAATACACCATAGAGAAATGGAGATAGAGACTTTGGTTAGGTTTTGCTTGTGCTTGGATTACATTTGTGGGGGAGGGGGGTGAGGGGTGCTTCTTCTCCCTTTGTACATTTTATGGAGGTATGTTTGTTATTGTTTGTGTACTTTGTATGTTTTGAACATTGGTTTTGTTCATTGAGTTCATCTTTAATTTAATTTGGGGTAATTGTTTTGGGACCAGACCATCAGACTGTGTCGCGCATTTTGTTTGTGCGTGGGAGTTGACACAAAGTTAATGATATTCAACTGGAGACTTAACTCTCTGACTGAGTGTCAAAGGAATTCAATTCAAGTTTTTGTTTTGTTTTGTTTTTTTTTCTTTTATTTATTGTTAAATGTATACATAATTTTTTTCCCGGGGTGTTGAAGGCATTTAAGGTATAGTTTTTTTTACTTTTTAGGTTTTTACGTTGTTGTTGCTGTTGTTGTTGTTAAGCTTTTCTGTCTTTATTTTCTTTTGATTCGATTATGGGGGAAAAAGTGTTAAATAGTGATTAAGTGGGTTGTTTCGGTTTTTTGACATCGGTGACTGAAAGTGGAAGTTCAGTGTTCATTGAAATGATATACTACTCAGAATTGTAACAAATCAAATTTCCAACCAGACTTAGCTTTGATGTAGGTATTTATTATAGTTTTCTTTGTGGTTTTGTTTTCGTTTAAGGGGGATTTTGTTAAACGAATTATGTGTGTATGTATGTGTTGTTGGTTAAATAAGACTTCAACAAAAAGGTGTTATTGAACTTCCGATAACTGTCACTCGAATGAATGACACATTTTCCTTGTGCTTTTTTTTTGACATTACTTAAGTGACGCATATCCGAGAGAGAAAGAGAGAGGTCAATTTTTAAGTTGGTTTTGGTTAGGGTGGTTCTAAGTGATGGTATGTTAATTTACCTTCAAGTCCTAGTGGCAGTCCTGCAGTTGCATAGCGATGTAGTTTTACAGATTTATATGTATGTATGTATGTACATATAAGGCTATTCGTTTTGTGTTTCAAGTTGGTAGCGCTGGCATTTGACACCTGTCAAACTCAGCTGTCATTTGAAGTGTGAAAATATATTTGAAATCAAAAAATTCAATCGTTTCTACGAGTATACTTTGTGTTCATTAGGCGATTATTGTGGTCGTCAAAATCAATAGACTCGCAAGCAATTTTAAAGAAATTCGAAAATTCGCTTTCTTTTTGTTAGTGATTTCATAAGACTTGTGCTCTTGAGTCGAAATTCGAACATATTGCTGCTAAAAGTTTATTAGTAATCCAAACTCTAAGGTCTAACTACACAATACAAATTAGGCGGCGCAACAATCCAAAGTGACTTACAACTCTCAACCATTCCTGTGTGCGGAGACCTACAGTTTCTATGTCGAATCTGAACGGCTAATTTAATAAAAGCACTTTTCATAAAAAGAAATACTCTTGGAGGATTTGTCAATTCCTCGCAAGAGGCAGGAACCCAAGAATCCAAGACATTTGGCGTGACAGTCTTATGCACTAAACATCACGCCATGGGTAGGGACTAAGGTCTAACTATGCAAATTAAAACTATCAATTTTCCATTCAAAAAATTTTGTATTTGATCCATTTCCTTCAGTTCAGGTTACTTTTGTATGCTAATATTTTAATATTAAAATATTTCATGATGTAAACAAGTGTCACACAGTCAAATACTAAAACCAATTTGCATAACCCTTTTGGGTAAGGCCTACCATGTAGTTTTATCATTGTTTTTTCCTAATTTTGAAATTGTGTGCTTAACTTATTTTCAATCTACTTTTTAGGTAAATACATAGCTATGACCTTCAGCAAACTCTTCTTTCGCTTCGCTTTTACCTATTTAAGATAAAACCTGCCATCTTTTCAAATATCAACCAAGTAAGATTCAACGTAAATCCAATACCTACTATCTATAATGAGTTACTTACCTATGTACCTGTACAAAGTAATTCATATGTAGATATACACAAGTAAATATTCTTATCAAATTTTTGCAATCATAACACTGAGTGCTATATAAGCCTTTCTCAAGAATATGCTTATAGGTGTATCTACAAACCTACATAATGTACCTACATTCTTATCTACACTTGAATATTATTTAACTCTATAGGTACCTACCTACTTGCCTCTCAAAGCAAAGTCCTTATCTTGATTATGATTAATTGGTAATTTATTAAAAGTCAATAAAAGAAATGAACAAAAAAAAAATACACAATCCTCACACAAAATTTTAAGTGGCTACTGCTGTAGATAACAGCTCGCAACATTATTAACATTCCCCCTTTCTTGGGGGCAAACGACAAAATGTGTGTGACGTCACACACTTGCTACAGAAAAATGTACTTAAAGAAATCAAAAAAAAAAAAAAAAGGAAACATGAAGAAATCGGAGCAAATAAAAAAAATATACATACATACATATGTATACCTACCTATCTGCCGTCTACCTTACCTTCCTATCTATCTAACAAGTGAAAAGAAAGATAAGATACAAAACATTGAAGATGTTCTTCTAACAAATTGAAGAAGAACAAAACTTCACAAGTAGCAGCAAATAAAAGAAATAAAAAAAAGAACATAAAATCACAAAATATAAAATAAAACGAAGCAAATACCTTCGACAAACATATCTTTTTTATTTTTATTAAAATGAGAAAAGAAGATACATTTTGTTACCACCAACAAAACAAACAGATCCAACGAAGAACGAACGTCGAACAACGAACGAACGAGAGATGTGCTATCTTGAAACTTCAAACTCCACTTCTCCACTCGCCATTTCACCACTTCACAATACTTCACTCTTCTTCCACCCTCCACCATCATCATCGACACAAAATCAAATTTTCTCGTCTCTGCTTTGGCTCCCCTTTTGAATTTCAATTTTCAATTCCCACTTTTTTTTTCTGTGTGTGTTTTTCTTACTTCTTTATAATGCAGTGGTACCAACTTCGAGGATAGAAAATAAAACATCACTACCAACTGCTTCGAAACAAAAGCAAATAACGAGCAGGCGCACCACTATACCAAGACAACACGAACATTATTGCCATCTCTTTCTGTTATAAAATTTAACTCATGTTGTGTGGTTAAAAAGAAGATTTTTTCATACATTTTTATCAATTTTCCTTAAACATTCATATTCGTAGTAAAGGCAACCAGCAAAGCAACCACTACCACCAGCTGAGCGATGTGGATGGAAGGAAGTAATAGGAATAAAGAATCGAAGGAACTAAGAAAAATAGGAAGAAGGAAGGAAGAGGAAAAAGAACAAACATGACGACAGTATGACTGTGTGTGAATTTATCCTTGTTTTTTTTTTTTACTTCTTCTCTAAAAGGAAACGGGATATCATAGAGAAAAAAAGGATAACAAACAAAAATCTAATCAAGGGGGGATTTTCCAACAAAAAGGAACTTTGAAATAGAGAACAAAAAAAAAAAAATGAAGATAGAAAAACGAGAAGAAAAACAGTAACAATCACGTAAGACCGGTCATAGTCGAGACCGTTCATCGTTCGTAGTTCCTAGTCCGAGAGGAAACTGATATTGATACAGGAAATGTTAGATGAAAAGTTCTTTGTTGTTTAGTTCTTCTTTTTTTGTTGCTTCTATTTTTGGGTTACCTTTTATTTAGATATCAAGAAAATAAAAGTAATGACCCCGTGTGGTCATTGTTCTCCCTTTTTCTCCCTCCCCTTTACTCTCTAATTGAAGAATGTGCCCCTAGGGAGAAATAAATAATTTCCCTCTTTTTATATTAAGAAAGAAGAAAAAAGAATTGTCAACATAACAAAACAGTTAAAATAACAAAAGCAATCTAAATACCTATGTAGCTAGATTGGTAGGTACTCGTAGGCACTTTTATAATCAGGGGGAAATAAAATCAACATTTCGATGCTTAAACATTTTTTTATAACAAAACAAATGTCAGTTGTATGGATTATGGCAGCAAGTATGTTGTTCTTTGCTATAATATCGTATCTTGTTTTTCCTCTTTTCTTTTTATTTTTTGGTCTAGAAAGAAGCCCACTCTAATTAGGCTAAATCACTTAATGTATTATTACTTACTCGTATAGGTAGGTACCTATGGATAAAATAAGTTTGAAATAGAAAACTGATTGACCACTTAAAAGTGCTGTCTTAAGTGATTTAATCGCACTTAAGTACCTATAAAGAATTAATGAATGACTGCACTTTGGTTGCTATAAAATTAAATTGTCTTTTATTATTATTAAGTGAGGAACTTTACAATGGGATTAAGTTTTTCATTTTTTTGCTTTTAACTGGGCTGTTCGTACAGACACATACATATCTGATAGTTCAACTTCTGATTCTGAAGGTCAAACGTCAGTCTACGATCAGAACATACCAAAATGATATAGATGGACATAAGCAGTGGTACTTAAATCTTGTCTAAATCAAGACACAGGAGAACAAAAATTGAAATCTTTTTTAAACGTCAATTTATTTGATTATTTATCTAAGGAAATCCAATTGTTTCAACCTTAACTAGGTATAAGGAAGTTTGAATCGGAGAGAATCTATAAAATTCGTTTATATAAGTCCGGATTCAATTCCAAACCTGGTTTTTATTGACAGGTGACTAAATAACCGGTTTAACTATGCTACATAAATTGTTTAAAATTATCCAACGCTGATCTAGATAGAAAAAAAAACGATAAACGAAGATGACAGCTGCATTAGTGTACATCTGTCACTTCAAGTCCAATTCACTTCAATTGAATGAAAACAACTTTTCCATCCAGTAGAGCCGATTCGCATTAAATTCGATCTTTATAAATTAATTCATTCTGCTCTTTTCTTAATTCAAATGCAGAAGAGGCTTAATTCAAATACAAATTCAAAGTCATATTTGACGTTTACATTTTGACATTTGATTATATTTTATTCACCTTAGTTGATGAGTGATTTGAAATTAATATTGTTCATAACTTTTGAAACTCTTATTTTATATTTAAGCTGGGAAAAAAGAAATACCACAATTTGAATCGTAAACCTGTCAAAATATATACAAACAGTATTAAATAAAAATCAGTTGTCGAAATATGGCGTGCGTATAAATTTGCACGAGTATGCTCAACCTTTAATTCTTTTATTTGTTGGCGTTTTTAAACGTCAAACCATATTTGGCGTGTAGTTGTTTTTTGGCGCTCCTTCTTTTGTTGTTTAAATTTCTAGAAGTGCTCTATTGTGTTATGACAGTTCGGTGACAGGTATTTTTGTGTCCAATTGTTTTCTCTTTCTCAGACAAAATGGCGTCTAACTTATATTGTATCATTATGTTTGCCCAATAATTTAAATTTGTTTCTTCACTCTTATTTTAGCAATTGGGATTAAAAATGTGGTGTAGCAACTGTTATACAAAAATGGAGGCAATTTATATCCTATATGGCAATGATTCCAAAACTGGATAATTTTACCATTTGGTAAATGAACTGTCAAATTTTTTATGAGTAATTATTTACACCATTTTATAAAAATTCTCAAAGAATTTTGGTTGATATACAAATATCAACATTTTTCTGGTAAACTTAACTAAAGGTTATTGTAACTTTTTTAATTACAAAAATCGTGGATGAGTAAATTGAACACATTGTTTTGTTGCTAATGTTTGGCTTCTTTAAATATAAACTTTTTAAAATTTAAAACGAGTTTATAAAAAAACGAAATAATTTTTTGACCGCAAAAAACAGTTTTTAATGTTTAATAATAAACGTGACGTTAAACGTCACAGCATTAAGCCAAATGAATGGAAAGGCCGTTCACGCGAACTTTTATACAATTTTTAAACTTACCACGTTGGGTGGATACCATTAATATCATCTTCCGTACAATTAACATTGACATTTATTCATTTCCTTGTACTTTTTATGAAAAAAAAAAACAGTTTTTAATATTTGACGTTTAACATATATGTAGCTGATTAATTGAATCAAAAAAACTTCACAGCATTAAACCAAATGAATTGAAAGGCCGCCGTTCACGCGAACTTACTTACCACGTTGGGTGAATACCAATAATGTCATTTTCCGTACAATTGACATTTAATCATTTCCTTGTACTTTTTATGAAAAAACTGTTTAATATTTGACGTTTAACGAACAGCTGATTAATTGAATCAAAAAAACTTCACAGCATTAAACCAAATGAATTAAAAAGCCGTTCACGCGAACTTTTATACAATTTTTAAACTTACCACGTTGGGTGGATATCATTAATGTCATCTTGTGTACAATTGACATTGACATTTAATCATTTCCTTGTACTTTTTATCCAATGCTTTCTGTTCATATGAAATAATCCCATAAATTGGAATAATTTAAAAAAAAAAATTACTTTTAGACAAAATACCGTTTCAGTGAAAAAATAACCTTTCATAATTTATTTTTATATTTTGTTAACAATGTGAAGTCCTAATAATTTGCCAGACACTTGTCACATGCGTTATGAATTTTAATTGTCAGTTTTCAGTTTTGTATTTTAATCAACAAATACACCGAAGCTATATATTAATATTTATAAAATTTCGATAATGTGTCATTGTCTAATGTCAATAGTCATCACTCATCACCATAACACATTCAAAATGGATCCCATGGGCGAACAGTTTAAGGCCTTGGGCAAACTGAAGTGATCTACAGTCGCGGTGATATGATTAATGTTAAAGAATAACACCATTATTCGTTCGTTTTGACGACTCGCTTAAAATTGCCCAAGGCTTTAAGCAAATTAATTAAACGATTCGATGATAAATTACAAAACTTTGTGAAACTGTTTGTTAAAGTTTTTTTTTTGAATTATATGAAGAATGTTCCTCAAAGAAGTGCAAAAGGTGTTAAATCTAAAATAATTACGGGATTATCGAAAATTTTATTCAAACAGATCCGATGAGAACAGCGAAAATGACCAGTTCTCAAATGTCAAAAAAAAAGTAAACACAGCCGGACACTTCCTTCAAATTTCACACGATTTTCCATTTAACATCGTTTATACTCGTTTTCCTCCGCGAAATATTTGAAAAACGCTTTCAAAATCATCTCTTTCCTTGTTTTGTAGTTCGCCCTGGAAAGCGTTTCTAAAGTCAATAAATTATAAATTTTACTTTACGTTACGCTAGAAAATCTACTTACTTGTCAAATGACCAACCGGTATGACTTGTTAGATTAAATTGCTTTCAACGACACAATATGGGGTGCTATATTATAGAGAATCTCCCTTCTACACCGAGGCTAGGCAGGCAGGCAGGCCGAAGAGATTGCTATCTTCTTGTATATAATATATGTATATTCTTTTTTCGTTTTAATTGTTTTCTTGCGTACACTTAAATGCTTAAACAGTCATATGAATGGGTAGGCGCAGGCACATGGGCACATAACAGGGTTATTAAGCTGTTCTCACACTCGAAGAAACATTAAAACAACTTACGTATTTAAAGGGGGTCTCACAATGTCATGCATGCGATGACGACGAAGACGATGATGATGATGATGGAAGAACCGCGCGACAAGCTGTACATAAAATTAAAAATAAATAAATGTAAAATTGTTGTTTTCTTTTTGCAAATTCGATTACTTCTTACTTACCTTCTGAAAAAAAGACTACAAATAAATCCCAGTGAAAAAGATGAGTTGAAAAAGAAGTGAGGTGTGTAGTGTAAGTCTGGAAGGCAAACATAAGTCTTAAAGAAGCCAAAGTAAATCTTCTTGTGTCATTTTTTTCGTCTTCGGCTTCATGTTTTTTTTTTTTGGTAGCTCTTGATCTGTCTTGACGTTTTGAATGGTGGACGTTGGTTGGCTTGGCATTCGAAACATTGCCGCTCGCTGTCAGAAGTGTGTTGACTTTTGTTATGCATTTTCGCACATACTTAAACGAAAGGGTTTAAGTTTCCACACAATTGACTGAGATGTGGCTTTGTGCTTAGCTGTTGTGCTGCGGTCGCAACATACGCGGCGCGTTGGCGATGGTGGTGCTTGAGGCGCAAAACTTGTTACATTTAAATAATATATCGCTGATGCAGACTTTTGACATTACTTTCTCTGTCTTGTATCTCTCTCTGTCCCTCTCTTCTTTCGACTTCTCCCTCTGGGGATTTAATTTTATTGACCGAAGATAATGCTTTTATGTATTTTTATTTTAAACTTCATCTTTTCTGAATTTTTGAGATGAAGATTTTTCCTTCAAAAGAGATTAAGTAGGTACACTCTTTTTGAGATATTTATGTAAGTATTATGGACGCGTGTGTGTCGTGTCGGTAAGTTGGGGTTTTATCTTTTGGTTGTTTCTTTGTTTTGTGTCTTGGGTTTGTGAAAAGATAAAACATACAAACATACTACATGGATTAGATTTGCATAAAAATTGAAGAAGCACAAAATGGCAAATTTTAGGGAGCTAAAAAGGCAATTTATGTTGCTGCTTGTCATTGTTGTAGAATAGAAGATACAATATTCTTTTGTTAGACATTTATATTTATGCATATGCTTAAATATGTATACGATGGATGGACCCTTTTTCTCTTTACGGATAACAACTTTTTGAATGACTTGCGATTTGCATTTCTATTGTTTTTCTTTTAAGTAACCGGAGAATCTTAAACTTCTTTAATGTTTATATGAATTCTCATTTTGGTAGGTAGGAAGATACGAGTATAAATTTTTTATTACAGATATTGTTGTGAGTGAGACTCATTATGACAAGTGTTGGATTTCATAGACCTACCTATACCTACCTATAGTTGGGATAAGGTTGGGATTATATTACAATACATAGTTAATGAATATGAAAAGATTTTTTATTATTAGAATGCCTTTTTTTAAGTGAAATTAAATGTATGTAGGTAGATACAAAGTAGCTTAGTTTTTGAGTCGTAAAATTTGTGTATACATTTTGGATATAAAATTAATCTTGAAGGTTTACATCTATAAATTTTTAATTTTTTTTATTTTTCATTTAAATGCAATATTTCTAATGGTTAAAAACAAATTATGTAGGCATGTTAAAATAAATGTCAGACTTGTAGCTTAATGCCTATAAAAGATATATACATAATGTAAATGTTGTTTTCGTTAAACGTGTGGCTTTTAAGAAGAAATAAAAGAGATAGAATGCTATTTCCAAGAATTTAGCTTTACGTAAAGACTAAGGTTTGCTGTTTGGCCGCCGCGGGTGGCTTGAACAAATTCCAGCCTAGAGAAACATTTTTCGATCACTTTTTGCAGCAATTTGGGTCGAATGTCAGCAATTATGCGTCAAATATTCTCTACCACGGCCGGCGTAGACTTTTTATCATCAAGCTCCCAAAAAAAGGAGATCTTACAAAGTTCGAAAACTGGAGAGGAATTTGCATTCTACCTGCCGTTGCCAAAATAGTAGCAAAAGTCATACTGGAACGCAACAGAGAACACCTTGAAGCCACACTTGATGCCGAACAAGAAGGATTCTGCGCTGGATTCTCCTGTATTGATCATATCAACACCCTGCGGATCATTTTTGAACAGTGCGTTGAATATCGATCACCACTATACCTGCTGTTCATCGACTTCGAGAAGACCTTTGATAGCGATAACAGGGATATCTGGTGAGCTTTGCGGAGGAGAGGCATCCCAAAAAAACTAATTGCTATTATTTAAGCAACATATGAAGGATCCAAGTGTCACGTACTGTACGATTGTAGGTTGTCAGATGATTTTGAAATCCGAAGCGGAGTCAGACAGGGCTGTATTCTGTCTCCAATATTGTTTTTGTTGGTGATAAGTGATGTACTGCGCGCAGCTTTGTCAGGTAACGGAAGGATCCAATGGACTTTGACATCCTATTTAAAGCACTTGGATTACGCGGACGATGTTTGCTTACTCTCTTATAGGATCATATATCTCCATTGGTATATACTTAAATAAGTAAGAAACCAAACAAGTAGTTTTTATCTTATAAATTTATTCAGTTAAATTATATATTGATTTAATAATTGTTTTAAGATTAAGTTATTACTATTCAATGATTAAAGAATTATAAGAGCACAATAAGAGTTGGACTGTGTGTCACGAGAAGAAAATCGGAAGTGCCATCTTGGATATATTATTTTGACTACTCAGATTTTCCAGATGATTTGCGTTCAGGTTATTACAAATGAGTTGCGTTCAGAGTTAAAGCTAACATTTGTACTTGGGACGTGACATCCATAAAATTACAACAAGTGTGGAGAGAGAAACACAAAGTTGTGGGGCTGAAAATTAATTCCGGCAAAACAAAAATGATCAGCCTCGGAACCCTACCATCCTCTCAAATAAATATTTCCTCGCAACCGGTGGAAAAAGTGGAGAGCTTTTAATACATTGGAAGATCGTCTCCATCGAAGGCGTAACCGAACAAGACGTCATCTGCCGCATCGGCAAAAGCGGCGTTCGGTATGCTGTTGAAAATTTGGAGGCATAACTCTATCAGCTTAAGAACAAAGCTACGACTGTTTCGCACAAATGTCGAATCTGTGCTTCTTTATGGGTTCAGCACTTCAGCCATAACAAGAAAGCTGCAAACCTTCGTGAATAGATGTTTTCGTAACGTCCTAAGGATTTAATGGCCAAACCGTATATCAAATGAGGTCCTTCATAGAAGGATAGTTCAGGAACCTATAGACTCAATAATACAAAGACGTAAGTGGCAATGGATTGGACATATACGCTTCGAAAAGGTAACGATTGCATTGCAGGCCAAGCAATGCAGTGGAATCCGCTCACACAAGAAGGAAGAAGAGCTGGACGACCGAGAAGCACATGGCGCAGGACAGTCGAGGCGGAATCAGCGTCACTAGTGACTAGCAAGAGTTGGAGGGAGCTGAAACACATATCCGGAAACCGTACACGATGGCGCGTAGGCGTAGTAGAGGCCCTATGCGACTTAAGGGGTTCCCAAAGGACTTAACAGGTCTGAGGACCTAAGTCAGTTATGAGTCGGCAGGGATGGATTACAAACCTTGATCATTTCGAGAATGTCCTCGATACCAGGAGGTTCGATTGGAATCCAAATGCGTCTGCTAGGAATGTCTTCCTTAGCGACAACCTAGAGCTTCGCACCTGGTAAATTTCACCTAACCGGCTGACAGCAAGCTTGTACAAGTCACAAGACCTCTGATCGCCACAAATCATGAGTTTGACATGACCAGTTTAACATGACCAACCCCCATCGCTTATGGAAGGAAGTGGTCCTGGAAGCTCTCTCAAAATGCTTAAAAAGCCACCCGAGAGCTTAACCTTGACCAGCTGCCAACGATCAGTCGATATTGTGCCATCAGCATCGCTCCTGTGAATGACCGCAACCACGACTTTGCCCTTCGTGACGTCACTGAAACTGGCTTGTTTCCTGATGGAATTGAGGGGAGTGCTGGTGTTATGCACACGACGCCGTTTTGGTGTCGGTATGGCCTCCTCAAGAGACCTTTCGCGTTTAGACGTGGAGTGTTTTACTGGTCCTTGTTGCAGCAAGAATACTGTTTGCCCATTCAACGCGAGCGTTTTGCTGCGGTGTCCTTTCAGCCTCCAATGATTCACCAGAGGCCTTTAGGATTATCGCAGCTTGCCGCCTTTGTTTGTATAGGCTTTTCGAGAGTTTCCCCTTTCCATTTCTGGATGTACTCTCAGTAGTAGTGGTAGGGCCATTCTTCACAACTCTGCCACTACTGGAATTAGGTATCGCTACGTTCCTACTCTCGTTGCTGCCAACAGCAGAGGAGGGTCCATGGATTGCCACTACTCTCTTCTCTGTGTTGGCCGCAGGAGATACGGCAACAGGCTTTGACGCCAAACTGCCGCCCGGTCTTGAAGAGATATCGGTCTCATTATTTTTTTCTTTTTTGTTCTTCATATTTGGTCCCACGAGTTGCGAAGAAAGAGAGGTCCGTCTGTACAGAGATTCGCATATACAGATGAGGCTAGTTAATCCGGAGGTCCCCAGGTATCCGGAGACTCCGTTAGAGACTGAGCTATTTTTGAATTGGGCCTCCAACCAGGGTGATCATCGGCACGGGTCGTTTAACACCTTAGATCCAGCCCAATAAAGATAAGAGGTAGTTGGAAAGGAAGAGATAGGGTGAGGAATCAGTTGATGTTAAGAACATCATTCTGATAAGTAAAGAAATGATTAGGATCGGTAAACAGCAATTGAGCTAGGTGGGAAGGAGCACCGGAGAGAGGAGCGCTGTCTAGCTTTTTCGCCATTACAACGTGGGAGGTGGGATGGGAGTTGGTAACATAAGCGTTGGCTTGTATGCCTTGTTTATGTGAGAAGGGGTGATGATTTTGGAAAGGTAGAGGGATAAGAACGTCCTTTAGTTTCAGGACTCATCTGGAGAAAATTCTCGAGAATCATTGACCTTATACTCAGCTTCTACAACTCGTTAGGTTCGACGTTCAAAGTAGAAGTTCAAAGCCTTAAGATTCAAGTGTTTATGCAAAACACGGCATTTTGTCATTCTTGGAATGCCTAATTTCAAAGATCAAAGAAGAATCGATAAACATAGGTCAAACACAACGGGCTACAAAAGCAACATTCTCAGTTTTTTTTCGATTCTACACAATACTAAATTGTTACAAAAACATCTAATTTTCCGATGACGATGATTAAAAAGTGTTTTAGTGTTGGAAACCGTGACTGCAAAATTTTCATCATTTTTTAGTGAATTTTAACAATTTTAGTAAGGTATTAAAGCGTGTATCGTTCCATATTAGTAATGACGTAGTTTTTACTTGTTAAATGTCAAAAAGTGACAGCTTCAAAAGTAACAGCTGTTTAAATAGCGGACTAGTTATTGAATATTTAACTTATTCTCATTGGTTTAAAACCGGCATATTTATTTAAATGTAACCAGCACTCAGCCCCGTCGAGAGGGGGGGGAAAGGGGGGGGAAAGGGGGGGAAACCCCCCGGGCCCGGGATTTTCTAGGGGCCCGTAAAATTGAAAGCAATGAGAATATACTCTATATTTATCATCAACATACCTATTTCCACTTATTTTTAGAGGTCCGAAAATTTAAAATCATTCATGCTTTCGCAATCGGGCCCCTGTTTGCATGTTATCTGCCAATCTATCAGTCACAAGCTTGCCGATCTGGGCCCCTGATTATTATTTTTGTTAATATTTAATGGAAAATTGGGCAGCTCTGAACTATTGAAAGAAAGTTATAATAAATTGTTTCGCTTTTCTTATTTAATTTAACGTAAATTTCAAATTTGATTTATTTAGAAAATTTGTAAAGTCAAAATAAGGGGCCCGGCAAATTAAAACAAAACACAAATATTCATTTCGGTTTCTATTTTTATAAAGTTTCTTTTCTTCAATTTTTGTTTCTGCTGCAAACAAAATTTTTGATTCGGTTTCCGGGGACCGGAATATCCCACCAGGGGACTATGAATACGAGGCGATGACAATCTTAGTGGAGAGCCAAATAGGTAATGGTAATTTTTTGGGCATTTTGGAATTAATTAGTCATTATGACCCCTTACTTCAGGAGCACTTGGAAAAGGTAAGAATTTCACAACAAGAGCACAAACGTTTGCAAGTCCACTACCTTTCCGTTGAGATTCAAAATGAGTTCATCAAAATTTGTGCCTAACATGTGAATTCAGCTATTTTGAAGGAGATTGAAAACGCAAAATACTTTGCTTTAATTGTCGATGCAACACCCGATTCAAGTCATGTGGAACAAAACACATTTATTTTGCGATATCTGCGATTGGAATAAAATGTGTTCACCATCTAAGAACGGTTTTTGGAATTTGTCGATTGCAACAAAAACCTGTAACCGCAATAGCTGATTTGATCTGCGAAACATTGGCAAAGAACGAAATCCCTTTAGAAGACTGTTGTGCACAAGGCTATGAAAATGGAAGCAATTTGAAAGAACAGTATAATGGTGCACAAAGGCTTATATTAAACAAAAATCCGAATGCCGTGTATTCACCATGTGCAGCTCACAGCCTTAACTTGTGTGGAATCGATTAAGCGAAATGTTGTACTGCCGCAATAACATTTTTTGGAGCTGTTCAAAAGTGTTTCAAATTCAAAAACAAAGAAAAATGTGCCCGGATCCCTTCGCAAACTTTCCGATACAAGATGGTCAGTAGAATTGAGGCAGTGAAACCATCTGAAAAACCTTAGAACATCATTAGAAGCCTTAAGTGATATTAATTTAACTGAAACTGGCGTTTTAAATATGCACAAATTTGAATGCGTCCTGATGTCTTCGATTTGGTGCAAGGTTCCTAGCGCTATAAATGAAAGAAGTATCATTCTTCAAGCCAGAAACATGACTACTGACGTTGAAATTCGAAATCTCGACAACTTGATCTCCGATTTGAACATTATTCGAAACGGATGAGATCAAATTATATCTGAATGCAAAGCAGTTGCTACTGGATTGGGGGATGTTCCAGAATCGTTTCCATCGAACTGAAAAAGGCAATTAAAGAGACATTTTGTAGAACATCGAGGAGCCGGAATGTAAATTGAAACAGACGAAGAAATAAATTTCAAGAGAAACATCTTTTACGTCATAGTTGGTTCAATTATATCTGGAATTTCTCGTCGGTTCGATACGATGAAGAAAAGAATTTGAATGTTACATTTTCACTTTTATTGCAGTTTTCAACAATGGACGAAATTGAGATTAAAAACTCCGCTACAAGGTTCATCCAAAAGTATAACTCGCATGTGTCTCAAGAGTTGAAAGAAGAAATAATTCATCTGAAAAAACAATTTTGAAGCAGAACTTCCGCCATTGTGTTTGCTCAATACTTTTTATTCCCAGAACTTGGAGACGATTTTCCCCAACATTTGCGTTGCTCTCCGTACTTGTAACCGTAGCTAGTACCGAACGTTCATTTAGCGTCCTTGCCAGAAAAAGAATTTTCATCGTTCGTGCTCATCACAAGATCGTGTTTCTGGCTTTGCTACACTATGCATCGAAGCACCTTTGGCAATGAAATTGAATTTCGATGTAATTATAAGTTGTTTGCTGCTCAGAAAGCTAGGAAAGCTCGTTTGCAAAAAGAAATATTTCATTGAATGCAAACTATTTCTAATGAAAACATTGTGATAATATTTTAATATAAAGAAAAAAAATAAAGAGTATTTAATGTAAACCTTTTAAATACATACAAAAAGACAAATTTCAAATACTTTTACTTCGCTCTATTTTATTTTCATAGTAGGTAATAGCTCTACATGCTAATTTTTTTTTAATAGTTAATCGACTGTATTATTAGTTACTAACATGTCGTTGGCAATATCGATTTGAATGTATGATTTTGTTCGGAATCTGATCTACTCGCATGTAGAATTATTTTCTATCCATCTTCTATTTCAACTAAACTGGACTATACCCGTGAGATTGATTTGATGATTAACACTTTTTTTTCGGTTCACTTTGCAAACAAAAAATTATTATTTTCGTTAATTCCAACCAATTTCATGCTATTCGTAATTAAAATTAGAACGAGATTTTTCCGTCCCGGGCCCGGAATTCCTCTCGACGGCCCTCAGCACTCCAAAACTCTATTAATAAAACTTCTTGGTTAAAAAAAGCCTTTAAATCATATATCAGCTGTTTAATGTGTTTTCTATAAAAGAAATTATTTATCATACAATGTAAACCTTACATCTTACTTGACTTTCCGTATAAAAAAAATAATCTCAAATAATCGTAAACACACCCGACCTATCACAATTATTGATCAATTTTTTGACGTCAAACTATATCCAAACACCTGTCATCTTAAACGTCATTCACTATATGTTTATTCTTATCTACCACATTTGTTTCGACATAGTTAGGCTACCTACCACCAACTAATCACACAATTTTATTTCAACTGACATTAATTATTGACAAAAAAAAAAAAAAACTAAATATAAACAGTAATAAATTCATTTTCACGCTAATTGGAAAAATTTATTACTCTCTTATTGCGCGCACTGTGCAACTGCTTGTCAAACAAATTCCTCAGACAAAATGCAGACAACAAACCACAAATTCACGACAGAGTATAAATCGAAAATTCACATGACATGAATGTGGATAAGAAATTCCTCAGAAAAAAACCAAACAACTAAAAAAATACATCTCAAGTTTCTAAAGGTGGATACGATACAATACGATACAATACGATACGATACGATACGAATAAGTATCTATGAATGTATCTTAGCGTATGTTTACATGGTAGGTGACTACATTATATTTACACACTAACAACTATAACATCTCTGAGAATTCAACATAATATTTCGAGCAAAAAGATTACCCTTCATCATTCTTCCCGTTGTCGACGACGTCGACGTCGTCGTAGTCGACTACGTCGATGTTGTTGTTGTACTCGTAGTTGTAGTCATAGTTATAGTTATAGTTGTTGTTGTCCCCCCGAACTTCATCATAAGTGCCAGAATAGTGTAAACCACTTGATACCAAAATGTAACACCATCCAAATAATATACAAACTACGAGTATACTCTACTTCGCCTTCTTGGTATTTCTCTTGCCATACCATAGCATCCGCCACCTCTTTCAGCATCTCTCCCCCACAATTTCCATTTCCTTCGTCGTCTTTATCGTCGTAGTCGTCGTCGTCGTCCATCGTCTCTTTATATGTACCTTCCACCTTCCTTGGATCGACATCATCTTATAACGATGGCGACAACATAATGTGTACCTGGCTTCTCGCCACACAGTTGGAGCTTACACACTCATGAACTATGCGCAGTCATATAATATTAACCCATTCCTTTCCCTTCTGTTGTTGATGTTTTTATACTTTGCCTCCTACTCCTCGTCCCCCTCTTCCTGCACCACCAAGAAGATTCAAACTAAACTAAACCAAACCATACTGAACTGAATCGGGGGAACTGATTCCCCTTCTTTCGGGTTCAACAAGATAAAATTAATCGCTGTTGGATTACCTGTCAAACATAATACCGCACCGTAATTGTTTAAGTTGAGACTATGAGCATAAGATACCTCTAAATACCTCAATGTATGATGAACGGAACGTACTGTACATTTTCATCCTTCATATGTATCTACACCTAAAGATATAAAGACATCAGCAAAGAGATATTATGCTCTAAAGCGAAATCCGACCATATAATAACGGTAATAATAATAATAATAATAATGTATCTTGTATCTCAAAAGAGTATAACAGAGATAAAGAAGATACTACACTACAAATATCACCATCAACAACAAAATCACAACATCATCAGAGAGACAACATACGGTGGAACGAGAAGTGTGGATGTGGATGTGGAATGGAAATGAAATTAAATTCGACAACGACAAATAAATCGAGAGGGTATTTAGATATGGTGCTGAGAGTTGATTGTGTACTTGACACATTTGTTTATTTGTTTTACACTTTGTTTTGCTTGTTTTCTGTTTTCTGTTTTTATTTTTCTGTTTAAGATTCCGATTTGTATAGACCCTCGGAGGCAAAGAGAGATGATCTTAATAAGTTTTGTACGAAATACAATTAATTGTGATAAGAATTCAGAAGTGGGAATAAAGCTGTCAACAATCAGAGGAGACTTTTTGCCATTTGATCATTTAGGTTTATTCTTAGAAATCAAGTTCTATTACTATTTCTCAACAGAACTTATTAACTGGTTGCAATTCATATGAGAACTTCGTTTCTTTGAAAAATTTTAGAAGGAATATCTCAAGGGTTGGGAATTGTGCTGTCAAAAGGCAGAAATCTGTTCATATAATTTTGTAGTTTTGTGTAAAAGTCATTCCAACACTTTTTAGTTTGTCAAACTTGTCAATCCTTCTGTCAATCTGAATACCTGCAAGTTTGTTCACCGAACTGGTTGCAATTCATATGAGAACTTCGTTTCGTTGACAATGTTTAGAAGGAATATCTCAATGGTTACGAATTGTTGTGTCAGAAGCTTCAAATCCATTGATATAATTTTGACATTTTGTGTAAAAGTCATTCCAATACTTTTTAGTTTGTCAAACTTGTCAATCCTTCTGTCAATCTGAATACCTGCAAGTGTTTGTTATTTTCTTTCAAAAGTAAAATTAAGGGTGTCGTATTGAATCCCCAAAAAAAAGAATCCCCACGGGATAATATCCCCAAACAATTTTAATCCATTTTGATAATATCCCCAGAGACATAAGACAAATGGACAAAATCCCCAACTAAATAATTTATTTTGCCAAAATCCCCACGAAATCTCCAAATCCCCAGTATCTGTGCATATCTTCATTTCTGCATGCAGTTTTTAGAAAAAATCTTATGAAATTCTCTTATTGTGATATTTACAAATGATAATGATAAACAGTTTCTAAACAAAAAATCACTATGAAGGCATGCACTTCTCAGTCTGACTTAAGTATTCATAGAGAATCATTGTATTCGTAGTGCTTGCTTAGCGCTGTCTAAGTGTTGTTTTGTAGTGTCGAGTATTTCTTTAATTTTGGAATATAAATTGAAATGGATGATGTTATTGTTTCCAAATCTTTTGCTTGTATTTCATGCAATATATGTAAATGAAATTTAATATACATATTCAAAACAATTATGTTCAAGTAGTGAATCATGGGATTAAATTGCGCGCGCAATTTAATCACATGATTCACTACTTGAACATAATTTTTTTGGGGATATTCACTTGGGGATTTTCGCTCTGGGTATTTTCTCTTTGGGAATTTTGCTGCTGTTGATTTCGTTTTGGGGATTATGGATTTGGGGATTTTCCTTTGGGGATTATATCTTGGGGGATATTATCACCAACCCTAAAATTAATTGTTCATCGAATTCGCTTTTTAATTGGTCCATTCTTATGCGTGCTGTTTGACATGTGTCACCTTAATGTTGAAACTACTTCTAATTTTGTTATCATCGCATGGTAGCGTCTACCATTCACAGTAACGTTGCGAATCGCATAATCTTTGGAAAAAAAAAAAATGGCCCAATAATTCTGCCAGCTAATAATCCGCATCAAACAATGACTTTTTCTAAATGCATTGGCAGCTCTTGCAATGCTTCTGGCTGAGCTTTACTCCAGATACGGCAGTTTTGCTTGTTAAATCAATGCCCTATTTCATAAATATTGACAGGTGTGACAGGTGACAATTTGTAAATGACAAATTTGACAATTGTTTAAAGTAAAGTCCCATACAAAAATTGGCAATTTTGTAAAATTGTCGGGGAATTTGCCACAGTTGTCAAGATTTCGGATTATAAAAAAATTGTCACAAATTCCCCGACAAATTTGTAGTGAAATTTTTTTATGAAACAGAAAACATAGTACAAATTACAATTTTGACAGTTTCTAGTTTTTTGAAATTTGTCACAAATTCCCCGACAAATGTGTAGTGAAATTTTTTTATGACACAGAAAAAATAGTACAAATTACAATTTTTACAGTTTCTAGGTGACAGTTGTGACAGGCAATTGAGTTTCGGTCGTAAGGTGACAATTTTATTTTGATATGATGTTTTCAAGTGAAAGTGATGATGAACGCGAAGTAAGCCAATTTTTAGACAAACAATAAACAATGATTTCGCATCATTGAGTGATTATTAATTTAAGGAAAAATTTTGCTTCTGCAAAGCAACAGCAGAATATATTTTGTTAAAAATCGGTCGGCACCTCCAGCATCCCACAAAAAGAAACCATGCTCTTGATGATAAGACCCAAATTTTATGTGCTTAACACTGGCTTGGAAGTGGAGCTCAGTACCATGTAGTTGCTGATGGACAGGGTGTTTCTAAAAATTCCATTCAGCGCTGTGTCAAAATATTTTGCAATCTGACGGTAGATAATTTAATGGGGGAAGAAATCCGCTGGCCTTCGGAAAATATTATATCTATACCTACACGTTTTAGATATTTTGCTAATTTTTCTTGGTTTGCTGGCATTGTTGGTGGGTCATTAATAAGAATTGATGCTCCAACTGATAATGAGTCAGCATTTGTTGACAGAAATGGTGACCACTCAATTAATGCGATGTTTGTATGCGGCCCAAATTTGAAGTTTTTTTTTATGTTTCTACACGCTCTGGCCTGAATTCGTTCACGATGCTAGGGTTTTAAGGAATAGCTCATTAGCACGACGCTGGGAAAATGGATGAAGACCATTTCCAAATGCTATAATATTAGGAGATAGCGGTTATGGACGAAAAAGTTGGCTGATAACACCAGTTATTCCACACCAAGTTGAACAATCTGAAGCATTATTAAGATTCTTGAGAACTCATAAGAAAACGAGGAGGCTTGTAGAAAATGCATTGGGCATTCTGAAGGAAAAATTTCCTTGCCTTAACTATTTGAGATTGTCACCAGCAACTACATGCAAGGTTATTTTCACTTGTTCAGTACTGCATAACTTGGAAAATCGTTTGGTCACGACAAAATTGGCATACTTTGACAATGACAAATTATGTCACCTGTCAATACGTTATGCAATGAAAACTTGTCACATAATTGTCATCTGTCAATGTTTATGAAATAGGACCCAAAAATGAGTCTAATCAATGAACACAATTTTTAGATAAGAAAGATCTCATTCGACTTCAATTCTTGCACTGGCTGTGTTTTGAAATCCTTCCGCAAAATTGTCCACCTAGTAGAGTAACAGAGATCCAATTGCTGTGAACGGTACAATAAAATTAAATTAGGTGCGAAATTTAGTCACAATAGCTTGAATAGCCGCCCCAATAGTTCTGTTCAACTAGCCATACAACGACACAAATTTTGATACTAAAATTCAATAATTTGCAAGCGTTGTTCATTTGCAAAAATTGATAGTTAAATTATAGACCAAACTGAAGATGCTTGATAGTGTCATGAAACACGAGAAATAAGCGTGAGCTGTTAAAACCAGTATTGCCAAACAAAAACACCCAAAAAATAACCCATTACCTCTTAACCTTAAAAACAAAAATCTTTCGAACGATTCTCCAAGGTTGTATAAAACAAAACTTTTTTAATAAAAAATTTGTTTAAGAAAATATCGCGTGAATTTGATCTCAACAATATTATCCGATTGGAAATTACTAACCGCGTGAAATTTCATACTTTAAAAACTCAATACTGTCTTTTGTGAACTCTCAGCACTCTGTATGTTTATCAAAGATCACGAACTGTGGAGTGATAACATATTCGGCATTGCTGCTAAGCGCATAGAATTTCTCCGATCATGCAAGAAATATTTTATGCCTTCTTATCTAGAGAGAATCTAATTTCCACATGAGCTGCCCCTACAAGCTTAAATCTGTTGTAGATTATTTATTCAGCCGCACATCAAGAATGTGGAATTTCTACCGAACTCTGTTTTCCCTCTCATTTTAATATTTAAAACTAATCTGCATCGGTATCTACTCTTAAAGCCTTTTTTATTTAGCAGTTAACAATCAAATGTTTAATATAAAATGAATAATTCTAATACCTCTCATGAAAATGTTTTCCAGGTGGTTTTTAAATGTAATATCTCGTCACCGATAACTCCATTTTATTCGATTGTAAATCGTCCCAAGAAAATTGCTCTATAAAATATCTCAAAAAGTTACTAAATTACAATATCTCTAAATAAATTCAAATTAATTGTATTTATGTAATGACAAATGATGCTATGAGATATTAGGAAATATAGTAAGACAGTGTTTCCTTCCATATTCTTGTTAATCCTGAAAATAACTCTTAATATACTTATATACTAAGCAACAACAAAATAATCCCCCTCATACAATATAAATCTATGTAAATATTACCAGTCAACATTTTAGGAAGAATTTTCCGCGTTATTACATTTTTTTTTAAAGAGATTTAAGTAACCAAGACTGAATACTTTTTGTACCTAATATTAAAAATTTGGTGTATAATATTATTATTTTTTTTTTTGAAATACATATAGTTATTTTTTTTTTTTTTTTTGAAATACATATAGTTATTTTTTTTTTTTTTTGAAATATAGTTATTTTGTTAATTTAAACTAACAAATACTTTTTTTTTCTTTCTTTCTAGTTTGCTATTAAATTGGGCCAAAAACGAAAAGAAAAACGTTTATCAGCACTCGAAGAACTCACAAGCACATATTGTTTAGAAGATGTTAAACTACCGAAAATTATTGATACAGGTCAACCACATCCTGTACGAGGTATTACAAATTTAGTTGGAGCAGTTGCATTAAATTTACCTGGTATTGAAAAAGACTTGGTAGTGGCAAATAGTCGTGAACAACAACATTGGAACAACAACTATCAAAATAGTAATTTAGTACATAATAATAAAGTAAATCAAAATCAAAATCTAAACCTAAATCTAAATAATAATAACAATAGTAATAATAATAATAATAATAATAATAACAATAGTAATAGTAGCGAGAACAACAATAGTGCAAGTAATAATGTAAATTTAAATAATTTAAACAGTATAAACAATACTTTAAATATAAATAATAATAACAACAACAACAACAGCAGCAGTAATAACAGCAACAATAGTAGTAGTAATAATAACAACATCAACAGTACCAACTGTACTAATAGTACCAACACCACAACCAACAACAACAACAATGGCAATAGTAATAATAGTAGCAGTATTGGAAATGGCAGTGGTGGTGTTGCTATTGAAGAAACAATAACAACAGCAACACCAACAACAATTTCAACATCAACAACACCCAGCACACCAATGGATACTTCAACGCCATCAGACTTGTTGGATAACATCAGTGACATTACTGCCGGTGGTAATGGTAATGATAACATCATCAACAACACCAACAACAACAGCAACAATAACAACAATAGCAATATCAATAATGGTATTGTCGCTGCTAATGTTATAAGCAATGGCAACAGTGATGTTGTTGTTAACAATAGTAATAGTAGTAGTAGTAGTAATAGTAGTGTCAACACAAACGTAACTGCAATGTCAGTAGATAGTTTAAGCAATAATATTGTGGAAATAGCTGAAGAAACATCAGTGAATTGCACAAATAATGTCACAGTGACAGCTAGTGGAACAGTAGCTGTTACAGTGGCAAGCTGCATCAACAACAGCAACACCAATAACAACAACATTAATACAATAAGTCAAATAAGTCATGCTGAAAGTGCTGCAAACACAAATATCGAATTGATAACCAGTCATGCAACACATGTGAGTATACATTTTTTTTTTTCAAATTCATTTATGTATTTTAAGTGTAACGTGGGCATAATGTGATTGTGAGATCATTTCTTGAAATTTTTATTCATTAAATTTTAAAAACTAAAACAGATTTGACATAAGCATGCGTAAAGTCATGGACTAAGAAATAATGTAAACAAGCTTAAGGTTGTTTTAATATAGAAAGAAAATTGAAGAGAATTGACATGTCACATTTTTGACAGTTGACATCATATCAATTAAAATAATAGGTGACAGATTTAACTGATTTATTATTTCAGTGAAAGTGAGAACAAATCTACCAGTTATTCCCGTTTTAGGTCAAAAGATTGACATAAACTAAATTATTATGACGTTTCTGACAATACTAATGATTTTGTTTGAAAATCGCAATTTATGACATTGAACCTTACCTCAAGTATTTAGCTTAATTCAACTTAATCAACGATAGTTCTTTGACACCATTAATGTTGTAGACTTCATTTTTTCTCATTTAATCACTTGTCAAATTTTAAATATTACCTCTAGCACCTTAACGTCAAAAACACAAAATTTCTAGAGCAGATCATATGTCATTTCCCAGTCAATTAACTATCATTATACGTTTGTAGAGATTCTGATGATGCCGCATCAGCCAGCATATTTGAAATTACTCCTGTATAATATCTAGGTACTTACAGTTGACATAAAAGAAAAAAGAAAAAAACGACACCAAAAGCTCTAGAAACTTACCCACTCCATCAGCACTTTGAACTGGTGCACTATATTTATGATGAGTTCTATGCGTTCTTTACCATCATCAGCCAGAGCCTCGTGCTCGTATTATATGTACTTATCAAATAAAGCAGCCGTTAAAAAGACCTTATACAAGAGAATACAGGCACACACAACAACAAACCCAACCATTTAAAACTTGACGAACGACGACGACGCACAAATGCATAAGTTAGGTAAAAGGGTGGTAGGTTATAGGTAAGTACTTTTGTGGTGGTACTAGTGGTACCTACCGAATAGAGGACTTAATACAGAAGAACCGACCAAAAGATCCACAGAAAAAAACATTTACCCAGAACAGTGGTGCTCTGTTGGGTACAAAGAAATGAACACCTGTCAACTGACATTTTGAAGTGTTTTAATTCCTAAAACACCCACCAGTTGAAAAACTTTGAGAACTTTATTTTACTTGACATTATGAGTGAAATAGAACATCGTTTGATTGATAAGTGAAACTTCTCTAGGTGGCGCTACAAACTGATTTGAATTAAGATTTCAACAAATAAATTCCAACATTTGGGGGCTTCACCTGTCTCTACTCCTCCCTGTCATCACGTACTGACGTGTCAGTGGATCAATTCGCTCTTATTGTCCCAAAAATCTAAGTCACCTCCTTTCCAATGTTAAAATTTCGAAAAATAGTAGCTTATGTGAACTTAAAAGACTAAATTTACCTCTCGCTTACGCCTCGATGTCATAAACCTTTCTTTTTCTTGAGCTTTGTATAAAACCCTTAGACCATTTAAAATAGAGTACTCATTGTTTTATCAGATATTTATCTAACATATCAACGAACCCAGACGTCATTCTCTAGTTTCGTCAAAAAAGTTAATTTATTATTGATTGGTGATTGCTATGTCTGTTTGTGGAACGCATTCTATTCTTTTGTATTAAAAATGTATCCACATTTTCCAATTTGCAGATTTTCGAACGCATCCTGTTGTGGATTTAAACATTTTGACAGTTGGCATTATAGATAACTTCCAAATATGATTTCTTTCTTCCCCTTTTCAAAGGAGAAAAATGAAACAAATGCGTTCCACAAACCAATTTCTAAAATATTCATTCAAGTAAAATATTTTCGAATGTATTTTGAAAGATGATTCATCTCAAAATTTTAAGAAAAGGTTGACGGATGTCAAGTGGTTTTCTGCTTCAACTGTCATTTTGAATTGTAAACAATTGTTTCTCAAGAACCACTCATCGTGCACACAAAAATTGTTCAAACCCTTTTATTTATTTACATAAAATTTCCTTATTAACATAATCTAAACTCTATAAGAGAAGGCAAAGTTTCAAAAGTTCACTCCTTCAAACATTTCATTCTTTATCTGAAAAGAATTTTTTTTCCAAATTGAAAACCAAAAGTACAATCAACTAATTTTATATTTATTTTTTGTTTTGAATTTCTGCCAACACTGCTACTAGGGGTGTCCCGCTGTGCGTTTGTCGTCATCGTCGACAAAGTCGTTGTGCGGTATGTCGATGTCGAGGTGCAAAAATAAAAATTCAAACTCATTCTCGAGTAATTGCAGGATATTTCTGCTAATGGGCTCGCTAATACACTCAGTGTTGATTTCGCACGACTCCTGTCATTTCGCAGAAGAATTCACAGAGGCAGCATACTGCCAAGTTCTGTTGGCTCTAGCTGTGGCTGCTAACACTTTTGATTCTATGGATGGTTGTTTTTGGGGGGTTGGGGTATATTCCAATTCCAAGTCTTGTGTACTTATTCACCGTTATACCCAACGTCTATGTACATACATTTACAACTATACCATCCATTGCTGCTCATGCAATAAGGTACTCGTAAAATTCCTCGTATTTTTCATTATGGCTTGGTGTTTAAAAATGTACAACTCGGGAATTGGTGTAGCGTCGGTTGTTGTCGAAGGGCGAAAAATTGGAACCGCGTGGCGGCGCGGCGGCGGGCGGTAGGGCATGTGTAAAGCTGCTGTCAAAGGCTTAATTTCACCTCTTTAAATAATTTTTTGTTGTTGGTTATGTCGTCGGTGTGTTTGTGCTGCGGTACCATAAACAGCCCATAAGTATAGAAAGTTACAAAAATAGATGAACTTCAACCCCACATCTCCTAAAAGACATAGGGGTTGTTGGTGGTGGTATATTATTTGGGATCATGATGCAAAAAAGTTCAAAAGAATGAGCAAGAACTACGAGTATACGAGTATACTTATGTTTACTCAATGTCACATTCTGTGTCACATTATGACGTCTAAATGTCGTACAAATGATTGAAAAAATAAGTAACACAAAAAAGAAGACAAACATTTTCCTGTGTTTCTTGCTTCTCTTTCTTTCATCAACCTAAAACAAAACACATGGTAATGCTAAACTCACTGCGAATATTACTGTTGTAAGAAGATTTGTAAGATTCACACCTTAAAATTGTTTAAATGGAGTAAATTTACAAATCCTTTGGCAGTTACTTTAACCTTTTTTTTTTTACTTTGCTATTACCAACTCTTTGGGGAATAAAAGATGGAAGAAAAATAATACAAAAAAAGAAGAAGAATGACAATGAGGTTGACGTTGTTGGAGCAGCAGCGAACTGTCATATCAAGGAAAGAAAATAAAAAGAAAAGAGGAAACCCTTTTCTTTTTTTTTTTTTTTTTTTTGTTGAGGAAAGATGGATGAAGTGATAAGTGTTTTGTAAGTGAGTGTGTGTGTGTGTGTTTTGTATATGATGTGTAAGTGGAATTGTATACGAGTTTGGATGACAGATGTTCAAGAGGCATTTATTACTCTCTTTAAGTAACTACCTATCTACAGGGGTTGATGTAATCGGGTTGAGAGATGAATTTATCCGTGTTGCAAAATGTAGGCAGCATCTCGATTAAATCGATTAAAATATATACATACATACAGCTGTCAACAAAATAATAGCAGCGCTACTTTTTTCTCATTTCTTTTTATTATATCTTCTTTGTTTTTGCTTTTTTCTCTCTAACTTAAGGTTTTTCTGAAAGCTCTTATTCTAAGCTTTCATTATCACCATCAATCATATCAACATGCATTATATCAATAAAATAACGGCACTTTGTTTAAAAAATTGCAAATTTTGGACACACAAAATAATAGCAGCGTTAATGCAAAAAACAGTTAAAATCAATAAAATAAAGTATAATTCAACTAAAATAGCCAACAAACAGTGAGTATTTTCTGCAAATATCATTTTTTGCTATTTTGCATGTTTTTTTGTTAAATTTATTAAACAGTGGGACGAGGAAAACATTGCCTTCATGAGCTACGCCAAATCATACGCCAAATGAGGAGCGCCGGACAATCGTACAGGCAAATCCAAAAAAATTTGAACGTTTCTGCAAAGCTGATCCATAATGCCATCAATTTTGTGGAAAAAGTGGAAACCAGAGGTCGAAAACGAAAATTGGAGGACGGGGACCATAGGCAAATAGTCAAAATGTTAAAGAAAGACCCCTTTAAATCAGCTGTGGAGATAAACAAAGAGCTCGAGCTCAATGTGAGCGATGAGACAGTGCGTCGCACTCTTCGCACAGCTAATTTGAAGGCATGCCACCCAAGAAGAAAGCCACTCCTCTCCAAACGTCATCTGGTTCAACGCCTTGCTTTTGCCATTATTTTGCTGCATCCGTGCTTGACTGTTTTCATGGTGTATTTTGGCTGGAACTCTGTGTTCGGTGGACGCCAAACAAAATTTCTAGACCCAGTGCCACCAAAAAGAACGATTTTGCTTTCGTCTGAAAACAAGACGTTCCGCCACTTCTCTCGTGTCCAACCACCATACTTTTTTGCAAAAGCAAGGCGTTGAACCAGATGACGTGTGGAGAGGAGTGGCTTTCTTCTTGGGTGGCATGCCTTCAAATTAGCTGTGCGAAGAGTGCGACGCACTGTCTCATCGCTCACATTGAGCTCGAGCTCTTTGTTTATCTCCACAGCTGATTTAAAGGGGTCTTTCTTTAACATTTTGACTATTTGCCTATGGTCCCCGTCCTCCAATTTTCGTTTTCGACCTCTGGTTTCCACTTTTTCCACAAAATTGATGGCATTATGGATCAGCTTTGCAGAAACGTTCAAATTTTTTTGGATTTGCCTGTACGATTGTCCGGCGCTCCTCATTTGGCGTATGATTTGGCGTAGCTCATGAAGGCAATGTTTTCCTCGTCCCACTGTTTAATAAATTTAACAAAAAAACATGCAAAATAGCAAAAAATGATATTTGCAGAAAATACTCACTGTTTGTTGGCTATTTTAGTTGAATTATACTTTATTTTATTGATTTTAACTGTTTTTTGCATTAACGCTGCTATTATTTTGTGTGTCCAAAATTTGCAATTTTTTAAACAAAGTGCCGTTATTTTATTGATATAATGCATGTTGATATGATTGATGGTGATAATGAAAGCTTAGAATAAGAGCTTTCAGAAAAACCTTAAGTTAGAGAGAAAAAAGCAAAAACAAAGAAGATATAATAAAAAGAAATGAGAAAAAAGTAGCGCTGCTATTATTTTGTTGACATCTGTACATATTTTTTTATCTAGTCTCGTGTGAAATCACTTTTATTTTAAATTAATGGAAAACTTGGTGATGTTGGATGGTTTTGATCTGTTAATTCGTGCAGGAAAATGATTAATTGGGATATAAGTTGATATTGGAAGTAATTTCCTTTTTTTTATTTATTTAAAACCAAAGTTTTTGTGTATAAAGCAGTCTTTGCAAAAAGAAAACAATCCTATGCGAATGCAATCTTCTGCGAATGCGATCTTTTGGGAATACGATCTTTTGTGAATAGAATCTTTTGCGAATGCGATCTCTCGCGAATGCAATTTTTGTAACTTCAATTTAAAAATTACATTTATAGAATTCACCTTAAAACTGGTAAATCTTCCAAACACCAATCTTTTGACCTTAAAATTTTTGCAAATTTACAGCAATCATTTGACTGCAATCAATTGAGTGCAATCATTTGAGACTTCACGCATTTGTTTCAAGTATTTGCATTCAATCTAATCATTGAGCAAGTAATTTCTAATGATTGCATTGTAAAGACTTCAAGTGAATAATACAAATTATTGCAATTTTTTTAAATTAAATATAATTGGTGATTGCAAGGTTAAAAGTCCCAATCTTTAAACAAATGTAATCTTAATGTTTAATTCAATAAATCATTTGTAGTGATTGCATTCAAAACAGTCTGTATTCTTTTAAAAAATTCGTAGAAAGTAAATTCATTTGTTAAAAACTTAGTTTCTTTTAAAATTAGTGGAGCAATAATTACATAAAACATTCGTAGACATTAGGTCCCCCTTATTGCACACTTGAAGGCCACTAATTTTAAGCGTTAAAGTTAAGTGAGTCTTTTGTAAGTCCTGACGCTTTAGAATTTAACCTTACTTAAGGTGGCGCTACACTCCGAAACGGACCTGGCCCTCAATTAACAAGTGTCTCCAATCAGCTCGATCCCTATCTAGCTGCCTCCAGTGTCGCAGGCCAAGTTAGTTGAGGTGTTCGTCACCTGAGCCGCGGACTTACTCTACTGCACCATCATTTGGGAATCGATTCGAAGATTTTCCGCGCTTTAGCGTTGATGTCCATTCGCTCTACATGACCCAGAGATCTAAGTCGTTAGATGTTTGAATAAATCAGTATCGCTCTTCAGCCCTTACAATTCGTCGTTGTGTCTTCTCCTCCACTCTCCATCTATGCAGACGCGACCAAAAATCACCCCAAGAATTTTTCTCTCGAAGCATCCTAAGACGCTTTCATCACTTTTTGACAAAATTCAAGCCTCAGTACCATAAATGAGAACCGGGACGATGAGCGTCTTATAGATAGTGACTTTAGATGCTCGAAAGAGGACTTTACTACTCAATTGCATTCTAAGCCAAAAGAAGCAACGATTTGCGTAAGAGTTATTCTTCGTTTGGTTTCAGCGCTGATGTCGTTGTCAGAATTTATAGTGGTGCCTTAGTCCTTAATTATCTCAACATTGTACCTATCCATGGTGACGTTTTGTCCGAGACATCGTTATTCAACGTCCTTTCTTGATGACAGCATATACTTGGAATTGCCCTCATTGACCACTAAACCCATCTTTACCCGCTTCCGTCGCAATGCTCAAAAAGGCGTCACTGTATCATCGGCGAATCCAAGAAATTGGACAGGGCTTTGGAAGATTGTGCGTCTAATGGTGACGCTTGAGTTTTGCACAATTCTTTCCAGAGCTATATTAAAAAAATCGCATGACAGTGCATCGCCTTGTCTTAAACTAATTTTAGACATCAAAAGCATCAGTAAGATTTTTTCCGACCTTGATAAAGCAGCGTGCATTCTTCGCCGTCATTCTGAAAAAATGGACAAGTTTAACAGGGATGCAAAAAATAGACATTGCTCTGTAAAGTTTATCATTATAGAAACTGTCATACCGGGATTTAAAACCAAAGGATAGATTTTGGGTATTGATTTGAAGTTCCTGAGTTTTTTCCGTACATATATTTGACAACAGGACCTTTTGGGTGTGTTTAGGGGAAAAAGAAGAAACTAAATTTTTTTTTTCTACTTTCCTTACATTGACTTTGTTACCCCTAAGATACAAATTCAATAATAATCGCTTGAAGAAATACGCACCCCTAAGTGCCGATTGGAAACCTATTAATTTACCAATTAATTTGACACTGCCAATCAACCATCATCAACCAAAACAAAGAGAAAGAAAATAAATTGTCCACATTATCAACTTACACTTCTCGTAAATATAGCCAATATCCCTTCATCTAGCTGTCTCTCTCTCTCTCCCTCTTTGCTTGCCATTTTACACGATGCAGTTTGCATTGTGCATCATCATTATTTAAATTGATATTCTCGCATTCACGAACAAATTTAGGAACATTAACTCGTACTCTATCACATCGTGTGCAGAGTAAAGGTAATTTGGCGAAAACCGCTTAACTCCCTGATGGTTGTTGCAGTTGAACCGTTATATATGTATTATCACAATGCATATTTTCACCCATCATCAGATATCCGAGCATAATAATATATGCAAAAGTAAAAAGCCAAGTTCCTGAAACAAATAAATTCAATACGGCAACAAAAGTAAATGCAACAACAACAAAAAACAAAAACAACAACAGCAGAAGCACCAAATAAAATGATTACTTTAACCTTTCGTATTTAATTTTTCATCAGTCATTGTTAAGCCCTTGGGGGTGCCTCCTATATTTGTAGGTACATAATATGCACATACACAATATGTACCTACCCTACATATGTATATAAATTGTATATATTGATCATGAGTGTGCACAGTGTTTGGAGCAAAATAAATGGCGTAATTTAAATGAACCATTTCATCAAAAAGCAGATGCATCATCATGCTTTAGGGTGACCGAATTAGTACAAAAAAAATACCGTTATGATATGTTGGCATAGTTTCCAGCATCATAAAGCTCATAATAAAAATTATAATTCAAATAACCCCACATATGCATTCGATCTTTCCAACTGTCAAACTAAGATAATTGAAAATTTGTTGACAGTTCTGACATTTCTTTGTCACTTAAACGATACAAGCGCCACGCAACAGTGGAATTCATTTTTTTCCTTTCATTCTGCTCGACTATCGAATGGGATACTTTCAGAAATTCACATTTTCAATATCTCTAAGAATACAGAAAATGTGTTTGATGATATGGTCAATTTAGTGTCGTAACCGTGTTTCCCATAATTAGCAAAAGAATGACATTAAAACGAATTTTATGTAACGTTTACACTATGAATTTTAATAGGTTTTTTTTTGTATGCATTCAGCAATAAAACATCTCAATGTCTTTAAAAGTGGTGGTCGAAATAATTAAATGTGTCTGAAATGTGGTCATCATTTTGTTAAGCTCCTTCTTTTACTTGCGAAAGTCGTATGTCTGGGCTTACACGACGATGGTAATTTTGTCTTTCATTTAATCATATTCACGTTTAAAATAAGAAGCTGGCAATAATTTCCGGATTTTAATGCGTTCCCAACCAAATTCCAAAATATGTCATATAACTTACATATTCTGGGTTTACACTGATGGCAATTTTTTTTTTTTAAGCAAGATGATATTTCTTTGAAAATGAGGATATTAATTCTGGGTTAACACAACTTATCAAATCCACAGCTCTGTCATTTTTAAAACATTTACTAAAATAATTTTATTTAACGTAGAAAAAAAATAATACAAATTTGAATTGGAGATTTTTCAAATACGTACTTTAAGCTTTTTGCAGAAGGATTTTATGTGTTATAATGCTGCGTTTACATAACAGGCAATGGTTTTTTGTTTTTTTTAAGATATTTTTCTTCGATCAAAAATTGAATGAAAATGTGTACTTTTTCTTGATTGTAAATTTGCAAAATGTGGTACAATAATAAAATAAACAATAACATTATATCAACTTATGTTGGGTTTACACTACTGTCAATGTATAGTTGAGAAATATAAAAAATCTAAACAAAAACATAAAGTGATGCAGTTGGTCACCTAATTTCCAAGCACCATTGCCATCGCCATTGAATCGAAAATGGGTAACCTAACAGTAGATTTTAACCCCCGTATACATACATCTCGTTTACACGTGCATCATCACCAAATAGCAGCCGATAAGTGGGTTGTACGTACAGCACCCACAAAAACAAAAATATGTTCCGGGTGGAAGGGGGGGGGGGGGTTAAGGAGAAGGGGGAAGGGAACGAGTTATTGAAGAAAATATATATACGAAAAACATTACTTTCGTGTAACCCTCTCGGTCGATAACAGGGTGGCACGACATAACATGACACACTTCACCTATAGGTACGACTTACCATTCACCATATTCACCAAACAAGGATGACGACGACGACCGACGACAACGAATCCCAAAAACTCATGCTGGCATGTTAAATGTATTAGCCGTGCAGAAGCGCACAATAATATGCTAAAATGTGCATCCGAGAGAGATTCAGATGGATGATGGATGCATTCAGTGATGTGATGTGATGTGATGTGATATGGATACGGTAGACGGTATATGAAGCTTAAAAACATCAGGGGTGAGTTTAAAAATGGCCCGAAACAGATTTTCCACATTTATATGAGAAAACGTGTTTCACGTAGCCTAACAGAAGCAGAAGCAGAAGCTGATGCTGAAGAAAAAGCAGAAGCACGTTCCATGTGTGATATATGGTGTGAAATGATGCCTAGAAGCGGTAAAGGCAGAAGCGGAGCGGCGAGACGGCAGAGATGACAGCACCGTCGACGACTATGACGACAGACGACGCATGAACGAGTGACTCCTAACGTTGACGACGACGACACGATTTGTATGATGAAAAATGTGAGAAGTGATACAAAAGTATACCCTACGTCTATAGATATCACTCTGATTCTATTTGTATTTAGTGAATGAGCGAGATGTACGAGTATACAACTTGAAGGCAAAATATGTCAACAGAAATGCCTACAAAATGGTTAGGCATCAGCATCATCATCATCCTCATGTTGTTAGAATGATTTTATATCTTTTTACTCTTTATACCTCCTGTTGTATCGTTGTTTTTTTTTGGATGGGGGGGGGGGGGGGGTAGGATTTTCATCAGATGAATGAAAAAAGGTACATAATGCTTGTAGATGGAAGGTTTTAAATTTGATTTCTGTCTGTAGGTTCTCTGAGCAGGTTTAAGGATCAAAACACCTAGAGGCTTTACATTTATACCTACATATTTCACATCTTTATTTTTTTTGTTTTTTTTTTTTTTGTTGTTGTGTTGGAAGGGATTTAAAAAACTGAAACTTTTAAGCTTTGTGGACAAAAGAAAAAGGAAAATCCATATAAAAAGTAGGTAGTAGAGAGGGATTTAAGATTTTGCTACTTTTATTTTCTAAATACCGGATAATATCGGGGGTTGAACTGTTTTAAAAAGCTAAGAAGCAATTGAAATGGTTTTTTTTTTTTGAGATTAGATATTACTCATTGTATACCATAAATTCTTACTTTTGAGGTTAATCTGATTGTTATTTTAAAGACGTGTGTGTGTATTTAAGAGTAAAATAAAATGGAGGAGCAATTGCTTAGAACTACTTTAATCGAATAGTAAGCACATGCTGGGCTTTTTTGGAGCATTTGCATTGAGTTCTTACTTCGTTTGCGTCTTACATTTGTGCTTGTTCAAGATATTGAATTTGTCTCCTGTATTTATTTGCTTCGTTTTTAAGCAAATGCTTAAGTTATTTGGAGCACTTGCTCTGAGTTAAAGAAAAATGAAAAAAAAAAAAAAATTGGGTGGCGCAACAGTCCGTTGATAACTAGGGTCTAGTGACTTAAGACTCTCAACCATTCCTGTGTGCGCGTACTGTTCTCAGGGATGGAGGGGACCTACAGTTTTAAGCCGAATCCGAACTGCTAATTTTAGAAAGCACTTTTCATGACAAGAATTACTCTTGGAGAATTTGTCAATTCCCCGCAAGAGGCAGTACCCGTGAAAAAAACTTTAGATGACATAGGCAGGGATCGAACCCAAGACCTCTGGCATGACAGTCCAACGCACTAACCATCATGCCACGGGTATTACTAAAAGAATGAAATCAGCCTAATTTTAATTTTTTTTTTATCTTATATGGAGCACTTGCTTAGCTTATTTGAAGTATTTTCGTTGAGTTCGTATTTAGTTTAATTTTTATTTCATTTAAGGTGATTATTCTATTTAAAATATTGAACTTTTCTACTGTATTCAAATTTGTGGAAATCAATGAAGTTACTCAAAGCCAATTTTAAAGTTAAAACCACTTATTTTTCTTAGTTTTATTTGAACGAAATTATTGAGTACATGCTCAGCTTATTTGGAGAACATGCCCAATTTATTTGGAGCTTGTTCTGTGCTCTTATTTTGTTTTTTATATCACTTTTCAAATAATTGTTATACAAACAGAATCAGTCCAATATTAAACTCAAAACTTTTTTTGATGCAAATACTTGATTTTGTTTGGCAACAAATCTTGAGCACATGCTCAGTTTATATGGAGCACTTGCTTATCTTATTTCCAGCAGACGCTTGTCTGGAGCACTTGGTCTGAGCTCTTTGTTGGTTTGTTTTTTCTTGCATTTTACTTTTTAAATTATAAAATTTGTCAACTGTATTCAAAATTTTGTATGCGTCAATGAAGTGAAGTATTTACTCACGTTCTAAAAATGCTATCTAAGCAAATGTATCAACGCAATAACAAATTTAAAACTACATTTTTTTGGACAGATGCTTCATTTAAGGTGAATTTTTTTTTGAGTACATGCTCAACTTATTTGAAGTACTTGCTCTGAGTACTTGCTTCGATTTTTTCGTTTCATTTCCCTTAAGTGCTAAATCAAAATGAAAATTATATGCTGTATTAAATTTCTTAGACTCAAAAAAGTGGAAGAACCTACTCATGCTTGATAATACATAAATACATACATATAACCCAAGCAACAGAAGTAAGGTAATAAAAATAGTAAAGAAAATAAAAGAAACCACAAGCAACACAATACAATATGGAAGAAGAAGCTATATAATATACTTTATTATGTAGGTATGTATGCATAAGTTGTTAAATAATAATTTTCGGCAAAACTTTTAATGATATAATCTTCTCATTTGGAAACTTTCTTGTAATCCACCCTTCTTTTGCCAAAAAAGAAGAACCATGAAGAAATATGCCAAAGCCAAAGCCAACAACGACAACGACAACAACTTCTGGGAATAAGGGAGTATATGTTCTCTGTATGTGTATAAAGTATTTCCTATCTTAAAGGATAGAAGTCACACAAACATATACATACATATAAACTTCTTGGAAATGAAAAGGAAAATATTAGGAAAATCATCTAACTATAACTGAAGGTGTATTCGTATATAATATGAGTATAAGTATAGAGAACTCCGTTGAGCTTGAAAAAACTTTTTATTGTAGATTGTAGAGAAATCTGAACAAAAAGGGTTTATTCTTCTTTGGATGATGTTTAAAAAGCCCCAAAGGTATGAGAAATTAGGAAAACCCTTTTTTTGATTGGAAATAAATTAATTAAAATAGTTTAATTTACTCTCTAGGGTTTTTGTTGTTCAGTGTTCAGTGGCAATGAAGCATTTTGAAATTAGAAAAGATTATAGTTGTTAAGAAAGTTTATACGGCAATAGAGAAGAATAAGAATAAGAATATAAGGATGAGGAAGTTGATTGCGCTATTAATTTCATTAATTTTCCAATTTGTGTTTAAACTTAAGGTGAATAAAATATTTTTATATGTATGTATCTGTGTGTGTTTAAAGTTTTGAAGTGTTCATAAAAGATGAACAATTTTGATGTTCGAAACTTTTGTTTTTGTGTGAAAAGAGAAAAATAAGTCAAAGTGGCCTTCGAATTCTTTTCAAATTCCAACAAAAACTTAAAATCTTTTGCGAAAGGAAACTAAAATTTTTGTTGTGACAAATAAGTTTTGAATCGAATGCATTCTTTCGGGAATGCAAAACGAATGCCATCAAATGAATAAATTCTTTTCGTTTGTGTGAAATCTTAGCATTTAGAAATGTAGGTTGGGAACAATTTTTCTTTAATGCAAAGAATAACAAGGTTTAAGAATTTAGCAAAAGAATACAGACGAAGGAATGAATGCTCAAAAGAATGCATTCAATTGATTGCCTTTAACTCTGAATTTAAAAACAAATTTAAAAAGGGAAATAATTTCTTCAGCTTTTAGGGATGAATTGTGCATATGATAATTTTTTTGCTATTGACAACCTTATAAAGGGTGTTTTTTCATTTCATAGTTATAAAAATAACTTTGAAATGAAATAAACTAAAACTTTTTTTTGTAACGAACTAACCATCATGCACGGGTACTTTCCCTGCTCTAGCTCAAAAACGCAAGAATTACCTAGGAGAATTCTTCTATAACGATCACAATCATATTAACATAATAATTCTTTCAAGTATTGTAAAGTGTATCATTGAGCTTAGAAGAAAGCCTCAAGATTCATGCGGTATCAAAATTGACCATTAAACTGGCCTAAGTATGTCCTACTCCATCACGGACAGCCACCTTAACCTAACTTAGATAATCCTGTGGCTTCAGTTCTTGAAATGTAAAACCAAACTACAAAAAAATCACTTGAAAGCTGATAAAATGGCGGGCACCTATTAAAATAGTGTTGCCAACTGAAAGTTATATAACTTTATAAAAAAAACACCCTTTATATTTTTGTTTTCAGTAAAATAATGTCTCTTCAAATGACAAAAAATTGTATCCTTAAATTCCTTCAGCAAATTTTTATTTTAGACATAAAGAAAGTATGGGTCAGGGCAATAGGGTTGCCACAATCTTGCGATTTAATCTTATTAGAAATTGGGACTGTTTAAAAGCCCTAACATTGTAATTTCATTATTAGCTCCCGTTTACAAATGGAGAAGGATATGTTTTATTATAACTTTAAAGACCATAAAGTTAAAAGCCCCACCTTTGGGAAATGAGTCCAAAACAAACCCATAACATCATTCTCTATCCTTTCATGTTTGCGCAAACAAAAAGGAGAAAAACTTATCGATTTTTACTTCCAATACTTCTTTAATAACTTCATAAATAAAAAAAAAACGATTCCCTTATCATCACAGGTGATTCTGTGGATCAGGAATGGTAGAGAAGAGTATGAGGGGAGGAAGGGTCGATAGATTGAACACAACAACATCATCACATTGGCTTTAGATCGAAGTAATGTTTCCCGCAAGGAGGAAAGAAAGCAAATCACAATTCCCTATATCCCTATATACCCAACACCCCCCCCCCCACCTCCTCTTACCATCGTATCGCCCGCCATCATCATCATCATCATCATAAAAAAAAAACCGCACCAAAGTAGCTCTCCGAAGAGGAAAACATTTTTCCACTCCATTTAGCCATCTTTGGCATCAATCAATGATGACAGCCAAGGAAAATAACCAGACAAATGGCGATAGACAGACCAAGACCAAAATGAATTTTGTCCGCGTGTATACTTCGTCCCTCTCTCGCACACAGCATTTATAGAGGTACGTAGTCATGATGATGAGATTTCAACGCTGGCGTTGTTAGCTGAATGGCTTGCTGGTTGACTGGCTGTTGAGCTTAGAGCTAACCTTATGGATGGCGGCGAGAAAAATCTCGACAAAACTGCAAAGAAAAGCAGAGAAACATCATGAAAAATCACCACATTTAACGCTTCAAATCGCAGAGCTCCATAGAGAAGCTAAGTCCGTCAGGAGAGGAGGGATATAAGGCAGCGGTGACGGTGGCGGTGAATGTTGGACGTTGGACGATAGATGGCGGGTAAGTAGACGAATAGGAGTGTAGTATGAATAAGTAGCTGTATGTAGTTGGAGGTGGTGTGGGCGGGAAATTGCCATTAATATGCTTGTTTCTGTTTTGAACTGAATAATAAACAAACAACCGCAGCAAGCTTCAAAACCCCGCCACTGCCACCGAGCCGCAGCAACAGCCACTCTGCCATAGCTACAAAAACCACATAGCCCCTAGCCCTCAGCCACACAAGGCTATGAACAAAACATAATAAAAATAACAAACAAACATACAAAAAGTGTATCTTTGTGTTTTTTTATGACTCTGTTGGGGAAATCAAATTAAATGGGATTTTGTGTGGAGGATATATCGTGCGATACTTTATGGCGGGAAAATATTAGCCAATAACTTGCGCTACTTCTGATCTGCTGAAGTCGAAGTCGAAGCCGACGCGACGACGCTGAAGCTAAAGTGATGCTCATTTTGCTCTCCTACTGCTTCTAAAATCGAAGATGCTGAGGCTAAAGCTGAGGATGTTATATTGATGTTGATGCTTCACAAAATGCTGCAATGCAATAACGCGCCCCACATCATGGAGAGGTTTATTTGACTTTCGTTTGAAGGAATTTTATTTGTTTAATATAATTTTCTTTTGCTCTGAGTGTGTGTGTGTGGAATTGTGAATTAAGTTAATTTATTGATAGTTTTGTTTTATCCCGGAAAAGTAAATCGATTTAAGATTTACGACTTTCAAATAAATTTATCTTCACATACAGAAGATTTGAGAGATTGTTATTTTCTATTTTATATTTTTGAGTGTAGTAACAAACAGGATGATAGAGGATAGGTGTGGATAGATTTGGATATTTTATTTTTCTTGTTTGATGTTTTACTAGATGTTATGAGGTTAAGTTGAGTTATGGGTTTTTGGGGGAGGAGGTAATAATATAAATGATGTTTATGAAGTGTATAACTTCCAACATGGTAAATATCGTAAAAAAAGTAGTACAAACATTTTCTGATTTTATAGAAAAGAAGGTCACTTAAAATATCCGCTAAGAGACTATTTTGTCGTATACAATGGGCTTTTTCGGTTAAAATGTGTTTTACATCTTCTGGGATTAAACACAATTTTGTTGGGATGTTAAAAAAAAAGTCATTTATGAGGGTAGCAATTACTCATGCATACATATGTATGTATTTATTTCTAGTAAAGTGTTTCTTGTAAACGTCTTAAGACATGTTTTTTATATTACATTAGTGGGATATTCGTGAATTAAAGGGTTTGCATATTTTTAGAGACCACGAAATCGATATACAAAAATCATTTAGTTTCAATAATGGTCAGACATTATTTTTTTTCAATTCATGGTTATCCCAAATCTAAAGTTTTTCGTTAATGGGATATTCACGAAAATTGTGTGCTTTGTGGCAGGTTTTAAGAAAATGACAAATTTAAAACGTTTAGTTTTAAGAAGTTTTGATTTATTTTTCTAATAGACCTAGTATATTTTTTTTAATCATCTCTAAAGTGGGATATTCGAAAAAGAACCATTTTAAAGAGTTATTAAATCATTATAAAAGAGGGTAACTAGCATTATTGTCATATTTGTCTAAAAGACTTTTGTTAGTTGGTCAATATCTCAAATAATTTGAAGTTATTATTATATTAATAAAAAATATGTATATATGTACATACATATGTATGTACTAATGTAGCAAGTCCGAAGGAAATACCGAAATTAATTAAAATTTCATGATTATCAAACCGAAATGTAACAAAATTAACTCAATATTTTCGAATATCCCCCACTTAGCCTTTGAAATCGTACAATTTTGTGAATAACCCGGATTATGATCTAGTTAAACATATGTTATTATCAAATTTAGTTGTGCCTGATAGAAATTACAAACTAACTATCAATAAATACCACGTATATACCCACTGAATTTTAATATTTGTATTATTTTCCGAATATCCCATAAATAGACTGACATTTAATATGTGTTATAAAACCATTGCGCGATAAAGATTTTTTTTTAATGTTGAATGGGGTATTAAATATGAAATTAATGAATATCCCACCCATCTTAATAATACGATATAAATATCCCACCTTTTAAATCTTTGAAAAGTATGCTCACAATTTGGTGATCTAAAAAACAAGATATTATGTACCATTTTGCGAATATCCCACAAATGAGATGTTCACCTTGTTAAACTTAAAAAAAAAGTATTTTTTTAACAATTTGGAGAACTTTAAAATAAGAGATTATATACTTGTTTTGCGAATATCCCACAAATGAAATGCTTATGTATTTGAAAAACGTTTGCCACTAAATAACTTGTTCATAATTGTTGAAAGGATGGGATTTTTTAAAATACTAATTTTTTCCAATATTCCACTTGTGGGGTTTTGAGTATTAGAGCCATATTATGTAACATTCATAATGTGATGTTAACATCCCATTTAATATGTGTTATTACAAATCTATTGTGTAATAAAGATTTGTGTATGATTGTTGAAAAGGGTATCAAATTAATATGAAATAAATATCCCACCTTTTAAATCTTTGAAAAGTATTCTGACAATTTGTTGAACTTAAAAACAAGATATTATGTACCTTTTTGCGAATATCCCACAAATGTTTTGATTTTGAGAAACTTTTACCACTAAATAATTTGTCCTATAGATGACATGGTTGTTGAAAAGAACGAATTTTGTTTAGATTTAAATTTTTTTTTACGAATATCCCACTTGTGGGGTTTTGAGTTTTGTAGCCATAATTTAGAGCTTTTTTAATTACCTTTGAAATTTAGAGGGAAGATCAAGCCAATGGAGCCTATAGGACCCTGTATTAAATTCGAAATTTCCACAAAAATGCTGAAAAACTCTTTCTTGTTACAACTTTTGCTTAACAGTGGTGGTTAAAGAAAGAAGGAAATTTGTGGTGAATTTCCTATTTAGGTTTAAAAATTGTATAAAAATACTTTGACGATCTTTTTTGTTTTCTTTTCATCAATTAACTACTATTCCCGCCTTGATATTTTACTTCAACAAATATTTTATTGGCAAAGAATACACAATTTTCATCAATCACTTAATTCTTATTTTGTTTATATATAGACTATGACTTGTATCTACTTGATATTTCTTTGCTGACAATGAAAGCTAACATCTCAATTTATTTCAAATGATTTTCCATAAACAAAAATCAAAAAAGAAATAATCTAGAGGTTAAACTTCCAAACAAGGTTATGTTCGATTTTTCTGTATTTTGTTTGTGTTTTTTTTTAAATACAAAAATTTATATTTCTCGAGACTTGATTTTACCCAAATTGACTTATCACAATTCACAATGTATCGTGTCGTCAAAAGCAATACTTCAATATGCCTGCCACTCAAGTGTGATATATTCACCATTGGCATACTAATATTTTTTTGTATCGTTCGCGTCATTTAAAATGAGACGGCCGAGCGCAACAACAACAACAACAACGACAACGACGACGATGACAATAATTACGATTACGTCGTCGCGTCGTCGACGCTTTCTCATAAACAATTACAAACCAAAACGCGCCTGAATTAATAAACTTGTCACAAAAAAAATGTTTCAATTAATTCATGATATAACATCAAAGGAATTCTATTTGATTTAACTTTAAATACATATACGAGATAAAACTTATAGAAAATTTGCAACAAGTCGATGACAGCTCGCTTATAGACTCCTTGCTTTTAATTGGGTGAGTTTTTTTTTTTTGGTTTTCATTTGCTATTTTGCATATTTTGAATTTGCAAATTCTCACCACACCAAGAATACTCGTATTTCAAAGCCAAAAAGATAGAAAGAAGAAAGATAAATAAAGTATTTCGGCGGCGGATGTGTGTTATGCTGCCAAAAAAAGAAGACTAATTTTATTACCTAGCATTTAGTGGTTGTAAATTTTAACGACTTAAAAAGTTTTACGAGTGTCTTGTGTTTTCAAATTTTTGTTTCTTCTGAGAACGAGGAGAGAACGTTATGTGGGCGAGGCAAAGCGTGAGTTAACTTTTAAACACAAAAACGTGTGTATCACTGTACCCATTCAATCCTCTGTAAATGGGAATGAATTAGTGGGTGATTTTTATAGAAGTCTCAAACATGCACTAAATGGATTTATTTAATTTAATGCGAGATAAGCAGTGATGGGATAATAAAAATAAATACATATGTACATACGTACATAACTGTAGCTAGTTTCCGCCTCTCTTCTGCTACTCACCCACCCACGCCATCATTATGCCAATTATGTTTCTGTGATAAGTTAGCGATTATTTATGTTTTGAATTTGCATTTTTCGTCTCTTGAATATGAAAATCAATCACATCATCATTATTGTATAGAGACTTCTTACAACGCAACGTGTCATTTAAACACTTTAGGACAATTGTTTATTTTTAGCAGTAAGTTATTATGAAAATATATGTCTCAAGTTATTTAAAAATTTATAGAAGGCGTGGTGAGTTACTGAATTTGTGACTTGAATATGAAATGGTTGGTTGCTTTCGAAGGTTCTAAAATGTACGAAGGGAGTGGTGTTTGTTTTGTGTGTGTTTTGTTTACTGACAGGAAATAAAGTTGCCGTCAGTATAAATTTGCATAGTGTTCTTATATACAGTTAATTTAGTATACAATAGCAGGTGTGGTGAATTTTTATTTAAAAATTGAAAAACTTACTAGCTTTTTTATTAAATTTAAAATGGTGGCTTTAAAAAGTTGTTCTATCCCTTAAAAATCAAGCACATACTCAAGAGTTTTTTGTAATACTTTTTTTTAGTATTAGAGAGGAAGAGAAGATTTGGTAGTTTGACAATTCTGCAATGGCAAGGAAAGATAAATTGTGGTAACATTCGCAAAGTACGTCAATAGATCAAATCTCTACTCAATACGACTGAAATTGGACTCGAGGGTACGCTGACGAGCATTCTGAAAGACCCTAGTATTATGATTGAATTGTTCAAATAAAAGAAATTCAACTAGCTATTTCGCTAGAGCCTACTTTCTTTGTAATAGTGGTAGATTTTATATGTTTTGTGCTAAAAACTTGAAGACTTGTTTTGTGTTTTCATCAGGTATGGTAAATTTTTAAATTGATACGTACAATTTTTAGATTCTATATGTTTAGATAGGTTGAAATGACAGTTTGTTTCTAACTTAATAACTTTTTTTTTTATAATTAACGGATACTCAAGGTGTTATTAATACTTTTAACATGTTTAATGTTAAAACTCGTTTCAAGCGTTAGGGAAATAGGGAAGGATTTGAAAGAAGATACCGTTGCACTTTGGGCTTAAAGCTTTGAATATCAAAATAAGAGGGAAAAACAGAGTTAGGTAAAGCATTCATTCTTGATGTGCAGTTAAAAAAGGAATCTATTCACATTACATCGAAAATTGAGCTCAAGAGTAAATTGATGAGTGTTGCTGCTAAAGCGATTATTACGTCTGAATTGTTTGACGTGGGAGGGGGGGGGGGAAGAAGGTTAATTCCACAAAAGACCTTAATGACTTTTAAGGGAAAATAATACAATAATGATTATTATAGCGAAAAATAAGAATTTTGAAGAAAATTAAGGGTCAAACATTTCTTTAGTCTGAAAATGTTTTTGAGAATAACATTTCTGTATTATTTGTTACCAGTTTTGGATGTCTACAATTTTTGTAACTAGAACAGATTTGCTTAACCCAAAAATTCTATAAATTAAAATATTGTTTTATTATAGTTCATGCATCAAAAACTCATAAATTCAATAGACAATAATTACTAACTCCTCGTAGGGTAGACTTATATTTAAAAAGAATTTAAATATACACGTATTATTCATTTTTGTTTTTAAATTATAATTCACATCCTGTTTCTCTCAAAATAACTACAAAACTATTTATGTGCACTCAGGCGTATACGCACTTTTTTTTAAAGTATAAAGTAAGATTAATTTCTCTTTTCATTCAATTTTGCCATAGTCAACGGTTATTTATTCGTCAAAATCAATAAAGATTTGACAGAATTGACCAAATGAAATTTTGTCAAAACGGTAACGACGTAAAAGGCTTTTTTTTGGGATTTCAACAGTGCTTTTTGATGTGTTTACAAGGGATGTCTGAAAACATTTCCTAGTTGATTTTGAATTCAGTGTAGCTTCATGACCAAAGTTACACATCACAGAATATAATTAAGAAACTTTCATTCTTAAACTTTAATTTTGTGCGAGCTTATAAAACAAGATTTTTTTTTTAATTAAGTGGTTGTTAATGTGATGGTTGCTGAGATAATGAAGCCTATTCCCGTATCGTTATGACTTACATTTGTCAGAAACAAAAAAAGTGGTAACTTTCTTTTGTAACAAAGTGTGAAAAAATAATGTCAAAAGTTATTGATGGCGTTTCCGTGAATGTTGTACTTTGATGACGAGCATTCAATATCCCAATCAATATGAGAAGCTGCTTCACAAAAATAATTTTTCTCACACCAACTACTGACGCATATTAAATCAAAGAAGAAAGTTAAAGTGAAGATTTAGAAGAAATTTAACAAGTATAAAATTTGTGATTGAAGCTTATTTCTTTATTTGAAAGATAACACAATAATCGTGGATTAAATTTTATGATGCTATTAACAAGGTACAGAAAAGATCAAGTTTGTTCGAATCAACTGAATCGTTTAAAAAAAAAACAACTTAAGTTCACAATATTTCTAAAAACCACACAAATTCCCATCTGAGCTTCAAGAAAAATACACCCATTCAATTCAAAGACTATCTCAGAACTGAAAATGAAAATGAAAACATAATCATGGTAAGAAATAACAAGTTTCCACGATGCAAAAGGCTTTTTCTCTCCCATAAAAACCCACCATAACCTAACCCAACTTTTGTATAACTCATATAACGTCTATATAGTAAAAGTACATGAAAAACTTTCTGTCAAACAAAAAGCTTTTAGTTGTCGCGCCGCACCGTGTGAAGTTTAGCACAAAGATTGTGTTTTGTGTGCAACAAATCAGAGATGGCAGCAGTGTATCAGTAATATCAACAGCTCTCTTCTTTGTTTTTGTTGTTGTTGATGTAAATGTCAACTGAGTATGCGTCAGTTTGGTTTTGTTTTTCTTCTTTGATTCTCATCTGTTTTTTTTTCTTCTTGTGTCGCTTATCTCCCGTCATCCTGCGTTGCTCTCTTTATACTCTCCTGTTGAGCAAACCAGACCAGACTCTATTGAAGATGGACCGGAGGGCGAGCGGAGAGAGATAGAGAGAGAGGATTACCCATCATCTCTTGCTATGGGTCAATTCGGCCATTAAGATTTTGCAGTTCAGGCGTGCGCACTTCGAACACTCAAGCGATTCCCAAATGGCATGACTTACAAAGTGATGGTGGAACTCTGCTCAGCATGCAGGATGGTGGATGCCACGGGATGTTTTTTATTCTTATTTTTGGGTTGTTCTCTCCCGGTTCTTTCTTCTTTTTGTTTTTTGTTCTGCCGCTGTCATCATCAACATCGTGTTGGAGGAAAGCTGTTCCTTTGCATGCCTCTAACTACATACTTGGAGCCTGCAGTAAGATATGCTATCTGGTTACATGGCATCGTCATCTTCAACTGCGACGACGACGACGAACGACAAGAACGACGATATGATGGTGGCAACAGCATGCATGGCGACGACGACGACGACTACCAGGACGGTGTCGATGTCGGCACACGAAAAGTGCAGATGCTTTGATGCCGCCATTGATGCCGCTTTCGATCTTCTCTAATCAATTGGATTTGGTGTTCAACATGCTCCTTGGGAGCATGAACTTTCACAGTATGCTTCTTTTTTCGTATTTCTTTTTTCTTCTTCTGTATAGGGTTTAATGGGGTTGGGAGGAAAGTTAAAGAAGCAGAAGTAGGTAAGGAGCAAATAATTTTCCTCCTGGTTGTTGTTATTATAAAAAATGAAAAATGTAGACAACATGATTTCGAAGAAAGGACTAAAAAGTTTGCTGTGACGATGACGTTTATATTTTCCCTTTTGCCACATTTAACCGTATTAAAGGTCATTCCCATGGTATAACATAGTATATGTACGAGCAGAAGCAAAAGTAGCATCAACATCATCAGCAGACGACCCTACCAAAGCAAACCAGACCAGACGGTATAAATATATAGGCAAGCCATCATTTCCACTCCACTCCATTCTACTTAAGTTGATTCCATCCAAACAAGGCAAAGTCGAGCCGTCCCGATCCAATCCGATCCGAGTCGAGTCGAGCCGGCTCTCCCACACACATGACTTGATAAAGTTATGATTAAGCTCAGACGGATTAATGTGACGCGCACTTAGCCTTTTGATAAGTACATTATGTCAAGCTATTAAATTCCAGTGGTTGGCAGAAAGATACTTTTCCAGAAGAGCAGATTATGTGGCATTAAAACAAGTTTCCACCTGGTCAGATACGGATTGTGATACATACAACAACAATAATAATCTATACGAATAGAGTGCTTCTTCATCTGCTTCTGCTTCTTCGTCTTCGTTTGCGTCTTCGTTTACGTCTTGTTCTTGTTCTTCATTTTCAACGTCTCGTTGGGTCATAATGTTTATTGAATAAGGTTTCTTGCAACATCCTATCGTTTACCTACTCAATTCAATCCAATCCTTGCTTCATCTTTCCTCCTTGCTTCTCAGTCCTCTTCTCTGCTGTCCTGGTCGGTCGTTGGTTTTGGGTTAATATGTTGTTTCTCGGATTGGATTTGTTACAAGCAGAGCAGGGATGCTGGTACTGGAACTGGCACTGATACTGGTGGTGCTGCTGCTGCTAATGCTGCTTCTGGAGAGTTCGTGCAGCCGGATGTGCACGATTGGTTCAATTGTGGAATTCGTATTATTATTATTATTACCCATGTCGGAGTCAGAGTCACAGTCGTAGTCATCGTAGTCGTCGTTGTTGGTCTTGGTCTTGTGTGATTGTTATTCTATTCACCCAAAGCACAAGGATATTTATTATTCTTGTTCGTGTGTTGTGTACAGTACCAGTAGGTAGGTAAGATACATATGTATGTTCGTAGATACTTGGGAAATTATTTCAATATGCGGAACTATGAGAGATTCTCTTGTGGCAATTTCTGTGTTGCGGCAAATGCATTATATTGTTAACAATTTCATTAAAGGAATTATTTGCCGATACAAATCTTCCCAAAAAGGGGAGAGATACAAAATAGTGATAGAGTGTATATTATACTTATAACTATCTTCCTACTACAATAATAACAACAACAACAACTATTTTATAGAACAATACCACGTAGAATACATTCATTAGTTAATGTGGAATTTTGGATCTGGTTTTTGTTTGATTAAAGGTTCACTTTATTTATTTAGGTAATGAAATAATGTAATTGGAAAAAGGTTATCTTGTATATTATTTTATGAACAGTTGGTTAGATAGGATGATCTCTTCTTTCAATATATATATGTAGATACCTATAGGTAGTAGGTCTTATTAGTTTGTGGTATATTTTGTAATTGGGATTAAAATTTCAACATATGTATTTGGTGTTTTTGAAACATGTGCTAGAATCGGTAGGGATAGAGGGTGAAGGGGGCTTCTGTAAGTTTCTTATATTTTAAGTTAGACATAAATACTTCACTGGCATAGGTTCTAAATGGTACAATGAAGTTTTTCAGTCATTAAACATGTATTTCACACATGCTTACCATTGCGTTATTTATTCTTTTTAAACGGAACTAATTTTTGTAGGTACTTTATTTATTCCAACGCTACGTAGAATTTTTGATAACATAACTTATTCCGCTTTAACGTTCCTCAATCGAATATTACGTAACTTATTTAGAATTCCGGAACTAATTCCAATGCTACGTTACGTATTACTTTAAAGCTTAAACGGAAATTCAACATTACGTATCTTATTTTAATGTTACGTACTATTATTTTAATGTTATGTAACATATTTCAATGTTACTTAACTTATTTCAATTTTAAGTAACTTATTTTAATGTTACGTAACTTATTTCAATGTAACGTTAATCAATTAAATGGTACGTAACTTATTTTAATGTAACGCAATCTATTTTAATATTATAATAAAATAAATTGGGTGGCGCAACAGTCCGTTGAGAATTAGGGCCTAGTAACTTACAACTCTCAACCATTCCTGTGTGCGAGTACTATTGGCAGGGATGGAGGGGACTTACGGTTTTAAGCCGAATCCTAACAGCCAGTTTTGAGCACTTTTCATGACAAGAAGAATTTGTCAATTCTTCGCAAGAGGCATTACCCGTGAAAAAAACTTTAGATGGCACAGGGAGGGATCGAGCCCAAGACCTCTGGCATGACAGTCCATCATGCCACGGGTACTACAATTTTAATATTACGTAACTTATTTTAATATTACATAACTTATTTTAATGTTGCGTTACTTATTTTAATGTTGCGTAACTTATTTTAATGTTACAATATTCATTTCTACGGCAACTTTACGTAACATATTTCAACGTTACGTACATTAAACTTTACGTAACTTCCTTAAACGTTACTTAATTTATTTGAATGTGTCGTGATTTTTCTCAATGTAATGTCACTAATTTCAACGCAATGTAACTTATATAAATGTAAAGTAACTTCATTAACATTTTCGTAACGTATTTCATCGTTGCTTAGCTTATTTTAAAGTTACGTATTTTTTTCTGACTTAACATCTCTCTCTCTCTTTCTCACGTTACGTAGCAGTTGTTTTTATGTAACTTACATAATTTCAACGCAATGTAATTTATATAAATGTTAAGTAACTTCATTCACATTTTCGTAACGTATTTCATCGTTGCTTACAAAGCTTATTTTAAAGTTACGTATTTTGTTCTGACTTAACATCTCTCTCTCTCTCTCTCTCTCACGTTATGCAGCAGTTGTTTTTATGTAACTTACATAAGTTAATATTACGTAACATAAGTTATTTTATATTGCGTAACAAACTCAAATTTAATGTAATGGTAAGTTATTTAACCTTACGTATGGTGGAACCTTCTCTAACGTAATTCAACTTACTTCAAAGCAACAACATAGATAATTGTAATGTTTGTGTCTTCTCCAGTAGAACTTGACTTATAATAAGCTTTTCGTAGAAAATTAATTGCATACTATTTAACTTGAAATTCCTGAATCTGAACTCAATGGATTTAAATTTTGATCTGCCTATTGAAGCATCTATTCCATAAACCCAAAGTTTAAGTTAAATTTTCCTGTCTCGTACCTTAAAGATATCTTAACTATTAAAACATGATTTGAGTCAATGCAAATATTAAAAGTCCAATTTAAAATCACGAAATGATCTCCCGCATTAAACACATAAAAATAAAAATCTTTGCTTTATTAAATTTTTATTGAAATCGTTTAAAACAAATATTTAATTTTCCGTATGCTTTTTCAATTTCAATTCAATTTTAGAATTCAATTACACTCGCTCAAGATGCTGGTACGTCTGATGATAGTGGTAGAGCTTCGGAAAGATTAACAACATCTTCAGTTGCACCAAGGGATGCGGATAGCTCCAGAGATCGACTTAGTGATGTAAGTAAATTTCTTAACTTCCATTTCCTAACTTTCCATTAAAAAAAAATATCCTTGATTGATTTTGATTCCTTTTTTCTTTATTATCATCATCAACAGGCAAGCAGTAGATGCAGTTCCGGCAAAGGATATATCGTAAGTATCTTTATTTAAAATGATTTTCATTCTTCTTCTTCTATTTTTCCTTCTATCTTTTGTTTTTATTATAATTCTCACAATCACTAAAAACAATAAAGAAAACAACAACAAAAATGAAATGTAATGAAATGAAATGAAACTCATCAAAATGGCAGCCTCTTGTGAAAATGAAACTTTTTCCCTTCTTTGAATATAAACCATTCACATTTGAATAAATGACCAATTGAATTTTTCCGGTCATTTTATTTGTGGCCCATACCATAAGGTCGGTCTTTTATACTCGTACTACTGTCCTACTACTAATACTTCTATTGAGTTCTTCATGTTTCAGTCAACTATTAGATGTTTTTTTTCGTTTTTGCTTTTGTTTTTGGTTTCTTTCTTTATAACGACGTTTTATGTGCCCACTTTCGACCGACAACGGGCAAAGATTGACGGCTATGTCAAACCTTATCCACTGAAAATGTATGGTTACCATATTGTTTTTTGTTCGAAACATTTGTAATGATGTTTTGAGAGAAAAAGAAATTTCTTTGACATTTCGAATTTCATTGAACTGACACTTCTTATGAGAATTTGTTTTGCTGAACGAGTTCATTCGTTAAAAAAAAAAAACGAAACTACTGCCTCCTGGTGACTTCTTTTAAGCTATGGAATTTGGTTCTTCTTTAAGACATATTTTGACAGCTTTATGTTGTGCCAAATGTCAAATTGACTTCAAATTTGTTCCCGAGTAAAATGTGTGTTCAAAAGAAGGGACACTGGTCACTCTGTCTTGCTGTCATACTCTATGCCTCCAGCTAAAGAGTCATGGATTTGGTATGTCTCTGATATAACGATTTGCCTCAGTTCGGTACTTAAATCAATCGTTTGCATTGTGAATGAGATTATCTGATGATGACGGCAATGGTCTCCCTGTCGTCCGTCGTCGTCGTCGTCGGTGTTGTTGGCGAATAATATCGATATCGATGTTAAAATATCTATACATATCGATATATCTATGTATAGAGACTTAATACCATTTGCTATGATGCCATTATTTGTCCTCTCTCAGGCGTATCCTTTTAGTTTTTACGGTTACGGTTATGATTATGGTTATTACAATTGATTTTGCTTCATTTCTTACTTTCTGTTATTTTTTTTTGTGTTTTGTTGTATTCTTTGTTTTTCTGTTTCTGTGTTTTTGTTATAACATTTGTTTTCTTTTATTTTGGTTTGTTCTTATTTTTTATTGAGAATGTGTCAACACTTATTTGAGTATTGGACAAACTTATAAGATATTTCCGAGAGATCATAATCATCTGAACATAAAGAGGTTAAATCGAAATGTTTTTATATGTGTATATAGTTTCCCTTCTATTCTATGTCTATACATACACATTTATAAAAGGAACAGAAGAATATAGATAAAGACAATGAATAAATAAATATGTAGGTACTAGAAATAAATGTAGCAACTTATAACCTGAATATGACAGAGATGTCCTTGATGAAATCACATATATAAACAACATTAATATGAGATTATGTCCTTTTTGGAAATATGTGTTTCTGTTATTTTTTTTTATTATTATTATATCATTTTCATAAATATTATTACTCTATAGTCTATATAAATTGATTTTTTAAACATTTTATTGATAAAATCTATTTGTTTTGTATTTACAGTGTGATAGTGAAGGAGACGATGATAAGGTGAGTTTTATTTGTTTAAACAAATATTAATTTTTAAGCTTAACATTTGCATGTAAGTTTATTGATTTGAAGTGCAAATTATGGAAGGTCAAAATAATAAAATAAGCACAATTTTAAGACTGACTGCATTTAAAAAAAAATATGAAAAATCCTTCAAACCATTTAACAACTATATTTCGGTATAAGAAACAAAATAAGGACTATTTTCTTTTTGTTAAGTGCAATTTTATTAAAATACTGATGTTAAGTCTTGTTTGCTATCTTCATCAAACAGACAACCGGGCCTGAACACCCCAAGGATTTATTAATTTTTTATTGAATTTTTTTATCTCACAACAATAATATTTTACAGTTAACAGTCAAATATTTCTTTTTCAAAGAAGCCTATAGCACAGCAATAAACATAATGCTACAATTTATCTTCTCTGAAGACTTATAGCAACCATATAATATGCTTTATGTAGCTCGGATTATATGGTATTTCGATTAATTCGAGAAATATGCGTCAAGAGAAGGTGTGATGGCCATCTTCTGATGAGCCCAACCATCACACCGGGGCGAAACGCATAAATGAACACTCTTGCTGGTTTACATTTATTTTTTATGATTTTCATGATTTAAACCATTTTTATTAAACAAATAATATTTTAGTTTATTCTTTAATTTCTCAAAACACACAATGTATAGAGTTAGGCCCCCTAAGTGCCAACAAAATATTTTATCATTTAATATTTAATTATAAGTTTAAGTTAAGACAAAAAAAATAAGGCTTTTCAGTATTAAATGTACATACTTAGGAATAAATTATGGAGTTATAGACGGCTTACAAAGTTGCAGCCTTGACAGAAATCGCTCATAAGAACAAACTACCAATTTCTTTCAAATCCTTAGATCAATCTTTCAGTTTTTTTAAAAACCAATCAGAATATCAAATTCAAGGTTTATTTCTAAGATTGCCAACACAATACTCAAATTAACATTTTTCTACTGAAAATCAATTTAGTCTGTAGCTCAAAATCGTTGAACTTAGTTTGAGTTTATTAAGACTTTGCAAAGTCTGTAAGTCTTTTAGTTTTACCTTCTTAATGGAACTTATATATGTTTAAAAAAACAAAAGCGGCTTTAGTTTTGAGTTCAAAGAATAAAATATCTGTCCAAGATTACCACCTTTTAGCACTCCATATATCTCTGTCGTTCGGTGAGTTAGGGTTTGATTTGAAAGCAAACAAAATGAAAAAAGATGTTGGCCTAAGGATACTTCCTTGTGGTACTCCATTATTTAATATTGTAAAATAAGTTGAAGTTTGATTTGAAAACAAAAATTATTCAAAACCATGTTGTCCCAGAACACAACCTTGTTGCTAATATAATGCTAAACGATGTTTTCCAAATTTTCCAAGGACTCTCCACTCCATACATATCTCTGACGAAAAATAAGTTAAAGCAAAAATCATGCAAACGATATTGGCCCAAGAATGCCACCTAGAAGAACTTCATACACTTCTGTCCTTCTGTAAGAAAGCAAAAATTATGTAAAAAGAAGTTGGTTCAAGAATACCACCTTGTGGAACTTCACTTATCTCTGCGAGTTAAATCTAAGCTAAATCAATTTAAAAAGATGTTGGTCTTAGCGAACTACCTTTTAACTCTATATATTCCTGCCGTTCAAGGAGTTAACAAGGAGTTAAGGTTTGATTTTGATTTGAAAGCAAAAGTAAGGCAACTTCTTTGTAGAACCACATACAGATTCATTTTTGTGTGTTTGAAGGTAAAGCTAAATAAAACACGCACATCTATACATTTTTATTGAAATTTTTGTAAAGTTTGTACTCATCATTCAAATAGGTGTATCCAGAAGATTCGGAGTATATAGTTCTTAGAGGTAGTTTTAAATGACTTTTCGGAAATGTTTGGCTTTTGATGCACCTTCAATATGATTTTTCTCGAAAAAGCGGTATTTTGGAGTGGTAACGTTTTCATCCTCTTAAAATGTTTTCTTAATTTTATTGATTACTTGCGTATTTGGCCGATTATGACGAACAGAATCATCCCGTAATGCACGAAGTGTATCGTTTCAATCACCCCTTTTGTTTATAGTTGTTGGACTGTTAAACGATCCATTATCGTAATTGGAAACGAAAGAATATGACACTTTAAAATTTTAATGGCATTAGAGTTGAATAGATAAAAACTGACAGCTCTACCAATTTGACAGGACGAAATGAATAACCCTATATTTCTATTGTAAAGTAAGATTGTGGTTAATTTAAAAGCAAACACTCCATATATCGCTGTTGTTAAGTGAGTGAAGTGTTTTTTAAAAGAAAAATCTATCGAAAACATATAGGACCAACAATACAACCTTCTGGCACTTCATATATCTCTGTAGTTCAGTGAGATTAAATTTGATTTAAAATTAAAAATGATTCGAAAGATGTTTGTATAAGATTACCAGCTTCCGACACTCCTGTATTTCTAACTTTTTCAGTATTTTCTGCAACTATGGAATCATTACGGTATAGTTCTCTTATCAATGTCATGCAGCTTCTAATTTAACCTATTCTGTCTTTAATGTATTTATTTGTCAATATTGTTGTCGCACGTGTCTTTTTTAAGCATCCCTTTAAAAATTTGCTTGTATATTCCAATAAATCTAATACAGAGTTTAGCATGCATTGTGTTCAAATTCGAAGGGAGTTGAAGTCTTTTAAATTCATAGCTTTAGCATTTTCAAAATTCACAAATTTTCAAATTACCCTGCAGCAGTAATTCTTCTATACAAAAGCCATTAGTAGCTCATGGGTTTTTGTCCTTTTTTATTTCATGTAACAAAAGAGGCTATACCTATATACCGTAATGTCGTCTTATAAATCCTCCCTTTCCTTTATATGCACACACTCGTATATCGTTTCATTACCATTAAAAATGTTCATGTATGCACAAAAGGACATTTTATTTGCAGATATACCTATTCTCACTTTCATCGTCAATCCCCCCTCTTTAATCAATGCAAATTGCTTCCCTTAAAAAAGTGATATATGTTTGTATGTATATGCAAAGCTATATATTCCATTCGACCAGACCTATAAGACCACACTATAGAAAATTACTTCTCGTCCTTCTAGAAAAAGTCGCAAGTGAGTAATAGACCAATGGCACACAATTGGACACATTGTTTTCTAATGCACTACCTATTTCTATTTCTATGAGCCAAAACAAAAAAAAAAAATAACAGTCATATGGGTATTTAAATAAGTCGCTGGCTTATGACCACTTCTGCAGTCATTCCCCCCTCCTACCCTCCTACTGAACCCTTATCCAATTCCGTCGTTATGTGTATTTTTTTTTTCAGAACTTTGTCATTTGTTTTCTATTTTTTATGTGTCTCAATACAAAACAGATTTCTTTTTAGACCTTGTAAAGTATTTTATTTTTAAAGTTCCCATGCCCTATTGCCTGTTGTGCTGTTGTCGTCCAGTTTGCCAACAGACTAAGATATACGATAGCCAAAGAAATTTATAGAGAGAGACTTCCTATATGTATCTCTCCAAGGAGTATTCAATATGAAAGAGTCCTTCTTCACTCACTATACAACATATTTTACAAAAAAAAGATCAAGAAATATAAAAAGTTCATAGAATTGGGCATCAGCAGAAGTAGCATCGTATAGCGTTGTCAATTTGTTACAATTTATTTTTATTTTCATATTTCCCTTTTTCACAACCCCTATGTCTTTCCATGTATAGAGCCACTTTTTTCAGTGTCTTCGAAACACTAAAAACTCTCTTGTGTTGGTCCTCGTCGACGAGGACAAGGATAAGGACGAGAACGTCGTTGTCTATACGAAACCCCACACAATTTGGACGGTCCTTGGTCCTTTGTGTCGAATTAGGAGTATGATACCCGAAACAGCTTGCAAAAGCAATCGAAGTTTTTATATTATTTGTTTTGTTGTATGTATAGACACATTCACGTATCCTGAAAATTGAGGGAGAATATGGAAAAAAAAAGAAGTCTCGAAAAACCCCATGATGGTCATTTCTGAAATACCCCAAAGGGGTCCAAGGGACAGTTTAACTTATTTTTTTTTTATTTTTTTTGAAGTTTCTCAATATTGGATATGTCCTTTATGTATGAATGGCTCCTCGCTGGGCATATACGAGTCGACCAGAAGATATCTCGATAATCGCAAAATCGTTTGGCAAAGGATATTTTCATTTTTTTTATAACTTCCATTTATCCGTGTATATTCTGTATTGATATAGCCAACGCGATATTGGTGTAATAAAATCGTGGTGTTGTATCGATATTTGAGGGATATTTTATGGATTTTTGTAATATGTTGTACGAGTTGAGAGATATAAAGAAAGAGGGGGGGGGGAATATATAAAAACCGAAGGGAACTCTCATAGCCAATTCAAGATTTATGACGAGACTTAGGGTTTGTTTTTTAGTGTGTGTTATTATGATGATGACATTGAGATGTGGGGATGGAATATCATTTTTTTAGATTCTCAAGATACGAGTAGATGGATAGAAAGATGAGAGGGAGAGAATGAAATGACATTTCTTGGACATAGTTTAAGGGTTTTTTTTTGTCTTCTTTCAATATTAAGGGTCAAGAATAAATTGAGAAGGGATTTGCCATAGAATTTTGTGGTTTTTAATGTCACTAAAAGTTGATGAGATAAGTAACTGATATTTTGAATTGCTCAATTTTTATGTTCACTATGTTGATAATAATGGGGTTGGCAGCTCATAAAGAAATAGAGGTCTTTTCATTTAAGGGTTCATTCGCATTCCATTGCTTTGATGGGTGTTGTATGTGAAAAACAAATCGAAAGTTTTCAGAATAAACTGATTGACAACGTAAGTGACAGACGCAACGGAACAAAAATTCATAAACGTCAATTAAAGTGTTTCGTCTTTTTCAAATCATCCGTTGGATCAGTAGCGCATTTAACGTATTCTGTGCCTCGGGAACTTTATACTCTGAGGTTTCTTAATCATGAAAGAGGAGAAGTTCGTAGACCTTCGTTTTCAATGTGACTTTGATAAAACAATAAATAAATTGTGTGGCTCAACAGTCCGTTGAGAACTAGGGCCTAGTGACTTACAACTCTCAACCATTCCTATGTGCGAGGCTCATTGAATTCTGATCTTGACAGCATTGTCCAATGGGGAATCAAAAACCGCGTAGAATTTAATGCTTCGAAAACTCAATGCTGTCTACTTTCGCAAAAGAGTAACCCTCCCTTGCATCGAGGAGACTGAACAAAACTATCAGTCCTAGGTATGTGTATTACAAACCACTTGTTGTGGAGTGATCACATATTTGACATTGCCAAAAATGCTCGTAAGTGTTTAGGTATTCTCCAACGATGGAAGAAGTTTTTTACCCCTTCTGATCAGGCTATAATTTACAAAGCTTTTTTCGTCCAAAATTCGAGTATAACTCTCATATTTGGGCTGGTGCCCCAATAACGTACTTGAGTCTTCTGGATAGAATTGAAAAAAAAAAAAACTCAAAAAATTATAGGAGATCGTTCTCTTACCGAGACATTTGCTTCTTTTGAACACAGCTGCAAGGTATCATGCCTGTCATTGTTTTACCGTTATTTTTATAAACAATGCTCTATTGAAATAGCCAGTTGCATTCCTCCCCTTAAACAATTCAACCGTAATACCCGTACTGGTAGGAATGCCCATCAGTTTACCCTTGAGCCCAATTTCGGACGTACTGTTAAGTACAGAAATTCTTTCTTTAGCCGCACTACACGAATGTGGAATGCTTTACCAAGCTCAATATTTCCCACTCATTACAATGTGCAGACATTCAAAACTAATGTGCGTCGGTTTCTCCTTTCTAATCCTAACCTCCTTTCCTAATTGCTCGCACTGTGTTTAATCATTATAAGGGTATTCATAACCCCTTTAGCGCGCATAAGTTACCTCGTTAAGCGTTTTCGGGATCTATTAAGAACAAATTTAATTGATTCTATGAACGTGAGCTTTTGCTCAAGGAGAAATCAACATTTTTCTTTCGATTTTGAACTTTGTCTAAACCAAATATGCCTTAAGTTATGATATAAAAAACGTGCTCATATCTTCTTACCTATTTCAACAACGTATTTGACGGATTCAAGCTTTTACATACTCTCAAGCTTTTGATATAAGAAAAGCCTAAAGTTCTTTTCACCTATTCGCCTCATCGGTCAAAGTCAAAGCAACCGATTCAACAACGGATTCACTGGATGCAAGCCTCAACCGTCAATGCCAAGAAAAGGGACAAGATTTGACGGAATCAATAGATAAAAGCGTTATTGTGATAAGCTTTTGTTAAGAGTCGGAATGAACATATTCTGGCATCAAACACAGAAAATTGTATCGTGACAAAAAAGTTAAATATGTTAAAAAAACAGATTTCGTATCATACCTCAACGTAACCGATTTGGTCTAATAACGCATTTGACGGATTCTATAGATAAGGGCAGTTTTAGCGACTTACTATTAATTTTTTTTGTCAAGCGGAACTTTTTCAGTGACAGATTTGTTTAGTTAAATTTGATTTAACTTTTGAATTCGTTAAGTCAGTGTATTAACTTAAAAAATGAAAATTTGCTAATTTTTACTCCGACTTTGTCAAATCGTTACGCATTCTGTTCCTGTAATGAAAAATGCTTTTTGGGTTAACTGTAGCTTAATTTGTTAGGCTCTTCAGCAGATCTGTCTCGCACCCAATCCAGCATCTCATGACTTGGCATCATCTTCCTAATTGTCGGTTCGATTTTGTCGCCTTCAATTATTTCACTTCGCCAACATTTTCTTACCAACATACTTATGGAAAAAGTACCTCCATCCAATCCCTAAACCATCCATCAATTTCCGTCCTTTCTATTCTCACTTTGTCTACATCGCATATTGTCGTGCCCATCGCACTTTCCGTTCTGCCCGGAATAAACGATGTACGAAAAATTGCTCTTGTATAAGTAAGAGATTTAATTTAACATTTATTGTATTAGGTTTTTTATGTGCCAATGCTTAAACCCCAGCCAAACCACATCCATATAGCATTATGCCCAAAGCCACTACCGGCAAAAATATAGTCACAGTAGTATCGTTGCTACATATTTTTGCTCCCGCAACTATTTGTCCTTGCACAGCTTCTATGTATCCTTGACGTATGTATATAATATGTACGTTCGATGTACGGTTAGATACGTGCAAAAATCTACTATTTCTATATCCCGGATATAAATCTTATTTCGACGACAATGTCCACGACTATAGGGTATATCCAGAGAGCTATGTGGATCCACTAAATCTACATTGAGAAGTGTCGCACAACATAGCAATGTAAAGTAAAGCAAGGCAAGGCAAGGCTAAAAAAAAGAATGAAGAAGTCTGTGTACTTTGGTTAAAGATGCGGTAGTAAATTCCTTTCTCGTCGTCGTAGTCGTTGTTCTCGTCCTCGTCGTTTTCGTCGTCTTGTGTACATAAACATGTCGCTCCTTGAAGTATTAGTTTTGTTACTTATATACTTCTTCTTTATTTTTTCTTGTCTATCCACTTTGTTCGACAATTTATTTATGTTTTGTTCCACCAACTTTAACTATGCACATATTGTACACTTTTCTTTTTTTCTTAGTGTGGACTTGGTATGTGTACTCTTTGTTTCCGGAAGGATACACATGTCTTATCTAAGCTTTTCATGCTTCGTAACTTCTTTCCAAAAAAAAAAACTTGAGTACAAGAAGTTGCAAATAACAGTGTCATTTTTATGCCACACTGAAGAAAAAAAAATAAACAAATAACGTTAAAGCATCGCATTTAACGTGCGTGATATGTTTTCTTTGTGTGTTTAATGTAAATTACCCAGAATAATGGGTAATTTGATTTTTTTTAATGGTACAATAATGGGTAATTATTTTGTTTTAATTCACAAATGAGAAATTAATGGCTTGGATAATTTTTTGTACTTGCAAACTACACGAAGGTAAAATTGAACAGTAATATTAAAAAGAACATAAATAATGGGTTTTTTAAGTACCCATTAATTACTAATAAAACATGCATAAGTGTGTATGTTATGAACTTAAGATGTATACTAGATTATCTGAAAATAAATTACAATATACACACAAAGTTGTGAATGAATTAACTTTTGCATTTCAAAAATTTCCCAAAATAATGGGAAATATTTTTTTTTTTTGTAATTAGCTATAAAGGCCAAATTGCTATAAGGACAGCGAGGTTATTATGTTGAACAGTCAGTTGAATTAAAACTTTGTCATTATGTACACAAGAAAAATGAAAACAAACTCTAACGACAGATATTTCTCTAATAAAGAGAAATATTACTTTCGAGCTTCAAATCTGTTTTTCTAGTGAATTTCAATTTCAAATTTTGGGCGAAAATAGATTTATGCACCATCCAGATGTAAGAGAAGCTTCTTATCGTGTTTTAAGTGGCCTTATGACTTATTTTGAAGTCGTTTTGTTGTAAGCTTGTTCAGTTTATATACAAAAAGTTTTTTCCTAAGCAGGTCTAAACTTTTCTTACAAACTTTAAATATCACCCAAAAATTTGCTCAAGTGTAGCCATAGTCTCTGAATAAGGAAGGTCTTACTCAATCTTAAAGTCATTTTTGTTTTTCTCTGGATAGCTTTTCTATTGTCCTAACTTTGAGAGTTTTCGTTAGTTGTAAAAATTTGTCAAGAATATAAAATCGATAAATTCTCCAATCTCCCCTCCCCCCAAAGCACTGCCCCTCTTTTCCTCTTCGCATCACCTACCACCTACCACGCATTAACCTTAAACTCTATGTAGCATTTAATTTTATTAATTTGTTAATTACAAGTTGAATTGTTTGTTGTAGATTGTTGTATACACTTATTTATATATAATTTACCACACGCGGCGTTTAGAACAAGATTGTCGACAGCCTTGTGGTCGACATCGACATCGGTAGCGGTGGTGGTCGCTATATAACTATCGCTGCCATCACCACCGCATCATGCTTCGTCGTCATCATCTACAGCCGCCAAAGCACCATGCTGCCAGCCCAGCCACATCTCTGCATGCCTCGCACATTCAATAGATTTCCTACATATATATAGTGAGGTATGAGTAGAGTATGTATAAAGTCTACTTAACTATGCAAGCTGTAAATTCTTGTTTAATCGTTCATTAAAATAAATTATCTATAGCATAGAAATAGTGATGGGCATCGCAGCTTTTTTGTCTTATTTATTATTCTTTTGAATTATTTAAGAATCTGTGCAGTGAGCAGAGTAATTTGTGGAAATTAATTGTAGGTATATAAAAGTTGCTTTTTGGATAGGGTTGGTTGAATATTGAAGAATCATATATGGTTGCCATCATTGTGACTTAAAGAAACACTATTTTCTTACTCTCCAAAACTTGGAATAATCTGCCCAAAATTTTGTAGATTGTGTGTAGAGTTTAAAATGTTTGTTCATAGTCTCAATGCTCATAATCTCAATTTTCTAATAAAATTCAATTACATGGAATATTCTGTCTAAAATCTGCATTATTCTATTTAAATTTTGGAATATTCTGTACAAATTTGTTATATCTTTCCCGAAATTCAAATTCAACGGCATGAATATACATAATGTCATTCAAAGTTTTAAGTACTTTGTGTAGAATTTGGAACAAAGAATTTTTAACAATCTATTCAGAATTTGGAACAAAATGTTCAGAATTTGGAACAATCTGTTCAGAATTTGAAACATTCTTTTCAGAATTTTGAGTGCACTGTCGGAAAATTTAAAATATTTTTCAAGTTTTAAAATAATCTATGCAGTTAAGAATATTCTATTCGAAATTTTGGTATTTTCATTAAAATTTGAAATATTATGTTCAAAATTTTAAATATTTTGTCCTAAATTAAACACATTCTATTTTGTTGAAATATCCGAATACAAATTCAGTTGAATATAAGAAATGTCCTGTGCAGAATTTTAAGTATTTAAATTAATACATGAAATGGGTTAAAAATTGTCGATATCAAGCATTTTGACAACTTTATTCGAAATGATAAAATTCGAAATATTAAGTTCAAAATTTGGTTTATTCTGTATTAAGAGGTTGAGTAATCAGAAATTGAAGTGGTGTACTGTTGAAGAAATGTAATATTGTGTATAGAATTTGGATTATTTTGTTATGAATTTGGGATATTTTGTTCTAAATTTCAAATATTCTGTTAAGAATAAGAACTATACTTTATCGAAATCTTTGAATGTTTTGAAAGAATTCATAGTCTTATGTACAGAATTTGAGGCTTGCTGGGGGGACTCAAAATATTTTACAAAATTCAAATAAAATGTTCAGATTTTTTTAAATTATTTTTGTAGAAAATTTAAAATTGAAATTTTGGTATTTGGGATGTTCTGCCATTCTTTGAAATTATCTGTACATAATTTCTTCTGCATTAAATTTGTAGTTTTTGCCAGAGAATTTGGAACAATATATTTTTGTACTTGATCTCCTTATACAGAAATAGGAATTTAATTTTTATTGGACTTTTTGAACTACAAAGCAGATAACCTGCTTCAAAATTATTGAACTATGTTCAGAACGAAAAAGCTGCGCAATATCTTTTATTACAGAAATAATAATAGAAAAGTTGAAACAACTTTTAGTACAGAACTTTGCGTTTTTTATGATTTCATATTAAGAAATTTTAGGTCAAACTTGAAAATATATACATATCTTAAATTTACAAATCAAAAAATATCAAGAACCAAAAACTCTTATTAAAAACAAAGTTGGCAACCATGTTCACAAAAAAAAAAAATAATAAAAGATGTGATAAATTTGTAAGCGAGAAACCACATAACCACAACAAGCCATATAGTTAATGTATCTTTTCGATAAAGTTTGTATCTATATTCTATACAACTATACCTACAGATGTATAGTTTATTGTTGTTGTTAGAAGGTATATTGCAAGAAAGTGACACTCTAGGTGAATTTATGTTCCAAATACCTAAGCTAGTTGAATTCTTGGAATTAGTTTGTTAATTTATTATTTTGTCTCAATTTTTTGTTGGTGTTGTTGTTGTTTGTTCCATAAGGAGACACAAGATATAATTTGCTAAGCTATGGGGCAAGACGGTAGAGTATTATTATAGAGATAGAGTAATTTAAGGAGATCTTATATTACGATTGCTGTCTGCTCTGCTCTCTAAGAAATCAGGTTAAGGTGACAATTAACTATATATTCAATGTGTTCTTTGGAAGTTTATTAAGAAGAGTTAATTGAGTTAATAACTAAAGATTATAATATATCTAAATTTATATAACAAGTGATAGGTTAGAATATATTATAAGAATGTTGACTTATTTAGAATTTGTTGATTGGATATAGACCTTAGGTTAAGATTTATGATGATGATAGTTAAGGGAGCGAATAAATTTAAGAACCATCATGTCTGGTGAACAGGTTTTTCAGATTAAAATGAATTCTAAAAAAACCTTGAATGTAATGTGTGGATTAATTAACCTCACAAGTTAATTAAATTTCGATTAAATCATTCCAGAAGAATTATATTTTAAAGGCTTAATAACCAATGGCTTTGATATCAATTAAGCGTTTAAATTCCAGAGTTTTTTCATTGAAAATAAAGGCAAAGATCATAGGTTTTTTTTATTTAAATTCTTCGTAGTTTTTAATAAAGTTTTATCTCAGTTGTCATTTTACTTTAACGGATTCATCCAAATTTGACATAGCCTCATAGATTAAAGTATGTACAAGATTTGTCCATATTTTGGGACACGTAACACTTCTTACTCTTTAAAACTGCAACATTTTTTATAATATGCATTGTTGTCTAATGGAAGGGGGGAGGGGGTTGCTTTTAGGTTTAAACTTTGAAACATAATTTTCCGTGCTACCCCTGTCAATGGATAATCGCCCCTTTCTTCTTTATTATTTTCAATATTTAAAGTGAATCCGAAATTTAATTTAAGTGTCAAATTCAAAGCGTTAAGTTTAAATGATTGAATGATTGCGATATATTCATCTGATATTCATCTAAGGCTGATGGTTAAAGGGTAAACTCTTTCACACTATATTTGTTCATTAGCCCTTTTTGAGCACTTAATTCCCCGAAAATATGCAGAATTTATAATATTAATAGTCTAATTTGAAAAGTCTCCACTTTTTTCTCGGATCAAATAATTATGTAGAACCCGTGGTATGAGGGTTAGTCCGTTGGACTGTCATGCCAGAGGTCTTGTGTTCAAACCTTGACTGTGCCATCGGCTTAAAAATGGAGATCTCTTCTATACCTGACAACATGACTCGCACACAGGAATGGTAGAGAATTGTAATTCACCTGTCCCTAGTTCCCAACGGAGAGTTGCGCCACTTAATTTATTTGTTTTATTGAGTCCACTTGTTTGTGTTTGTTACTGTGTTTTTATTTAACGATATGTTAAACTTTTCACGAACTCTCCAAGTTCTCGTAAATAATTCACTTTCTTTTTTGAAACCAAACATAAAATTAAACTTAAAAATTGTGCAATTACGGACATTCTCGTAGGTCAAGGACTATTTCCCTGTCGTTTTGGAGACCAACAAAGCTATTAAAAACACTGAATTAACGAAACTCTCCATGGACACCCCAGCTTGTCTTAAGTATTCCGTTGCCTTATTGTAGATAAGAAAAAAATAACGAATTGTTCAATGAGTGAAACTCTCCCTCGACTTTCCAAGTTCTCGTTACTATTGTTATATTGAACAACATTTTTTACATTAAGTAAAACTCTCCAAGTTCTCGTAATTATTTCGTTTTATTATTGGAGACCAGAACAAAATCCAAATTTTGCAATTAGTGAAACTCCCCCAGGCATCTCCAAGTTCTTGTAACTATTTTTTCTTTCTCTTTTTTGGAGACTTCTTAAAACTCCATGTTCCAGCTCTAAATTCTTGAACTATTTCAATGTCTTTTTGGTAACCACAAACAAAATTTTATTTCCCCTCACTAACAGAATAAAAACTTTATTCCTACAGAAGAGCTTCATCCATCCAAAAAGAAAAAATCCGTATCTGTCTACGGATGCAAGAAATTAAAATTTCAAAGTTTTTATATTTGCAACCCTAAAACTCTCTTATTTTGTCCTCTTTTTGCATTTTAACCAGTTCGTTAGATTAAAACATTTCTAATTTCCATACTTTAATTTTAAATGCTTTCAAAGTACTTTTAACCGAATCACCTTCTCTCTTTTTTTATTTCTGCTGGGATACCTTCCTAACCCTAAATGGCTTCATTAGCAAATTTTCAGGAATTCACTTGAAACAAACGAAAAAAAAAAACACAGAACAAGGTTTTTCTGTTGAGGGTTTTTATTTTCTACCACCACCTTCTCCATCTATATACCACCTATCCTTGAGCTATTTTTTTTCTTTCGTTTTTTGAACTTCAACCTAGAAGTTTTTCGAATGAAACGAAATAATATATACAATAATAAACCACCAACAAGACCTTAAAAAAACAAAAACGAAAAACCTCAGCAACAGACTGTAATAAATAAGAAAATTGTACAGCTTTATGCATATTGGTTTGAGATACGTACACTTTTTGAACACATCCCTCCACTCTGTTTTACAAAAAAGAACAACATTGTCAAAACCAATATAAAATTCAACAAATGAGGTGTCAAAACACAAACCTCGACCTTAAATCCGTTACAGTACCTTCGTCCTTTACAAACTAACAAAATCAACCAACTACATATACCTAGGTACCTACATACATACCTTAAAAAAAAAATTGAATTAAACTTTTGAATATTCAAAGTGAAAACTTTCAACCTCAAAAGTGAAGGCCAGAAAGTTATTTTCAGTTTTTTTTTTCGTGTTGTCTGTTAAAGACTAAACCACCCTGTAAAGGTTGTATAAACAAATAAAAAGTTTTTTATTGTTTTTTCATCCTTTTTTGTTGCTTTTGTAGAAATTTACTATAAAAGTTTTTTGCCTCGTCCCAACAACCGCAGATATTTGAAAACTTTTCAAAAATTGAAACAAAAAAAAAAAACATAACATAAAACCTACGATTATGTGTACAGCAAAACAATAGAAGCGCAGCAGCAGCGGCAAGAAAATGAGTCAAAAACAAAAAAGAAGAATGTTGGTATAGAATAAAAAAAAAGATACAACTCAAACCACGACGACGCACGGCGAAAAAGTATCTCAAATTACTTGAAGTTTACTTCCGTCTGTCGCGCGAGTTCATACATATATACTCGTAGTATAGGTACGTCCTTAACTTTTCAAGCAACTGTCGCAAAGCAAATTTTCTTTTTTAAGACTCTTAAGGAGTCCTATGTCCTATCTACCATCTATCCACCACGACCAAGTTACGTACCTACCTAGTTTACTGAAGAAATGTAAAAGATGAGACAAGTTATAGCAGCAAAGGCTAAGAGTAAAAAAAAGAAATGTCCTATACCGAACCAAGAACCCTAAAGCATACTCTTGGAAAATGAACCGTTACGCTGTCATCGTCATCGTCGTCGTCGTTGTCCCCGTTTTCCTCGCCAACACTGTGGAGAACGCAAAACAAAAAAAAAAAAACTCAAAACCTCCAGGAAAAGAGCTTCTAGCTAGTAAAAACTTTTCAATTGCTTCAAAATACATGACGAGAAAAGTTTTTCAGTTTTCGCCAAGTTAAATATTTTGTTTTTTCGTCCTTCTTCTGTTTTGATTTTCATTTCTTCTCGTTCATCCTTTTAGCCAGGATAAAGAGTATGCAGAACCCCCCCCCTTTGCTTTTCGTTTTTAGTTTTTCTGCACCATAAACTAACGGCAAGTAGCTGATGGGATGAAAGCAGCAAAATGCAGTGATAACACAAAAACTACTGGCACGTTGACGATGACGATGAAGACGAAGTCGACGACAACGACAACGCAAACACGAAGGTAAGGTGGTGGGAACAGGAAGTTTACTCTTTCGCAGGACCACCATAACGAAAAGACGCAAAAAACAGCTTATCGGTCGGTGATGAAGGTATAGGAGTAGAAGTAGTGTAGTGAGTAGCGAAGCTGCTTGAAAAGAGGAGACCTAGACATGTAAATCAGTTTATGGTCTCTGAAGGACTTGTGACAGTGCCAGAGCGCATTTCGCCAAAAGGAAGCAAGCAGAAGGATAATCCTCTTTTAGAGCGTTTGTTTTTAGTTTGCTGTTTATTCATGAATAAAATGCAAACTTAATACCGCTACCGCCCGCCGTATAGTTAGAAAAAAAAAAAAAAAGAGAGAGAGATAGAGATAGAGACAACGAGCGAAGCCGGGCAGCTTATAAAGAGATTTGTGCGATTTGCGATGGCGACTTGGACTTGGTTGGCTTTTTATTTCGCTTTTTGTTCGTTTTCGGTTTCTGTGTGTTTTTCCCTGACTCACTAACTGGCTAGGATATAGAAAATTGCCCAACACTTATTGCCGACTTTCCTTATTGCCTGTTCCTGCTTTCCGCAACTTGGTTTTGGATTCTCATTAACTTCGATTTGAATTTCATTAAAGGTTCTCCAAGAGTGTGTGAGTTAGTAGTTTGGTTTGGGTTTGGTAGGATGAAAGTTTTTTTTTATTCGTAGACGATGATGGCAATAAATCAGGACACATTACAAGGAAGTGAAAGGAGCGGATTTCGCTATTTATATACATATAAAAATAAAAAGAAGACTTGAGCCTGAAGAAACGAAAAACGGGGTGGATAAAATAAATTGACACACGACAATGTGGAAATGAGTCCCAGGATCGAGAACGAGAAAAAGAGGGAGAGAGTGAGAAAAGAAGGGTGCCCAGAAGGTCTTAAAATATATGTATATGTAGATTGTGTCGCGTGTTAAGAAGGCATAAATATCTAAAACGCGTTGTTGGGTGATTATTTCATATAAATATCTGTAGCTTAATAAATAAACCTACAAAGTTTGTGCATATTATATCCACTAGAAGGGAAGTCAATGCTGTTGGTGCTAGCAGCAGATAGATACATATTTAGATAGATAGATAGACATGAAAATGTATTTATGGTTATTTATTTTATTTTTTTATTTTTATTTATTTTTGTTCCTTGTTTTGGAAAAAGTATGTTTGGAATATGAAAAATAAAATTGAGGACGTGCCATCAAAGATGGTTGTCTGGAATTTTAATGGGTAATTTGTAACTTCATTTGGAATTAAATTTGTGTGTCTTTCAATATCGTGTGCTGATTCTTGTTTATGATTATTTTAGGTAGGTAGGTATATGTACATATATTAATCCTTGTACGATGACAAGTTCATATTGCCAAAGCTAACCGCAAAAGAATGAAACCACAACCAGACTATGTTTTTTGAATGAATTTCGGATTAAATTGAATTTGTCATGTGTTTATTTGTTTTAAATTGTTTTTTGTTTTGTTTTTGTTTAGTGTGATTTATTGAGATATTTATTTATAACAGTGAAAATGATAGTGAATTAGTTTTTCATATAGACAATGAAATCGATTGTTTTAGAGTTGATATGAGAAGTTGTTATTTAAAGGACCAGTTACACTGTGGAAACAGAGATTTTTAAATAGCAATTATGTTTTCTATACTATTTTACTTTATATTGAGTTTTGTGATCTGAATGAATTGGACCTGAAAGAGTAAGACCCATATGGGGGACTTAAGTGGCAATGATTTAGATAAGTCTACAAAATTAAACTTTTAAGATCGATTTCACACATGGACACTTATGTTATTGATATGGTTGACTGTACTAACATCGACTAAGGGCAAGCTTTTATGACCTTGAAGAAAGTTTTAAAGTCCTAAAAGTGACACTTAAATGTCTTGTGAATAGAAGTTAAATGCCACTTTTTTGATAAATACCTATCCAAACTGAGCTTTTGAAAGTACTAAAATGATCAACAGTATTGGAGACCCTAGTAGCAGTTATTCTTCTTAGTTGAAAACTAAGATTTAAAGGCCATTTTTAGTCTCAAAAGTTTCCATTGTAGTTATTAACTTTAACCCAAAATATCTCACGAACCAATAACTCTAGAGACTTGAATAAAATTTTATATTATGTATTGTAACGTGATACCAAACAAATATATTTTTGAAAAATTAACGTTTTTTTTGTCAATCAAAAAAAAAAACTGAAAAAAATACTTGTCACCTCGAAAACTTTACAAACAAAAAATTATTTGATGAAATTTCGTGCAACGAAGAATAACGTTTTTAACATCTGGTAAAATTTTGAGAGAAATCTAATTGACAGTTTTTTTTTAATAAAAAATAAAAACCTTAAAAAAAATATTACTCAAAGTTGGTAAAAAAATGTATTAGCTATTCGCAATGCAAAGGTTGCCTTATATTCCAGCCGTTTTAATGATACACTTAGTTGTAAACAAACATGGCAAAATCTTAAGAGGATAGGTGTAACCAAATCTCGCAGTGGCTCTACTGTAGATATTAACGTCAATGATCTGAATCAAAATTTCGTATCTTCGAGTAATTTTGTTACCAATAATACAACTCCAGGTCCCGTTGTATCCAATGTTTTCAATAGTATTTCCCCAACTTATAATTCATTTTCCTTTTCTATTTTATCCAATCCGGATTCCGTAAGAAAAATAGCTGCATTACTGCCTTAATAAGTGTTTCAGAGGACATAAGAAAATCTATCGATAAGGACTATGTTACTTTTTTGATACTTTTAGACTTTTCGAAAGCTGTTTAACTTAAAAAAGTCCTCTCTAATTTTCTATTTAACAAAAGCGGTGTCCCCCAAGGGTCCATACTTGGACCTCTGTTGTTCTCCCTCTACATTAATGAGCTTCCATTAACTATTAAGCATTGCTCCATTCGGCTATACGCTGATGATGCTCAGTTATATCTTAGTTGTCCGTTGGGATTAATTGAGCACTTTGCTACCTGTATAAATGAAGATTTGTTAGAAATTCAACTTTGGTCACACCAAAATAGCTTAGTGCTCAATCCTAAAAAATCTAAATGCTTAGTGTTGTCAAGGAATAATAAAGACGTATCTTACTTCCCATTAATTTTGTTAAATGGCTCCCCTATCAAATATGTGGATTCAGCGAAAAATTTAGGAGTTACATTCAACCAAACTCTGACTTGGAAAAACCACGTTTCATATATTCTTGGTAAAACATACGGTGTCCTCCGCACCCTTTGGTCTAGACAGTATTATACCCCTTTAAAAATCCGTGCATTACTTGTAAAAACACTTATAATACCCTTGGTCACTTACGGTTGTGAAATATTAAGTAAACGAAAGCTCACTGTTGCTTTCAATAGTGCAATACGATATGTTCGTGGACTACGGCGATCTGACAGAATTTCACAACACGCAAACAACTTTTTTGGGATGTCATTTGAAAATCTGCTCAATTTTCGGACCTTAATTTTGTTATCGGATATTCTTCTAACACAACAACCTGCTGATCTCTTTAGAGAAATAACTTTTTTCAGTTCAACTATCGGGTGATTTTTTAAGAGCTTGAGAACTTAAAAAAAAAAAAAAACGCATAAAATTTGCAAAATCTCATCGATTCTTTATTTGAAACGTTAGATTGGTCCATGACATTTACTTTTTGAAGATAATTTCATTTAAATGTTGACCGCAGCTGCGTCTTAGGTGGTCCATTCGGAAAGTCCAATTTTGGGTAACTTTTTCGAGCATTTCGGCCGGAATAGCCCGAATTTCTTCGGAAATGTTGTCTTCCAAAGCTGGAATAGTTGCTGGCTTATTTGTGAAGACTTTAGACTTGACGTAGCCCCACAAAAAATAGTCTAAAGGCGTCAAATCGCATGATCTTGGTGGCCAACTTACCGGTCCATTCCTTGAGATGAATTGTTCTCCGAAGTTTTCCCTCAAAATGGCCATAGAATCGCGAGCTGTGTGGCATGTAGCGCCATCTTGTTGAAACCACATGTCAACCAAGTTCAGTTCTTCCATTTTTGGCAACAAAAAGTTTGTTAGCATTGAACGATAGCGATCGCCATTCACCGTAACGTTGCGTCCAACAGCATCTTTGAAAAAATACGGTCCAATGATTCCACCAGCGTACAAACCACACCAAACAGTGCATTTTTCGGGATGCATGTGCAGTTCTTGAACGGCTTCTGGTTGCTCTTCACTCCAAATGCGGCAATTTTGCTTATTTACGTAGCCATTCAACCGGAAATGAGCCTCATCGCTGAACAAAATTTGTCGATAAAAAGCGCGAAACACATTTCGAACCGAACACTGATTTTGGTAATAAAATTCAATGATTTGCAAGCGTTGCTCGTTAGTAAGTCTATTCATGATGAAATGTCAAAGCATACTGAGCATCTTTCTCTTTGACACCATGTCTGAAATCCCGCGTGATCTGTCAAATACTAATGCATGAAAATCCTAACCTCAAAAAAATCACCCATTATTTTTATCTCACACAAAATATTGTTTTCGACATTCAATAAAGTTTTTATAAAAATCCAAAACTCCGTTTTTTCATTTAAAAAAAATCTACAAAAAATAGTACGCAAAATTGGTAAAAATTGATGTTAGGTTTTCGATATCTCATGAATAATAGAAGACATTGACTTCAAATTAATTTCATTCATCCAATTCGTATTCCTTTATATAAGAAATAAAAATTGGTTTTTGAATAAAAATCTCGTTAACTAAAATGGATTTTGAAATAAAAGTATTTCATCATATGCAAAATATTGTTGTTAATTTAAACATTTTTTTTCATAATTCAACTGACTTCTTTTTTAACAAAACACAAAAACCTACAAACCTTTTAAGCAAGACAAATCGACAGACGGGATGGGAAGTTATCAGTGTGGGTCGCATCGCAGCTTTTTTTCATTTAGATTTAGGTTTTCCATTTACTGAATCATCACTGGAAAGCCCAATAAAGAAGCCACTTTTTTTTGATAAATCTGTTAGTTAGAGTTTCTAGGATTAGGTTCACATTCAGTGGTACTTAATTCAGCAAACCAAAAGACTATAAACCAAGTTTCCTAATAAATATTGAAGATGTGATATTTTGTACTTATGTTTCATTTCTTCATGAGATGATCGGAGCTTAACAAAACGAAAGTTTATGATTTTATTTCCACTTATATGAACGCACCCTTAGTTCCAGTTCAGTGCCACTCTTATGGACACTATTTGAATATGTTTTATGGTCTACGTATGTGGCACTTAACTACCCAATATGGGTGAATTGAATGACACTTATTCAAGGAAGTTCTTAAATTGAAACTTAAGAGCTATTTTTACATTGACAGAAAAGGTTATTTTATAAAACTACACATTAAAGAGTTTGGCACTCAAAAAAGTCGTAATTAAGTGACTAATATTTTTTTTGCTGAAGTGTCACTTCTAATCTAATCTTTAAAATGCATTTAGACAAGGTTCACTTATTGATCGTGCATTATCGAAGAAAAGAATCCCATTTTCGTAGTGCAGACATTAGTCTAAAGTAATGTAGACTTAAGTTTCACCTTGTTCAAACAGTAAATTTAACCGAAAATTGTCAAAATAAGCAATTTTAGTTCTACTTGCACTGTTCTGAGAGTGCATACCTTGGAAATGGGCCAAAGTGGTGGTGAAACTAGCTCTAAAGAGAACTCAATGAGATATAGTCATGCAAAGGACATCAATCTCCGGTGTCGTGTGATCGAACTTCCTCACACAAATATTTCTTGTTAAAAAACAAGTTCAAAGTAGAACGTTTAGTCATTCAATACTTTAGTCCTCATTACTCATTATCTGCAATAGTATAAGTGCACTTTGGACACCACTTTGACTCAAACGAAAAAGCGAAACAGCTCATTAAGGCAGTCCAATGGTTGCAAAAATCTGATATTTTTGAGTACTTGGGTAAGATTTCGCAGTGACATCTGCCTTATGTCATCTTAATAACGACAGAATAGAATATGACGGTAAAATCTCGACTTGAAAGCAAATAAATAAAAGGAGACTCTATTATTTCTAGAACTGGTCTGCGTTTTTGCAAATATTGAAAATTTCTAACATTTCGAGTAAGAAATCATTTCGCTATTATCTTTTGATCAATCAACCAAAAAAAAGTAATAGTAGTTCAAAAGTCTCCAAATGGTGAGTTGAAAAATAAGTCACTTTAGCTAGTTAAAGTCCCTATTGTAGTCTCTTATCCATTGAAATAAGAAGGGGCTTGAGTTCTTTAAAAATATTTAATAGTCGATATAATTGCCCACAAAAAATTTAAGTACAGAAAATCAAATACAAAAATAACCAATTGCTTCATACTAATGACTATGGAAATACTTCTGCTTCGGACCTATACAAATTTAGGAAGATTGAAGTGAAATTTACCAAAAACCACTTATTTTAACTTACAAAATTTCAATTATTTGTGATTAGCTTTATAATTCAATCATTGTAACAATATCTATACGTACGTTTTCCTAACCAATTTAAATTTCCAAAGTCTCCAATCTTTTCTTGACTTATCTTCCAGGCTTCTTCTTGATCCTATTAACCATATTACTTTAAATGCTTTTCCTTTAAAATGTATGTGATTATAAACAGAAAATGATATCCCACAGGGGACACCCACTGCTCCTATATTGTTTACCTATATATAAATACATAGCTAAATCCAACGAATCCACTTAAAAGATTTCATCTCATTCCAATATTGTGCGCTAATCCAATTTACAATTTCGATTCTTCTTCTTCCTTTTAGCCAAGCTATTGCTTTACAGAGCCTCTCTTCGTGTCTGCGCGTTTCCTCTGCTTCTGTTCAGTTTCACTCTCTTAATTAATAAAGTTCACTAATTAATGCAATCAATTCAATCCTCCCCCATTGGAATTTGCTAATAGAAAATTCATTTGTATCCTTTTTATTTTTCAAAAAGGATATCTGAAGAAGGGGGTGAACTGTATAAGTGTATAGTATACCGAACGACCAAACGATGAGTGACTGACTTCTGTGTGTGTGTGTTTGTGTTTGTTGCTGTTGGTATATTTATTTTCTAGAGCTGCTTTGACATCCATATCCTGGATGGCTTCCGTGTACATACCGTTGTCGGTCGTTGCTGCCGCTGCCGCCAAACGCCCCCGCGCTGCCTCCGCTGCACCAATCGTCCAGCATTTTCATTTTTAATTCAATCTGTGGGTTCTTTTGCCATCGAATTGAGTTTTTCTCAATTTGTTTTTTGTCGTCCGGCGCTGAATAAAATTTTTCATGTACACATTTTCGCGCGCCTGTTTGTTATTTTTTAAAAGCGGTGTTGATGATTTTTTTTCATTTTGATTTTGATTTCTTTTCTTTTTTGTCGTTTTTGTATTTCACGTTCGTCATCATTCTGCTACTCTGAGGTTCCATAGTCAGAACCACTCTCCGTCGCGTTTCTGTCAAAGGGTTTCAATATTTCCCGACAATATTCATCTCGTGAATACCATTTTCCACTACGTTAGCTTCGAATAAAAACAGGACGATAGGAAGGGGTTCAAAATGAAAGAATAATAAAAAAAAATTCCCTCTCCGATACAAATTAATATTTGCTTTTTAAAAAATACAACAACAAAAAAGGAAACAATTTTTTTTTATTATTATTATTCCCGAATTGTTCGTTACGTAAAATATCAATGCTGCCGCGCCGCGCCTTGGGATGGACACAATGCAAAATGAAAATAAAAATGTAAACCTCGTCATATCGCCTCTATAATGAAAGTTTAAGCCAACAACAGCAGCAGCAGCGGCAGAACCATAAGCATCAGCACCAGAAGCAGCATCAAAAAGAGTAACAGTAGGGCAAGAGCATTGAAAAAAGAGGACAAAAAAAAAAACGATTTAACAAATAAAAACCAACACAAGGACCTCCCCCCATTCCAGATGATTGAAAATTTTTAAGAGCAATGAAGGAACCTGAAAAGTCCTTCGCTTTTGCTTTTGTATACTCTGAAAACATTTTGATTGTGATGTGTATATGTACGGTGTTTTTTGACTCTTCTGTAGCCAAAGTACTCGTATATGCATGATTGATTCAGAAACGAAACGTAGTTTTTGTATGTTTCGTTGTCGGTGCACTCTACGTTCCATTCCTGTTGCTAGTTTTTTTTATTTTTGATAATTTCTTTCATATTTGGTTTTTGCATAAAAGCAAAGGATGAATGTCCATTCGTGTTATGGAATATGGACCTTCGTTATTTTTTCACTATATGAACATATTTACGGATACTGGCAACGACAACGGACGAATAGAATGAGACATGAGTTCCTCTAGCTTCAGTCTTCTGTTTCCAATATTCATGTTTATGGGGTGGTGAATCAAGCTGATGATCTGTGCAAGTTGATAGGGGAGGGGCATACGTGAATTCCTTAGGAAGGTTGAAGAGTTAAAAGCAAAAGAGGACTATATAGAGGTTTATGAAATGTATCCATGTCTTTTGGTAGATGTATACATTAATTTAATACCTTGATAAAAATGTAATTTCCATGCAAAAAATTTTAAATAAAAGAATGATTAAAGTTTTAAAAATAAAAAAGATATCGTTTATATATATTATTCCTGTCTCTTAAAGTCTAGCTGAAAGATTGTACACGGGTCTTACCACGCCCACTTTTCATAATGAATATACATATTTGTCTTTTTCTTCCAGAGGTTTCATTTTGATATTTTAAAGAACGAGCATTTTTTAATAAAAATCAGTGTATTTTTAAATCATTGAAAGGTGTGTCATTTATCTTTTTAAGCGAATTTAAGCGAAATTTCCTCCACGCATACGGTTGCAGCACCACATTATTTTTATGAAATTTTTGCACATTCGTGTCTTTGTTCTCGATAACTTCACGATTGCGTCAATCCTCAATCCATTGACAAACAAATGGATTTGATTTTTGTCATAAAACCTCTAGGAAAGGTTTGAAGTTTTGAATTGGATGTGAAGCATTGGAATAAACTTTATCTTTCACGTGACTATAGAAAAAGATTCTTAATCGGAATATCTCGATGACAAATGGTAATGACCTTTTTGAAAGTACCACAGTCAAAATCTTCTACGCACTGTAAACGCCAAAATTTCTTGAATTTTGGAGCGAATTTTAACAATTTGAATTCATTGTTGTAGCGTGCATCGCTTCTATTTTACTAATGACGTAGTTTAAACTTGCTTATCAAAATCCAATCTCTTAATGGAATACCCTTTAATAAAAACTAGTATCAGATTTAACTTCTGCAGGCTTTTTATTTAGCTACTTCTAAAGGTGGAGTTCCCCAAGGCAGCCACTTAGGTCCTCTTCTTTTCATTTCATACCATTACATCATGTTAGACGATGAAAATGGCAAGTTTTGAAAGATCATTTTGATAGGACATGATAAACAGCCTTAGTAACGTTTTTTAGTCAACCATTAGAATGAATAACTTCCCAATTTGATTAATTATTTAAAAACCCAGTGCCAAATCATCTAGGTTCACTAGCTTAGAACGTAAAATAAAAATCTGTAACGGTTACATATAAATAATCAAAATGTGTTAAACTTAATAGACCACCTTAGGCTTATGCGCAGCTATTTAAATTTGTGTCATCATGTTTGACAATGAAGATATTAAGTTTTGTAAGATCATTTTGATAAGACATGATTTGCAGCCTTAGTTACATTTCTTAGTTAAACATTAAGAATGACTAACTTCCCAATTTGATTAATTATTTCAAAACCTAGTGCCAAATCATCTAGGTTCACTAGTTTTGAAGGTAAAATACAAATTTGTAGCGGTTACATATAATCAAAATGTGTTTAACTTAACAAATCGCCTTAGACTTATGCGCAGCTATTTAAATTTATATCATCATGTTTGACGATGAAGATACTAAGTTTTGTAAGATCATTTTGATAAGACATGATTTACAGCCTTAGTTACATTTCTAAGTTAAACATTAAGAATGACTAACCTCCCAATTTGATGAGTTATTTAAAAACCTAGTCCCAAATAATCGAATTTCACTGGTATCGAAGGTAAAATAAAAATCTGTAGCGGTTACATATAAATAATCAAAATGTGTTTCACATAACAAATCGCCTTAGGCTTATGCGCAGATATTTAAATTTGTATCATCATGTTTGACGATGAAGATACTTAGTTTTGTAAGATCATTTTGATAAGACATGATTTGCAGCCTTAGTTACATTTCCTAGTTAAACATTAAGAATGACTAACTTCCCAATTTGATTAATTATTTCAAAACCTATTGCCAAATAATCGAGTTTTACTGCTATTGAAGTTTAAATAAAAATCTGTAGCGGTTGCATATAGATAATCAAAATGTATTTAACTTAATAAATCACCTTAGGCTTATGCTCAGATATTTAAATTTGTATCATCATGTTTGACGACGATGTTACCAAGTTTTGTAAGATTATTTTAATTAGACATGATTTACAGCCTTAGTTACATTTCTAAGTTAAACATTAAGAATGACTAACCTCCCAATTTGATGAGTTATTTAAAAAACTAGTCCCAAATAATCGAATTTCAGTGGTATCGAAGCTAAAGTAAAAATCTGTAGCGGTTACATATAAATAATCAAAATGTGTTTAACTTAATAAATCGCCTTAGACTTATGCGCAGATATTTTAATTTATTTCATCATGTTTGACGATGAAGATACTAAGTTTTGTAAGATCATTTTGATAAGACTTGCTAAACAGCCTTTGTTCCATCTCTTAACTAAATATTTGCATTGACTTATCTCCCAACGTGGTTAGTTACTTAAAAACCTAATGCGCCAAACCATCCAGTTGCTCTGGTATCGAAGGTAAAATAAAAATCTGTAGCGGTTACATATAAATAATCAAAACGTGTTTAACTTAACAAAGATCACCATAAACTTATGAGTTGCTATTTAAATTTTTAGGACTCATAAGCTCGTCCTTAAAATTTACGAACACAACTCCTAAAACTTTTCTGAAAATTCAAATAATTTCAAACAAATCTCGTCTAATTTGCTTATTTTAAGTATTAACAATCATTATTAAAATTGTATGTAAATTTTATCCCATCATTTCCATATAAATAACAAAAAAAAAAATTAAACAAAACTAATTACCCTATAACCTTTATAGAAAAGACCTTTTTACCGCACTGACTCCTCCATATTAAGATTCCTTTTATATCTCGAAAATAAACCCACAATCGTCCGGTCTGGTCCGATCCAGTTTGGTTATGGCAAACTTTAATTACTAAAAATCTAATCCTCGTTATAAACCAAAAAGTCAACCCTTTTCGCTTGGTATGGTTTCATGTTTCTATAATAAAAAATATTCACCGCACACTCAACTTCCTTCAACCTTTACTAATCTCAATCCTAACTAAAGGGTAAAAATATTTTTGGATAATTTTCATGTGAGATTATTCGAAAAAATATTGTTAAAATTTTCATGTATTAGAAACCAAAAGTTAGCGGTGCGGTGGTGTGGTGTGGGGGACGATAAAAAAGTTTCATCTCATCTATTTCATCATCCCTCCTGCGGATGATGTTGAATGGGCTTGGCGCAACAATTCATTTTACACAAACTACATTTTTTACGACCATATAAACACATTTTGCTCGTCTCTTCATCCATCCCAATCCAAATCCCAACCCCATTCCAAACCATCATCAACCCTAAAAACGTATGAAAATGATTGCGTTGTAATGAAGGGAGGCAACCCTACTTTAACTAACTAACCATCTAACCAACCAACCTAAAACTACGACCATGGGATATGTTGGTTGTATAGTGCTTCGGTGGTTTTGATGATAGTTTAGTTTAGACTTAGAGGAAAGAGGAGAGATATTTTGGCCGTGAGGCTTAGGGTAAAAGGAAAACACTGTTTTAGGCGGCCACCCGTATTTTTGATTTACGTGCTAGATTCACTTGTTCATACTCGACGTTGCGACGACGACGTCGCTCGACTCGTTCAACAATACTCGTAGAGCACATGAAACGAATAAATCTCCAGCTAGCGTAATGCACAGAGTACAGCATAGCACAGCACATTCATATAATACACAGCCCGACAAACACACGTGTCGACAATAACGATGACAGCATCCAGAGAGATAAAAGTTTAATTTCTTGGAAGTATGTTTTGGAATAATTTTTACATATAAATCTGTATATTCTTTTTATATACAATATACATATATATTTTCCGGATGAGAAAAGGAGGAGTTGGTGTTTTTTCTTATTCCCTGTCATAAGGATGTGTGATTTAATGAAGAATATTCTTGTATATAGTGTGTGAGAAATGGGAAACGAATTTGTGTTGATGGCTTTAAAAACTTCTTTTTGGGTTGATGTGACGTACTATACTCGTATATGACACTTGTTAAAAAGACGAGAAAAGATTTAACAGCTTTTTTATTGAAAGAGAATGAATATAAAGAGAGCATATGTCCTGGGCTTATATAGATAGTATAGTTTTATGAAATGGATGATTTATAGCTTAAGTCTGGGTCGGTATCTTATGACAACGGAAGTTTTTGATGATGATACGGTTGACTTTGCAAAAGTTTATTGTGAAAGATGCAGACAAGATGGATTTTGTGTGTTTCCGTAGAAAAATGTCAAAAGGACTTGAAATAGAAGGCGGTAATAGAATTATACACACACTTCAAAACAAAGTTACGGGTGATTAAGTGTGTCAAAAAGATTTAGAATTTTGAAAAGATTCATTTTTCTGAAACACTCCGTCAAAGATATACTTGAATTTTATGAAGGAGATTCACTAATGTCCCAGTTATTTAAAAAAGAGTCCAGTTAATAAAAAAAAAAAATTGAAATATCATCTATGTATGCCAGTTTATCAACTGAAATTTTAAACCTTAGATTTATAAGAGACTTCGCCTTCGATATTGTCTTATATTGACATGAACGCATACCTTTTTACCTTTAATGTTCTCTTCAGATTAATCCAGTACAGCTCAATTCTAGCTACTTTCAGTGGCATTCCTCAAGGGAACCACTTAGGTCCTGCTCTTTTTATTCTTACCATTTATGATATTAAAATTGTTTATGACAGAAAATAATTATACTGGAAAGAAAAATTGTAACTATCGTCCTATTTTCCCAAGGTAAGAAGATATTAATCTCAATATAAGACAATTTCAAATCCGATTTTAGCTAACCTTCTTATGTATCAGTTTGTAAGTCGACTTTGAAATTGTCTTATATGAAAATGAATAGTTTGTTACCTCTGGAGAACAACAATATTCGTATCAAATTTAAGCTCAAACTATTTTCGATTGTGTTCCACAAGGTAGCCATTTAGACCCTCTTCTTTTTCACTCTTGCTAGAAAGGAAAACATAAACCTTCCAGCTATGGTCTTATTTTCCCAAAGTCTTACTTTGATATTCATCTTAAAACAAAACAAAAGTTTTTGCAATTTGTTGCATAACGTTATAAAGAAGGCAAACACCAGGTGGAACAACATCACCACGTGTCAGGTCACAAAAAACATCTGGCCAACACTAGATTTAAAAAGATCAAGGTGTTTGCTATCTCTTAGCAGATCGCATATAAGTTCGATAATAGGTGCCATAACCGGACACTGTCTAATAGGAAAGCACGCCACGCGGCTAGGCGTATTCTCAAATGACTTTTGCAGAAGCTGAATGGACGAGGAAGAGGAGGAAACAGTTCTTCACCTTCTCGGTACATGTCCTGCTCTAGCTCAAAAACGCAAGAATTACCTAGGAGAATTCTTCTTTAACGATCTAAACGATCAAAATCATATTAGTATAATCAGCCTCACGTTTCGTAAGGAACTTAAACTGGTTTCATTGAGCTTAGGAGAAAGCCTCAAGATTCATGTGGTATCACAATGGGCCATTAAACTGGCCTAAGTGTGTCCTATTTCTTCATGGACAGCCCCCTTAACCTAACATAATATAAAACAAGTACAATTATATCTAAGCTCCTTTTTTTAGTTTGTTAATCGGATTTAACCTTGTTTTATATTGAAGTGGATTGCTTCCCACCTCAGGGAAACTAGAATATTTTCAAAACTACCCTCTGCAACTCATTTCTACCTGCTTCTGATGGTGTTCCGCAAGGCAGTCATTTCGGCCCTCTTCTTTTCATTCTTATCATAACGATATTGATTCTTTAACCAGATCTTAGTCTGGAGTCTAAGAAAAACACCTGAGTTTATTCTCAAGCTTGAATTATTATGGGATCAAGAGCAAGGCCAACCAAATTTTCTAGCCTGATATCGAAAACCAAAGCTGTCAGTCTTCTGCTTCGCGGAAAATTGCTACCCTTTTTCCGATTGTCAAATGATTTTCCATCAATTTGATGATTTTTCTCTTTAATAAAAACTAAAGGTCTAAAGTAGCATTCACATGAGCGCGACCAACGAACGACAAATGAATTACAAAATGTGATTTTATATACGTTTAAAGACATATTTGAACACAAAATCTTAACAAAACGATAGCAATATAGTTTCTATTTGATTTATGATGCATACTTTTACTTTTCAATATCATTATATTAATAAATTTAAGAAAACAAATTTATTCGTCGCGAACAAAATTCTAGTCGATACGAACTGTCAAACTTTATTCGCGTCCCACATACCATCCACACTGCAACGAATAAATTGATCGCGTTCCACATACCATCCACACTGCAACGAATAAATTGTTTGCGCGCTACATAACCTAAAAGTCAAACTTCATTCGCGACGAATTAAAAACTCTCATGTGAATGAAATGTCAAAATCTGCGAATATTCGTTCATTCGTTGGTCGTTGGTCGTGCTCATGTGAATAATGCTTAAGCGTCAATTTATTATGCTTGAATCATGTTAGTCACGTAAACATCCTAAAAGTTGTAAAACCATTCTCTCGATAACATTTAAATAAGCAGATATATGAAAAGCTCTTCTAGATTTCAGAAATCTTCAGCCCTAAGGTATTTTAAGAACGAAGTATTATTTTAAAACCCGTGATTTCTGTTTCATCTTCTTCTTCTACTTACGTATTTTGCCAACAAATTATGTTGGTACAATAACTAAAAAAATGTACCAGTTTCTTCAATTCTTTTGATAATTTCAAATCTACTCTTAAACTGTATAAGATTTGTTTTTGGAGAAGACGTGGTTTGAAAATAGTACAGAACGGGAATAATCCGATGATTGTAACATCTATAAATATCTTCGCTGTTTTGAAGAAACACATTTTTCCAAAATTTCAAAAATGTTGCTTCCTAAAAAAGCTAAACATTTTTTTGTTATCTTCATTTTTTGAAAGATTTATTTTTGCAGAAGTAAAACTCAAAAAATCCGTTCTTGAGTTAGAAACATGATCTGGCCAAGAATTGGAAGAAGCCAACAACGTATTTCTTACCGAGTTTCTTCTACGAGTTTCCTTGGCGTCAGAAATATCATCAGCTCTGAGCTGGCCACTAAATGATATTCATTGAAGACTCGCGGGAAATAAAGCCTTTCAAATATTTATTTTGGTCTATAAGTATTTAACGTATTTTAACGGCTTATATTTGCTTTTTCGAATTTTCCGAAAATTGTGCAACTAACATTGATTCCGGCCAAATCCTATAATTTCAAAGCTAAAACATTCAAAACTAATGCGCACCTACGAGTATTTGTTTGTTTATTCAAATATCGGATTGGAATTACTAGTAATTCCCAAAACATATCCCCTGTTGTTAAAACCTACCTACCTCTATCTATATGGAAAACATTCATCTATCATATTAGTATGATGATTTGCGCCTTTAGCTATACATCAGATAAATGCGCTCTTCTAAATCGATGATAATCTTCGAAAACATCATTCAAGTGGTGGTGGTCTCTTTTACGATGCCAATAACTCCTATCTCTTTCTCTCTCTGGTCCTTTGTCTCGATTACTATACCCCCATCACGTAATAGCTGATTTTGAAAATTCCCACAGGCATTCAAAGCATCAGCAGATACCTACATACATAGCTAGGTAAAGTGCATCCTATTCTCGTGATCATTTATTGATAGTAGAGGAGGGGGAGCTAAGGGAAGTCTAATCAATGTTTGGATTATATGGAGAGAGAGAAGCCTTATAATGTTGCGTTGCTGCTGAATGCTTATGCTGCTTATGATCCTTAGGCATTATGTCCAACAGATTTGATAAATTCGAAGCATCCTACGCACAACCACATCATACTTTACCTATGTACCTACCAACATCATAAGCATAACACGATGATACAACGTAATCACGAAAAGGTCGAAACTCCTGCTGGTAATGATGGTATAATATATAAAACCTACATATAGATGTATGAATTTATATGAAGATGCTACCTTTTAGTGATAACCATAACTTAAAATTGCCGCATTCCCATAGTCAGAGAGTTTCCCTAAAGCTTATACTAATAAACTGTCGGGCGGAAAGGTATAGAACCCCTCTTGCTCTAAGTAGACTGATGCTGATGCTGATGGGAGGTTGTGGAAAGGCATATCAGAGTATAGAAGACCTAAAATTCCTATCATCCGCAAATTGAGGTTTAACTTCTTGTTGTGTGTTCAGTTCAGTTCATCTTTCCCAAAACTCGTACTCGTATCTTTATTCTTCACCCAAGTATGCGAGACTATGGGTGAGCCTCGATTTCAATTTACCTCCTCCGATAAAGTCACGACTTCCTGAGGAGTCCCCTAAAATGCTTCATCCAGCAAATTATCATGGGTAGAAGAACAACGCCAAAAACAACAACAACGAGAAGGAAGAAGTTACCAACAGTGAAGAGAATCCATAGTACAGAAAAAGATGATGAAGACGGAGACGAAGACGAAGAACAACAACAGAGCAACAGACATTGGTAATGGTAATCGATATTACATTGCGCACAATTACTCCCTAAACACAGTTCTTCCGAACTTGATTCACCTTCCCGTCACCGAGACCGGGACCGTTTTGTTGTATTGTGTTGGATGCTGGATGTTGGATTTCATCATCATTGGGGAATTGCTGGTGGCTTCATATCCGAATATCTAAACGTAATGGTTTGCGTTTGGTAACATGGTCCTTCTTCCTTTGTAATTTATTACCATACCTTTCGACTAATATAAAATTCCTGAAGGCCCATTTCGTCTGATGATGTTCCCTGGCGCTGCTGCTGCTGCTGGTATACGGATGTACTCTTACTACTACGACTGCTGCTGGTTCTGCTGTGTTTTACCTGTCTAAATGAAACGGGACTGGTCGGATAAAGGCTGAGGCAAAGAGCAAAGGCAGATTCTGATTCAGGGATGGAGACGGAGGAAGGAAAAGACTACACTGAGTTTTCGGTTTTTGTTTTGGGTTCGGGAATATTATCGCCTTTAGCATTCATTCCCATCGGTAGTAATCAAGTTTACTTTTAGATCTTTCTTGGGTTTGCTTCATTGTAGAACACTAACATCGTCCTCGGCAACGCTATCGCTATCGCTATCGCTATCGCTATCGCTATCGCTATCGCTATCGCTATCGCTATCGCCATCACCATCGTCGTCGTCGTCGTTGTTCGTCGTCATCATTGTTGTAGTCAGGTCCAGCCTTCTTTTGGCCAATTTAAAAGCAATGTGTGGTGTAATGAGGCTATGCTGCTGGTTGGGTGGACGGTTGGGGGCATTTAGATTCAACCTTTTCGGCTTAGTTTTTGTATGCTTGTTTGCAAGAAAAGGCGTATCCAGTAGCTCAATCAGTGTCGGCAAACTAAATGGGAGGAAGTACTCTATTATTGTTAGGTATATAATATGAGGAGTAATTTGTTGAATTGAGGCTTCTCCTCATTTTATTTTATCCGATTCGTTGGTTATTACTCTTCCTTTGGTTTTCTTTCATTTTGATTTTAAGACAAGTGAAAAAAGTGATGAACATCTTAAAATATCAATTTTTATAGTTGTTATCAGTGGTAAAATTGAGAATTAAGACAAAAGAGGAGGGTAGCAACGACCCGATTAAGAGATATTGACGCATTGAGACAGCTTACAGACATTTGTTAATAAGGAATAGTTTCAGAATCATCTGCAGTTATGGAAACTTTATCTCAATAGCTAATGTCTTAAATGCTTATAAAAAGTTTTCTGCTAATAACTTGTTGTACTATTTCACACCAATACGCGCTGAATGACACAAAATGTTTGCTGAATAACGTTGCGATACATAGTTTTTCTGTAATAAGTGTACAGAAATGTAAATTTATACATTTAATACATGCTGAATGATACTTTTCATGTATAGAACTTTGTTAAACAATGAATTTAACATTGCTTTATCTTTTCTGAATTGTTTATTATCTATAAAACAGGTGCTGAATATATTTTTATAAGTCAAATTTAATGATTTTTAAAGAATTTCATTACTTACACATGCTAAATGACAAGTTTCATATATTGAACTTAATTTACCAACACATTTAACTTTGCTGAATTGTTTATTATAGTAAACATTTTTGCTGAATATATATTTAGGAGTCAAATATAAAATCTAATTGATAACCATTACCAGAAGGTTTGTACATTAAACTCAATTTATTTATATTTGCTGAATTGTTTGATACATCAACAATGTCTGCTAAATATTTTGAAGAAATATGCAAAATATTTTAACCAAACACATAATTAAATTTTGCTGAATGGCTTGCAATTTTTTTCTTAGTCAGTTTTATGAGTTTATAGAAAATTTTATATTCTAATTATTCTGATATTACAAGTTTTCTACATAAAACATTATATATTCTTGGCCTATACATTTAAAGAGTTGTGAATGCTGATTGACAAATATCCTACATTATACTTAACATTGCTGAATTATTAATTTTGTTAGAATACACTGGCTGAATGTACTTTATTGTTTCTAAAATTCTTCAAGAATCATTTTCTGAATAAACTTTGTTGGTTTACTTTGCTGAATTCCTTGCTGAATAAGCTTTGAACATTTAACATTGTTTTTACTTTGCTCATTTCAATTAGAAGTTGATCAGTAAAAAAGACGACGTTTTTCTTTTACTCCCCACTGTAAAATAACTTGTTCAAAACTAAATAGATGATAACTCAACTTAAAAAAGACATCCACACAAAATAAAAAGTAAAAAAAGAAACCTCACACTTATAATCCTCTTTCATGCATCCAGAAGCACATAAAACGCTCTGTTGGCCGCAGATAAAGAAGCTCCACCATATTATACATCGCATTTAGCCATAGCAACAAAATGGCATTCAATTAGAATCGGGTAATTGCTGGATTTAACGCAGTGCTTATATACGTAGTTACGTACATACGTACAGTACATACCATACTTACAGAAGAAAAGACTCTTTGGAAATTCGCCAGTAAGATGAAGTTCAAAAGAATCATAAAATGAAGGTTGTTCTGATGTTAAGTGCGAGACGAAGTGAGGGCGCGAGGTTAAAAAGAGGGGAGAAATTTAAGAGAAAGGTTAAGAAGGTATAAAATCTACCCAAGCTCCTAACAAACAACTATGGGTCTGGATCTATAGGTAGGACTTGTATATTTTTGAACCTCTTTATAGAAGGCAACAACAACAAAAAAAAAACACCATAGCTCCTGTCCTGATGGTCATAAGATTAATCGTAAATGCAATGGAAGACGATATATCTCAAGAAAGTAGGGGTATTGGTAGATTAAAAGGTGGGTACATAACTTACTAAAAATCCTCCACTTTACCTTCTAATAGAGTTGTTCTTTAAGTTCGTGTCGTTGTATATGTTGTCGAAGTTGTTGTTGATATAAATAGGGTTCCAGAGGGCAAATTAAAATGAATAACTTTTCTTCGTTATAGGAAGAGTTTTCTTGATTGCAACACACACACTATCGACTAATCGAAATAATTGACTTTTGGCATTATGGTGACCATGCTTACTTCGTTTTTTAACTATAAGAGAGCTGTCAAAAGAAAATGTGAAGTTTTTCGGATCTGTCACTTTAGGTTTGTCTTGAAATGTCAAAGTTTGACAGAACTATTGTTTTTTTTCTTCTATTGAAGATGTCAACAAAAATGTAAAGTTTTTGAGATCTGTCACTTCTACTTTATCTTGAAATGTCAAGGTTTGACAGATCTGTCACGATGACTTACATTGTGGTAATTCGACAGCCAAGCTCTTCTATAGTTTATTTTGTTTCAATTTTAAACTATCAAATCCATAAATTATCCTTTTCATACAAAAATTCTTTTATTGAGGGTAGGGAAACACTTGCGGTTTTGCTTTACTGATTGATTGAAATGTCAAAGTTTGATAGAACTGTTGTTTTTTCTTATGTTAAAGTTGTCAAAAGAAATGTTAAGTTTTACAGATCTGTCACTTCTGTCTTATCTTGAAATGTCAAAGACAGAACTGTTAAATGATGACTCATATTATCATAATTTGATAGTCAGTCTTTTCTCTATTTTATTTTATTTTATTTCATTTCACTGCTTAACTGTCAAATCCGTATATTATCTTTTTGATACAGAAATGCTTTTAAGGGTAGGGACAAATTTGGGGTCATACTTTAAAAAACTTTGTTTTCAAGACAATAAAAAGAATCCGAATTTGGATAGTGTGGGAAGTCAGTATAATGGCGAAAGAAAAATCGTAGCTTCGTATATCTTAAACTTGTAGTTGAATAAGTCTTAAAGCATAAACACCAAATGTCAAATTAATTGTCAAACTTGTTTAGCTCTTCTGAGTTCTTTCCTTTCTAAATGACAAAAACTTAAATAAAAAAATAATGTTAAAAAACCACCAAACTGGCATTGGTGATAAATTAATTTCTTCACACCATAAAGTCAAATTATGTGTCAAACTTTTTGGAATTTAATTTTGTTGTTTTTTGTTGTTGTTGTTGTTTTTATTTTTGTCTCTATTGCAACAAATACCGTGGTCACCGCAAATAATTCCCCAAACACTCACACACCCGGCTGCGCTATAACGCAACGAGTTTGTGTAAAAATTTTAAAATGGTCATCGATCGAGATCGACAATCTGCGCGTGTTCCAAATATGGAAACCAACAACAACTGAAACAGCAGCAGTTACTCTCCAAAGGCAGTTACAGATTGTCACAATCCAATACCACAAGGAGTTGTTGGGTTAGTTGAGGAACTAATGGTATACTATGTTGTATAGTTTGGAGAGAAAGATAAATGAAGGGGTTTTGCTGGGCCAGGCTTGTCAGGCCCGACCAGGCAAAGTAAGGAAAGGCAAGGGAAGGTATGGCAAGGCAGAAACCCAGGCCAGCACAACTGGTGCCCGCTGGTCATTAAATTAATTAGTTTGCACAAGCGTGCTGGAAATTGACTTGCTGTGCAAGCAAGTAGTTGCAAGTAGTCCAATTCAGACCGACAGCGATGTTAGTATGTGCTGGCTAACAAATCGAGAAAGCCCCCAAGGGGTTTATTGTGTGGTTAAGTGGCTCCTATAAATGGGCTGAGCTACAACGACGAAGACTCCGACAACGACGACGACGACGATGATCTGCTCTGCGCGCTCCAAAGTGTATATGGATAGATATCTTTCCCAAAGTAAAGACATTCTACTTACCAATATATCGAATACAACATTACGTACATATCTAACTATCTGCAAGAGCTCTCTTTTCCGATGGTGTAAATTGAAATGTTAAACGGATTCCAAATGGCTTCAGCAACAGCAACGGCGAGCGGTGGAGGCGGCGGCGAGGGAGAGGGCGACGTCAACGGCAACGGCGTTGGTGCTGGCAAAGATGTGTCTCTTGGTCTATGTTGGTTGTCGAAGCAATGTTGCATAATACCACGTAAATTTCAAATTGCTTGCTCGCTTAGAAATGTGGTATTGGTCGGTATATATGGCTTGACCTAAAATATTTTACACACTCAACTTGTCGTTCCTTACCTATCTATACCTTACCTTCTATTGCCCCCAATCCAGAGCTCATTTACTTGGAATTTAGTTGTCCAAAGATAGAGTTCTCTTTCTCTCTATATTATTTGCCTGTTATATGCCTTTCCCCTGCGTGACTTATCTATATACCCAATACACCTTTTAGCATAACTTAACTATGCTCGATACTCTAGGTTGGTAATCTTATGCAGCACAATAATTATGTAAATTATTTGATGTTTATTATAAATGGATTATTATATTCATTGCATGCAAGTTCGATAATTGATTAGGGGGATATTTTAATGATGTTTATACTTTGAGTAAATATTTATTATAAATTGAGTAGAGATTGTAGTATAAACTCGGTGTCATTTGATTAGTATCACTTGGTTTTAATGTAGTTTTTTAAAAGAAATTTTGTATTGGTCTTTATGAGAATTGATTGTTGGGCGCCACTTTATATATTTTTTCATGAGAAAAGACTTAGAATAGTATGAAACCTTTGATGAAAATTAATGTATTGAAACAATATACAGTATGACGAACTCTATGCCAAACCTCGTAAGTTGAATATGTTAAATTTTCATCATATATTCTTTGAGTCAGTAAAATCTTCATACTATGACCTTTTGTTTTTCAAAAAAACTCAATTTTGTACACTTACGATATTTCGACATAGTATACTAACTTTTTGCAAATTTCAACACTGCCAATAAGTGAATCCCCACTCATTTGATCCGGATTGTATAGGTAATAATTTCCCGTCTTTTTCCTTTTTTTGTTAAGATTAACAACACTTAAGATGAAAGGAAAAAAATGTTAAACTTATCCAAACACAGAAATAAAATATAATACCAACCAAGAAAAAAAAAAATAAAAATAAACATTAAATGTCAATATAAATGAGTTCCATTCAATTAGACTTAAAGCGCGAAATGCTAATAAAATTTTAGCACTTTAGTGTATATTTTATGAACAAATAAAATACTTTGGTGTGTTGATTTTTTATTATTTTCTTTTTCTTTTATATTTTGTTTTTATTATACTCGTATTAATGGTGTGGTATTTTAAGTATCATTAGGTTATTTAAATTTTTATATACGATTTGGCTTTCTTTCGTTTTTTGTCCTTCGCATTCACATTGTTGGTTGTTGGTTGAATAATTTTGTGTACTAATTAAATGGTTAAAGTGTAGAATAAGATTATTTGAGACATAGGGGATGAAAACAAGCATTAAAAGAAAAATTATAATTTACGAGGAGTTTAATGACCATGACAAGGAATTCAGTGCAGTGCACATTGTTTTTTTTAGTCTTTTCTATGAATAAATTAAAGAACAATATACTAATTTAACCAGTTGTTTGAACTTTCTTAATACAGGGGGGTCAAGTACCCTTCAGAGGATACAATCAACCTAGTTACGTTATTAGATAACAATTTCTTAAACGTGGTGTTGCTTTTTAAAAATTGTTTATGCTTAGTAACCATGAAAACAATAAGTCACTATCTCGACAGCTTAACAAGTTACGACATTTGGACTGTTTTCCTAAATCAGTCGCGGGTCGGCAAAGCCATCAACTCCCCTCGAATATACCAACGAAATATCATTAGAGTTACATAATTAATTTGTTTTAATCAATCATTTCAATACCTCATGTTTTGGAGGGGGGTCAAGCACCCCTTAGGGGACAAAATCAACAGCTTTATGTCATTTGATAATTTTCAAGCATTTCACTCTTTTAATATTGTTTAAAAATTGTTCAAAAACTTACAGAATAATTTATAAAGTAACGACTTTTTTCCGGGTGCCTATTTTTTTTGCGATAGTCTGTCAAATGTGATCTCATGCGATGCAAGAATCATGGATGAAAGAGAAGAAAGTTACAAACAGTTTAGTTAATTGACTTTATAACTAACATTTTTGTATTAAGTCATTTCTTTGGAATTGAGGGTCCACCAAATTCCCACCAACTAATGAGAATTCCTTGATCTATTGAAATTCATCTAACTTAGTGTGGAAACATAACCTTTTTCTGATCTATCGACCCGGAAGACACACGAATTAGGTGCAAAACTGATTAAGACGTTCACATTGTCGACGAGCTATACACGAGCTACAAACAAAAAGTCTTTTGTTAAAAAAACAATTTTTGTTAAGTATTTTTTTTTTTTTTTGTGTTGAATGAAAAACAAAAATCTACATTTCCTGGCCATAGAGTAAAAATCTCCATAGGAAGACCATTATTATACAAAGATCGTTTTCGTTTGGTGTTTTCTTCTTTTTGTAGGGTTCCCACTTTGCATCGTGCATCTGCTGCTGAAGTAATACAAAATATTCCGCCATGTTACATCTATCGAGTGCAAAAGTTCAATACCGTGTCTTCGCGCGCGCTCATAGAGTTTCTACTGCTGGTTTGGCTGCTCCTACTGCAGCTCCTACTACTGCCGTCATCGATGCTGTCTGCGACTTGCTTTTGCTGTACATAAAAGCGCACATGGCTTCCATATGAAATTCAGACAAAAGACATGATTTTCGTGATTCTCTAACAAATTGGATTCGATTTGCATCTTTTTGGCTTTGGCTGCAACGGCGATGTAAGAAGTCTCGTATAAATACAACCGTGGCGTGGACCGATCCATGGACCATTCCTAACTGTCGACAGAAAAAATAATAACAACAACAACGAAAACGACTTCGACGATGATGTAGACCAAGTATACGAAAAGCACCCATTCAAAAACCCGTCATCTATACAAGTGTGTAAAGCGTGTTCAAGCTTTGCATTTCTCTCTGTGTTCTTGTTTTTGTGGATGTTGCGTGTTGTTTTTCAAATTTGACAAATCAATAATCAATCAACACGCTTTCCTGTTTTTCTTCAATCAATTCCCATCTTTCCATTTTTATTTAAAGGTGACACATTTAAGCATTCACAGCTTTTTAAAATATGGTCATTCAAACGTTAAAGTTATGGCTTCGTTAAAAAAGAGAAAATAACGAAAGCAATTTGACAGATGTCATGTTTGACGTTTAATTTAAGTTAACTACTAAATTTCAGTGTTGTATCGGTTTTACAGAAATGGGTTGATATGATTTAAGAAGGTAAATAAATAAAGAAGACGAAATTAAAAAAATCGAATTATGGACGTGACGGAAAAACAGTTTGACAGGTGTGATGTGCACCGAGTTCGAGTTAATTTTCTACATTTTAGTCTTCTAGCGTTTTTATAAAAATAGGCGTGGTGTTGGGAAGAATAAGTTGAATACATTTCTTGCATTGTGTTAAAATAAAGGAAAAAGGAGGGCGTGTCAGTAGGCGGATTATACTAAAACCTCTCTCTTGATCTTCCCGTCACTGGTACCAACAAATATATATTCAAATTTGCTATTCTATAGCGGATTAAAAAATGCAGTCTTAGTAATTTGATTTGTACTTAAAGCCCAATCAAATAAAAACGACCAGGTCTTAACTCGCTTTTTGTTAATTTTTGTCTGCATAAACAAAATCTATAAAACATTCAACATTCATGTCTTGTATTGCCTTGTCTTCATTTCTGTCCACTTACTTTGGCCATACAAAATAAGTCAAAACTCAAATCGCGTATATCTGTTCTCATTTCAAGCCCCCTATATAATAAAATGTATGTACATGCATATATAAACCTCTGTGTTTTTCTGTCTCTAGCCAAAATGCAATTAGCTAACAAAATATCATCCAGTGAAAATTCCTCAACGTTTCAATATTTCTTTTTTTGTCTTTATTTTATTGTTGGTGTTGTTGTTTGGTTTGTGTTGTACATACAGAGAAGTTGTGGTATCGTTAACTTAGGGCCGATGTACAACATGGACGTGAATTGAATTTCAATTGGACGCGCGTATCCGTCGTCCATGTTGTTGTCCGTCCATCGTATGATTTTGTTGTGTTGTTTCTACGTACGCCGCCGCCGCCGCGTACTCTTTGCTGTGCTGTGCTGTGCTGAATGCCTACGAAAAAAATTGAATGAGAAACTGAGTTGAGTCTGAGCTGCGTTTGCAAAAGTTTAAATTCAGCGCGTTACTTGTAAAGTAAACTCGCGTGCGTGTGCCTGAGCATGGTAATGGCAATTTATTGCGCAAAGCAGCACATTCATTGGAAATTGCAAAGTTATAGTTTGTATGGTTTTTATTTTTCATTAATTTAATTTTTGTTTGGTTAAAAACAAAAAAAAAAGTTATAAGTAGATACTTGACACACACAAACGAGTTTTATTTGCAAATTAATATTTTTTTTTACTATATCACTTGCCTTTTATTGATGGTGTTTGAACATTGTAATGGACAATTATTTAAATTCGTGACCATTTGATGTTTTTTTCTATCTTTAAGATATTTAGTGTCCTAAAAGTCCATTTTTTCAATGTGCTTGGGGTTAATTCAAACCTAAGTTGAAATTGCCATATTTTCAAGCTTAGACTTTATAATTGTTCTATGTTTTATCCTTCCACGCGTATGATTCGTTGATTCTATTTTGATTTATGTCTTAAATATGTATTGAGTTAAATTTGCATGTTTTCTAGCGTCTAAAAAGTTGCTTAGTGAATTTTCTCCGCTGCATGCTTTTCAAAGTTATCAAAAAATGAAGAATTGAGAAACTCTAGCTAGTACCATTACCATTACCATTACCATTACCATTACCATTACCATTACCATTACCATTACCATTACCATTACCATTACCATTACCATTACCATTACCATTACCATTACCATTACCATTACCATTACCATTACCATTACCATTACCATTACCATTACCATTACCATTACCATTACCATTACCATTACCATTACCATTACCATTACCATTACCATTACCATTACCATTACCATTACCATTACCATTACCATTACCATTACCATTACCATTACCATTACCATTACCATTACCATTACCATTACCATTACCATTACCATTACCATTACCATTACCATTACCATTACCATTACCATTACCATTACCATTACCATTACCATTACCATTACCATTACCATTACCATTACCATTACCATTACCATTACCATTACCAGTACCAGTACTAGTAACAGTATTAGTACCAATACCAGTACCAATTAAATATCAGTACCATCAAACAAATTTGTGTAAATGATTGAAGACATTTTTCGAAACCTGCTTGTCTACCATCAAGTCTAGCCTGTAGTCTAGTTTGATTTACTGTTTCTTCGCATTGAGTTAACAAATTAAGTTTGAAGTAGACTCCAGACGAATTAATATTGTTTATGATCTTAATTTGCATTTAAATTCATAAATAACTTCCAGTTGAACAAAAGACTCTCGCTTAAACAGACACCTTGAGTGCTGCTTCGACATAAATTTTCTGTCGGCCTTTTGTGTATATGGATGTAGTATGTAGGTACCCTTATTTGTTTCAACTGCAACAAATCTGTCCAATTTAATCCCACGCTTGAATGCTTTTTTGTACCTTTAAAAAATTGTATTCTACCTTTGTTCCTTGTTGAATTTATTTATATCGTTCTCTGCTGTTTTTGTGTAAAATCACATTTTATCCACCAACACACAATTTGTCTCGGAACAAATTTTCTCTCTCACTCACTTCTAAAACGAAACGAAAATCGAAATCCCGATTTGTATTCCTTTTACCTCTCCTAAAACAACCACAATCCTCCCACAATAAAAATAAAATTTAAAAAAGAATCTTTTTAAAAAAATTGAATGCCCACCAAGGAGTGGTGGTGCTGTTGTTATATGTTAGCTTTGATGTTAAACAAGAAAAATTTATATTTCTGCGGCTTTGGTTTTTTATTTTCGTATTATTTTTACTATCATGTCCCACAAAAGTTAACATGGGCATGAACAACACCAAAACACAACAACATAAAACGATGGAGGAGCAAAATACGTATAGAAAAACAAAACACGATCCTTTTTTTCCAAAAAACATAAACATGCCTTTAACCTGTAAAAAACAAAAAACGGAACCGAAATGGAGAGTAAGCGACGTGAACGCGACGACCGACGCGATGATGTTGTGTGTGGTTCACATGGACTTAGCATGTTAAATCGGTCTTTTGTTGTAGAGTTGAATTCTTTTTTAGCGAATTAACTGTTCGAGGGCTGGATATGGGATTATGAAAGGGCAGAGTTGAGTCTCATTAAAAGCCGCCTGAAGATTAAAGGTTTTCTGACTTTTTTTTGGTTTAATCAGAGGTTGAACGAAAGTTCCTTCAAATCCGTTCACACGCAACACTCATTATGTCCATCGAAGAGTCTAAGTCTCCAATTCATTTATAATGAATGATTTCGCTCATAAGAAGATTGTCAAATGATTTTTTTTACGGTAACTTGCTTCTGTCAAACTTCCTTCTGTCATCGAAAATTCCATCACTTCAAACTGATCCTTTTTAGTATTCCGATCGGGCTACCACCTCATTGAATTTCATCGCACTAACTCTCGCAAACAATATTCTTTGGAATTTTCATCATAAAATTGCTTAAGAGTGGAATTGGCTCCCATTCCATCATCATCATCATCATCATCATCTGATTTGATCAACCTTCCATTTAGGGTCGCATTGTAAAGTGTTTGTTGTTCTGTTGTTGTTGTTCATTCATATACTGCAACGCAATCCACAACCATAATTCTTGCATTGGTGACATTCTCAGCACATTATTTTAGAGATATAAACTTTTTTTTTGATTACACATATAGAAGTCAAACATACCTCAAGGCAGGTATTTGTATATCTTAAGGTTGTACTGCCTGTGTGCATTGCTGAAGTAGCTCAATGGAATTTGACGAATTGCAAAACCTCCACACAGATTAATGAGAAAATGTTGATGATTTCGACGCGTATTCAGTTTTCTGTCGGTCCTGTAATTTCGTTGTTTTCTTTTCTTTGGAATTTTATTACCATAAAAGCGGCACTTGTAAGTCTGAAATGGGATAAACAGGGACGGATTTATTGTTATTTATGACAAGTCTTCCTCTAAATATTCATTCGTATTGTGACTCAAATATTTGGCGATTCAGCCATTTAGCTTTATTGATTGGTTTTCGTTCTTTAAATTTTATATCTGAAAGAAGGAGAAAATGTGTTTTTGCCAATTCAGCAACAGTTTAATGCAATTCAGCATCTGTTAAAATCAATTCAGCAACAATTTAGTACTTTTTTTTAATGTATTCAGCTATTGGTTAAACCCATTTATTCAATTCAGCATATGTTAAAATGTATTCAGCATTTAATAAATTCAAACCAATTATAAAATTAAATCAATCAAGCCTTTAATTAATGCTCTGCATATACATATATAAAATCAATTTAGCTTATAAATATGATCAATTAGTATAAAATTAACTGAAATCAGCTATTGTTTAAACTAATTCAGCTATCGCTATTAAAAATTCACTCGAGTCCCAATTAGTTCAGATTAATGCAGCTTTTAAATAAAATCTCTTATTTTCGAAGTAAATAATGCTTATTTAGATACACACTACTAAAATTAATTCATCATAGATTGTTTTTTATTCTGTAAATGTTATAATCAATTCAGCCAGTAAAAAAAAAATTAATATAAAACTTAACCATTATTTAAACGAAATGTAAGCAAGTCCTACTACAGTTCAGCATGCGATTTAATGTATTCAGCTTTGTTTAAGTCGATTTAACTTTGCTAAAACGAATTCAGCTTCAAAAATTCAGCGTATGATTAAATTTATTCAGCTTTGTTTTAGTCAATTAAATTTTTGCTGAAACAAACTGTTAAAATTAATTCTTCGTACGTTGTTTTGTATTTTGACAATGTTATTATCAATTCAGCTAGTAATTAAACTAAACCATTACTTCAATAAAGTTTAAGAGTCTTGCAACAATTTATTACATAAAATTAAATCTATTCAGCTTTGTTTTAGTCAATTAAGTTTTTGCTGAAACAAATTCAGTGGCATTATAAAAGGTGTCGTGATCGGTAAACAATGCAAATTTAAAAACAAATTGTTAAAATTAATTCATCCTACGTTGTTTTGTAAACTGAAAATATTATCAATTCAGCTACTGGTTATAAAAATAAACCATTATTAAAACAAAATTCAAACATGTCTTGCAACAATTCAGCATAATAGGAAATCTATTCAGCTTTGTTTAAGTCAATTCAGCTTTTGCTGAAACAAATTCAGCTGTATTATAAAAAGGAACCGCGATAAATTTGTTATCGTTGTAACTCACAATTTATTAGCTGAATGTCAATATTGTAAGAATAAATTTATTTGACAGTCAAGACTCGAAAGTTTTTTTGACAGGGCCTAGGCCTCCCTAATTATATAGAATACGGCCGTTTTCTCATTTGGCTGGTTTTGCAAATTATCTTGTTGCATATATGCCTTGTTGAACCTTCACTCTGTCTGTCGTTGTTTTCTTTTTTTTTTCTTTGTCGTCATATCGTCTTGAGTTGTTTTGTTTTTGGGCATCCTAAGAATAACCATGACTCCTCAAGGAAACCCGCAACGAACGAGGATAGCTTTTGCTTTATAGATGCATCCCAAGTAGCCCCTATCATGGTGCAAGATCACACAGCAGCAGCAGCAGCATCCGAAGCAACAGGCAAAGCCAAACCACCACTTGTCTTTTGGTGCAGAACAACCACAGATATTCAGCAGCAACAACAACAACTAACAAACCAAAACCAAAAAAAAACAAAGAAGATAGGTACCACAAGAAGAAAAAGATAAAAACCTGCAAATTACTTAGGTGGCTGTACGATTACCAAATGCTATCATCATCAGACCTGCCGACCAACTAACAAACGACCATCATCTTGGAGCTATCCGTAAAGAGGAACTACTCGACTACGACTTCTTCAACTAACCACCGACCATGTTGAATGTGCCAAACTACCTTGTTCCCGTAAAAACCGACACAAAATGACGACCAAAAAAAACACAAAGACGGCCACGACGACGAAGACGACGACCAAGGAGTGAAAGATGTAGCCCTGCGACAATATTATATACGCTGAAGCCTGAAAAAATGAAAATGAAAAAAAAAAAACTTCCAAGCACACAATTTTTCAGAAGACAGTCGGAGATCTTGAGAAAATGATAAGGCAGGCCCGCACAAGGCACAAGTAATATATTCCATGGTTTGGTTAGGTCTCTAGCTTGAGATAGGTAAAGGAAGGCAAAACCTTTCCTACTACTGAGAAGCTGAAATTTGTGGGCGCAATAGTTTGTGAGGGCTGCTAGCTGCTGGCTGCTGCCTGCTGTGGCTGAGGTTATTTGGCTTGCCTTGAAACCACACGAAGCTGCCAATAGGAACTGCTGGTGTTGCTTGGGCTGGAGTTTGGAACTTAGAGCTGGTGCTTGGGCTGATGCAGTGTGAGAAGAAGTCCATTCGGTCCGGCAAGCCAGCACTACTGACAATCGACGATGACGTTGGACGTTGGAAGTTCGAAGTTGGCGATGGACGACCAAGACGCCGACGGACGGACGGACGGACGAGAAAGGAGGCATAATATAGAGGAGTGTGGAGTAATCTTGTGGCAGCAAAGCGATTAATTGAGATTCCACAGAGCGATTATCACCACTAAACTTGATTACTGTAATTTTGCCTGCAATTTATTTGTTATTCTTTTTTTGGTTTTGTGTGTGTGTGTTTTTTTTGTATCCATACCGCCGCCGCTGCTGCTGACTTTGTCCTCCCATACCCCCTTCTTTTTTTTGTGCTTAATTCAATGGAGTCTTTGGTTACTCCGTCGGTCGGCGTCGTCGTCGCTCCGTTGTGTGCCATTGGAAGGGAGGTGTCGGACAAAACGGTGAAAGTTTAATTGATTATTGCCTTAAGAAGTAGTGGCAGTTGTTGTAAATTGGGTGCGGCAGAAGGGTTGGGTGTTAAAGGAGGTTAGAAGGAAGTAGTATAGTATGGTAGGCATCATGTGCTGATTAATGATGGCGTATATTTGATAGTTGTTTAGAAGGAGATATCCATTCAGGCTAAAGGGGACAGTTGTTGTTTGTTACATATACATATGTAGGTACCTTTTATAATGTAACTTTGTACATATCAAGTGAGAGGATTTTATTATTTTGTTGTTATATGGATTTATATTGCCTAAGGAAACTTGTATAAGTAGTTCATTTATTATCACTTCGTTATTAAATCGTGATATTGTTAATTTATGGATTCAATTAAAAAAATAAAATTAAAAAAAAAACAGAATTGAAATTTGATACAATTTGGTATTGAAAAGATTATTTTGAATAACGGTTTTCGTTATGAAATTCATGGCTAAGTGGAAGCGGATAATTCAGCTGAGGCTTTTATGCTTTATTCTAAATCAGAGTAAAGAAGACATTCATGAACATGTTTTTAATTTGCTTTTTTGGATTGTGAAAACCAATTCAGCTATTGGTTTTAATGAATTCAGCAAAAGGTAAAATCATTTAAATTATTGTTAAAAGGTACAAAAGCTACAAAAGTTTATTCATGTATCGTTGCGATGAATTCAGAAGTTAAAATTTAATCGCTTTACCTAACAAATACATTTTACTTTGAAGATAATTTATCTTCGTAACTTTTTATTAAAATCAATTCAGCCGTAGCTAAAATCATTTAAATTACTATTAATAATAACTTTAATCATGTGCTGCAAAAGTTAATTTCTATAACTTTGCGATGCATTCAGCACAAGTTTAATTCAGCAGTTAAAGTTGAAATCGCTGTACCTAATAAATATATACATACATTGTTCTATGAAGATAATTCTGTAATAACTTGATAACTTTTTCTTAAAATCAATTCAGCAAAAGTTATAGGCAATATTTAAAATGAATTCAACTATTTTTAAATGAAATGAAAAAATATAAAACGTAATTCAGCGTGCTGAATATGCTAAAAATTCCTCTAAGTTAATTATTAACATTAATTAAAGTAATTTATTTATGAGCTGGATTCAGCAACAGCACAACTTAAATCAGTGCAGCGATTGTTTGATTTAGCAGTTAAAGTTCAATTCACCTTACCCAATGATTAAATTTTCCTATGAAGTTTTAAGCATTATAGTAGCTTTTTTATAAAATCAATTCAGCAAATGTTATAAGCAATATTTAAAATGAATTCAGCTTGCCGAATTTTCTTAAAATTCCGTTAAGTTAATTTTTAACATTATTTAGAGTAATTTATTGAGGGACTGCAACACATTGTTAAAAGTTGTATTGTATTCAGCTTAAAGTGTTTTAGTTTCGGCCTCAAATCTGTTTACTTATCGTTTGAATCAATTCAGTTGTCAAAAATTCTTTAAAAAATATGGTTGATAAATATTGTTTTTAATGATAAAAACTAAGCTAGATGTTATTTAAATCAATTCAGCTGATATTGTACTTCAACTTATGTTGTAAGCGTTAATAAAAATGAACTGAGCTATTTTCAACATGAATTGAAACGTAGTTAAAACAAATTCAAGTCCAACGTGATTAAATAAATTAGTTAAATCAATTTTATAATATGTTCACCCGAAGATTTATGTATTTGTTCAGCTTTGATTGTATTTAAGAACTTAAGTTTGCAACGCATTGTTTAATTTAATTCTGTTAATATTTAATCAATTGAATTAGCAATTATTATTTATTTTTTGCTTAATCATACCAACAAATTATTGTTTGGTTAAAATCACTTAATATATCTTAATAAATTCAGCTACCTATTGTCTAAATCAATTCAGCAAAGTTTTTAAATTCAGTTTATATTGTAAGCAATAATTTAAATTAATTCAGCTACTTTAAAAAAGAATTTTAATCTAGTTGCCACAAATTCAGCTTCAACGTTTTAACTTTAATTAGGATAAATAATATTATAATTACAGTTCAGCCTGTGTCAAAACTTATTCAGTAAGCTATATTTTGTTGAATTTTATTCTATTTTAAACCTTGCATTGTATGTAACTTATTTGCTAAGCTATTCAGCTTTGTCTTTTAATCGTTGGAGAAATTTAGACTGTCACGAAAAATATTTCAATGATGTGAAATTTAAATCAAGTCAATTTTATTTTCAACTTTTTTTTAAAACTAACTGCCTCTTGTGAAGAAATTAGTATCTCGTATCATGATGAATTGATTTGTGTTCAATATAAAATTGTAGGTCGACTCCATTCTCGACTCCCCATCAAGTCTACAGTAAAATGATTGAGAGTACCAATTAACTACACCACAAGCTGTCGCGCTATTTATTTAAAATTCTTACCGTAATTGCACTCACAAAAATGAATAATCATAATCTATAATCTTATGATAAATTAATTTAATAAACTTCATTCGTTCGATCTAATTTAATTTTTTTTTCTCTTCCTCTATTTCCAGGTATGTTTAACATTGCATTTTATTCAATTAAAGGTAATTAATAAATTATAAACAAAAAGAAGAAACAAATACAAAATAGTTTGCAATTATTATTGTACATATTAAATGACTGATGATGAATATAACAATTTGAGAAAACAAAAAACGGGTGCAGTAATGTGGTAAATTGTTTGCATTTTATTTAATACTTAATTTATTTAACAACGAGTTATTAGATGTTTCTTTGTTTTTTTTTTTTTAATTGTTCTTTTGAAGGAAACCAATTTAAAATTAAAGAAACAAACAATAAATTGGCGCACGTTAACACGATATTATATTGTTAAATTAATTAAAATGAGTTTTGTACGTGCTGTGTTGTGCTGTGCGGTACGGTGCGGTGCGGTGCTCAGACCCCATAACGATTTTTTATTGAACTTAATTATATGCATGCAGGCATATTTAATATACTTTGTATAAAAAAAACTTGGATTATCTTTTTTATATGCTGGAGAAATTAATAGGTTGATTTTTTAATGAATCACAAAGGAATCAAATTAAATAACGTGCTTTCCAATAAGAGGTTTCATTTTGATATTAACGCAAAATAGGTATTGCTCAAGAGAAATCAATAGATGTTTATTTCATTCCAAAAAAGAAGGTATGCCATTTATAACTGAAACTGATATCAACCAAATGGCTTCCAGAGTTACAGTTGCAGCTAAATACCTTGTTTATGAATTTTTTCATGACCAATTCACACATTTGCTTCTGTATGTCCTCCATAACTTTACGAATTTCACCCTTAAGGTCTGGAATCGAATGTGGAACATGGATATAGACTTTATCTTTCACGCGTGGCCCCTACGAAAAAAGTCTAAAGGTGTTAAATCACAAGATTTCGGGGCTAATTGCAATCAACTCTTTAAGAAATATCATGGTCGAAGTTTTTGTTACGAAATAGCTATTGTTTCTTTAATTTCGCCGCTATCTTGTTAAAAGTATGAGTTTTCCACATCAGTTTCTTCCAATTCGGGCTGAAAATATTAATAATCATAGCTCCGTAACGTAATCTATTAACCGTATTAGTCGAATGAAGAAGATCTAATAACACCTCAATCCAAACCAAAAACGGCACCAAACAGTGACACGTTGATAATTGAAAGGCTTCAACAATCATTCTTGAATATTTCGAGATAATTCAGCTTATTAAGAGATTTCGAGAGAAAAATGTGTCACATCACTGAAACTGATGAGCAGAGATACGACGCACGTTCTTGGAAATCGACTGGCTTAAGATTTAGTCTTCATGGAAAATACGTCGTAAGACGTTTGTAATGGGTGATTTTTTTGAGGTTAGGATTTTCATGCATTAGTATTTGACATATCACGAGGGATTTCAGACATGGTGTCAAAGAGAAAGATGCTCAGTATGCTTTGACATTTCATCATGAATAGACTTACTAACGAGCAACGCTTGCAAATCATTGAATTTTATTACCAAAATCAGTTGGCAGAAAATCCGCTTTTTTATCGACAAATTTTGTTCAGCGATGAGGCTCATTTCTGGTTGAATGGCTACGTAAATAAGCAAAATTGCCACATTTGGAGTGAAGAGCAACCAGAAGCCGTTCAAGAACTGCCCATGCATCCCGAAAAATGCACTGTTTGGTGTGGTTTGTACGCTGGTGGAATCATTGGACCGTATTTTTTCAAAGATGCTGTTGGACGCAACGTTACGGTGAATTGCGATCGCTATCGTTCAATGCTAACAAACTTTTTGTTGCCAAAAATGGAAGAACTGAACTTGGTTGACATGTGGTTTCAACAAGATGGCGCTACATGCCACACAGCTCGCGATTCTATGGCCATTTTGAGGGAAAACTTCGGAGAACAATTCATCTCAAGGAATGGACCGGTAAGTTGGCCACCAAGATCATGCGATTTGACGCCTTTAGACTATTTTTTGTGGGGCTACGTCAAGTCTAAAGTCTACACAAATAAGCCAGCAACTATTCCAGCTTTGGAAGACAACATTTCCGAAGAAATTCGGGCTATTCCGGTCGAAATGCTCGAAAAAGTTACCCAAAATTGGACTTTCCGAATGGACCACCTAAGACGCAGCCGCGGTCAACATTTAAATGAAATTATCTTCAAAAAGTAAATGTCATGGACCAATCTAACGTTTCAAATAAAGAATCGATGAGATTTTGCAAATTTTATGCGTTTTTTTTTTTTTAAAGTTCTCAAGCTCTTAAAAAATCACCCGATACAAGGACTAATTTCAAAGATCAACGACGAATAATAATAATAATCTTTGTTCCATTTCAATCATCACTTAGATGTACGAAAAGCTCCAATTTGTCGACTAGTGTCAATTTTTGCCAAATTTTTTTATTTATTATATTAAAACTTTAACCATTTTTCTAGTGAATTTTTACCAATTTCAAAACGTTCATTCCAAATAATTACGTAGTTTACTTGTCAAATGTCAAAATATATCATTTTCAAAAGTGACAGCTTATTTAAGAATCCTTTAAAACTGGTAATAGTACATGTGGCGTGATGGTTACTTCATAGGACTGTCATGCCAGAGGTCTGGGTTTCATTTCGTGCCACCTTAAAGTTTTTTTTTACGGCTACTGACTGCCTCTTGCAATTAATTAAAAAGGCCTCTAAGAGTTATTCTTGTCATAAAAAAGTGCTGTCTTAAATTAGCCGTTTTAATTCGACATAAAAACTGACATTACTCGGAATGATTGAGAGTTATAAGTCACTAGGTCCTGATTCTTCACGAGCTGTTGCAACATCAAATTTATGTTTATATATGTTTATAATTTAACCTAGGTTTTTGACAGTTTCTCTCTATATTCATGTCAAACTATCGTTAAAATTCCGTCAGTAATTTACCTTGAGAAATTATTACACTATTGACATCGTAACTTTAGATTGTTATACCTAAATCAAATATTAATACTTTGTTTTTCTCTATGGTATGATGAAAATCTAAAACACGTGCCAATTACCCTTAATATCTCTCATAATTCATTTTTTATATTATTATTATTATTGTTTTTTTTTTTTTTTTTGCTTATAAAACAAAAAAGAACCTTGCGTTACAAAATTCGATTAATATCGCTAAAGTATTTGAACTCATGTCATCATTATACTATAGTTAATTTTGTTTTTTGCTCAACACCATAAGCTCGCTTTCATATACATCCGTATATAACTAACTCTACCTACCTTCATCAAAAACGCCCAAGTTTATCAAAACAATCAGTTTTGTTATAACCCCTAATCATCGCATTCCATATATACATACGTATAGTATATCCATAGATATACCTATGTTTCTATGTATTTATATACATTTCGACAAATTACCCTGCTGATGTGATAATTACACGCGATTATTCACGTCCCTCGTGATGTTGATGGCAATGGTGTTGAATGGAATGGCTGCGCTATTTGCTATTTGCTATTTTGGCAACAAAAACATCCTTAACAACAAACTGGGAATGGATATCATCTTCCAAATAGGATTGCTCCTTAAAACCAAGAAAGCCACTTATGTGCTCAGCAGGGATAATAAAAATACTTTACCCAAACCATTCACCCACCCACTATAATATTTGTATTCAACACCATAACCTCAAACCTTTGTAGTCCTTTCTCATTGTCGTTGTCGTTCATCGTAGTCATCCTAAGCAAATGGTCAGCGAGAATATTGTCCATTGTACAATTGCCGTCGACGACTTTGTGGTCACCCCAAGCCCTTACAAAATGCCAAAGCAATTTGCATTTCAATTTGCAATGTTAAGTGTGCTTTTGTGCGATGATCAAATCTGGAGTGAAGCCCTTTGCACATCCAAAATCAAGTGGTCTTCCTTTCGTATTAAGTGTATATCTCTAGTTAAAAACCCTCCTTGTACCCTGCACTTTCCTCATATTAATGTATATGTATATGTATGTGGTGTAGATATAACTTTTCTTTATACTTCTCTCTGGGATTGCATGATTGCAGGAACCCGAAAGTCGAATAACCCACACCATTCGATTTGTTGTAGTATGTAAAGTGCCCCCTGTAGGGTTGTTTAATGGAGTATAGCGTCAGTGGCGTCATCATCATCATCATCATTATTGTCGTCGTCGTCGTTGTCATCTTTCGCAGCAGCAGCGCCCTCACTCATCCCACATTCACATACCCACTACTCCAGAGGTACACATATAATCATCAACATTTAATTTAATTTAATGCATTCCCCTGAGGGTCTTTTATAGAGTCTGTGTCATGCCAGGGATGTGGGGGGCAAAAAGACCAAGAAGGACTTTTGTAAAACGCAGATAGGGTGTTTAAGAAATATACATATATCAAATGTCAAAATCGATATACACATTTTTTTTTTCATTTTTTTCATATATCAAATCGATTGTAGATGAAATTTCACAAACGTCAAAATTTAAATGACAGTTAGTCTGCCTTATCTTCAAAAATGTCATTTGGAATTAAAAAATTCATATGCACTTCTCTATTTCACCTGATTCAATCGTAAAAATTCCTTCCATGAGTCGAATTATTAGACATTTTAATAATTTATCATTATACAAGTGTCAAAATGCATTCAATGTTCAATCAAACAATTTGCACTACTTTTAAAATCAGCTTACACACCCCAAATGTCAAATGCATCGTTACTGTCAAAATGCACTCAATGATCAATCAAATAATTTGCACGACTCTTTAAAATCACATTACACCCCAAATGTCAAATTTATCAAACTGTCAAAATCATAAATATTGTCTTCCTGTTATATGTTATAATGATTTCCACTATGCCACACGTGTCAAATTATTTATCTTTCAAAAGATCAAATATCTTTGCATAGTATTATGGATGTACTGGGTATCATGGTATACATACGTCGTCGTCGCATGTATGTATGTATGGATATCATGTCACATGACATTTAATACTAATAACATGAAGTAAAATTGTAAATTATTTAATAATCTAACCAAAAGAGTAGTTTCCTAATGAAATAAAAATAAATTAAGACCAATGCGATGTGTGTTAAGGGGTAAACAGGGTGCTCCTAAGTAGTTTTTTTTTTTTTAAAGAACTATAAAAATTGACTTAAGTATATGACATTTGTGCGTGACGGGTGAAAATTGAACTGCATGTTCAAAAAACTTCGTGCATTTACATAACTTTTGTCTGATACAAACAACTTGAACTCAATTCAACTATCATTATATTGGTTTTCTTGTAGTTAACCCATAGTTGAAATTGACAGAAATTTAGTCGGGATTGAAAGCTTCTGATTATAGTGGTTTTCAACCTTTTTGACAACTAGAACGCAGCTAAATTCTGTTATGTATTTGTCTTCGAAATGACTAAAGGTTGAATGTAATATTATGTATTGAGCCAATTAAGAAGTTACAAGTTGAATGACAAATAGAACTTGTCTGTTAAAGATTGATATCGATTAAAATAGTTTTGACAACTAGAACAAACTCATATCAAATAATATTAATATACGAACTGTGTTTAAGTTCAATATAGAACTCAACTCATATTCCAGATCTGGCAACTAAAACTCAACTCAACTAACTTCCATTTGTTGGTTAAGACAACTGAGTTGATAGTTAATGATTCAGCAATAATTAATTACTAGATAACAAGCTAACTGATAAATAACGGTTATCTATTATGACATCTGATTGATTTAAATACTTTTGACAATAAGAATTAACTAAACTTTACTAAATTTAGTTCTGGTTAATCGATCGTTGACAATGCTGATTTATTGTCTCAAGGTTGATCGGTAGTTGTGATTAGATTGAAAATTAGTTGTTCTCAATAAAACTTCCAAAGTAAAACTTATTTATAAATGTCAACTTGAACTCAACTGAACTCAACTATGTGTAGATTCCAATAAAACAAAGGCAAATGCCATTTTGTTAATTGTCTTCTAATTGACAAACTGTCAGAAATGTCATGAGCTTTCAATGGATTTCAACTCAATTTCAACCTTATGGTTGTCAATCGCAATGGAAACATTTTCATGAACACCCTTTTTATTTACATATGTGTATAATAGATATTATATGAGAGAAGAAATGGGTGAAAGGGAAGTTTATAATTAATTCTATGGCTGATTTTGTCATCGCTCATAAAGCACAAACTATGAGAGAATGGATGATGATGATGATGATGTGTCGTCGTAGTCATCGTCATCGTCGTCGTCGGTCGTCGTGTATCCTCTTTCCACAATTCTGACACAAAGTTGCCCCCTTGAAGCACATTTGAGAATATGTCATGAGCTCCGTGAAATTTAATTCTATTCACTCACACATATGTATATATTCTTTGTATGAGTATATGTACATTTGTTTATTAAAGGTAATGACTGGCGGAAGGCCAGAGTTAAGCTTATTGTTTGTCAATTTGTTAGGACAACATAATAATTACGTGTGTGACAATATATCGCACTTAATAGTTGTTTTAGTTTGTTGTTTTTGGGGCACGGGGGATATGCACAAAAGATGTAGTACATACCATCTATCTATGTATGTATCTGTAGGTGTTCAAATGTCTGTCTGATATCTCTTGTATCTTATATTATGCGTGTGCTAATGACAAAATGCTTTCGTCCTTATTATTAGTTGTAATACAATCAGTATACATAATATGTACATATAGTCATTAAACTCAATGATGTACAGTTGTCCTGTTGTGATGATAATAATGAATGGTATGGTTTTGACAGCTTATAGAAGGAAGGTCTAGTAATGTAGTTATAGGCGGTCGAAAAGCAACAGTGACAAGCATAAAGGAAACTATACATACATATACAATAATAGGTTAAAGAAGTGACATTTAATGTCAACAAATGGTTTTTGTGACAAAATGGTTGAAATAATGATAATTTGTTGGTTAAATAATAATTATTTGGCAGCACTGACCATACATTTTATAGCTGGCAGATATGTCACGCCGTTGACAGTAAATTTGACACCTGACAGATATGTCACATTATGTTTCTATGAATATTCAGCACCCGATTATTTATTTCAATATTGAATATCTCTTAAAAGAAAACACCATTTTGTTTATTAATACTTCTTCCATTCATGAAATTCCAAATATCTTTACAATCATTAAAATTTTAAAAGGAAAAAACTCGGTCAATCGTATATTTTTCCCAATTCATTGTAAAATTTTCGAATTTAATTTTCCAAATAATTTCTTTCAAAAACATCCCCCCCATTTATACACGTGTGCTATTTTCATTTCCACAAAATAGCACGAGAATAAAAAGTAAAAAAATATATATTTGTTTATTATATTGATTTACATTGAAATGCCAATACATAAATTCCCATCACATTCTCCTGTCATCGCAATGATTCCCATTGCGCGGCCATTCTGCTGCTGCTGCTGAACGAACACAGAAATTATTCCCCTATATATTTATACACAATATTGAAGCACCGCCAAACCGACCGAAAGTTAATCAAATAATATTTCAAGAATAAAACAACAAGCAACAATCGCAACAACAGCTCTATCAAAACAATCGTAAATTTTCCTATTTACGATTTATCACTGAATAAACATTCATTCGAACACCACATCATTTCTATATAGAGAGGATAGCTGCAAATGGGGGGGGGGGGTGAATTTGGGGGCTGCCACCATTACCGCCATATGGACACTCAGTGTTACAATTTTTGCAGATAAATTGTTTTCGCCACAAAAATAATTCAAATATGTAAATGTGTATAGTTGTTGAATAAATAGAAGAAGAAATATCTTCAAAAAGGCAATCGAAAAGAAGAAAAGCGGAAAAATGAAAAATGAAAAATGCCACGCCAAGTCGGTTGAAGTATTTTGCATGCCTGCCTGCTAGCCTGCCAGTAAGACAGCTAAATATTCAGGCCCGTTCCGTCGACGATGTCCGTCTTCTTCGTCACCGCGCTGCCCTGCTGCCGCTTCAAACGTTTGGCATTCAAATGATTTGTTGTGCAGCATTTTAATTATTCGAGTACTGCCCTCCCCCGGTCCGTTCCGTGTGTAATTGTAAGTACGTTGTGTATTATGCTCGTACGCATAGTTTTTGATGTTATTCTTTTTAATGATTATTATTTCGTTGAATTTCCCGCTCTGTGTTTGACTTCGAACCGCTCCTGTTGTTCTAGCAGGAGCGTTCTTAGAGAGAAGGGTAGTTTCTTCCTAAATAAAAATAAAATCAAATAATTTAAAATGACTTCAACTTTAAATATCTTTCAAATAGACTTCAAGAATAATTTTAGTGACTTCGAATTTCTTCAATAACTCTTAAAGACTCATATTGCTAGTGACTTTAATTTACTTCCTTAAAAATGTTTTGAAGTGACGTCAAATGTCATAAATTGACTTAGAAAATGACTGCAAATATTTTTAAGTGGCGTCAATAACCTAAAAATACTTTGAAATGGCTTCGAATGACTTCAAAAAGATTAGAATATTTTAACTACTTTGAATAACTATTAAAAATTTCTTGAGTGTCAGAAAATAATTAATTCAAATTAATTCCAATTGCTTCCTCTAATGACTTTAAACGACTTAATTTGTCAATAAATTACTTCGATTGCCTTTTTAATTTACTTTAAATGACTTCAACATTTTTCAAATTACTTTTAGTAATTTTTTTACAAATTCAAATGCGTTTGGATCGCTGCAATCGGCTTCAAAGAATTTTTTTTTATGAGTAAAAGCTTTTGTCGGTTTCAAAAAACATCTGGTTTCAATTGACTTCAAAATATTTAACATTACTTTAAATAATTTAAAAAAAATATTTCAAATGACTTCAAAACGTTTCAAGTGACTTCAAAAAACTTCATATTTTTTTAAAGTAATTCAATAACTTCAAAAATCACGAAGTAATCAAATATATTTTCAAGTGACTTCAAATAATTTAAAATTACTTCAAATTATTTCAAAGTACATTATTTTAAATGACTTGAAATCATTTGAAAGAACTTAAGTGACTTTTAATGTGACTTCAAATGATTTTAAAAAACTCCGAATTACTGAACAAAGTTTTAAACTGCTTAAAGTATTTCAAAAATTACTTAAGATGACTTAAAATGACCAAGTATTTTCAAATGACCTAAAACGTCTTCAAATGAACTGTGCTAACTTTTTTAAATGACTTGAAATTCTTCAATTTCCTTTAAATAATTTTAAACGGTTTACGATGACTTTTAGTGACTCCAAATCGCTTCTTCTGATGATATAAAATTATTTTAAATGTCTTTGATAATAAATAACGTCAGATTTATTTAAAATTACTTCAAATGTCTTAAAATTAGTTCAAGTTGTTTCATTAACTTCAAAAACTTCCAAAAGCTTAAAAAGTATTTAAATGGCTTCTTCAATTGAGTAATTCAATTTCCTTGATTACTTTAAATTAATGAAAAACTTAAAATGTTTTTAAATAATTTTAAATGGCTTGAAATGACTTCAAAATACTTTTAAACGATTTAAATGACTTCAAATCGATTCAAGTGACTTAAAAAAAAATGTATATTTTTTATACTTCAATGACTTTGGAGGGCTTAAACTGATCAAATATTCAAGTGACATCTTAAATGACTTGAAATTGTTTCAAATGCCTTTAATGTATTATAAATAACTTAGTACTATAACTTTAAAGAACTTGAATGAGTTTAAATGTGACTTCAAATAATTTCAAAAAACTTCGAATTATTGTGATTATATTTTTAAACTGCTTTCAATAATTCGAAAATAACTTAAGATGACTAAATATGACAAAATATTTTTAAGCGACTTTTAACGACCTCAAATAAATTGGCGTGAATTGAAAATATTTCCAGACCTAGACAAAATTTTTAGCTAAAAAGTTACAGTTTCTTATCTTTGACAAAACTTAAAGCCCTATTACGGTTGTCAATTATCAATACGCTAGTTGACATTTTTCAATGAAATTGATGCATTGCTATTATCGTTATCAGCAATCAACATTTTTGATAAACTGTGAACGCTCTTCAGAAATTAGATCTATTGTGAATGATTCAAATTGACAGTCTTGGTATTATGGTTGTCAAAATATTTGTTGATTATCAAATTTTCAGTCAATCACAAATTCCTTGTTGATAAAATATTTTACGGATCGCGAAAGCATGTCTACTATTGAACTATTTTTCGGTGAAAATGAAATTAAAGAAGAAAATACTTTGGAGCAAGCAAAGATTCAAAGAAAACTACACGATGCGATGTTTCAAATCCGATGGATGGCGAGCTGATTTTTGTTACTTACAATTTTACTCCTACGTAAAGAAAACACTTAAAATTGAATAGCACCATTCATTTATTGCAAACTACTTACATTTTTAATTCAAATCAACCAAAATAAAATTCGTCAAACGAAACAAAAGCAGTCCGTTGAAAAATTGTAAATGAAATTGAAACGTCAAAAGTAAATAGGCACTATTCACATTAGATTTTTGATCTTTGTTCACAATGGATCAAAAAATGATCAACTCGCGTTCATAATACCAATGTATCAATTAATTGACAAAATGTTTCAATTGTCAATTAATTGATCTTTGACAACCGTAATAAGGCTGTTATTTAAACTATTTAAACATTGTCACTTAAGTTTAAAAAAATCTAATGAACTAATATAAAATCACTACAATACCAGCCTCCTCGCTGTATCCGTTCCTGTGTCCTCAGATCTTGTCTTTTGAAATCACTTAATAGTCTCGGTGTTGTTGTATGCGTGCAATGCATTGCTTTAGTCACAGAACAGTTCGTTTTGATCGTAAAAGCTGATCAATGGCGATTAATCGGGCGGGTGGCTAACCGGCCGACAGTTTATTGCCTTAGCGTTTTGAATTGTTTTTTAAATAAACTTTTTCTCCTTGTTTTCTTCCTCTCTATTTTATATTTGCCCGATGAAAGTGTTATTTTTATTACTTCACGAGCACCCTACATTTTCAACAGAGAGAAGCTATACCAATGTTTCTTTTTAAAAGACCGACAAGCTACGCACGGACGACCGACGATAGGCAATTCGATTGAGAAAGATTTGAAGACGATCAGAATCTTGTTGAGTATTTTTTTGTTTGAGTATAAAGAAGAAACACTCTGAATGAAGGTGCATAAATATTAGCTCAGATCAAAAGATCGTGTTTATATTGGGTTAATCAATCTCAGTCCAAAAATAATATACGAGTATGTATGTTAGAAAAATACGCTACAATTTCTTTTTTGTACATACCTTTAAATGTATCTGATGATTTGAGGGAAGATGATGAGTTTTATTATTATTTTTATTTGAAATCGTATTTTGAACTTTATTTTTCTTTATTTTGCTATGGATGAGGTTGAAAAAAGATTAATAGTATTGATTTGAAACACTACACAAAAAAAAAAACAAATGAAATAAAATAAAAATTCCTTGAATTTAGAGAGGAGTTCAAAAATCATTTAAAAAAAAGTGTTAAAGTGAATTTTAAAGGCTATACTGAAATACTCTGATGATGGAATTTTTGATGTTTGACTTGATTTTAATAGGTATTAGATAAGAAACAAATAATCGCTTCATATCATGTAAATTCAAACAGATGAAAAACGTTTGATAATTTAATGAAAACTTTGCTTAACATCGTATTTTTTTTAAAAAACCATGTATACTCTGCTAAGCTTTACATATCTTTTTCCAATTCAGCCTGGTTGTTTTTAAATAGTTTCAAATTAAATAAAAGGTTTTCATGTTGATTTAACATGATCATAATTTTAATTTAACAAACCTTGTTTTTAAAGTCGAAAAGAAGCCAGAAGTATATTAACATTTCAAATTGAACTTTTCAAAACATTTATATTCGAAGTTTGGATGATTTTTTGTCAAATTGATCACATTGCAATGTTGCGAATGATGAAAAGGAGCAACAAATAATAAACAAAGTGATGAATGAAATGTCTAATAAAATTTAACAAATAACACGTGTAATAAAATCATGTTAAAAGACTTTGATTAAAAGAGAAAAATAGTAAAAGATTTTATAGATCTCAGTTTCAATCGATGATACAAATTAACATTGTGATCATATTAATTTCAGTCAGGAATGTTAAATCGACTACAGAAAAGTGTCAATACACTTAAAAAATAGCTTTTTATTGCCAAATACATGTGGTTTTTATAAAAGACTTAACTCGGATATAAATAATTTTATTATTATACTGAGAAAATACAAGTTTTTTTTGTAATGTAATAAAATAAACAAAACTAAATTATTTTCATGTATTATGGCTTTATTAGTAAGAATAAACATTCCCATTTATTATGGGACGTAGCTTCGTTCAATTTGTGGCCTCAAATGACATCCAATAACTTTTAATAATATTTAGAGGGTAGAATTAATCAAATAGATTCCAGTACTTTCAAATTATTTTCTTTTTAAGTGGCGTCAAAGTCACTTTTAAAAAGACTGAAAATGTTGTTAGCGACGTAAAATTTTGATACAAATTACTTTTTCAATAACTTTTCACAATATTCAAAAGTTAAAAACAATCAAATAGGGGAGCGTATCGGAATCCCGCTTTTTAAAATCCCGTTTTTAAAAAATCTCGAAAAAAAAGTTTTAAAATTCCGTCTTCTAAAATCCCGATTTTTTGAAATTCCGGCTTTTAAAATCCCGCTTATTCAAAATACTGATCAATTACAATCCCGCATAATAATATAGTAATTTGTTTTGTTTTTACTGTACAGAAACATTAATTTTTGTTTACAAAATTAACTCTTGCATAAACAACATGCATCCTACAATTACCTCTAGTTTACGGTTTTACAAAAATTGGGATAGTAAAAAAACGGGATTATGAAAAACAAGATTATAAGAAGCGGGATTATAAAAAATCGGGATATCGAACCCAACCCATCAAATAGTTCCCAGTGCCTTCAAATTACTTTCTTAAATGTTGACTTCCAAAAACACTAAAAATGTTTTCAAATATTTAAAATAATATCATGTGACTTGATATTCATTACTTCGAACACGATTAAAACATTTCCACAATCAAATGACTTCAACTAGTTTTTAGGGACTTCAAATTAATTCCTACAATCACTTAAAATGTATTTTAACTGCTTCAAATCAAATGAAAGGATAAAAATTATTTTAAAATAATTTCACAAGATCGCAAATGACTTTATATGGTTTCGTGAAATATTTTAAAAACAATAAAAAAGTAGTTTAAAAATGCCTCTTGAACTTACTTCGAAGGGTTATAAAAGACTGGCTGCCTCAGCTGAATTCGCAGTAATGCAAAAACCTAAAATGTGAAATCACAATTCCGAGGAGACCAATTCACAATTGAAGACTACTTATAACTCAATATGGAAATTTGATTTAAGAAGATTCAAAAGAAGACTACTAATAACTTAATTTAGGAATTTGGTCCATTCTGCATGTACAAGAGGTCTTCTAAACCCAAGTATTTAGCATAAGTTTAAAAAATCGAATTTTCCGACAGCAAACGAGAAAATTTTCTCTGTTTACGTAGCCGCCAAAACGAAAGTGCGCCTCGTTAGAAAAAAAAATGATTTTTCGCCCAAAATCGCTGTCAAAAATTAAGCTGCTCAATTTTGGCCGATACTTCTTAACATACTGTTTGACATTTTCCAACAAAAAAGTTAGTCAAAAGTTACTTTCGAAATATAAGTTTTCAATATTTCCCATTTTTGTTTAAGCGCAAAGCTGTTCATTTCGTCCCGAGAACGTATGATACTGAGTTTCTGTCAAAATTTCGAGCGGGAAACAGCTGTCAGTGTCAAAATAATCAATGATTTAAAAATAAACCACTAGATGGCCCAGCCTGTGTTTTGAAAATCAACAAGAATTCAAAATCAAAATTTTTAACCTTAATCTTATAAGAGATCTAAAAACTCCACAAAAAAAAATGTTATAGTTTCGATCTTCTCGTTTCAAAACTAATATCATTCATTGAGTGTGAAATGTTTGTGCCTTGTTCGATTGAAATTTATTGCACTTTTGTATAATAAACCCACCCCTTCAGTAAAATGTTTGTCTGTATACCGCCTTCAAACACTTTTTCTCCCTATTTCGATAAACCCACCAACTATAAGTATGATGAGAATAAAAAAAAACCTCATTCAGCCTTAAAATAAACATAACTTTCTCATCTCGATTGTTTTTACCCTTCAGGGACTTTAAATAAATATAATATTTATATTAAAAGTTAAAGTAAAAAAAAAAAGTTGAAAAAATAATAACACGGTTTCCAATCCAAACACATCACACACACACAAAAAAAGGGGGTGTATCTGCAGTTTGTTTATTTTTGTCTTTAACCATTTCGATGTGAATCTTTCCCTATCCCATGAGACCTGAAAACCATCACTCTCATTCTCATGAAGAACCCCTTTTCCACCAGCATCATCATCATATGATCCATCCACATCGCATTGTTGAATCCGGTTTGCCTATGGTAAACATTCTCCAACAAAAATAAAAGATATAAAAGCAAATGCTAATAGTAGATACTAGTAGTTTATAGGTTTTGCTTTTAGTATCTGTTTATATTCCCATCACCATATATTTTCCTATAACAGCTATCACTATCAATTCAATATACAAAAATGGTTGAACAGAAGAATTACGCTAAACTCTACAACTTCTCTCTTATGGACTTTTAAAGTCTAAACTCTAAATACCTAAGTAGCAACTTTAGATCCAGCTTCCAAAAATAAAAAAAAAATAGTAAAATAAGATTATCGTTGTCTATGGAAGCAAAAGAGACTTCGGAAATATGAGCTCTCTCTTTGAACTGTATCAGCATAAGTCTGGCAAAATATCTATCTATGTACTCAACTCATAGATACTTACAACAACAACAACAATGAAAGCAACCAAAATCCAAGATGGATTCCGTGAAAATATAAAACTCTCAAGTTTGTTGACTTTCTTCTTTGGAGTTGTGTTTTTGTCTATTTTTCTTCTTCTTTTTTTTATTTCTTTCTTTTTTTTGTGAGTACGAGTATTTACTAGACTCGTGCTAGCCCTCTTCTCGTTGTGCGTGTCTCTTCGTCATGATGCTTTTGGTGCTTGTTTGATATTCAAATTGCTTCGAAAGCACTTACTTACGTGTGAGTCATGAGTACGAAATTAGCACTTGAAAAACATATCCAATAGATACTCGAAAACATCTTGTAGATACCTACTCCAAAAAAAAGCACATTTAAATAGGTACCTACTCTGTTGATACGTTATATTTAGTAGGTAGGTCTAGGATCTATAGGTATAAGTTCATACTTTAACACCGTTGAGAAGAGACTAAAAGGGTGACGAATTGGCAACGTTGCGCAAAAATATCTGACGTTAAGTGCAGACTGTAGACCTATCTATACAGATAGATAGATAGGTACACAAATTAGTGTCCCACTCTATGCTGAAGTTCTGGTGTTGTGTTGGCGCTCGAAATGGCACTGCATCAGCAGAAGCATCAGCAGCAAAAGTGTCAGTCCTCAAACCTAGCACTCACAATATACATACAATTTAAAAAGCCAATAAAGCAGTTCCATCAAAAGGCTCACGTTTAGTCTGTAGTGGATGTGTAGTATACATATCTATCCCATTTTATACTCTCTGTGGTAGTTATAAGTTATTTGGTGTGGGGACAGGGTTGATAATTTAATTCATACGGAGTAGATTTAACAAATTGAACACACTTGATTCTAAATGAAATGTTTCTTCTTATCCGTTATTTTAAAGCTGTCTACACACGTGACGATGTTTATAATAAACTTTTTAAGTTAAATTTTAATCCCCAGAATTTGACAATAAATTCAAAGAATTTTCATGGGTATTTTCAAAAACTCTGCCAGGATGAAAAATTCAGAGATTTTTCGCGATGACAAAATTCGACCATTTTGAATGGTTAACTTTTTATATTCGTGATAAAAACTGGATCAATAAAGGAAATGTAGTGGAATTGAAAGTGAAAACTACAAACTACAACTAAAAATGATACTGATGGGAAATGTAAAATTTCATTTCACAGAACGCTTTGATAAAGTGAAGTGAAATTTGTGTAGACAAAACTTGATTTGTTGCTTTTCGACAGTGTTTTTCGATAATTGCTACAATTTCCCGCTTTCATTTAAACTTATCCCATTTTATTCACTTATTAACATCAGAACATATGCTTATGAATTAAGCTTTCAGTTAAGTGGAATGAAATCTGCTAATGAAACTCGACAAGAAATTCACTTGATCCAAATCAAATTCAAATTACAATTGAAATGTGAAATATTTCTGTTTATCCGATCTGCAACAAAGGCTAGGAATAAATTTTACTCAGACATTTAGTTTCTGTATCTATTTTCACGAGAAGTTTTTGTTAAATGAAGTGAATAGTGCGTGGGAAAATAATTTATTTTTTGTGATAAAAATGAAAACATCACGTTAGTTTTTCTGTGTAAAGTTTGTGGAACTTGAGTTTTTTTTTCTCACGAAGACTTAAGTTTGCATTTTAAGTAAGATAGTTGATTTTGTAGTCATATTGTACTTATGAGCATTTCACACAAGTTCAAGTGAAAAATAAGTTCCACAAAAAAATCATTTAATTTGCTTAAAAAGCAGGGCTTTGTGGAACAAATACTTAATATGAAACATTGGTTCTAAAGACAAAAAACCCAATCCTGAGTCCACGTACAGAGTTAAGTGAAATCTAGTTCATTTCTCAATTTTAGAATGTAATTTTCACAATAAACTCACTTTGCCGATTTTAAGTATGTATAAGTATTCATGAGAAGAGTGAAGTGAAATCTAACTAAATTCGTATGCGCACAATATTAGTTCCGCAATAAGTTAACATCGCTGCTTTTAAGATTTTAAGCAAAGTGAAGTGAAATTATATGCATTTCTCTTTTTTCTGATTGTAATTTCTGCAATAGATTTACTTTTCTGCTTTTGAGTATCCATAAGAAAAGATAAGTAAAATCTAACTCAATTTCTATTCGTAAAATTTTAGTTCCACAGTAAAATTACTTTTGCTGCCTCTGAGTTTACGAGTACCCATAAGCAGAGTGTAGTGAAATCTAATTCACATTTCCCATGAATTTGTTGCTGATCTAAGCTCTAAATGCTTTCAAGATACGAGACAAACAGAGTGAAGTGAAATCTTATTCATTTCACAGTTGTAATATATTAATTTCATGACAAATTCATATATATAGCTTCTTTTAGGTATACGGGCATCCGAAAACTAAGTGAAGTGAAATCTAATTAATTTCGCCAGTGTGAAGTATTGGTTCCACAATAAATTCACTTAGATCAAATTGTTAACACATTTGACAAGTTGACATTTTTTTATATGAAATGAAGGTTGAAGGTTGAAAAGCAAGTATCAAACCATTGCTGCTGTTAAAAGCAAAATTTAGTTTTTAAAGACATATATTTCATAGTGAAATGTCAATTTTTCACCAAGATATTTAGGTATATTCATTTTTGCGTATTTCTGAAGTTGCCTAAGGGCATTTTCAACCCTGTTTTTGAGTGTCTCCATGTTTAACCATGTTTCTACTCCGGATTCCTAGATATTATACTCTTTTGTCGGATAAATTTGCTTTCTGCCAATAATATACCTAGGTATGTGCTTGCTTGCTCACTTCCAAGAAGCTATCGTCCTCCTCTATAAGTTGATATAGGTATTCTCGATGTCTCGATATAATATTGCTACGATACGCCGCCGATATTAAACGAACTTTGTGTGATGGTGTGTCTTCTGTGTGCGCGCGGTGCAACTTTTGTGCCATGTCAGCGCGGGGTAAACGACACTTAGTCAAATGAAAATAAACAACAACAACAACAAAAATGTACCTATAGAAAAATAAAAACAGCAAACATATGAAAAACTTGTTCACACAAAGAAGAGAGCCAACCGTCCCGTCCAACGTCACTTCGATTCACCGCCAGTTCATCGACGTTGTCGTCTCCGTCATCCGTTTCCACTTGGTCTGTACTATCGTCGTTGTCGTATTCACCATCGTCCTTCGTTATAGGAGGTAGTCGAGTCGTCAGCCATAATGCCAGTTCGAGTTTCACACAAGAGGCTTTAGCGAGAAAAAATACTAAAGAGAAGTTGTTAAAAAATGAAATAAAAACAAAATTATACAAAAACCAAGCAGTCATCAAAAAAAGAAGAAAAAATCGACAACGACTTCTCTCCACTAAACGAACTAACCAACCCAACGACAACGTCGCGACGTTGTCGTTCTCGTCGTCGCCTTCATCTACAAACGACGCAAACGACGACGGACGCCTCTGGGGAATTAATTGAATTTTTACTACACCTGCTAATTTCATTATGTTAACAGCTTACTGTTTAATTGCTGCATAATTACTGTTTATTGCCGTAATTCCACGATATCATTGTGTGTTAGCTAGAATCGGTTTTCATCGTCATCATATTATTATCATTGCATGGTCGTATAGTGTAGACACTGTAGAGTATGTTCGTATGGTATGGTATGGCATTCGTATTCGTTTGTAGTTTGTCGTTGTTCCACCGTGTGGAATTCAAGTTAGCGTTAAAAAATGCTTTGTAAAGTTTGTTGCATTAAAAGGGGAATGAAGGGTTTTTTGTTATTTTTCTTTTACTACAATGAAGTTGGTACTTGGTATACAATGTTTAGAAAAAAGATGGTTGAGTATTTTGCAATAGTAAAGAGACTTCTAAGAGAAATTTCGAGTTTGCTATTGCTCTGTAAATTTTGCAAGATACATGGAATTTATTTACGAATTTAACCTGTACTAACTGAACAGGGATGTCCATGAGAGTTACTAAATATTGACTTGACTAACGTTTGTGATACGATGCAAATGCAAGATTGATAAGGTTCGTTTTAAAAGACGAACTGGATCCGTAAAGAAGTTTAAAGAGAATTTGAAAATACAGGGTTTTCCAACAAAATGTTTTAATTTGATATTGATAAGGGGATTCATTTTTAAAAGAATCCAATGGAAATTTCAATAAACTAAACCGATATCAGAAATTTTCCTTGACCGATAGGCATAATTCACGAATTCCAATTTGAAAGTCTTTAATAAGTTGTGGAGCATTGGCATGGACCTTATCTCTTACTTAGCCCCAACGAAAAGTCAAAAACGTTAAATCAAACAATCTTTGGAAAATAATGCGTTTGTTTTATTGCTTTTACTTGTGTGCCACTGAGCGCGTGCCGTCTAGTTGTTAATAAATGTCGGTCAGGCAATTCATCATTTATAATAAGTAGAATGCAATGAGTTACACCGCCATCCAGTAAAAAATCGCACCAATTACACATTGAAGAGGAAAATGCAACTTCGAGTGAAAGGTAAATTTAATTCGTGAATTCTTAATTTAACTGAACTTTAATTGTTAAGAACTAGGTCCTTATACAAAATACAATGTTATGTCGTCTGTGGAATGCTAATTTCAAAGGATGGAGGACAAATCGATACGCACAAGGTTTTGCTTTTTCACATCACTAACTTGTCCCAAAAGCTGACATTTTTCTACCCAAATGTGCTTTAGCTTTGCGAACTATCGTTTTTGTAGTGTATCTTAGTAATTTCAATGCGTTGTTGCAGAGGGTATCTTTCCTTTTTTTGTAATGGCGTAGTTTCCACTCGTAAAATGTCAAAAGATGATAGCTTTACATGTGTCAGTTGCCCAAATAGAGCACTACTCAAAACGAAGCCTCTTAATGTTAAACACTTTATAAACCTTTCAGCATTATCACGGTAAACCTTTTTTTTAATTTTGCCTTGAAAATTAAAAATATCTCGTAGAAAGCTCATAAGGAAAAGGCTTCGAAATATATTTTTTAGACAATGTCATGCTTTCAATTTTGTCAGTGTAGAGCAGAAAGCAAAGAACACTGACATTTTTGATTTTAGTGACATTGCTAATACAACTTTGAAAAACAAGCATGCATTTTTCCCCGATCACTTTCTTTGCTCAAAATGTTTATGTATGGTGGCAAAAAGTAAAGTTTTATAGAATTTCGTGTAGAAAAAAAAACAGATTTATGGGTTTGCAAAGATCATTCTTCTGTAGTACTTGCGAGCTTAACATTGACAAGATCTGCAATTGATTTCATTTACCTTTCATTCTCAGATAGGCCATATTTGTATCCTATTTTCCTATTTCTATGGGAAACATTTTGTGAAAAAGATTCTCAAATAATCACATAATTAACCCTTAAAAATTCCTAGAAGCTATGAATGTTAAAATATACTAATAAGTATGTACTTAAATATTTTTCCTTTCACTTGCTTTCAATTGCGTTTCAATAAAAATGAACATTAAAACAAGAATTATATAAAAAAAACAGTAAAACTTACACAAAAGTCACATCACGAAAAAATCGTTAAAGTCACACAAACGATGAACCAAACAAAAATGAAAACTTATCTAACTTAAAGATGAGAATAAACTATATGAATAACAAACTTCAACTTTGGGAATTAAAATCTATACTCAATGAGTAAAACTTAATATGCTAATGGAATATAACCAAGAATAACTTAAATGAAAAGTCTATTATTGTTTTATAGTTCTCATTATACGCTTTGTAAATGCTTAATTAAAAATGTCATAAAATTCGTTTCGCTTTTTTTTTTTCAATTCAATTCAAGCCGAATAATATGATAATTTCTTTTTGTCAACGTGAATATACAGAACACAACTTTTGTATAATAAATTAATAATAAAATTGTATTCTTTTTTTTTTCTTAAATCAACAAATAAAATTAACAGCAGCCTCATTATCATCAATCATTCATTAATAAAACAAAACAGAAAATATAATTCTGTGTGTGAATCAAAAAGAAAAAAATATAAATTTTCAAAAAAGTCAAAAATCACTTCACGCATCATTATTCAATTCACATATAATTTAAGAACCAACACTCAACGAATTCGAAATCACTACATAGTATAAAACAAAGTCGCTTTTTCTGTCATGTATGTTGTATGTCCCTATGAACGCTTAAATCTTTAAAACTACGCAACGGATTTTGATGCGGTTTTTTTTAATAGATAGAGTAACTCATGAGGAAGGTTTTTATGTATAATATCATCCATTAAATAGTGGACAAATACTGTTATTTTTGAGGTTTCTAATGTGATGTCGCAAATAATTACATTTTTTCCGCTTACATTGCAAACGCAGGCTGAATCCTACGAGATTTATCAAAATAATAATGTACTAAGTATTGTACACAATGAAAAGGTCTACAGAAAACTCCGCGATGGTATATGTCTATCTCTTATGGATATCAAACAATAACATTTTTTTGTCATTTACTTTTTACGACAAATAATGACTAATATTCGAAGCGATTTTAACCAATACAGCATTAATCCTTATCCAATTAAATACCTTAAATACATTGTTGATTTAATATAGATCTATTTGGCCTTTTACAGCATCTGATTTAAATCAATATTTTTGAAGATGTACAGATTTAAAAATTGCGGAACGTAGCGTTTACGGCGACGCGGCGCGGCGGCAGCGTGCCTATAAATAGCGCGTCGGAGGCCGCGGATTTCCTTATAGCACATTGAATTTAGCAGCGATCGGACGCGTTATCGGAGTTTTGTAGCGAGGAAAATAACAATCAACGGAACGTGAGGCTCGACTCAGTCAGCTTCGGGATAATTATAGAGCTGAGAGAGAGAGAGAATCTTCAGCAGAGCGTGAGATTAGCCGCCGTCGGGATCGAGATAGGCATACAGTGCAGAGGGACAGAGAATTGTGTATAAAAGATATTCCAAAGATAAGGAAAGGGGAATTGTTTTAAGTACTCCAAAAACGCGTGCGGGCTACGGCCAGTAAATGAATAAATCAAATCTACTGGATTGATTTTATCATTTTTTCAGTGAGTTACATATTTTAAACCCGTGCAAAGCCGGAGCGGGCCGCTATGTTTTTTTATAAACAACGTTCACAGTTTTTCTGTAGCGTATTTAGTATATCAGCATTGCACCCGTGCGAAGCCGGGGCGGGTCGCTAGTTATTATACATAAATACATTTCAAGCGAATCAAATTAAATTTATTCAAATCTTTTAACATCCCTGCGGTGATGTAACAAACAACAAAAGAAAAGAGAATCATTTTTGTTTTATTTAAAACTACCATGCGCGTCAAAGAGAAACGATAAACGTCAAAAGAACCAACAACAAAAAAGATGTAATTCCAACCAGACAAATGCTTAAGAGACAAAATTTTCTCTTTCCGTCTCCACTATGACAACACACCAACAACAACAAACATATTATTAATTCACTTCTCTACTCTACAACGAATGGCCGCCATTGAAATTGTATTCCCCTTCTCTTGATTTTGAATTTTTATTCGTTTTTCCCTTAACTCACTCAAGTATGGAGAAGAATACGAATTATCCAACTGCATTCGAGTTCGAATTTGAGGTTCGATTTCGAAATTCGAGTTTGTTTCGTCGTCTCGCCGTCGCCGTCGTCGTTGTTTTCGGTCGAAGAGAATTCCAAGAGCGCACAACAAACCAGACCGAGTAGAGCTATTGTTAACGTAGGGTCGTGTTTCGCGGCGTATTTTTGTGTATAAAAATATTCTCGGAAATTCAACTAAATATTTTCGGATATACACGAGCAGGATAAAAGCATTCTCGTTTAAATTCGCGTGAAGGTAAATGTCAAATCAACTCGCAAAATACAAAAGAGATTCTATTCAAAAACACAAACTGGCTAAATTATCATCGTCCGTACACCTACAATTCCGAGTGTAGAGAAATTCATTATTTCCTTCCGTTTTCCGGTACTTAAAGGGGGAAACAAAATCATCAACGCCGCCCGTCCGGCCCTGGCCCTCCCCCCACACCAACAACAAAAAAAACGCCTCTTACCACCTTTACACCATAATATAATCGTATTGGATTAATTAATCATCAAAAGGATTTAAGTGCTAATTACACCCGTTCTGTGTGTGCGGCGCTGTCTGTTTCTGTTTCTTGTGTCAGCCATTTGTATATTTATAATTTCCGTGGCTAGTGCAATCACAGTGTTAATTTGAATACAAAACAACTAAGTGGTTAATTGTATTAAAAAATTATTAAGAGAGAGAAAAAAAAGGAAAAATAATGTCGTGTTCATGATTATTTTATCGTAATTAATTTACTTCCTGTGGCCATATTTATTTTCTTTATAAAATAGTCGATATATACCTTTAAATCCAGTGCTGTCAGATGACCAATGCAATATAATTTATCTGTGTCCCCTCGATCTTATATGACATAAGCTTTCACTTATCGCGTGTCATAAGTTGTATGTTTTGTGTTTCTTAGTGCAAGAAAAAAAAAATTAAGCTAAAAATTAAAAATAATTATTATTATGTATTCATAGTGCAACAAAAAGAAATAAAAAAAGAATAGCTACAACACATAATAAAAATAATAAGAAGAAAAGTGCAAACAAGTTTAAAAATTATTGTACAAATATGGTGACAGCTGCATTACCGCTGTTCACCAATTGAAGGATTAACACCCCGATTACACTTTGGAAAACATTGGAATATCAGTTACCCAAGGATCACACACGTTACGCCAAGCAAAAACGTCAATTGGATTATTTTTGTTTGCTTCAAAGTCGCGCGTCGTCGCTCGTCTATACACTTAAATACGCCTGACTTGACTTGAAAAATTTATTTTGTTTTTCTGGTTCTCTTGTTTTGGAATAAAAATAATTGTAAGAGGATTACAAAATTTATTTGTAGGGCTGCAAAAACAAAAACACAAATCAAAACAAATCACAATGGTTTATTTTTTTTTTTTTTGACGCAATAAAGAAAATGCACGTAGCCTTCCGCGTCGCGTCGTCGTTGTCGTATGGTCTTTTAGGTGTCTTTGGTTCATTTTCTTCTAGTTAAGGTTTATTTTTTTCTGGTGCCAGAAGAAAAAAAAGAAGAAAATTTGGTATTTAAATGAGGTCCATCTGGTTAGGGAAAATCGATAAACCCGTGTTGGTTGGATTTATTTCGCTAGAGACACAACGGTTTCTTGTTCAGTCCACGTTCGCTAACGGGTGGTTTTGTAGTACATAATTCCCTTGAAATTATACTGCAATTTCGTTTACCATAAAAGGTGGTAGATATAGGTATACGCCGCATGACGGAGCCGCTCCACGCCGGCCGCGCCGGCACGTCATGTCAGCCCGGCGAGTATATTTAAGAAACTCAGTAGACCGGAACACCTAATCTCAGCGGGGAGTTGTGTGTTTTGGGCTGGTTGATTTTAATTTGGGGACATTTTTGTGAGGTTTTATTTTGTATTTGGCGTTGTCGCATAGATTTCGCCGTCGGTTTTTCTACTTTGTTTTATCCCGACGGCAGCAGTGGCGGCGGCGGCTAGGCTTTGAGGGTTGGTTAATGGAGATTGTGTGTATAGAATGCCCACACTCTAATTTTGATTTTCCTAAGATACTGCTGAATAATGTGCCACTGTCACTTTTATGTAAATATTGTTTTTTTTTATTTTTAAATCCCATATGTGTCAGAAACTTGTCTATTTGACATTATTTGTGGTTATGGGATTTTTTAAATCGATGGGAGACAACAAAAATCCTTTCACTTTCAAGATCAAGAATTTGTCAAACAAAATTCTCTAGGGAATTCAATTATAGGTATGAATGTTTTGTTTTCAACATCAAAAGTGACAGTTATTAGTTTGTTGAGTTTGACAGATGACAAATTTGTGTGTTTATATTTTGCCATTTCAAATGTTGTTCAAGATACCCTATGATTTATTTTTAAAATGTCAGTATTTGCTTTCAAAGAAATGTCAGTTTCAACAAAATAAATATTTTGAGTGTTTTTGATTAACAGAATAGTCAGGGGACTAGTTACGAATGTGTTTGGGTCAAAAGTAATAAAAGTTCGTTTAATTTTGTTGGCAGATGAAGAATTATAATAAAATACAGCTGTTTTTAGTTAAAGAATGAGCTTGCTTACTTACAGATGTCAATTTCAACAAAGTGAGGATAGGTATTGAGTTTTTGTTGATAAACTAAAGGCTTAAACTTCAAATGTGACAATATTTAGTTTGATAGATCTAATATTTTGTATTTTTGTGATGTTAAAGAGTTTAGGAGTTATTAAAATTATAATTTTAATTAATTAATTTTAATTTTCAACTTCAAATGTTAAGAAATTTTAACTTGGTTGAATATAGTTCGTAGTAAGTTTTTGCATAAAAACTTATGTTAGATGAACTGAAATTTTGGAAAAATTGCGTCTTGACAAGGTGCCTCACTCAGTCAACTGATGAGTCCATGTGAGTTCCACCCGGACGAAACGCCAAAAAATTTTTTCAAGGACTAAAGGCTGCAAGCTATTTTGAATCAATAATTTTAATTGTTTGAAACAAAAACAAAACGATTTATTTAAATAATTCAATTAAATGTCATTTTGACATGTTAAACAGTTTCATATTTCTTTTATTAATGGATTCTATCTAATTCAATAACGAATGTGTCAGTGTCAAATGTTACTGTAATTATTATTATTTATTAAATTTGGTACATGAAAACCTTAGTTTAAACAAAAACCGTTATGTTGCCTTTAGAGAAGTTTGAGAACCTTCATTTTATGCCAATTGTCAGTTTCTCCAAAGTGTAGATTTTGTCTTTTTTGAGTTAGGATATGGATATTGTTGTATTCGAGTCATTTTACAATGTTGTCAATGAATCGCAATTATTTGAAGAAAGAAGTAAAAAGCACGTTATTAATAGTAGGTATGAAGACTTTATTGAATAGCAAGGATCTGAAAAATTATAACATTTTAAATGCTGTACATTTTAAACAGTTGTTATCAAACTCAGATCAAAATTCACCTAAACTGAAGTAGTTTTTTGATTGAAAACATTCTAAAATTTTGTTTTGATTAATTTTTAAGTAGTTTATTTATTAAACCGAATTTCGAATTTCATTGCTTAACATATTTGAAAGCATATACAAGAATGTATGCTTTCTGCCTACTTAATACTGCATGTAGTTTCTATCTCTTACTCCATTTCCACTTATGGATCGGTAAAATAATCCAAGATCCAATTTCTTTCATGTTAAACATTCAAAAACATGTACCTTCTATCATATATTGAATTTCATCCTGCCATGATGTGGGGGGGGGGTTTGGAAACCTCCATTATATTATTATAACTACAAACAAACTTATCTGTTGATTTGTGCACTCAATTTAAAAATCATAGAAAGATATAATCCTATCGGAAAATCCACATCTTTTCGATTATTTCCACTTGCACGAAGCCAGCATATTCTCCATATTACAGTTATCTCTCGAACTCTCTCCAAACCGAACCGTTTATTAATCCAGAGCACAGTATAGCAGCATATAACCTTTGAACCGAACCGTATAGAGGTTTTTTTTTCAAAAAAAAGAAGGAAAATAAGGGAAAAAAACGGTCTGGCTAACAGACAACCTTCTTCCCACACTTTGTATACCTTTTTGTAGCATCCGTATCCTGGTTCTACATTCAAACATATGTATATAGAGAAGTGGAGATATGTTCATATAGTCTCATCGTTATCCCACATATCCCGGACTTTTCGAAACATACTCAGCAAAAATACAAAAAATAAAAGAAGAAGAAAATAGCAAATTCGCCATCGAACAAATTTTGAGATTTTTTTCCATTTTGTTCGTACCCTGTTCTTGTTGTCCATGTCCATTTAACTTTTTTCCATTTCAGTGGGTTGAGATGACGTTTCAGAGAGCTCAATCTCATCCTGCTTCTGCTCCTACTCCTTTAAGCTCGAATCAGGAACGGACGAACGAACTATACCAGCATCACACCCACCCACGAATATTTTCGTTTATCATACAAAAAGAAAATGGAAGTAAAAAACAAAACGAGTGATCAACGGTTTTTTCTCGCTGCCAAGGATATGCCAGGCATATATACCTACCTCGTATATCTTTATGTATATGGACATGTCCGACGTCCGTCCGTCTGTCCATTTTGTTCCGCTTTTTTAAATGATTTCCTTCTTTTTTAACGTTCTTTTTTTTTCAATTCAAACCTTCACCAGCAGGAGCAGTAAAAGCAGCAGCATATGTAGAGACAAAAGAAGGAATAAAGCTTCGTCGAACAAAACAACAAAAAACAAGAGGTCTTCATGTCCTTCTCCATGGAGGTTTTTCATCTTCTTCTTCTCCACCTCCAAGTTGAACAATATATACCTACAAAAAAAAAGGATGCGACTTGGACGGCAGCAGTACCTATAGTAGTGGTCTTCATGAACGCACTGAATTTCATTCATCCTGCGCCCATCTTGTTTCCTGATGGTTGGCGGATGGAATGGCATGGGTTTGGGATTGAGATGGGATGAGAAGTTCTTTTTTTTGTCCATTTCGTAAGCACTTCGTTGATTTTTTCAGACTCAATTGTGGGAGTAGTTTCAGGTTTATTTTCTTTTTCTTTTGAAGTCTTTTATTCCTTTTTTGTTAATTTGAATTTTTATCTATCTCAGCGCGGAAAGATCTGATTACAATGCCCTGCTGCTATATCCTTGCGTCCTTCTTTTTTTTTCTTCTTTTATTTTTCGTATTCGTTTTACGTCTTGTATTTATATCGATCTCCTGCTGTTGGAAATATACTACATATCTCCAACTCTTGGGTCGGATTAATCTTATTTCGCTGCTCCATTCATTGCAATTGAGAGAGGGAAGTCTAATGTGAATGGGGTATTGGATTTCCATTTACGAGAATATGTATGCTGCAAAATTGGAATTATAGCCACAGAACTTGACTGCTGCATTGCAGAGAGACGACACACCACAGGCCGGCCGCTGGTTGGTATCACTGTGTATAATTTGCTTATTGCTCCTTGCTTCTGTTTGAAGGATAAATTTCCTTCTTTTTTGAAGTTTTTTTTTTATCCGAGCAACATTTTGGCAGTTCACACGGTCACTCTTTTTTTTTTAATGTAATTGGATTCAAATAAGAAAAAGAAAAATCAAAAGTGAGGAAGGGTTACTCGTGTGAAGGTTGTTGCATTTTGACTATAATTGCTTTGCTTTCATTTGGGATTCTGAAAGTAAAGTCCACTAAATTAAGTTAACGTAAAAAAACGTCCTATGTAGATTTTTTACCAAGCTCTTTTTCAATAATTTCTGAAATCTTTGTCGCAGGTGATCAATACCCTTCTTTTCCATAATCCGTCTAGTAGTTTCTGAGATTATTAAGAAAAAGACTTTCCAAAAAAACGAGTTCTTCAGTATTTTTTGGTCAACTGCATTTTCTTTCTTGCGTCAAACTCAAACCATCATAAAAGCATCCACAAAAAATAACCAAAATATCCCTTTTTCAGTGTTAAAATATGTTAAAAACCTGTAACATCAAAAAATGTGTAATAAAACATCCCAATGAAATTGCAAAAAAACTTACATCTCAAATGACACATTTGGATTACTAAAGCTGTCATTTCATTAAAAAAAAAAAAAACAACAATACAAATAATAAAAACAAAATACCATCAAAAAATTATTCAAAAAGGATATAATCTAAAATACAAAATTCAACACTTGGATCATCGTCAAAATACCACCTCCCTTCCTCCATTTTTTTTTTTAAATTAAATTAAATTAATTTTTTTTTCGAGTTTTTGAGAGTAGTGTCCCTAATTTAGGGGACACATCTCAAATCAATAACCATAGCGATCATAGTACGTGTAGAGCCCTCCGGTAACCCGCAGGAAACTGCGGGACCACAGAGCCCTAAAAAACTGGTTACACCAACAACACAGCAACAGCAGCAACAACAACAACAACAAAATAATAATACAGCTGCTGTTGGTGGTGTACAACAACAGTCACCGCTGTCAGTTAATAAGGTGAGTTTTTTTTTATTTCACGAGAAAAATATTAATTTTTACACAAAGAAATGAGGGTATTTTTCACTGTCATTTTATTTTGGTGAGAATATCTAAAAATTCAGAAACACGCGCGTTTTATGTAAAACAACTCATTTGACGGATGAAAAGGAAAATGAACAAATCGTCAATTGCCACTAACTTCACTTTTTACACAACAAAACAATTTTTTTTGAACTGTCACTTTTTTGGTGAGAATTTTTATAAATTCAGAAACACGCGCGTTTTATGTAAAACAACGCATTTGACGGCTGAAACGAAAAATTAACTGATCGTTAATTGTCACTAACTTCACTTCTTATGCACAACAAACTGAAGGTGTTTTTAACTGTCACTTTTTTTTGTTGAGAATATCTATGAATTCAGAAACACGCGTGTTTTATGTAAAACAACACATTTGACGGTTGAAAGCAAAAAAATAAACTGATCATCAATTGTCACTAACTTCAATTTTTACGCACACAAAATCTGGGGATATTTTTAATATTCTTTTTTTTGGTGAGAATATCTATGAATTCAGAAACACACGTGTGTTATGACGGATGAGAAGGAAAATGAACTGATCGTCAATTGACACCAACTTCACTTTTTACACAACAAAACAACATTTTTTTTGAACTGTAACTTTTTTGGTGAGAATATCTATAAATTCAGAAACACGCGCGTTTTATGTAAAACAACGCATTTGACGGCTGCAACGAAAAATAAACTGATAGTCAATTGTCACTAACTTCACTTCTTATACACAAAAAATTGAAGGTGTTTTTAACTGTCACTTTTTTTGGTGAGAATATCTATAAATTCAGAAACACGCGTGTTTTATGTAAAACAACTCATTTGACGGCTGAAACGAAAATATAACTGATCGTCAATTGCCACTAACTTCACTTTTTACACACAAAAAATCTGTGGGTATTTTTAACTGCCATTTTTTTGGTGAAAATATCTACGAATTCAGAAATACGCACATTTGATGCACAAATAACAAATTTGACGGCTAAAACGAAAAATAAACTGATCATCAATTGTAACTAACTTCACTTTTCACACACAAAAAACACTGAGGGTATTTTTAATTGTCATTTTGTTGGTGAAAATAAATACGAATTCAGAATAACGCAGGTTTTATAAAACAAAACAACGCCTTTGACGTAAGACTGACAGATTCTAAAGCTTACTGTTAAGTAGGCACTTCTCTTACAACAAAATCCTACCTTAACATGCTTCGAAAAACAATGGCAATTCAACCATTAAGAACCGTAAAGTTTGCCCATCAATAGGTCAAACAAAACTGAAGTTGTTTTGAGTTAAAGTAACCGGTTAATGTTTAAATAACAATACCCTTACAAAAAAACCCTTAAAAAACAATCAGCTAAGTCCAATTGAATTTGTTATAAGACCTCAAAACATTATACCTACCTAGTACAAAAATAAGTACAAGTTCCTTTTGGTGTTAAGTATTTTTGTGAAAATTTACAATAGGGTATTTATATGTACTCTCATCCAACCAACCACTATGTGATAAATAATGTCCTCAAATCTCAATCTCAGTGACCCCTTTTTCGTTTTTTTTTTTTCAACAACAGATGCCATCCAATATATTTTCTATTGTTAACCCTTCGTTTAGCCTTCAACATTACCAAATAACCTCCATCATATAGGTTTAACAATGACTTGACTATAATATACACAAAACAGTGACTTGGACCAAAAACTAAAAAATAAATACAAAAATACAAAACAATAAAGCAAAAAAGTGCAATCCAAACAGGCACTTCGTTTCGCCTGATTTCACTCTCGGGCGACAAAACAAAAGCCCTGAATCCAATTTGCACCCTAGTTCTATTCTTCCCCCTTCAAACATCATCATCATCGTCGTCGTCGTTGTCGTTGTTCGGTTTTTAGCTCTGGCCTATTCATTTTGTTAACTACTTTTCTGCATCGAATTGGGTACATACGAGACGTCGACGACGACGACGATGAAGACGCGGACGACACGACGACTATACTATGCATCAATGGGACCCCACTTCACAGAAAATGATTCCCTAAAGAATTCAATGGAATACACCAAGTGCATCGGTGCGGTGTTTCAAAACCTAAACTACACCATGGTGCAATTTTCTTTTTAAAAGGGGGAATTATTCAAAACACAAAAACACTATACGACACACCGCACCGAAACAATAGGTGAGAAGAACACACTGTTTTGTATTATGTCGATGCTGCGGTTTTTATAAATATGCCCAAGCCCTGATAGCTGCTTGCCCTAGGTATAAATTTATACCCTACCCAGTTTAAGCTACAAGAATATATCGCAGCGTCGTCGTCGTCGTCGTCGTATACCCTTATTCCCCTAGCGCGCTAATTTTACGTGTTTATCTGACATTTGCTGTGCTCCTGCTGCTTTTGCTGTTTCTGTTGCTTTTGCTCTTCAACGTGTACCCTACTCTATATGAGTATATCCATTCAATCCAATCCTATCCAGCAGCAATTCCATTCAACAAATTGATGTCTAATTTCTCTGTCAAACAATGTGTGTGCACGTTTCCGTGGAACAATTGAACATATAAATCCACACGCAATTCAGTCATCCAGGTAGTTAGGGCGCCGGCCGGGACGCTAGTGCTGCCGCTGCTGCCGCCGTCATCCCTGTTGCCTTTATCCCTGTCATTTTGGGTAGAGTACGTTCCTAAATTATTCTACTGCTGCTTTGCTCCTGCATCCGTACAATGAAAATAAGATATTCATTGAAATGTACGTTACGAGGGTTAAGAAACAAATAAAACGAAGGGACACATGCAACAACAACAACAGCAAAAAAAAAACGCTAGGGTATTAAATTCCAAAATGAACTAGAAGGGAAGTCAGTCAACGAGCAAAAGCAGGTTCTTCATCTAAAGTCAGATCTGCCATAGGGTTGTTTAAAAACATTGCAGGGATTATAATTCTCTCTCTCTCTCTTTCTATTTTACGTCAGATTGCATTAGGGGCGTGCAGTCATCTACAAATTTATCGGCAAGCCCCTTGGGATTTAATCAGCAAGATGTGTGCACAAATAAAATTGTTAAACTGATGAGGGCTAGCTAGCTAGTACGGAAACGGCAGCATATCAGCGTTGCCACCCTATGAGAATACCTACATTTGACATTCGATCTGTCAAAAAAAAAAAGGAAATAAGAATGTCTGGCAGTGAATTTAATCCAAGTCATTAGAGTTTATGTCAATAAGGGCCCCCGTTCCTCATACATAGTGACATAAATTATTTTATTTTCCAATATAATAATCTACCCATAATTGCGGTGAGGTGGCAACGCTAATATGAATTTATCTCATCTAAAAGTGAGAGCCAGAGGAAGTGCATCAGCTCAGCATCAACCCCTCTTTGAGTGGTGTAATATGTTGTTTTTTGGTCACACGCGGGCTTCATCTACCCCCAAAAAAACAATCTTCTATCTTTTACCTCACATCAGCAGCAATACTTATACTATAGGGTCGGGCCGTATCTCGTATATCTATTGCAAATCCTCTGATGAATTAAATTGAGATTTTCAAGTTATAAAAGAGCTCAAGGGAGTGTGTCCAATCTATCTTCTATCTATAGGTATATGACGAATAAATAAATTAAACATGGATATTCGCAGGGGTCGCCTTTAAGACCCTTATTCTTAACTTTTCATTTTTTTAAACCCCGCGTAGCTAATAAATTATTCACAGACTCTTTAAATATACAAAAAAAAAACAGAAACAGAAAACGAAAAAGATTTTTACCTTCTTCTCATGTTACGAAAAAATAAAGTGAAAACCTTTTTATAAAGGGGCGAATATTTTATTATTTATTTTTTTTTGTTTTGTTGTTGTTGGTGTTGTTGTTGTTAAACATTTTCATGTCGACGTCGAGACTCATTGAAAATTCAATAATGCGTGCGTAATCGACTCCCATTTGTTGAATTATCGTTAAGATATTTAGATACAGTATCTCTGTAAAAGATTTATGAACGTAGAGTAATAATTTTGTGTGAATATACGCATCAGGAAACAATAATTTAATGAATTTACAACCCAGAAGCTATTTTCAACTACTACTACTCTTTGGTTATTTTTTTTTGTTTTCTTTTTCTTCTTTTAGTTTTATTTTATTAGGTGTGATAATTGAAATTTGAAATCATTTATCTGACAAGACAAGGCGAAACGAATAAGCTTACATTTTATTTGGGTAATGTGAGAAATTTTGAGTCATAAGAGGAACGTGGTGGAGTTTTATTGAGGACAATAACCCGTTTGAATATTTTGGTTGTAAAGTCTTGAGGTTAGGTAAGGTTAAGTGATTTTTTTAATTGTAATTCTACGTGTGTATTTCTTGAGTTTTCTCATATCATCGGATACAATAAATTCATAGTAAGTCCCTACTTATTTGGGACTTCTTTTTTTCTAAATTATCATAAAATTAAGGAATTTCAAAAAATATCAAAAGTTTTGCGAAAAACCAACTGGAAAAGAGCAGTTTTCTTCAATCTTTTTCAACTTTTCTCAAACTTCTCAGCTGAGCAAATCTTAAGTTTATGTCAAACTTAATAGCCCCAGCAGAATGGAGTCGCTGTAGCCGCCGCCGCTTGTCGCGCTGTCAAAGTTGAAACATACGAAAGAAGCTGTTGCTGCAGCGATCGCTATCGCTATTGTTGAATAATTTTCTACTTTCCGCTATTAGTCGCGCTACATTTTGACATATCTGTGGGTCTGTTCACAGCACTATATGAAAACAAGCCATTAGGTTCGTTCAGCACATTGAGTTATTTCTTGTATTTTGTATTATTGGGTTCGTTCAGTATATTAACTTATTTTTAATTTGTATATAACTTACTTCTTCCTGCGCTACACCATTGTGGGCGACCTTTGCTACATAGTGAGCGATTTTAGTGACAGCTTGTGCTACAGCGATTTTTACCGCGACTAGCGAATTCTCATTGTGTTCAAGGGGTTAACCAAGTTGAGGATTGTGTTTCTTCACTTCCATTCTTTCCAATGGGAAATTTATGAAATTGATAAATTTGTATCATATTAGCCTTGAATTGTTTCCGGATTGATGATTGTCTCAAATCGGCCCTTCACGATTACTCACACAAGACGGTTAATAACAGTATTTATAAATTATCCGACATCTTTGTGCAGAATTTTCCTCAGGCTTTTTGCACTAGCATACCAGTCACACAGAAGCGATGGGTGCTTCATTTAAGCCAAAACTTTTTTTCAAAGAGCGCACTGTTTGGGCTACACCGCACTCAAATTTGAAATAAAAATAAAGTGATTTGTTTGGGGAAATATTACTGACTTTATGTCAAGATTTCGAGCACAAAATAGCTGTCAGTGTCAAAAAAACCTAAAAGATTTAAAATAAACCACTAGATGGCCCACCCTGTATTTGGGTGTCACACAACGCAGAAACTTAAACCCCTGCCTATTTTCAATTTGAGATTATTCCATGATTATCGCGGTGTATTTAATCTTTTATCATCAGTATCAGCATGGGAAAAAGTACTGGTGATAGAATTCAGCCTTGCGTCTATCCACTTAAAACGATTTCTTTTCGAGATAATCGTGTGAAAAAAAAACATAATCTACCGAGTTTTCCAAATAGGACTTCATAACTCTTCAAAAACTTTTTTTTCGGCTTAAAATACAATCAAACCAAATATGAATGGAACTTGACTTGATATGGACACGTTTGCAGCGGTAGATTAGTTGGATCCAATTTTCGATGACTCGGCCACACATTTCGACCGGAATTGCTGCTATTTCGCGTTCAATGTTGGTTCTGAGCTCTTCCAACGTCTCGTCGTTGGGTTGTTGGCATAAACCAATGCTTAACTTACGTATCCCCAAATAATATAGTCTAGAGCCGTTATAAATCATACGAATCGACTGACCCATTTCTCGACATAACACGCTCATCTTTGTTAAGACGGTTGTAAAATGTGTGTTGGGCGAGAATTACGACCGAAAATTGGAGTAAACACTCTAAGGTCTTAAGTTGTAGTCACTGACTACTCTGAATTTGTGTAGAAATGTTTTATAATTTACAGACGTTGCTCGTTCGTGTAATTTAAAATCATGAAAACGTTTAGTTTTTGAATAAATTGACATTGACAGTTCGATGATTCGTGAAAGAGTTGGAAAACCCTTGATTTAAATTTGAAAAGTTGATGAAACATAGATAGATAGATAGATAGATAGATTCATTCATTAACCAGTTTTTAAATATTTTACATGATCGTGTTACAATTCTTTAAATGAAAAAGAGATGACAATGGCCAAAATAGCCGTCTGTCAGAGTGAGTAACATATACATATAATATTTTAAGTAATTTAATTAAATTCTGAAATAATTAGTTTTCGGTAGCGCAAAGCTACTTCACAGTATTTATAAATAACGTCCCAATTCGGACCATTAAGTAATTTTTTAACTTCTTCTAAGGTTAATGTTGGTTTTTCAAAATACTGGATCCTCCAGTTTCTCAATATTGGACAAATACCTATGAAATGAAACGTGTCCTCTCTAGCATGTTGGTTACAAAGTGTGCAGCAGTTGGTTTCAGCGCTGTTAAAAGATGTTCCATTCAGGTTAAGGAGTTCTCCTCTTGATCGAAATAACAAAGATATTTTTCTGCAACTATTTGTATCGGTGAAATAGTTATTTTCGTTGAGATTATAGATTAATGACGGGTATATAAGGCGATTTTCTGATTCATTTGCTTTTTTCATATAGTTTTCTCTGTGTTTTATATCTATTTCTCTTATTATTGCATACATTTGATTTTTTAGTTCTAATGGTCTTTCAAGGTTTATAGCCAAAGGAGAGGCAACTGACTCCGCTAGATCTTTCCATTTTTGTATAAAGGGATGGTTCCTTCCAATAGCGTACAGTCCTAGAATGTGTTGTAATCTTTCTTGACTATAGGTTGAGATAACTTTTATAATGTAGTCAACATGGAGTTTTAGTGTGTATATGTAGAGTGCGGCCAATCCAGTTTCAAGATGAATCATGTAGTTTGGTGTATTTTTAGGTAGCTGGAATATCTTTTTAATGAAGAATCTTTGAAGCTTTTCGACTTCCTGGTATTCTTGAAAACCCCAGACCTGGGCTCCATAGCACATCATTGAACGTAGTACCACCTCATAAACTTTGTATTTGGCTGAATTCGGTACCTCTTTCTTTTTTAATAGTAGATTCCAACTAACATTAATTGCATTTTTTGTTGTGACTAGCTTTGATGCAAGATGTTGTTTCATATTGAAGGATGGAGTTACATCTATTCCAAGGTATTTATAACTTTTGACGACTTCAATATTTTCTCTACCGTAATACCATTTCTCTCTTTGTGAACAACTTCCTCTCGTATATCCTGCTATCATAACTTTAGATTTATCTATGTTGATAATAAGATTATTACATAATGATGAAACATAAAAATTATTACATTTAACCATTGAAATTTAGCTAGATTAAAATACTCAAAATTTTAGCTATTGTCATGCCTTAAAATGTCTGCACCTCAAAATTTGTTTAAAGTTAGTCCCTTAAGATGTAGGTACAATTTTTTAAGAAAATGCTTTATGCCAAAATTCCAATAATCTTTTGTGGTTTTATCTGACCTAATATTACTAATAAAAATGTTCCCAGCTTATAATCTCCCGCAGACAAACTTCTCAAGTATGTTAGTCTTTAGCTCGAGAAGTATATGAAAAGGCGATAAGTTTTTTTTTTTTGTTTAAGTAAGGCCGCAAAGAAGATTGTTTTCTTTTCTTATCTCAAGAATCACAACCTAAATTACCCTTAAAAACCATAAAACAGTCAAAACCAAAGGAGTGTGTTCCATAAACAAACAAAAATATAAAAAACATAAAAACATAATCGTGCCAAAAAGTTCCTATGTATCCGCATTGGAAAATTACCCCATAATAACATTCTCATAAACAAGCCAAAATGTAAAAGATAGTTCTTTTTTTTTTTATTCATCAAGTAAAATTAAATATTTGTATATTTTTTTATTGTGTTTATTATTAAATCTAATAACACTATAACCACATACGGATTAGGAGAATAAAACAACAGCAAAATAAAACCAAGTCGTTATTTTAATATTTGTTTGCCACCAAACAAAAAAAACATACACTATAGACTATAGCATAGATAAATATACACTTCGTGTCACATGGATAGGGACAGGCTTTTTTGTTTTTTATTTGCCGATATTTGTTAAACCCTTAGGAAAAACCCAAAAGTGAAATGAATGAGGTATGTTTTATGACGGCTTTTCCAAAGAAGGTCATAAAAAGTACCTGTTTGTTTTGTGTCACATGAATATTGACAAGATATAAATTTACCTGTAAGACCGTTTAAAGTAAAGAAAATAACAAAAAATCGTATGGTTTAGGTAAATACTGGTTTTATTGAATGGATTAAAATAATTTTTAGTAATGTGTGCTGCCTCCTGATTTCTGAATTACTTCAAGTAACCTTTGGTCTATGAATTCATAGAATGCTGTCAGATAACACTGGTCAACAAAAAAAAAACTTTTTTTTTGCCGTTGTTCGCCACTACTTTTTTTTTATACCTTAGGTAATGGGTAGTCAAGATATGTGTGTAAAAAAAATTGCAAACAGCCAATTACGTAGAAAAATGTTTGTATTGAAAAACAAAAATTGGGCTTACTTGTAACGATAATCATTTAAAAAAAAATTATTCAGATGATTTTTTGGGTCGTTTTTCTTGTCTTTTGTAACTGCACTTTGGGACATCCCGTTTTAATGTCCAACAAAAATCTGCGACCATTTTTGGCGACCATTTTCCTTGATATCTCTTTTCATCCCCATGATATCCTGATGGAATCTTTCCCCGTGCTCGTCGCTCACCGCATCTAAGTTTTCTGGGAAAAAGCTAAGATGGGAATGCAAGAAATGCATTTTAAGGACATATTACATCCTAAGGCTTTATAATCCTCTAGTAATTTTGACACCATTTCCTCATAGTTTGGAGATTTTTTGTTTCCTAAATAAATCGTTGTAAAATCGTTCTATAAATCGTTGTATTAATATTAAACGTCAAGAACCAACAATGATGTCGCATCAAAAAGTGAGGGTATATAGTGTACTTACGAGTAGCAGTTTTAGTTTTGGTATCATGATCAATAGTGATGACTTATTTCGACATACCCTCAAATTTTTGTCATATTTACAAAAAAAAAATTTTCGGACATCTCGATGTAATAGAAGATTTTTATTATTTTTCTGTTAATACATGAACATTACGGATACCGAAAATATATATTTGGACAAACGGCAAAAAGTCGTGTTGACCAGTGTAATTGAGCAAAATTTGGGCCCATAACCGTTTTAGGGCTTCAATAGTCTCTTTGGTTTTTTGGTATTGCCGTCCTCCTTTGTAGACCTTTCTTGTAAGCCATCCCCACATGTTTTCCATGATGTTCAGGTCAGGAGAATATGGGGGCCATGGTAAGAGGTTCACATTTTGCCCCTGAATTCAGGCTTTTGTTGTCTGTGCGGTATGTATTGGTGCATTATCTTTTTGGAAAGTCTATCGTTGTTCACCAAATAATTCAGACAACTGTTTAAAAGCTCGTTCCAGAATCGATTTTTAAGTGATTACCGTCATTTGAGAGCTTTGAAAATCCAGCTCCACTGTCCCGTAATAGGTGATTTCTCCCCATTCTATTACACCGCTTCCTTTGCTGTGCCGTTTTCAAGAAAGATTTCTTCCTTTCTTAATTCATGAAAATAGCAGCTTTATCCATCAGGTCCGTCCAAATTATTATTTTTTCATCGGAAAGGACGACGGTATGCCACCTCGATTCCACCTGATGTGATTTGTTACAAAATTAAGACGTTGGCTTTTGCGTGAAACATTCTATGGTGTTTTTTTCTTCATTTTTTGGTGTCGTATATGATCTGCCTTCTGTATCAACGAGCAACAGTCGATCTACTAGCATTTACCCCCAGCTTCTGCCTTGAATTTACTAATGGAAAGCCTTAAATTTGAAGCAGCTCTCACTATCGCCCGCTTTTTCTGAAATGATGTTGCTTTCTTGACTCTTCCTTTGTGGTTTTTTCCATACCTTTCTTGGTCCTTGAGATAGTTGTATACAACATTTTAACTTCTTCTAATTTTGCTGGCTATAAAACAGATGGTTTTGCCGACATACCGGTAAGCTCGAATTTGGCCTATTTAATCCTTGGTTACATTCTTATCTCTACCCATACTTCTTGATTCTTCTTGAACAATCAGAGTTTCCTTTTATTTGATTTAAAACACGCTAATAGGTAAATTTAGATCTTGTCCCTATTCATGTGACACACAAAAAGCAGGTACTTTTTATGACCTTCATAAAACTTATATTTATCAACTTAATCCAAAAATGTTTGCTTGCAATATAAACTTAATGCTTCATTCATTCCACATTTGGGTTTAAGAAATGTCGGCAAATAAAAAACGATAAAAAGCTTGTCCCTATTCATATGACACGAAGTGTACAAAAATATTACAAATCACTATAGGAGTCGTAAAAAACAATCAAAAAATAAAAACAAAAATGGAAGACATAAATAAAACTAAACTCTGTAAAGAGAGAGAGAGAGAGAGAGGAGACAGGAGGGAAATGATATCCTTTTTCATACTCTCATACACCACAAATCCCATTTCTTTGTGGCACTTGCCAAGGGAGAGTTCAGAATGGAAGTCCTATAGGACTACTATAGTCATAGTGGTAATTTGTAGAGTTTGTGACGAAAGAAGAAGGATAAGGCGCTGAAGGAGAAGCGGTTTTTTTTTATGATCTCGCAAATAAAAATAAACATTTCTTTATTTTTATATTTTTACTCTTACTCTTTCTCGTTGCGCGATTTCTTTTTATCGTGATTTTCTTTCCTTTTTTTGCTTTTTATGGGTTTTTCGCGAGAGATATCATAAAAATCCCAGCTTTTTATAAGAACAACGCACCAACAATATCCCATGAATACCAACAACAACAACAACAAAAAGAAAAAAACGAACAACAACTAAATGAAATGAGGAAAAAGGTTTTGGAGGGTGGTTAGGTTATGGTGAAGTAGAAGAAGAAGAAAAGGAGTAGGAGGAGGGACATAACGACCGTGCTAAGATGGTGGATAATTTGTTTCTCATCTCAAGGCACTGCCAAAGGGGGATTTTATACTGTATAGTCCCATAACGGAAGAAGCAGAGGCAGAGCAGTAGTATAGGAAGGAATATAGAAAGCAGCACGAACAAAAAAGCTGAGGGATTACGCAGCAAATCTGTTTTATCCACCCGAATAAGGGTGCCATAATCTTTCTGGCACTCCCATGTCGTGCCTTGAAAAAGAAAAACAAAACAAAAAAAGAAAGACTATGGTGAAGTATGGTGTGGAGTCGGTGCGGTGGATGGCGCATACAAAGTTAATGTAGTCCTTCTGGGGATTCTTTGTGTCGGCAACGGCGGCCGGCGGTGGCAGTGGCGATGGTGGTGGAACGGATTTGTTAAGAATTGGAGTTGGGGCACATTTGGGGGCACACGGACGCACGGCATAAATAAAATGTTTAACGTTCTTCGAGACAATTCAATTACTGTTTTTTTTTGTCTTGTATCTTTCTTATTTTTTTTTTTCATTTCTCTCTTCCCCTCCCCTGAACGAGATGAAAGAACCTACATTAAATATAATTTCGTGAAGATAGATACAAAGAGATACTTTTCCATGCTTAGTTGTGTTGGCTTGGGTATTGTATATGCCCTATTCGTGACAGAAACAGAAGAAAAACGTATGCTGAGAAAAAGGTGGGGGGGGGGGGGAGGTTGATTCAATGGATAGGTACGAGGTTTAAGAGAAGGAAAAGATGAAAAAACATTATCTAATCGCCTGCCAAGTATAAATCGCATTAGAAGTGAAGAATCGCTCGTAAAACAACAGATTTTTATTTTTATTTTGTTCCTTCATTCATTTTTTTCCCCCTTCCCATCAATTCTAGTACATAATTGTATGTTTCCGTGACGGGAAGAGCGGCAGGAGGATAAACTAGAGTATCTAAAAAAAAAAAAAAACACAGAAACAGAAACAAACCAAAGCTAAAACCATCATCAACCCACTTGAAAATGAAATGAATTGAATTGGCTTGTTATGGTTATTCAATAAGTTCTCTAAGTGGATATAATAAATGTTGGTTGTTTGGTATATGAACAAAATGTAGGACTTAACACACAAATCTATCGATTACTTTGTATATAGATACTTTGGTATAATACAATCGATGATGATTGACAGTTATGATTGCTGCTATAACCGTTTATACTTCTTACCATACCATACCGATACCACCCACATGTTCGATAAGTATCATACAAAAATTACATACTTATGTTACATCATAAGTATATTTGACATTGATTTGAAGCTTATAGGTAATTATACACTTGTCAACATTGTTTTCGATTATTCTTATTATATCGATAGCTTTATAAATGAACTTTAATTGAATGTTTTGTTTGACATTAAAATAAGGACTTCCATCATCTCATGCTCACACTGTTTATTATACACATCGATACATGTTACGTTACGATGTGATAAGATGAAAAATTTTGAAGGAGGTGAATTTCTTATAACTGTCACATTGTGTTGTGTTTTACGTGATGACACTTGCATAAGAATAAAATCGTCTAAATCAAATTTAGACAAATGAGACTTCAGAAAATTGAATTGGACTTAATTTTAAGAAAAAAATGTTTTTGATCTTTACAAGATATTATTTTTTTTACTTGACATCTGTATGAGGATTCAATACATTTATTTTTCAAAATATAAGAAATACTATTAATGAAACTTCGTTCGATGAATACGATTATGTATTTTCAAAAATAATAAAACAGTACAATAAGGGGTCCAAAGCCCCTAAAAAATGTCTTCATGAAGACCTTATCAACGGTTAGCTTGATAGAAAAGGATTCAAAACCCATTTCCCAAAAACAAATTTGAGTGATTTTCTATCATTAAATTACCAGATGTCAAGATAATGTTACAGAGGTGAACTATTATCTGAATTTGTTTCAACCAAAATATATTTTTTAGTTTCAAAACGTATTAGGTAATTTACAATTTTTCACTGATGATTTTGAACTAAGCTTTTTCTTTACATTTTTCCCCATACTTTTTGATTTGCAAGGATTTTTGACATTCATCTGTCAGAAATTATTCACCAAATTCAGTTGTGTTAGATCATCAAAATATAGAGATAAGTAAACTCACCAAAGTGTATTTATTTATTTATTGAGTTTGATTTGTACATATATAGTTTTGACAAACATCTGTCAGAAATTATTTATTCACCAAATTGAGTTGGTAAAAATATCAAATAGGGATTTATTTAACCCGCCAAATTGAGGGGAATTATCTCACCAAATTGTGTTATTTATTTGTTTGCTTCTATCTACCAATTTTTTAATTCTGAGTTCAAACTTAGCTTAACCGGAGAAATCGCCTACTCCAGTATTTTTGGTGGATTTTTGGCATTAACCTTTCAGAAAATATTTATTCACCAAATTGAGTTGAGTTGAAAAAATGTTATGAAACATGAAATTGATTTGAATTATGCCATCAAATTGTATTTATTTACTTCTTTACTATCAGTTTCTTAATTCTGAGTTGATATTAAGCTTAATCGGATAATTGGTCTAGTCTAGTACTAATTTTTTTGTTTAATTTTTGACACTTATCAGTCGATATTTATTCACCAATTTGAGTTGGGTAAAATCACCAAATAGAGATGAACCAACTCACCAAATTGTGTTTTTGATTAATTTACTTTTTAACAACCTATTTCTTGGGTCTGAAATCTGAACTAAAACTTAGTTTAAGTAGCGAAAAAGTCTTTCACGTACTTTTAGAATTCATAAAGATTTCTTAACACTTCTCATTCAGAAAATATTTATTCAAGAAAATGGGTAATTACCCAATTTAGATGAGTCAACTCACCAAATTAATTTAAATTAACTCACTAAATTGCAATTATTTATTTATCGGGATTTTACTTCGCTTTAAAAATTGTGGAAAAACTTAAATTTCGGTTTAATTCTAAAAGCAGTATTATTTCGCACTAAAAACTTAACCTCTCAGACTTAAATTTGTTTTATCATTTTGAACATTGGATGCTTTTTTGCACTTTCTTTCTCTTAATTTGTTTTCTTCACTTCAAAAATGTAAAATAACTGGGAACTTCACCTGAATTTGTAGGATCATGTGTCAACCTCTAGCTAGAGAGAAAAGTTATAAAATCCTCCATTAACCATATTAATATCATAAATTGGAAAAATATAAAAAGAAAAGGTCCTATCCTGCTACCTTGAGGTACCCCAGATATATTCAAAATGAACTAAAAAGTTAGAATATTTGTTGTAGGACAAAAAGAAAGAAAACGACTCATGTGGAAGCCTTGAGGGACCCCAAGTATTTCTAAAAGACATACATAAGATCTGTTTTCTGAAATAGAGGGAAATATTTGTATGCAGGTATATCGAATTAAAATTTCATCTGACTTCAAAATTCCCTTTTCGATCCTAATTTAATTTTATTTTTCTTAATTCAATCATAATTAAATCTTCAAACTCCAACAATTCTTTTCGCATAGCCTTTAAGTTAGACATACTGTTTATAAATTAAAAACATGGAAGAAGAAAAAAAGCTATTTTCCCCTTAATTTTTCTTTTTGTTTTGAAACAGTTTTCCACTTTGAAAAGAATTACTGAATTGAAAAACTTTCTTTATTTTTTTTTTTCTGGAGAATAAAACACTTATTTTACAGGACATTAGATACCCACACGAAGAAATCTTTATATAAAAGTTTTCTACTTCAAAAAATAAATAAAAAAAAAAAATTTAAAACATTCGCTTCAAAAAAGTTTACCCTTAAAAAAGAAGAAGAAAAAAAAAAACATTTTGGTTTTCTGTTTTTTTTTTTTTCGCCCCTAATGGTCTTGTCTCGTGTTAATCCTATCAAAACTGACTTTTGAATTGATTGCTAAATCTGTGTGTCCTTCTTGTTTTGATTGAGAGAAAAGGGTTTACAAAAAGTTTCCTATACCAAAAACAACCCAAGGATATTTTAACAAAATGGAGAGACCGAAAAAAAAGTGAGGGGTGAGAGGAAGAGAAAGAGGATTAAAATTAAATAAAAGTGTTGTTAAACTTAATCAATCAATCAATCAATAAAAATAAATTGCTAAGTAATTGATTTTGATGCACCCTGATGGCGGCGTAAACTTATTGTTTTGTAGCATATTATTTTTGTGTTTGTTTTTAAAATGCCATTAAACATTGTGAAGGGGATACAAATTTCCCTCCTTTACAAACTCCTTTATAAGGATATATTCCCTTTCCTGACGTTAAACTCGTATAAACTTTGCACTCGTCGCTCGGTCGGTCGTCTCGTATCAAAAACCGAAATAAGAGATTTATTTTAAGTGCGCACGTGTTTATGCATAAGGAATATAGAACTAATCCGATGTAATGATGCATTGCTGTTAAATGACGTATAACATTTATCCATATTGTACATATACGACTACTTCGAAGGACGACGACGGTAAAGTACATCCTCTTTTCCATATGAAGCATAATATCAACTTCCTGCTGATGCCATTTTTACACTCTGCATCATTTGATTTGATTTTTCAGACCTACAACAAGGGTTATTTTTTCGTGTATGCCTGATGGTGTGTGTGTTTTCAAGCACATTACAAGGAGCAAACGGAAGGATGTGAAAAGTTAAGTTTGGTCCATCGTGTAGGTCGATTGGTCGGGTCGTCCTTGTCAAATATATCGAGTTAAAAGAAGATGAATTTTATTGAATTTCACATGAGACTTTTCTTTTTTTTTTTTCTTAAGTTTCCTTTTACGCGTTGGACATTTTAAATTTCTGGATGGGATATTCGAAGTTTCAAAAAATAGGGGATATTGCCCAGTCGCATATTTTTGCTACAGATTTAGGAATAAATGTTGAAAAATGTAAAAACCTCGTTTTTATTGATACAAACTTTCTGAAAATCATCAAACTTTTTGAGAACTTTTAAAGTAGCTTGAAATAAAATGTGTTACCTGTTTTAAGAACTCCAATAGCAACTCTCAATCAAACAGTTCCTTTTTTCTGTGACTTTTCCTTTTCATTGATAATTCAAATTCATCTAAAAACCCCTTTATACTTACTTTATAGTTCAATACATATGAAAGTTCCCTTAAACTCAAAAACAAAACACACAAGTTCGCAAAAAGGATTTCTCCAAAATAATCTAATGATACATGAGTCGTTTTAGTAGTTTTATGAGGGTGATAAATTTATTTATTTTCTGTTGATGTCTGGTGCTCTGTTTGTAAAATACTCTTACTATACATATTCTCAAAAGGGTTGGTGTTCAATTGATTGTAATAGATCCAAAGTTGTAACTCTTGTAGCGATATATGTATATTATATGGGATGATGATGTAAGTTTTATAGAGTGCTGAAAACTTGAGATATTATAACATTTTATCCCTTTCTTCTTTTTATTTTTGTCTGTGTAAAGGAACATTTATCTGTTGTAGAAGAGATATATACATAGATGAAAAAAAAGGGTATTTTTTTATACTGAAAACTTTTATTACATTCCATTGTTCGATGTTCAATCAAGTACAATATGTATCTTTATGGTTGAGATGTAGGACAGAGAGATTATCAGATTGTATTTTCTGCTAGGAGGTGGTAGGGGAAAAGGGGATGGGTGAGATTGTTTGGGAGCTAGTACCATATTGTTGATGTTTTTGGCAATTTATTTGAAATGAAATGACTCTTGAAAGAAGAAATTTATAGTAAAATAATTATCCATTTTAAATTTATCTCCTTTTCGTCATAAGAATTACTTTTGTTATAAAATTTTAAGTACATTTTGCTTAACAGTGATTTTGTAATTCCTCGGACAGTTAATTCGAGAAAATAGCTATAACTTTTGATGATGACGATGATTTACTTTACATAGAAATTGGAATATTTGAATTTATATTTTGTTTTGAATTGTAAAGAATTAATTATTGATAAAATGAATATTGATTGATTTTTAATGCTAAATTCAAAAATGTTGCATAACTTCAAAAATGTGATTTAGAAAGGATTTGAAAGTTATTTAACTTCTATAGAAAAAACAAAATGAGTTATAAATGATTTTCCTGTGTATTTCCTCAGTGAAATCATGCAACCACAAAATATATTGAAAATTACTAAGAAAATGTCAAAATAATATGAAATTTTAATTTATATTGCTCCAAAACCAAAAACCTTTCAATAAAATCCAAAAATGAAGCTCCAAAACGACAATCCCAATACAAAATTACAAATCTCTTTTCTCCATAAACTAAAAATTTAAAAAAAATCGATTTTATCATAGAAATCTGAATAAAATATAAAAATCCCATCACAACTACCAGAACATCCCATAGTTGAACCCCCAAATTGAATTTCGAAATATAAAATCCTAGAATAAAAGTACAAATAAAAAAAAAAAAAAGAATCCAGCTGTAAGTTGGCAGGATTTTAACTGCCTTTGAGTTGCTTTAAAACCTAAATTTAAAATACAAATTAATTTTATAATAGAAATTTCGGAATAAAACATAAATGACCCAACACCAAACCCATAACAATACTCCAAAACTAAAAACCCAAAAATAAAATCATAAAATGTCTCTCCAAAACGAAATTTCCAGGGCTAAAATTTTAAATCCCTTTTTTCCTTAAACTAAATATTAAAAAATAATCATTTTATCATAGAAATCTCGGAAGAAAATATAAAAATTCCCATCACAACTACCCAAAAACCCGAATATTCCATAGTAAAACCATACAATTGCCCAGAAAACATTCTCAAAACCAAAAATCCCATAGTCAAACATTTTTAAACCCGGTCGAGAGATGATAGAATTTTAACTGTCTTTTTATTTGTTATATTATATTTCTTTGCTGCGTTTGGGTTTTAAATTTCTTAATTTTGAATCAGTTGATTTTTGGGGATTTTGTATTTGTAGATTTTAAATTTGTACATGTTCAACTTATCCAATTTCAAATTCCTTTTTATGCTTAAATTAAAAATTTTTAAAATATCCATTTAATTATTGAAATATCAGAGTAAAGTATAAAAATCCCACTACAAAAACCCAAATATCCCATAGTATAACTATAAAATTGCCCAGAAAACATTTTCAAAACCGAAAATCCCATAGTCAAAAATCTTTAAACCCAGTCGTGAGATGGTAGAATTTAAACTGCTTTTTTATTTGTTATGTTTTATTTCTTCACTGCGTTTGGGTTTTAGATTTCTTAATTTTGAATCAGTTGATTTTTGGGGATTTTGTATTTGTATATTTTATATTTGTACATGTTCAACTTATCCAATTTCAAATTCCATTTTATTCTTAAATTAAAAAATTTAAAAATATCCATTTTATTAATGAAGTTTCGAAGTAAAATATAAAAATCCCACTACAAAAACCCAAATATCCCATAGCATAACTGTAAAATTGACCAGAAAACATTCTCAAAACCGAAAATCCCATAGTCAAAAATCTTTAAACCCAGCCTTGAGATGGTAGAATTTAAACTGCTTTTTTATTTGTTATGTTTTATTTCTTCACTGCGTTTGGGTTTTAGATTTCTTAATTTTGAATCAGTTGATTTTTGGGGGTTTTGTACTTGTTGATTTTAAATTTTTACATGTTCAACTTATCCGATTTCAAAATCCTTTTTTGCTTAAATTTAAAAATATCCATTTAATTATTGTAATATCGGAGTGAAATATAAAAATCCCACCACAAAATCCCAAATATCCCATAGTATAACCATAAAATTGCCCAGAAAATATTTTCAAAACCGAAAATCCCAGGGTAAAAAGTCAGTTGATTTTTGGGGATTTTGTACTTGTAGATTGTAAATGTTTACATTAACAAGCGTGTGGACTATGTGGATATCTTTTCTCAAATTTAAAAAATTAATTAATATGTTGAAGTTCTTATGATTGGTTCGATTCTCAAAGAACCCCATTTTAAGCCTTAAATCCCATTAACAAAAGTTAACTCAATATAACATAACATAATCTTTCATAATAGCAGTGTCTAATTGTCTATATCTTGGAAAGACTTATAATAAAAGTTTTGTAGGAGGGTTAAATACCCTAAGAAGAGATCGATGCTCGATTAAAACCCACAGAATCAAAATCCCCACAACAAAACCAATGAAATGAACATTTACCTTAAAATAAAATAGAAAATGTCCATGAAAAGGGGAAATTATGAAGTATGATTAAGCCTGAAAACCTCTTTGGGGATTTTTGAATGACACCTTGAGATATTTATTTAAATGAAGAGAGTGACAGCAAAGTAAAGTAGTCGGCCATATTACATATCTTTTATAGAAACTAAGAAACAAATGATTTTTCAAAACTAAATCTTTTATTAAAAACAAATTAGACTTTGATCATCGCTGATTGAAAACGCAATATTTTTTTGTTTCATAAAAGAATGCAATTATTTTTCAAACTCTCTTCGTCAAAGAAAATTTAGCTTGATTTATAAAAATGTTATTAAAAAAATAATATAACAGTATTAACCCTAAAGTTTTGCGGTTTCTTTGTGAATTAAATTAAACCAAAAAAAAAATCAAGTACCATCCATCAAAATTTAAAAGTTTTTTATTTTTTGTTTTGAATAACCCACTTCATATTTTGTTTGGGGGGCTTCAATTTGTTTTTGAAAATTTAGAAAAATAATTTACGTTCCCAATAGACACCGGAAGAGGAAGAGGAGCTAGGGAGAGGTGGTAAACTACCTGTGCATAACTTTTTTGCCCGTGGAAAATTTAAAATTTTATTATCCGACAAAATTCTAAAACTATGTTCCACATACTCGTGTGTAGGTAGATACAACAAACAGCAACAAGGGTGCCATTGAAGCATTTTTCAACCCATTCACAATAAGCCATGTATTTTCACGGGAAAACAAGAAGACTAAAACAAAAAGTATATGATATCGTTTTCTCTTCGTTTATTTATGATTTTCATTTTTTAATTTTTTTAGTGAGTGATTTTATTTTGTTGCAGATTCTAGTTATTCCTAACAACATCATGCAACCATGGAAAATTCATAATATGTACATTTTTCCCACGTACTACCCCCCTAGCTCTACACAATTTCCCCAATTTTCCATCCAAAAACTGTAAAGGGCAGAAACGAGTATAGATGGATATGGATCGTAATGTAAATTCCGAGTTGAAAAACCCAAAAATATTTTCAAATTCTATGAAACACCATCAAGGGCTAGAGAAACGAGCTACGAACAGAAACAGAATAGTTCAAAAAAAAAAAAGAAAGAAAGAAATCAGAATAATGAAACGACTAAAACGAATGAAAAGCGAAAAGTTTATCTGTAATTTTTGGAAAAATTTCTTCGTACTCGTAGTTTTTCCTCTTTTTCTTTTTTTTTTCCTATTTTTTAGTTTTAGTTTTTTGTTCGTAACGAAATTAAGTGAAGCTGAAAATAGTCTGTTTGGGAGTTTTTAGATGATGACGATGATGGAATGAATGAATTCGTGCAGAGGAATATGCTCCTTAAAAATATATATAGGGAAGTGTATAAAAATACTATTCCCTCTCTGTTTTCGGGAAATCGTGAATGCATGCATAGGGTTATGTTTTGTATAGGGGACAATGGAAGTAGGGGTTTTGGGGAGAGTTTTTTTTTATTTTTTTTTTGAAAATAAAGTGAAAAACTTTATCCATGACAGCGATTCGTTATGATGGGTTCTTTATTTTTGTATGTTTTTTAGTTAAATTGGAATGAGTACACATCATGAAACTATAAGGAAAAACTAAATAAAAAGTTGTTTGATTGTTTTCGAGCAGCACAAAACAACAAATTTGTGTTGAGGATGAGCATAAAGTTTTGGTTGTATTTATTTTTGTTTTATTTTTGTATAAAGCAAAGTCTTCATAGGTTGAGAATGTTTCGTGTTTCTATATAATTTGTACAGTTTCTACGAAGGATACCTTACCTACATATATGAGTTTTGAATGAAGGTATTTTAAGCTTGGAAAATGTTTTAATTTTAAAATTGAGTTTGTTACAATTTGTAAACAGTTTGGTCAAATGCTGTTTTTGATATAGGATGTAGGTGGATAAGTTCTTAAGTCGAAAAAAATAATCCTCAACTTTTTATTATTAAATTCGTACTTAATATTTTTAGTATTTATCATTTCAAAAGTACTTGTTTTAATGAACTTAAGATTGTTCTTTTCCAATTCACTTTCTTTCTTATATTTTTTGTCGAAAAAATCATAATAATCCGGTTCAGGGATCCTAATACCCCATATGTGGGATATTCGTAAAAAAAAAAACTAAACATCTTCTAAAAATAAAATAATTTTCTTTAAGAGAACAGATAACAGCAGGGAACAACAAAAGAAGATCAATTTTTTCAACGTTTTTGAAGTTTACGGAATTTTTCAATATTTTCTTTGATTTGGGATATTCGCAAAATGTTGGTGTAAATCAATTTATTGCAAAGTAATTACATAGATTTTCTTGATATTAAAAAAGATTGATCCTGTCTAGAAAGCCTTCTAATTCATACGTCTTTCTAAAGATTTACTGCTTCATTTAAAAAAATGTAATCTAGAAAACTAAAATAATTAGACAAAGCTCTTAGAGATAAAAAAAAAAACTGGTATGTCATTAGTGGGATATTCACTTTAAATCCATTGTAATTACATTTTTTAAGACGGAAATTGACTTGTTTATATTTCAAACTTCCAATGCATGCATAGTATTTTTGAAGATATTCAGAAGTATCACGATTTTGATCGTAATCGGAAACTTTAACGAACCTAGAAAAAAACTATTACCAAATGCATTCGTAGTGAAAAATCTCATACAATTTTGGATTAAGAACGGATTTCGTGATAAGGTTTTTCGGAAATAGTAAAAGTTTTCGATTACGATGGAATAGGCCTGATTACTCTTGTATTAGAATCATGCTACCTCATTGGTGGGATATTTGACAAAGCATGAATTTCTTCCTAAAGTTAAACTATTGCTTAAAAAAGGGAATATTTTTGAAAATTTCTTGAAGATCAAATAAATGTTTGGCTATCATTGTGGGATATTTGCTTTATTTCCATTGTATTTATTAAAATTTCGTTAGATAGAAGTTGTCTAATAAACATTTAAGACTTTCAATTAACATAAAGTGTTTTTTTTTAGATATTAATCCTTCCTTGGAATCATTCTACCTCATGGGTGAAAATTCGACAAAAACACGAATTATTCCCTTGAAGCAAGCTGGAAAACTATTTTCAAATACATTTTCAAAGTTTTTGAAGATCAAATGAATGTATGGCCTATTATTATTATTCATGGGATATTCGCTCTATTTCCGTTATTTTTGCATTGCTTTGGACCGAATTTGTCCTTAAAATAATAAGAACATTTGCCTTTACTTAAGGTGCTTATGAGTATTCTTGATGATGTATTATTCCGTCTTTGCGAACCTATTACCTAAAAAATGGGATATTCCAAAAATCGTGTCTATATAAAAATGACGATTACCTAAAACAAATTTGAATTGATTCTCATACTTGAAAATCAGTCAGATATTTGCAAAACAATTCCCTTGATATTAACTACTTGGTTACAAAAAAAATGGACAGCTTGAATCAATGTTCCAATTTGTAATTGGTCAAAGTTGTTTAAGATCAAATGAAATATATAGCATTTTTTTGGAAAGAACTTGTCTTATAAAGGTTTAGGGTTTCCTATTTACCAATATCATTTTCAAATATAATAACCCTGCCTTCAAATCCATCTCTTTATGAGTGGGATATTCGAAAAAAAAATGTCTTTTAAGATAACAATACCTAAATAAAACAAAGCAAACATTGGTTTTGATCATTGGAGAAAAATAGAAACTTTTTTTTTAAAAAATGTTTCTGGCCTCTCATGTGTGGGATATTCGAATAAAGCATGGGATATCATACTAAAAACTAGAAAATCCTAATAAAATCAACTTTCTTTATGAATAATTAATGATTCAAAGCTGATACATTTAAATCACCTAAAGTAAAAGAGTTTGAAATCTATAGGTTTTAGGTAAGAATTATTGGGTGTTCGGAAATATTAAATTGGTTGAAGGGAAATATAATAACCCTGCCTTCAAATCTCACTCTTTATAAGTGGGATATTCGAAAAAAAAAGTCTTTTAAGATAATAATACCTAAATAAAAAAGGGAAACATTGGTTTTGATCATTGGAAAAAAATAGAAACTTTTTGTTCAAAAAATGTTTCTGGCCTCTCATATGTGGGATATTCGAATAAAAGCATGGGATATAACACTAAACACAAGAAAATCCTAATAAAATCAACTTTCTTTATATATAATTATTAATTCAAAGCTGAAACATTTAAATCACATATAGTAAAAGACTTTGAAATCTATAGGTTTTAGGTAAGAATTGTTGGGTTTTCGGAGATATTAAATTGATTGAAGAGATATTTCAGCTTCATCATGCTTTTAAGACTATCCCAAATTTTTTAACATAAAAAAGCTTCTTTTTAGTCATAACGGTATCAAGAGAATAGAAACAATATGACATAAATTAACTTCTATAATCTGGGAAATATTAGTAGGTTAGGTTATTCTCACGATTAATTTTTATTTTTTTTGTGTTTCATCAACACTTTCTCTTTTTTTGTTTTTAACTCACAGTCACACGTGTTAACTTTTTTCCCAAAATAAATAAACAATAATATAAATCTTTACTACATCTAAAACAACATCTCCCGAGTGATTAAAATTAACCCAATAAACATTATTTAACTTAATTTTTGATGAAAATATTTGAACAACAAAAATAACGATAAAAACAAATTAACTCAACCGCCAACAAGAAAAATAAAAACAAATATCAAATTTATTTCCACATAAATAAACTCATGATTTGGGGCATTGTAAACAGATCTCTTTATTTTTCTTGCCTTGATGTCGTTTTGTTTTTTTATTTTGTTTATTTTATTTATATTTAGTTTTAATTTAATGTTTATATAATTACAAATCTATGTATATTTTTGAAAAAAAAAAAAACAAAAAAAATCAACTAAACAAACAAATATGCTAATTTGTCTTAATAAATTCTTTAATTTAATTTTTATTTTTATTATCTCTCTTTTCAGGTATGTGTCGCATTGTATTTTGCTATTCTAAGACGGATTTGAATAAATTTGTTAAATTTATTTTTATACTTATAAATTCATGTAAGTTGTTTCTTATTATATTATTCTCTTTTGATTTTGTTTATTGTTTTTTTTTCAATTCAATATTAATAAAAATAATTGTCTACTTTAATATTCTTTTGTTATGATAATAAGATGAAGCTTATAAGATGATAGGATTTAATTGTTTAAAATTAAGACGATAATTTATATGATTGCCAAATAAATTGTGTGCGGGATGAGATTATGATGATAATGTTAATGATAAATAAATATATAAAAATAGAATATTACGATCTGAAATATAAAATTTCAAGAAGATGAATATTTTAAGAGGCGGAATTGAATTGAGTGTTTTTTTTTTGTCGGATTAAAATATGTAAATATTATTTTGTTTTATTTGGCGATAAATAATTGGGTCGATTAAAAATTTATATTTATTGAGTTAAATTATTTTGTATCAAAAAAAAAAACAGTTAATTCAGAATATTTACTGTCCATCCATTTATAATTATTGCATACTACATTCTCACCGATAAATTAAATAAACAAAACTATCAATGATATCCGATTTTTAAAATAACGAATAATTTGCATTAATACGATGAATTTTAATTAATATTGGTTTATCCATTTCGGAGGTTTTTTTTTTATTTTGATTCTTCTGTTCTCGTTGTTGTTCAATTTTTAATTAATTGTTCAGGTTTTTTTTTATTGTTTTTGTTGTTGTGCTGTATTGTTTGTGCGTTAACATATTTTTTTAAACCAAATATATGCATTACTTTTTTATTGTATATTTTAATTTATTAATATACCCTACAATCTGCTAATGATGATAGTGCAATAAACGAGCCACATAACAATTCCAATGAAATCAGCAACAGAAAGAAAAAAAATTGTAAAATAATTATGAGTGTAAAAATGCAAATTCATAAAATATCAGAGATACAAATATAAGTAGAGAAAAAAAAATATTAAATTAAAAAATATTGTTAACATAATATTCATATCTATGTAGATACATTGCAATCGAACATTGAACCGTTTTTCAGTCAATACAAAAAAATATAAAAATTATGTTTTACATATTGACACACAAGAGCAGAAATATAAATATCAAATAAAAACTCCATTCATTGATTTTTATTGTAATTATTTAATTTTTTTTTATTTTATTTGAGGTTATTGTTTATTTTTTTATATTTGTATTATTTAAAAAAAAAATGGTAGAGAAGCTGGTCATCGTGATATATTTACTTTTTCGATAATAATTGTTTTTATTTTATTTATTCGTTGATTTATTATAATACTTCTGTAAATTCTTTTGCATATATTCGTTACTGCGATTTATTTATTAAATGTTTAATTTTTTTTATTTTTAAGTAGTAAATTGATTGAGGGTTGTAGGAGATTTTTTTTTTGAATGTTTATTGTTAAATTCAATATTTAACGAAATTCTAGAGTTTTTTGAAGTGTTTTTTTATTCTTATTAATACAAACCAGGAGTTGTTTTTTCTAGAAACCACACAAAATGTGTGCATATTTATTTTCATGAAATCCGATTCAGCTAAAAAATGCCTAAAAGTGTGTGTAACATTTTAAATTAACATACTTTTGAAATCAGGATATTGTGACGTAGGTGACATTAACTGATCTGTGATAACTTGACAACAGCTCTTAATTGTAATGAAAAAAAGTGCTTCAGTAATTTAAACAAAAAAAAAGTTAAATAATGATCTACATGTATTGAATCTCTTGTATAGTTTCGGTTGTGACACATTTTTGTTACAATGTTTATTTTATAGATTATTTTTCATTTCAAGTCAAGATTACCCAACGATTTTTGACAAACGAGGGTTTCTTTACTTTAAGTTTGAGTTTAATAAGGATGTAGATGCATTGAATTTCTTGTAAAGTTTCGATTGTGACACATTTTTGTTACAATGTTTATTTTATAGTTTATTTTCCATTTCAAGTCAAGATTACTTAAGGATATATGACAAACGAGGGTTTCTTAACTATAAGTTTGAGTTAAATAAGGATCTCGATGTATTGAATTTTTTGTAAAGTTTCGGTTGTGACACATTTTTGTTACAATGTTTATTTTCCATTTCAAGTCAAGATTACTTAAGGATATTATGATAAACGAGGGTTTCTTAACTTTAATATTGCGTTAAATAAGGATCTACATGTATTGAATTTCTTGTAAAGTTTCGGTTGTGACACATTTTTGTTACTTTATAGTTTGTTTTCCATTTCAAGTCAGGATTACCTAACGATTTTTGACAAACTAAGGGTTTTTTAACTTTAAGTATGAGTTAAATAAGGATCTAGATGTATTGAATTTCTTGTAAAGTTTCGGTTGTGACACATTTTGGTTACTTTATAGTTTATTTTCCATTTCAAGACAAGATTACCTAACGATATATGACAAATGAGCATTTCCTTACTTTAAGTTTAAAATTCTTACGTTTGTGACAGAACATTGGCATAATCTTTGAAATTTTAAGTTTTTTTTTGTTTTAAATCGAATATTCATGTTTTTGACATTTAGAAAATAAATTTGGGGACTGATATCATTGTAGTGGCGTAACAATAATGTTGACATATTTTTATTACAAGATTTAACTATAGTAGACCTTCTGTTTTTAAAATTAATAATGAATGATGAGAAATAAATTATTCAAAATTATAAATCTGGTCATTACAATAATGTTACGTTTGTGACTAAAAATGTAACCAAACTCTAACTAAAAAATGTTTTCATTTTTATTATAAAAAAACTTGCTTTCTGTTACAAGTGTAACATGTGCACTTTTTTTAACAGAATTATTTCCATTCCAGTTACGTTTGTGACTTAAAATGAAACACTCTTGAGCAATGTAAATAATTGTGAAATAGTGATATTTCGAATTTATTGTAAGAAAGATACAATTATAACACATTTTTTTAAAATCATTTACTTGAAATTAGGTTTTTTTATAGAAGCAAAAGCTGCTCATGTAAATTAAAAAAAAAATTGTTACTTGTATGACAAGATTAAGTTACTTATGTGACAACATATAGATTTTACCAATATAAATATTAAAGAAATTGTAAAAGTAAAGCCGATAATTTTAGTTCTTTTACGACTAATTGGCCCAATTCACTAAATTTATACAACTTAAAAAAAACTTGTTACAGTAGTGACATAAAATTTAAGCTATTGATTCTGGTTCAGGTCAGCTTTTATTGAAGTTTTGCTCTGATAATATATTACAATATTCTTTTTAATACTATAAAGCTGCAAATTTTTATAAAGATTTTATTGACACTTTTTTGTTACGTTTGTGACACATATGACATAAAAAGGTTATTTATTGAAGGTGACACTGTAGTAATAAACCTAGAATCATTTTTATTGTTCCTAAGTTAAATTATATCTTATTTTTTTCGAATTAGTGGACAAATTAAACATTTTGGAAAGTTTCTCTCCATGATCTTTCATTTCAAACAATTATGTGATCTTATTTATCATATTAAAATTTCTATCCTTATTCTTAACATTATAAAACCACACGGTAATTTCATGACGAAATAATTGAAGACCCAATTGTAGTGTTTGCCGGAAGAACATTAAAAATCTCGCTTTTATGTTAGTAGGTAATAATAAGCCTTCAATCTTCCTTCTACCTAACCTCACTTAATCTTAAAACTCTCACTAAGCCTTCTTAATCCAATTTTAATAACCCTTTCACATGTACATATGTACATACATATATGGATGGATACACGAGTAGTTATATCTACGTTCATATATGGCTTGATTACTCTTTGTTTAAAAATGTTTTCTTATTTTGTTTTATTTTTGGATTTTAATAACAAACAAGCAATTTTATGAACCACAACAAACCACATTATACGTGTATCTCTATCTATATGTATGGGCTTGTTGATGGCTTGGTTTGAAGAAATTTTGCTCCCTCGGGTGTACACTTTCAGTACCACCCATTTATTATAATATCGATGTTTACCGCCCATTTTTTTTTGTTTTGTTTTATTTTGTTCTCTTTAATGTTTAATCCTCATTTCTTATAACACCGATACCTTCACAGATACAAACTCACTTATACAGGGTGCATCAAAAGAAGACTTTCTAATTCAAAAGTGGTAACAACTTTTAGAGATTTAATTTTGCATAAGTTATGGTTTTTAGGATCAGAAAATATGATTTATGAAAATTCGTTTCGGTTAAGTTTGGAACATTATGTCTCTTAAATGAGGACCAACTTCATGATCACAGAAACGGGCTCTTTCTAGAGCTACGGAAACATGGCACTTCGCAGGTTATCTGGATTATCCTCTCTGAAGAACTGTGGCTCATTTTAGTAAATTTACCAAGTTTGTTTTATAAGAACCTTAACAAAAATTAAAAACATAAGTTATGATTTTTTTTTTTAAATTATTAAGAAACTTTTGACCCACCCTGTACCATATGGAAGAGTTATAAAATATTATGCATAATCGGTTCGTACACATGCAATGCACATTTATTAACAACCCAGTCATCATAATAATAATCGTCCTCGTCTTCATCGTCGTCGTCGTCGTCGTCAACGTGTCGTCCTGGTAATGGTAATGGTAGTCCTCCTTGAATGGTGGTCGCATATAGTTGTTGGTCGTTTTGGTGAGGACTGGGACTTAATGAAAACCAAGTGTGAGTTGTTAAGATATGACATGCGATTTTAACATTTCAATTAAAGTTTACTCCTTCTTTCTTTCTGCTCCTGCTCCTGCTCTGCTGCATCTGCTTCTGCATATATGTATACGTCTTGTTTTAATATGGATTCTATCATCTCTCTCTTTTATGGAACTAGGAGGTGTACGAACACTGTATAGAGCTTACCTACACCTCCTATATGTATGTACTTGAATGCCTCCACACTCGTCCTAATCTTCATATTATTCTTCTTCTTGACTGTGGCTTTTTATGTTATTTCTGTGTAGTTAGAGTTTAATGAGGGTAATGTGTTTTCAAGTGATTAACACCGGAGGCAAAATTAGCATTTAACATGCCAGTGAGTGGAGTTGTATAGTTTGTTGTTGTTGTTTTTGTTTGCTGTGTTGCATGTGGATCATCCATTAGAAGACGAGAAAAGTTTTTATTTGTTTTTAATTTTTTTTTTTTGCTTTCTTTAAACTCCCGGCATCAACGTTGTCGTCGTCGTCGTCGTCTTCATCGTCATCATCATCACCAGCACCACAATCATCACCATCACCACCATGATTACCACAACTCGAGTTGAGTCGACTCAACTCGTACTCGATTCAACTCTACACTACTTAGCTGTCAATTTTATTTAGCAACAGTTTTTGCTTAACGTCATTTTGGCATCCTCGCCACAATTTCAAACTGAAGCTTATACAAACTGTATTTATATACACAACATGTTCCATTGGGAAAGTTGTATGTTTTGTAGCTTAAGGGGGTATACCCATGAGGAAAGTGTGTGTGAGTGTTTTGTTTTCTTCTGTGATATGGGTTTACACGACGAGACGACACGAAGTATGTTATGTTAGATTTTTGAGTTTTCGGTAGCTATATGAATTCGGATTTGTATATAGAGTGAAATTTGTTGCAGCAACATGCAAATTAGTATTAAGAAGGTGTTGAATTTGGCAGAAATCAATTTCGTGATTTTCTTTTTTGAATTTGACACTTATAAAAGATATTTTTTTTTTTTGTTGATATTTGAATGAGTGAAATTTATTTATTGTGTAAGTATCGCACTTAAAAAACTGTAAAAACTATTGATTTATTTATTTAAGATAAGATCTTCACTGCTTTCGATGACAAATCGTGAAGAGACTATCTGTGATTTCCATTGGTAGACTTTTATTCATGGTTGCTAAATGGCAAAAGTACATGTATCCTGTTAAATCCTGTTAAATAAAAAGTGAGGTTTTACTTCAAAATTAACGCTAAAATACACGAAATAATACAATTCCTTATGCCGATTATATGTCAACACAGTGCGTTGACAGTTGTTCAAAAGAAAGTCCAAACATTTTTACATGTGACAGCTAAAAAAGATTGATTTTTTTTCCCTGGGTTTTTTTCAATTTTCCTTTGAAAAATCATAGATTTTGTTTAATTGTTTCAGTACGTTTTTTTAGAACTTGTTCTTTTAGTAGTTTTTTTAATTCTGCCAAAAAATGGTCAGTTGCCTTTTTTTTGACAATTATTGTTATTTGTGAAATTTAGATATCATTTCTATCTAGAATTTATATTCAGAAACGTCAGGTTTATTATGGAGAGTCAAAATTATATTTGACAGCGAGTGTTTATTGTTGATCGATATTTCGATATTTTTAAAATAATAAAAAAAGTATATCGATACTTTGACATATTGTGAATCGATTTTTAAAAGGCATAAAACATTTACAATCATTTCTATCTAGAATTTATATTCAGAAACGTCAGATTTATCATGGTGCGTCAAAATTATATTTGACAGCGTGTGTTTATTTTTGATCGATATTTTTAAAATAATAAAAAAAATATATCGATACTTTGACACATTGTGAATCGATTTTAAAAAGGCATTAAACATTTAGAATCCACCTCCGCTTATCGTCAAAAATTCCAAATATTTGTTCAGAATATTAATTTTAATTTTGGAGTCGTAAAGAGAATATATGAAAAATTGAGAGAAACTAGATTAATTTTGATAATGGCAAATTGACAGCTGTCAAACTTGAAAACAACATTTTTTTTAAAGCTTTATACATAGTTTTGTTTGCAAAAAAGGCTAGGCGATAGAACTATAACCGAAACTTTAACATCACTTGAACACCCACAATTAGTGTTTCTTGTCTTTCGTTATTTAATCGATATAGATCGAAATAACTGTAAAACTCGAACTTCTAGAAATGTCACTTTGTTTATCCTTGAACTCACTTTTTGCCATCAAGTTCTGAGATCTTTCTTACAGCGGCACATGAAGAATGTGAAATGCTTAGTATACCTCAGATTTACCAAAGATTCAACATCGTTCATTTAAGGGTATCCGATTGACGGGCGAAGGTGATGTGTCAAAATTTTGAGTTTTAAGTGATTTAACTGTTTATTTTCATTTTAAAGGTTTTGAAAAACAAAACTTTAGCGGAAATAATTAATTTTAAATCAAAAAATTACTCCAATTTACGTTTATTTGAAAAAAAAAAAAACTGTTTCTATACTGAAATTTTGTGTATTACAAACTATTCATTTTAGACTACCATAGACAAAAATGACGAACAACCATTTTCACAGACGCTATCGTAGATTTTTCTATAAAAATCACTTCTAAATACATATTTAGTTATTATAACTATGAGGCAACCCTGTTCTTGTCTATAATGTTTGTTTGTTTTTTTTTTTCTTCAGAAACAAAAGTCAAGGGCCACTCAGAAACAAACTTGAGAATTATTTATATCTTTTCTCTCTTCGGAATTTCCAGAGTTATTAACACACAATAAAATTAAAAAAAAAAGAAACAACTAAATTGATATCAATCAAAGCACTCGAAAAAAAAGCAATCGTATACCTATTATTATTTATTAACTCTGTTATAAGTGTCTATCGTATATTCCATACACATCTGTGTATATATTCATTATATTTGTTGATATACATAAATCAACAAGTTGTGCTATTATAATAATTAAACACTTTTGCTGACATTAATTCCACTGATTAACAATGCTTTTTCATCAATTTTAACGAACTACAATTTTAATGACAAATTACTGAGTTGTTAGCAACAACAAGCCAAGCCAACCCAAGCCAAGCCAACAAGTCAAGTAAGCAAGCAAGCAAGCGACCAACACACAACACAACAATCATACAATGCATATACAACACACAACAAAACACCACCAGTTAATGACTTACACAGAAATCCATTAAAACGAGAGCTCGCTCTCTTGTTGCAATTATTCAATTGCTTGGCTGCTAATTGGCGTGGAATTGTATACAATTACCACCCTCTCCTTTTTGTGTTAAAAGCCATAAACACTATATTCTATATTCTTTCTTTGTGTATATAGTACACATTGCGAGATAGAGAGAGATATATATATTTAAACATTTACATAGTATAATATTACGGTATCTATGATGTATACATTTATATTTTATATGCAACTCGTTATAACAATAATGTCAAACGTCACATTACACTACTTATAGAAGTTGATGTATCGTTTTTTGTTATAGTAGATGAATTGCATATACATACATATGCATATGCGACTTTACGACCTATACATAAAAGATCATCATCAGTTTACATGTACACTATTAAGTTGAAGTTTAAATGACATTGCGTGCACTATTTGTTTCATGCAAGATTTCAATTGACAGATATGAAGGTTCGAACAAACAACAGCGAAAAATAAAAACAAGAGATTAATGTCATAATAATGATTAACTGCTGCTAGTTTTATTAATGATGGTTGTTTAGTTTTTTTTTTCTCCTTTTTTTCTTAATCAATGATGTGTTTTTATTCATGTAATGTCATTTTATATATGTATACAAAGTTTCATTAAATTATGAGTGCAATATGTTATTATTTCTTGTCCTAGATAACAACGACAATGTAAAGAAAAATCGCGTGACCAATGTTAATAGAAAATGAAGTTTTATACCTAATGGAATTTGTTAAGGCTTTTTATATGCACGTGTACAATACATTGTAGGTATGTATAAACATTTACACTTAGAGTCAAAAAATTCCTACCTCTGTCAAAATTCTACAATTTGATTTTATGAAATGTCATAAATATTTGTTAAACACTAAAATGCAAACTGCGCCGCCCAAAAACTTAATTCCAAAAATGATTAAATACCAGTGCAGGAAAGAAGCTTCAAAAGATTGACAGTAGATAAAGTGTTACTTAAGCTAAGTACACGTCTGTCAGTAAAAAAAAAACTGTCACAAATGTCTTACAATGATGTGATGTTGCCATTTTATGTGACAATATAGTCAGAAACGTCATTGTCAGCCATTGGAAGATGACGACCTACATGACGTGGACTTGTTATATCAGGTTTTCTTATAAGGAGTTGACAACTTTGAATTTAATGTGTGAACACACCCTTCCATTAATCATCGATCTGTCATTGTCAACTTATTAAATAAACTCCACATTTTCATCATAGTGAAGTATACGAATGCGCAACTTCTGCGAAAATTTTCTTCCGAAATTCGGAGTCGTTGACTGAAACTTTAAGAGCTTCAACTTCAATTTTCGGTCGAAATGCTCATCCTTGTCGACAGGTAATAACAAGTGTAGACCAAAAATTTTAATCTACATATTCGTTGTGTGATGTTGTTGTGAGACAAGGGGTTTGGTCGAAATGTCAAAAATATCACTGCCAATCAGGCGTACTATCAAAATCAGTCATTTCCACGGCGGCGTTCTCAAGAATCGCTTAGGCCACATTATTGCGTATTTTGGGTAAGGATCTTGGTTTACACCCAATACTCGAAAATTAAATGAAGCCGATACACCATTTGAAGCTAGCGACGTACGTTCTCCGATTAGGCAAGTTGTCAAGTCCTTATTGAAAAACACTTTATATGACATAGTCTGTACGCACCATACTAAATGGATACCGTGAGTGTTGTCGACTAGTATAATGATGTACCGAACTTTTTACAGTGGCTTGGGTGCATTTCGCCCAAAACTTCTTTTCAAAAAACGCACTGTTTAGGCTACAGAGCAAAACCATTAAATTTGGATAAGTTTTCAATATTTCCCAATATTGTTCAAGCCTAAAGCGACTCATTTCATTCCGCTGTAGTATTATTATCATTTTCTGTCAAAATTTCAAATTTGAAACAGCTGTCACTGTCAAAATAGCAAATGATTTAAACAGAAACCAATAGATGGCTCTGTATATTTTATTTTTCTGCATAGATGTAAAATTAAAGCATTTGACAATGAAATTGTAAGACAATCTGTGAACAAACAATCATGTATTTAAAGTAAGCACATTGATAGCAAAATGTCATACCAAAGACTTATCTGTCTCTGTCAAACAATCAAACTCCTGAAAAAAAAACAAAGTTAAGAAACTGCTTCAAACTTGTTCAAATGTTCCCTCTTCAAACCTTTTAATTTTAGATTGAACACCACCTATGAAATAAATAAAACAACTCACAAAATTATTACATCATCCACGTGATGTCTTTTTTCCTCAAAAGAGTTTTATTATACCACCACCGTGCCTCATAAGCCTTTTATAAACTCTTTTAATACCACAATCAATCTCAAAACTTCCATCAAGGATGCAATAAAATATACAATCTTATGTGTGTTTTACAATGTACAACAATATTCTATAATATAATCACTTAATCAGTCCTCGAAATCTAACTAAAGCTTTTCAAAAAAAGACTTAAATTAAAATGTATGTGATGTGATTTAATATTTTCATTCTTTTTTTTTGTTGTTAATTTATTAAATAACAACACGATATAAATTTTCAAGAAGTCCAATAAAATGTTTATATTTTTATTTTATTATGGGAAAACCTCTAACAAATACTCCGCATAATAATGTACTTATCACCATAATCATATTATCTAAAATTAAATAAGAGCTTAATTTTGTTTATAGGGCAAAATAAATTACCCAGAAAATGTGCCTATTCCTATAATAAAACAAAACAAAAAATATATGTATAAAATATTAAATCAAAATACACAAAGTAAAACATTATTTATTATTATACCTAGAAATTAATTTACCACAAAACAAATTACAATTTATTAAATTGTTATTTGTGTTATCAGATCGGAAAGACAAGAATTAATAAAACAAAAAAAAAGAAAAAAAAATAGAAAAACAAATTAAAATAGAAATAAAATAATAATCAAATAATCACGGCAATCACAGTTGTAATAAATTAATCAGAATCGCTTAACCTATGTTTGTAAATTGTATATATAAAAGCTGTCTCGTCGTCGTCCGTCGCGTCAATTTTGCTTGTTAGGTTAGTTAGTTTGACATTTGCCGCGTGAGTTATAATTTGTTTAATTCTCTCGCTCTGTTTAATGTTTAACCGCCTCCATTTCCATTTTTGTTGAACTTGATGAAGGCGACTCTCTACAAATGATAAATGGGGGGGCTTAAACAAAATCGACTGCCTGAAGGCGGCAAAACAACAATCACACCACTTCACATCAACCGCCATTATAATACTATATAAATTATATATGTACATTACTCGTATAACAAAACTATAACTTAAAATTTCCATGTTAATAAATTAACCAGCGCGCTTTAAACTTAATAAATAAATGTATTGTGGTCACTACTGTTTTATTAATGTCTGATTCGATTATATAAATGCACATTTATAAATCTATGACAGATAGACAACTTGGTTTACCAAACCACCACCGACACACTGTTGAAACACTGGGACAAAATAACACTCAATCTGGGAAATTTATTTAATTTGTAAATCAATAAATACCTACTACAGAAAACAATAAAACTTCCTTGTTAACTTTAAATCTAAATTTCCTACATTTTTCGTTTTCAAATAAAAACCGTCAATATTATTGTCAAACTATTTAATCGGTGGATTAAAAACTCAATACTATTGTCAAACTATTTAATCCGTAGATTAAAAACTCAACTCAACTGAGTTTCAACCCAAGTTCACGATTCAATTTTTAAGTAGAAGCGTATTAAATACCAGAATCTTGGTCTTACTTCAGTAAACTGGAGAAATACAACTGAAGATTAAATTCTTAATCTCGCGATTAAATTGTTGAAAGACAAGTAAAAACTTATTTAATCACACTGAACTGTCAAAATACGGTTTATTTAATCCCGTGATTAAGATTTCAACCCAATAATTATTCAAGTTAACAACTTAATTTTAACTGTGATTCTAAAATCAATTAGAGACAACCAGTCGAGTCATTTGAACTATCATTTAAATGCAGCTTAAGTATTGAAAATGTGTATTAAAATCTTAATCCGTGGATTTAAAATTTAACCCAAATTTAGTTATCTGAGTGATTTCCAACCATGGTTCAGAATGACAGTATGTTGTAATAGTTTTTCACATAATTGAGCAATAATTGAAATTCAGCTAAATTGCTGGATTATTTTCGTTGGTTAAAATCTTAATCACAAGATTAATTCAGTTCTTATATGAAATGTAATCCACAGATTAAATAACCCAACAACTTATGTAGATCAACTGGAGTTCAACCAAAGTAAACGTTGTTAAACCTCGGTTAATGTTCCTAAAATAGTTGTCAAGATTAAAATATTAATCCCCTGATTAAATCACTTGTAAAAATTGGCCTTAACATATTAAAAACATTTTCTTTCAACTAGAAGGCACATCTTTTCCCACTGTACTTAAGCTCTGACAGTCAGTCAGACGAATTATGGCGGCGGCAACGGCAATAGCCGGTGAAAAACTGACAGGGTGGCGGCTATTAACACAGAAAAATAAAATTAACAAATAAAAAAAAAAAAATAACACTATTGTATGTTAATTGTGTGATTTAATCGCGGGGCGAACAAATTTATTCTGTTTTTATTTTTTCTTCTGTTGTTTTGTTGTATTTTATTATTGCGAGAAAAGGCAGAAAACTAATAACGCAATTAATTAGCTAGAATGTTTTTGATGGCAATGTTTATAAATATGTACATAAAATACAAATATATATGTATATATCTTGTAGAGAGGTAGGTTTTTTTAGGTATAGAAATAAAAATTTATGATTACGAATGGATTTGAGAAGCTACAAAATTAAAAAAAAAAAAGGAATAAATTCAAAGAGTCATTAAGGCTAAGCGAGTGGTAATTAAGCTGGGACAAGGTTAGCATGTTAAACTGTCGGACTTAATTAAGTTAACTGACTTAATGCGAAAAGATGTATGTGTTGTGTATATACCTACATAATAATAATATACTTAATTATTCAAATGTGATAATATTATACTGTAGAGTTTTGTTGAATACCAAAAGAGCTTTAGTTTTTATTTTGTCAATGAAATTTATGATTGTCATAAAGTTTCATGGAGTTAGACTGAAAAATTAAAAAAAAAAAAAATACAAAATTAAGCCAATAAATTGAGATCAAGTAAATTTTTCCATAACAAAGAAGAAGTAGTAAGATAATAGGTAAGAGTTTTGTTTAAAGTTTGTCATCATCTTTTGCCTTGACGCTAGACGTGAAGATAAATAAAAACTATACCTTTACCTACCTGAGTGCTTTTTTAAGCCACATACATATTTATAAAGGTAAATATATTTTACCCGCCACTGATGTTAAACAAAAAATGTTTATATTTACAGAAATAAACGTAAATACAAATGTATATCTTGGGTAAATTAAGTTTTAATGGAATTTTTTTTGAAATTTCGTTGTCTTTCCACTTAATCCTATTTTAAAATGGGTTAACGAAGGCATAAATGTTTCTTCATAAAAAGTTTCCAATTTTGAATAGCTCTCTATTTGGTCAATTGTTACTTTTGGAGCTGTCATCTTGTGACATTTTAAAACTATGTCATTACTTATTATACATTGAAACACCACACTTTAAAACTCATTGAAATTGTTAAAATTCACCACAAAAATGGTGAGAATTTATTTGTAATGATTTTGTATGTTCGGAATAAAAAGATATCAATGTTAATGGCTTAGTGTCACATATGCAACGAATCAATCGCAATTTTGCCAGAAAAGTTCTTGAACGTGGTTATTTCTGGAAGATTCGATCACAATTCGACACCGAGATGTTCTGATATAACACCTTTAGACTTTTTTCTTTATAAAAATTCCTTCTCAGGCTCAAAATGATGAAGCAATGTTTCATCCCCAGTGACAATTTGGGCAGTAAATTCATCTCTCTTTCCATTAAAGAGATTCAAAAGCTCACGAGAAGACTTTACTCGCTGTCGCTTCTGAACAGCTGAAAGCTGTTTTCTGCACCAATCTTGCACTGTACTTAGACATGCCAAGATGGTCATACAGAATATTAAAAATGGTTGTAGGTGATAGGTACTCCAACCATTTCTGCAAGTTGTTTCTTCTTAAGTCGAGAATCTTCCAAAATAAGTTTCTCGACTTTTCTGACGATGTCTGAGGAAGTTGCCTCAATCGGTCGGCCCAAGAGGGATCTTATTCTATGGACTCTCTACCTTGTTTAAAAAGACTATGCCACTTGTAAATCATTGTTTTCCCAAGGCAGGAGTCCCCGTAAATAGCTGACATCTCTTTCAAAATGATCTGAGGAGATTTGCCTTGCTTAGTCAAGAACTTTATCACTGCCCGAAACTCATTTTTGTCCATTATTAATTTTTCTCTCAGATTGATTGACTTGCTCACTCAGCAAAAGCTCAAACACTAATCACCTGATTTGAACCAAGCTCGGCATTAATTTCCCTAATAAATGTCCAAACAATTTGAGGTCCAAAAATGACCCCCAGGGCTGCTCCAAATGCTCCATTCCACGAACTTTTTGACCCACCCTCGTATATTATATTAACCAAAAGAAACACACAATTTAAAATACCATCCCCGCTTTCACATGAATACAAATACAATCTTTATGCAATGGCATGCCATCAGGTTTACATTTAAGTCCTTTTTTCTTTACTACATAATTTTATTATGAAAATTAAAGTGAAATCACTTACGATCTTGTAAGTTCAAGTAATTATTTCTGTTTTTAAGCAATTCTGTTTACTAGAACGAACTCACTCGTGAAAATTAAAGTGTCATACAGAGACATAAGTGTGACAGCTGTCAAATATGTATTTTTGGATTCTGAAGTACATCCATTCTTCCTGTTTTTCACCACAGCGTTCATAAAACTCGTCTTTACTCAATATTCATTATTTGTTTAAACTCAGTGAAATGTGCAAAAATGTTCAAAGCATTGTGTAATATATTTCTTAAGAAAATCGTTTTTACAGTTAAGTCCTTACGTATACAAAAAAAAAATAAAACCTATTCATGTTCATTGAGCCATAAAAGAAAGAACAAAAATACGTGATACAATGACGTATCAAAATGTTTCACTTTTTTTTCTTTTTTGGCGATAGGTAGGTAAGGTAGTTTTACCTACTTACGATCAAAAACCACATAGCTCATATCAAACAAAACTTAACGCTATATAGGTACCTAAATTTTCCTGTTGCAATTCAAAAGTCGTAAAAAAAATCAAAAAAATAAAAATCACCAGAGTCGTAAACCTTCATATGCTCCGATTTTGTTAAACTTCTTTGTTGTTTATTTTTTTACGACAGGCCTTAAAAAAAAAACAACAACAGAGGTCTTGAATAAAAAACAACGTCGTAAAATTTTAATTTATTTATTCTACCTTCATAAATATCTATAGGTATCTACTACCCAAAAAAAAAAAACAACAACAACAAAAACGATGATTGTTAACTACCACGTTTCATCTCTACAAAAGATTACATAACTCATAAAATAACAGAAAAAAGATACAAACAGTTAACGACTTAATAAACTCAGAAAAATGCAAAAAAAAAATAATAATAATAATAATATTGCGATGAAGCAAAAGACGAAGAAGGTTTTGGTTGGATGAGGATGGAACATGAGACCTCCAAATAAATGCGAGGACACAGGATAAAAACCATACAGTAGCACTTTTGTATATTTTATACTACCTATATATGAAGCTTGAGGGTTTCTTTTCTTTTACGTTTTTTTTTTCTCTGACTTGTTTCAACAAAATACCAATAAAATTACATTTATTGCTCATGAATATTTGATAGACTACTCACTCGTATATCCATTGGCAGCAGCAGCAACAGCGGGGAGGGTATGTTAACTTTCTTTTGTGTTTTCAACTTTTTTTTTTCTTTTTCTGTTAATACACTCCCAATTTCCTCTATTGCCAAATCGATTGAGCGTCTTTAAGTCTCTCTTAAACAGTAGTAACATACTCCATAAGAAGCACCAGTAGCAGCGCACACCACACAGCACACATCAATCAAAATTCAGAACACAGAAAAATTGTTTTTATATTTATTATTAATGGCAGCCAGTTAACGCAAAGACTTTTAGTATATATAATATATGCCATCAGGTCTGGAGTTTTATAAAAGTTTTGTTTTAAGGCTCTTTTGTTGCAAATATAACGACACGAGTTAAGTTAAATCCCTGTTTTTTTTTCAAAAGGAAATAACATCCACAAGCTACAGAATTGGCATTAACACCGCGATTTGTCTAATTTTTGGTTGTCATTTTAAAAATACAAAATCCCATGAGGATTCTGGGACATAATGGAAAAAAGTGGGAAATAAAACCCCCTTGAAGGGTTTTTACGGTGCAATGCGAAATAACACCCACAAAAATAACTCTCTTGGTCTTGTGGTCAAAATAAAGCAAGAAAAACATCAGTCTACTATTTTCCCTTCTAAATTGGTAAAAGGACCCCAACTAATTACTTGCAGAAAAAAAAGCAAATGTTCCAATTTCGTAAATATGACTAATATTTAGGGAAATAACATCTACATGTCATATTTTCAACAAAATAAAAGTAACACGTGATCTATTTCTAACTTTTTCTAGTAGAAATAAGAGTTTTATAAAAGCTTTGTTTTAAGGCTCTTTTGTTGCAAAAATAACAACACGAGTAAAGCTATAACATCCACTTAAGTAAATTCCCAGTTTTTCTTCAAAAGGAAATAACATCCACAAGCAACAGAATTTGCATTAACACCCCGATTTGTCTAATTTTTTGTTGTCATTTTAAAAATACAAAATCCCTTGTGGATTTTGGGACACAATGGGAAATAAAACCCCTTTGAAGGGTTTTTACGGTGCAATGCGAAATAACACCCACAAAAATAACTCTCTTGGTCTTGTGGTCAAAATAAAGCAAGAAAAACGTCAGTCTACTATTTTCCCCTCTAAATTGATGAAAAGACCCCAAGTCATTTCTTGCAAATGCTCCAATGTCGAAAATTTTAATAATATTTTGGGAAATAACATCCACATGTCTTATTTTCAGCAAATTAAAAGTAACACGTGATGTAATTTTACCTTTTTCAAATAGAAATAAAAATTGATATTAATTTCAGAATTTTTAAGGTTTTCCAGCCCTATTTTTGGTTTTATCATTCCACTAAAGTGTAATACGTGTAACTTGAGTTTATTGTTTAAATACAGTATTCAAAACAACAACATTCATTTTTAAAATTACACACAAAATGCCGCAAACAAAAAGTGGCGCCCAATGCAAAACCCGTCTTTTCTTTAAATAACTCTTCAGATTGATCTTTAGTTAGTTAAATGTTTTTCTATTTCTCACAACTTCATTTATACGCCCTAAAACATATTTTCTTCAAACTAAATACGCCCCTGTGTTGCAAGAACAATATAATCCTCCTCCCCCCCAAAAAAAAGAACTTAACGTAAGGAAAACGTTGATTTTCAATGACGAAAAAAAGGAAATCTGTCTATTACAGTAACGCGTAAATAAAAAAGGAAGTTGCGGAGTGAGGTATAAGGCATGTGGAAGAAACGCGAATAAGAAACCGCCCAAGGCCCTACGACGACGAAGACGCACGATGAGTATCTATATATTCCGTCACCATCACGTCCCCGTCACCGTTTTTTTTGCGTTGTGTGTCTTCTTTTCGCGTCGTCGTTTTATAAAAATAAAAACAGACATGGAAGAAGCGGAAGGAAGTTCTAAAACGCAGCATACTATAATAATAAAAGCAGCATTTTATTTTCTATTCTTGATTCTCCCTCATTTTGAATGAAAAAGAAAAAAAAAACAGGAACAATCAATTGGCTTTAAGCCAGAGGGTAAAACAACCACGATCTCTTCTCCCTCCTCCCCGTTCGTCGTCGGCAACAACTAACTCACAATAATAATAATTATTTAAAGCAGATTTCCTCATTTAAATTCAATCATCACATTTATTTAAGCAAACAGTAAAAACAAAAATATTAAAAAAAAAAAAAGAAGAGAAACAAGATTGACGGTTTTAGTGAGGCTTGAAATGGGGCGCTACATACAAAAACTTTAAATGAATTTTTATCATTTAAAAAATAATTTTTTTTTTTTTTTTTGAAAATTTAACGACGATTTGCATAATTCATGTCTCGTGGTTTTGTGTAATTAGTTGCGTTAATTAGCTACAAAACTAATTTATTTTTGGTTATTTATCATTTGACAAATTTACCCCATTCCCGTATTTTTAACCCCCTGGGGTATTTACATTAAACATATATACGAATCTATATTAGTTTTTATGAGTTTTAATGAATTTAATAATTAATTTCAAATTTCAATACTTCCTGCCGACAACGAACGGAAAAAACATATAATACAAAACAACAACACACAACAAAACACGCGTACTAAAAATAATATAAATAAATCAAACGAAGCGGAATGCTTCAATTTGTTTATATTTATCTTCTTTTATTTTTTTGTTAATTTTAATTTTTATTTGATTTGATTTTCGTGTGTTTTTTTTTATTATGTTCATTTTGTTTTAACAGTGAAATAATTAAATTTGAATTATGACCTCGTTGTATAAATTTTTGTGTGATGTGTGTTTTAAAATATATTCTACATATTATACCTACTATAAATGATATTATAACATAAAATTGAAAGCAAAACAATCTGGATAGAAAACAAACAGGTATAATAAAAAAATGAATAAAAATTCGTTTTTTGATCATTTGATTAACAATTCAAAATAAATTGCCATTTAAATTACATTTGATTGCAGCTTGAAGGCAAAGTATGCCATGATGATGGTTATTTGAATTTATATTATTATAATTAAAACATATAAATATTATAGGAAAATGTTTTTTTTTTGTTTTCTTTTTAATATTATTTGTTAAATGTTTATCGTATAATATATTATATTTGTTGGCTCACCCGGAGGTGGTTAAATAAACGAGATATTTTTTTTTGGTTTTGGGGAATTGGATGAATGAGCATTAGTGGAGGTTGAATTAATTATGTACCTTTTTTATTTATAGGAGGTATAGATTTAAAGTATAGATTTTATGGGTTTTATTTATAATGGAATATTCATAATGGGAGAAAGTTTTGTTGTATGATTAGTGGTTTGATTTGATTTCAGAAGACAAAAGACTTACATACTTCAAAATTCAAATGTGAAAGCGTGTTAAGCACCAATTAAAATTTACAAAAAATAAAATTAGTTAAGAAGAAATTACTGAGCTGTCAAAAGCTGTGATATTCTTATTGGGGAAATAAATTTTAAACAAATATATTTAAATGTTTTTCAATGGGTGCGGGTAGATTTTGGCACCCCGTGGCGGCCATTTTGTTTTAGTGACATCTGTCAAATCTTGTTCATTATTCAGTTATTCATGCCAAATTATCATGGCAAGTTACACGATTGAACGGCATGTTCTTCTTTTTTTTGTTGTTTATATTGTGCGTGCACTAAAGGGGTTATGAATACCCTTATAATGATAAAACACAGTGCGAGCAATTAGGAAAGGAGGATAGGATTAGAAAGGAAAAACCGATGCACATTGGTTTTGAATGTCTGCACACTGTTATGAGTGGGAAATATTGAGCCTGGTAAAGCATTCCACATTCGTGTAGTGCGGCTAAAGAAAGAATTTCTGTACTTAACGGTACGTCCGAAATTGGGCTAAAGGGTAAACTGATAGGCATTCCTAGCAGTACGGGTATTACGGTTGAATTGTTTTAAATTGTTCAAATGATAAAGTTTTATTATCAAAATGAGTGTTCGTTAACGCAAACGTTGCGCGTGGTGGCCCTTCACAGTCGACTCTTCAACGTTCAACGTGTCCAAATTTGAGACGACCGGTTCAGTAAACAATCAGCCAACACCCGTATGTTCAAGTTCACCAGGTGATAATACAGGGTTGGGGTCAAAATCCCGAAAATCAAAATCTCGAAAGCCCGAAAACCCAAAATCCCGAAAACCCACAATCCCGAAAACCCAAAATCCCGAAATCGAAATCCCGAAAAATTATATAAAATGAAAAATTTTTCATTTTATATAATTTTTCGGGTTCGAAATGCTTTGCAAAAGCATAATAGCATCAAATCAAACTGTTTTTTTTATATAAGATCGGGAATTGCAAAGACAACCTACAAATTTGTGCAAATTTTTCATTTTATATAATTTTTCGGGATTTCCATTTCGAAATGCTTTGCAAAAACATAATAGCATCAAATCAAACTGTTTTTTATATAAGATCGGGAATTGCAAAAATAAATATCAGAAATTTAAGAAAATTTCTGGATTTTGGCCATTCGGGATTTTGGATTTTTTGGATTTGGGTTTTCGAGATTGTGGGTTTTCGGGATTTTGGGTTTTCAGAATTTTGGGTTTTCGGGATTTTGGGTTTTCGGGATTGTGGGTTTTCGGGATTTTGATTTTCGGGATTATGTCCGTCTACCGATAATACATCCTCAAAAAGTTACCGTTTGGTGCAGCCGGCGTAATTGGTCCGTACTTTTTTTAAAACAACGTTAGTGAGGCGGTCAACGTCAACAGCTAGCGCTACATAACGATGATAACTAATTTCTTATGGCCCAAATTGAACCATATGGACCTAGACGACATGTGGTTCCAGCATGACGGGCGCGGCGCTACGTGCCACAGCAAACGCCATGATTGACATTTTGCATGAACGATTTGAGGCTTAGGTTATCTCTCGCAGGGGTGATGTGAATTGGCCACCAAGGTCATACGATTTGACCCCGCTAGACTTTTTCCTGTGGGGTTTCTTGAAGTCGCAAGTCAATGCAAATAAACCACAATCGACCGATGCCCTAAAGGCGACCATAACACAAGCCATCGCTTAAATTCAGCCAGATCTATGCGGAAGAGTCATTGAAAATTAGACCACTCGGATCCGTGCCACCGTAAAAAGCCGAGGCGAGCATTTGAATGATGTCATGTTCCACACTTAATGGCATACATGCCCCTTTCAAATAAAAAAAATAATTTTGTTAATACCTCACAGACAGCTTGTTTTATTCCATTTCAAGATTTACCCCCCCCCCTTATTGAAAAGCCCTTCATTTAGCAGCTTCATAAGTGTTAAGAAAATTACTTATGGATTTTTTCTAATGGATTAAATAAATCAATTTATTCATGATCTAGATCTGTCAAAACACAAATTTCTCCAGTTTTTGTTTTCCATGGGGCGAAATAAATTGATTTATTTTTCTGAATTTTTCGGCAGATAAACAAAAAAAAACAATTCCATTGGCCCCGAAAAAAAAATCAATTTTTTAAGGAAATCTGAATTTACCCATGGAAAACTCCATAACTTTTCTTAATTTGAAATCCTTTGTTAACTAATAAAATATGATGCATCTAAACACGTCTAATCCATAACAGTTCGTTTAAAAAAAGTAATCAAACAAACCTAAATCTGTTAACTGTCACTATATTTGAAATGTCAAACTCAGAATTCACATGGATTTAGCAAATTAATGAAAGTAGCATTTATTTCGAAATTTAGTAAGTTAAATAAAATCTTAAGAATTATATTTTAAAATTATCGATTTCTTCTTATTTATTTAGAAATTCACTCAAATAACTTAAACATTTAAAAAATTCGATTAAAATTTTGGGCAGTTGTCTTAATTGATGAACATTTTTGACAACTATTTCCAATAAAGATATTGAAGAGTTTTTGCTTTTGAATCTGACATCTTTTGACATTTGACAGTTAAAATCTACGTCATTACTACAAAAATACATACATATGTACATGATTAAAAATTCATTACAATAATGATGATGAAGTTTGATCACACCTTCTCGTCCGGTAATGATAAAATTTCTAGAAAAATTTGGGATATTGAAAAATGTAGTGATGTTAAGAATCGAAACAGTGTGTGTCGCTCAAGAACACAACTGAGAATAATACTGCTGTAGTGGGTAATTTTACCAAAAAACCCGGTTTTACGATTTCTTCATGATCTTTAGAATTTTGCGTTCCCCTAACTACGTAGGTACAGATTAAAATTTTAATGTTTTTAAAAATTAGTTGACACAAGAATTCAAGCCCTTCGATCATCAGCAATGCTGTAATTTCTCTGACTGGTTCCTTGAAATAAATCAAAATAATCCATGTTTTCATCGAAAAATCATTTTCAGTGATGAGACTCATCTTTACCTCGGAGAAAATGTATTGCATTTGAGTCTCGGAAAATTGCTACGTTCAAGAAAAAGTTTCCTGACAGTGTTATTTCCACGAAGCAATGATCACAATTCCACGAGATCTTTGTCATTTCCCAAACTTATATCTTATACCGTTGCTCCACATTCAATTAAAGTCCTTCAAGATGAACTTCGTGAAGTTATCAAAGGCATAAATGTGAGAATTGGTCGTGACAAATTTCGTGTGCTGCAATTGTAGGCTTGTCGGTTATTTAGTTGACATCGTTCTTCATTGCTGATTGCATACCTTAACCCTTTGCAATTTATTTAATTGACATCGCTTTTCATTTTTAATTGCATACATTACAAAAAATGCTCCTTTTCTTTGAATATCAAACTTAAACTTTTTATTGCATTGAAATTCAACCACAACTTTCATGCTTCACAAATCAACTCCTCAAGCCTGTAGTAGATAACTTAGATTACTTAAGCGCATTCACTCATATCCCTTTTTCATATGGAAATTGAAATCATTGATATACACAGCTTTCCAACAATTTCTAAAGGAGAACAGCCTTCCTGGCCTCTGTTCTTCAGATTCTTCGGTTACTAAGTTAAATCACCTAATGCAAAAACTACACTTCTGTGACTAATATTATCCGACTCAAGTGCACTTTACTCCAGTCAGTGTGCTTTATTGAACAGAAGTTTCTCTACACTGCTACTATGCATTCCACCAGCATTTCGTGTAAAACAGAACTCTTGCGAAACATTAATTTCAATCACCGTGTTTCCAGATTAATTCTCATACATTTTTTGTAAATTTGTTATTTTCCTCATATCAACCAAAAAAAAAAAAACAATCAAAAAATACCTTCGTTGCTCTCTCTCATGAACACAAATAAATTCTTTTCTACATTCTACAATGGCATACCACCAGGTTCCCATATTAGTCCCTTTATCTTTTCTACTTAATATATATAAGAAAATTAGCGTGCAACCACTTAGAATCTTTAAACTCTAAGCAATGAATTCTGTTCTTAAGCAGTTCTGTATGTACCACAATATATTCGAGGTGCATATATGTACTTACATACATACATATATCTGAGATTCCTTTCAGCTTCTGCAATTCTTTTTATAAAAATAAAATACAAAAGTAAAAAAACATAACATAACCTAACCAAAACAAAAAAAAGTCCACCAAAACCATTGGTATGCATTACTCCAACTCTCTTCGTTTTCGTAGTTGCAGTCTTCTACGTCGCTTGGTCTGTTGAAGCGACGACGGCGACGGACATAGCACTGCTACTTCTGCTCCTGCTGCTGGTTCCTGGTGCTGCTGCTCACCGATGCAATCAGTAAGCATACATATTTAAACAGCATATTTTACATCAACCGATTTGGGATTCCGGCGATTTGCAAATGGAAATGTTCACAACATGGCTCCAGAGGGAAACCGGTGAGGGCGGTGCGGTTCGGTGTCGACTGTGCAGGGTGATGCATGCGATGCTATGTGATGATCCCGCAGAGGAAAGAAGCGAAAAGATGCCACAAAAAAATTGCCTTTCCCGCTGGCAATATAACAACTCCTTAGTATGCGCCAAGTAGAACCGACCGCACCAAGCCAGGAAGAGCTCCACAAGTTAATGCAGCACTACTTGCTGGAGTTGGAGTAGTGAAGTGAAATATAGGAACGAAAAAAGCAAAGGAACCAAAAAACGAACACAGAACTGAAATTGAGTGCCAGGCTTGGGAAGAAGGATGCATCGTCGTCGTCGTCGTTGTTGGCCTTTTTTTTGGTACCAACTTTTTTTTCTTTTCATCTCGCAAACTTGTTCAAAAAGCTGAAGTTGACAAATTTAAATTCAAACCTGGTTCCTTTGTCATTGTCTGTCGGGTTTTCTCTTTTTTGTGCCTGTTGGGTTTGAGTTCGGGTTTGTTCTTCCTTATTTTGATTATATATCCTTTTTTGCATGCACACACGCCTTGACAATGTGTTGAAAGAATGTGCTGCTTCTGCCTTTGGAATGAATGTTGAAGATATATGACACAACGACAACAAGCGACGAGCTACAACGACAACGACGACGACGACGATGACTCCAGTCTCCAGACTCCACAAAACATCAGCAATTTCAAAAAGATCGAAATCGTATACATGAAGAGAGAGAGAGAGAGATTGCAGAAGGACCATTAAGTTAAAACAAACCAGCACGAAAAAAAGGAATTCGAATTCGTTTCATATGGATTTCATTTTTCTTTTTTGGTTTATTTCTCGAGACATATCAACCGAACTGAACTGATTCTGCAGTCCAGGACAAGGACTGTGATGTTCACACAGGGAACACACAAAAAAAAAATAAGAAGATTGTAGAGCAAAATTGCTCCGAGCACATGTATGATGATGATGATGATGATGATGATGAGGAATTGTATCTCGATATAGCGCCAAATTAAAAAAGAAAAGAACACACATCCCAGATCTGACAACGAGAACATAACGACGACGACAAGCGACGCAGACGACAACGACGCCGAACGACCGACGACGCAACGATGACGTAGTCGGACAGCAAAAAGGATGCCAAGGAGTGAATAAATATATTTCAGCAAGAAGCCGAGACTTCTCACTATGGAATTTGCACCAAGCAAGGAGTTAGCATGTATAAAGGAAGCTATACACTACACAAGTATCTCTGGAGAAGAGTGTATCTTTGGTGACAACATAAATAAGGCACACATTCTGAATCTAGATGTATGAGAGGTTCGTCGGATGGATGCAAAGAGGGCAGGGAGGGTGTTTGGCGATGTGATATTGCTCTTGGTGCATCACCACCTCGTTTCGTTTATAACTTTCAACCTGTGAGGAGTTGTGTTGTTGTCGTCCGTCATGATGTGTGTTTTCTGGAGTGAAGAAGTTGATGCGAGCGACGACAACTTCCTTAAGGCAGAACCGCCACCGCGTACGCCATTGCCACTCTAAACGAAAATACGCTGTACATATACCACGTTGTCATCGGTCGTCGTTCGTCGCGCCTTGCCACCACCACCGTGCCGCTGGCTGTCGCTGCCGCCTGTGAAGACAAAGAATGACAAGCACTTGAATTGGGATTGGGATTGGGCCATAGTTGGTGGCTGATGGCTGCTGTTGCTGCTTCCAAGCTTGACAAACAGCGAAACAGCGGAAGAATGTTATTTGTGAATTATTTTACTCACGTCCTATTGCCCTTTTTGTGTTTCTTTTTTTTTTCTGCTGCTGTTGCTGTTGCTGCTTCTTCACAAGCATATCCAACGACAAACCATTCAGGGACAATCTCACACAAATGTTCAGACAAAAAAAAGAAGACACAAGAGTATCTGATGGCTTCTGGGACTAAAATTGGACTACACCAGGATTGGTTTGGAAGAAAAGATATAAAACAGAATTGGATAGTATCAGCACACTCATGTTCACAAGAAGAGTGTCCAAACTTGTATTTAGTGTTTTTTTTTTCCTTTGTACATTCCGATGCAGTTGATTATTCCTTTTTTTGTCTTCGATATTTTTTTTTTGTTGAGCTGGTATTTTCGGAATTTGCGATGACAAGTGATATCCTTTTAGCAAGAGAATTGTTACCATATCCGAAGAGAAGAATATATCACTGATATATGGAATAGTTGCTGGTCGTTTTTTGTTGTTGTTTTTGATTGTTTGTATCGATGCTGCTGCATGGTGGCTGAATTAGTTTTGTCATGTCATTTTATTTGTTCTTTGGGTGGTATGTATGTCCATCACTATTGAAGTTTTTTTTTATTTTGTCATAACACTCGTTGGACATTGTTGTTGGAAGAAGTTTTTCGTAATGATTGACAAAATGATGATCTGCTACTAAGCTGTATCTTCAACTTCTTCAATTTCTGTGTCTTAGTTTTTGACTCGTTTTTTCAATTCCTGTTTTCTTCTTCTTCTTGCTTATCTTTTTCCAATTTTCAAAGAATGCTGACCTTCTACTTAGCTTTATCTTCAATTTCTGTGTCTTAGTTTTTGACTCGTTTTTTTCAATTCCTGTTTTCTTCTTCTTCGACTTCTTCTTCTTCTTCCTCCTCTTCTTCTTCTTCTTCTTCTTCTTCTTCTTCTTCTTCTTCTTCTTCCTCCTCTTCTTCTTCTTCTTCTTCTTCTTCTTATTATTATTATTATTCTTCTTCTTCTTATTCTTCTTCTTATTATTATTATTCTTCTTCTTCTTCTTATACTTCTTCTTCTTCTTGCTTATCTTCTTCCTTTTTTCGAATTAGTTTTACTATTCTTCGTTTTTTTTCTATTTTTTGAATCTTCATTATCTACTTTTTTAAGTTTGTTCTTCTGTTTCAGCATATATTCGTCATCATTCTCAGTAACTTTTTTCGCCTTGCTTTTTTTTTGCTGCATTCTTGGTTTAATCCTCTATTCCACCTTATCATTTAGTTTCTTCGACTTCTTATTGTGTTTTCTCTTCCATCTCAAAATTTCAAAGCTTTTCTTTTGTATGCTTCATCTTACTTGATACAGATGCTTACTCTTCACTTTCTAAGAAAAGCTTTTCTTTTTGTGCTTTATCTAACTTGATACAAATGCTTACTCTTCACTTTCTAAGATAATTCTGTTCTACACCTACGGTCAGGTCATATTTATATTATTAGATTTTATTTGAATTCTCTGTTGAACAGAATAGTAAACAGCTTTCACAAAATATTAAAAGTAGAGGTGCTAACATTCAACCTTGTGGTACACCACCAACCAACGACATTCATTCCTCAATCTCCACTTAATTTTATTTAAGTGCTTAAGTGTTTGAAAGGAAAAGGAAACCAGTTAAAAATAAATCATATATGTAGAGTAAATATAATGTAGTATCACTTTTCGTTTACAATAATTACACGCGTCACATTATCCTAACCATTATTATTTCTATACTACACTTTACACAGATACATATAGTTCTTGTTTATTTAACACAGCAACAGTCAAGTCTCGTATAATATATACAGGAACTTCTATAAAACTTAAGAGGATTATTATTTTCAAATTGAATTTCCTTTTTCCGCTTGGATTTTTTTTTTTTATTTTATTTGTTGTTTTAGTTTTTGTTTTTTATTTTCTACTGGCAAAGCGAACAAAACCAAGAAGCTCATGGTTGTCTTTGCTCCTTGCATGCCAAAAGCATTTAAGTCCTTTTCCGTCTTCATTATTTTACTTTGTCTGTATAAAAGTCTATATTTTTGTTGTTTTGTTTTTGTTTTTCAAGCATAAATATACTCCTGCTGTGGCTAAATTATATACACTCTATATCTCCCTAGCTGCTACTTGGTTATTCGATAGAGAAATAGTAGAGAATGTAGGTGTTGTGGAGAGTTGGGGGAGGGGGGTTGAAAAAAGGACTTTAAAATGCTCACCAGAACTATTTGTTATGTATACACTTCAGCAGGAAGATATCCATTGCGACAGGCAAGGACTATGTTGTGTAGTACGTGAAACTCGACGACCAAGAAGAAGAAAAACCAACAGCACCAACGAATACAACCGACGTTAAGATACATCCTGGATATACCAAACAATAGAAGGGATGAGTGCGCCCAATAGAAAGAAAGAGTAATACAGTCTTGAGCAATAATATTCGTCTAATTTTTTCTTTTAAACAAATAAAAACCAACTGTTACTAAAGAAACAGTGCTGCCAACTTAAAGTAAACAAAACTGCAGTTGTCAAAAAGCTATTTTGATTTTGTGGCATACGAACCTTCAAGTAAGCAATCTATTCATTTTACTGGCTTTGGTCAGATTTGACAGATACAAAAGTCATTTTGTGTCAAAAACAAAAATGTTTTGGTTGTTGTATTTAAAATACTTTTGGACAACACTGTGGAATACTATTTTATACTGGGGGGTATCCTCCTATATATCGCTGTGTATTGTTACAAAGCCTGAAGAAGAAGAAGTTTATTCCTTTTCTCTGTGATATCAATTTATATTCCAAACGGGAACTCAAGTTAAAGTACCATCAGGATAAATTATTTAATAACACGGAGCGCGGATCTTGGTTGTTCGTTGTTCGTTTATTTTTTTGTTGCTGTCTTCTTCCTGTTCTCCTCTCTCTTCTGCATAAAATCTATAGACGTACAATTGTGATGTCTGCTGCTATTTTATGGTGCTGATCCTAATACCAGAGTTCTGATGGTGTTGCAGCATATCCTTGTGAATCCTTTTGTCTCTATATATACATTATACAAGTATAGGGAGGGATTTTGCTATTTTCATTTCTATATCTCTTCACTGAGAGTTTAGTTTTCCATAGAGTATGTGCTTCGCATCATTAACACGGACAACATTTCCGGTGGAGTTTCCTTCCGTCTGGGTTTTGTATAAATATATATATATCTATGTGTTGTGTATATTTAAGCACATATACATACAATATCTTTGCAAATGGCGGCGGCGGTGATGACGACAACAAAAATGACTATATACCGACCGAAGAACGACCGTCACGGCTTTTGAGCTTTTGTGTTTGTTTTCGCCTTAAAATGTGCTAAAATGTTGTGATGTATGAGGATAAAAGAACAAACGTATAAGATAATATGCGGGTTTATAAGAGTAAAATATACTGGGAATGGAAACAGGGTTGAATTTTCTGACATCTCCCAGAGTAACGATTGTATGTCAGTTTGCTGTCACCGGAATTCTAAATGCACTTATGTGTTGTGTATACGAGTATCCTACGACACCGTGACGGACGGAACGCGGAAATTCAACAGAGCGTGCTAAACGGTTAAATGGGCGGATAAAGATGTTCACTTTGTTTTAGTTTTTTTTTTTTTTAGTTTCTTGTTTTATTTTTCGTCTTCGTTCAGGAATAGGGCAAAAAGTGACAGTAAAAGAGGATATGTCTGTTTTTGAAAAGAAAATTCAAGATGGCGAAAGAAAAACAGTAAATAAATGTAAAGAATATTTCAAAATGTCATATTTATATTATACCAGATTGTTTTTCATATATGTGACATTTAAGAATTAGTTTTGACAGTTGGGATAGTTCAGATTTTGGTTTTGTTCAAAAATTAAGTTTATTTTTAAAAAAACCAACGCGTTATTTTCCGTTATTTTTTTATCATTAGCCTTTTTCTATTATCTTATTACTCATTGAATATTTCACTAACAATAGTTTTTTTTCTTTTTTTTTCAGGTATGTTTCTTTAAATTTTTAAATTCAAAAATAAAACAGTGGGTAAGTCATTGATATTAATCCTCGATTCGGATACATCAACAATCTTAGTTCGAAGTTCTGTAAAATTAATACAAAAAAATGGGATTTCACAGATGGCATTTGCGAAGTAAACAAACAGGCCTAAAATATTATAGGGAAAAGTGAAGAAGTAAAATATGAAGAAAAAAAAACACATTTTATATCAGTACATTTCGTACTTATAGAACAGTTTTTCAAACATCAAAAATTCTTATTTGATTTGAACTATCTCCTTAGAGGAAATATTATATATATTTGAATGACAGCTCGTCAACTTTTATTTATATATTAACAGTCCAAACACAAAGCTCAAACCATTACCAAGCAATATTTTTTGATTCATATAACATCCCCGTTAATAGACAACAAACTTCAACTTCATTTTTAACAGAGCATTCAAACAGAGATGACAGCGAGTTCGAACTTCAATTGAAACCCGTTCAAACTTGCCCATGTAAACCTTAACCCATTAAACTACGAATGAGTGCTATTACCTAATTTTAATAAAAATAATACAAATTTAAGATCAAATAATTTCCTTTCTTACTAAAGATATCAAAGTGGATATATTTAATTATTGTGACACTGGCACATACCAATAAAAATACCAAAGAGAAAGAAATTTCTCTAAATAAAATAAAAATAAAAATCTTTTGAACTTCTCTCATTAACTCGTGATTTTACGTGCTATAATAATTTTTCCTGTGACAGCATTCCGCAAATATCATCACACATTAAATAAAAATAATATTTATTGTCAAACACTGTGGGTTCATTTAGTTTTTCTAACGACGCGTTTGGTAAATGTCACTTCAACGCTGTCATACTTCTTCTTCGCCTCTCATTTATATTTTCCCTTGTGTTGTGTTTTGCTTGTTTGTGTGTGACGCGCTATAATACTGGCATGCTGATTGCCGCGCGCCGCGTCTCGCTTTGTCGTCGTACCATTTGAATTTTCGTTGACATGTTTATTAAATAGAAAATCATGTTGAATGAAAATTAGCCAACAGCTGTGTTTTCTTGTGTTTTGTTGTAGGTATGACTATTTAGCGTGACAAGCACACTCGTCGCGTTCGTCGTCGTGTGACTTTTTGGCGTTTGTATTTTTTTCGAATTTCTATATTATTCTACACACCCCTCAACCAATCGCATTTTAACGCCCCACTTCTGTCATAAAATATAGCATTTAGTTTGAATTGTCATTTTCATTAATTGTTTGTCAAAAGTATTTTATTTTTATTTTTGTTTTCGTTTGAAAAATGTATATCAACAACACTCGTTCTTGTTATCGTCGTCTATGTCGTTGCCGTCACTGGCAAATGTGTGGATTTTTTTCCTTTATTGGTTATTTATTGCCTGTCATTAAAACACGCACAATTAATTGACTTAAAACAGAAACAAAATGTCAAAAAAATTGGGGATAAATATAAAGAAAATTGTTTATGAACCAAAATGAAATAAATGAAATATTTACAACTAATTTATTAACAAACTTAATCGAAACTAGCAGGAGGCTTGCGGAAGAAGAAAATTAAATTTGACACATGACAGATGACAGTTGTGAAGTGAGGGGGAGACAAATTAGAACATTGAATAATGTTATATCATACATACTTCATGTTGCACGAAACGAGTCAATATACATATAAGTTTAATGTTTTGATTGAAATAATAAAGAAATTAAAAATTAGGGGAAGGAAAATAGAGTAATGGGTGTTTTGTTTCTGGATTCGGATTTCTTGAACTTTAAATTGGAATCAAAATTTCGTAAGAATGTCTTTAAAAGTCAAACATTCGAAGTAAATACATTTGAATGTTATGTTGAACTTAGATCGCATAAGAATCACAGGTGTTATTCACAAATATGACAGCTGTCAAATCTTAACTCCCTATAATAGTGTTGCCATCATCGATTTAAAACACTCTTTTAAAGCTCATAATTCTTTTTTAGCAAGCAAAGTAAAAAAAATGCAAAATTTATAAATATGAATAAGAAAGCAGAAAGAAAATACAAACGCTATAAGGCAAAAAGTCAAAAAGATTGCGTACACTTAAGTGGATAAAAAGATCCTTGTTATGCCACTGAGAGGGTGAGGATACAAAAGTACACTACGTTCGTAGCTATAACAACAAGATATGTACCCATATGTATCTTCAATATATGACTGAAAACCTTCATGAAGAACTAGAGAGGACATTATTGTGTCGCCGTCGTCGTCGTCGTCTGTGCACTGTACCCAGTAAGTTCCAGAGGGATTTTTACTTCGCGTATAGCAGCATCGTTTCAACTTTTGTGTCCCTTGTGTTGTTGAGGTTGTGTTTTTTTTTTATATTGTATTTTTGTAAATGCTTTTGACTGCGTGACAGAGGATTAGAGTATAGAAAAGCAAAAGTAAAGTCAGCAAAAGACTCTCCTTTCTTGTCAAATTTCCTCCCTGGTTTAAGCCCTTTCCTTTGAGGACGACTATGTGAAGTTGTGTGAACAGTACATATAGGTATGTTAAAATCCTTGGAGTATGAAAAAGCATAGCAAAGGCTTTATAATCTCTTTGGAAGGCTTGTTTTCTTTTTTTATTTTGTTGTCAAGTGGTAGGCTATAAGTGGGATACAAAGTCACTTAGTGTGTACTCAATAGTACGTGCTCGTTCAATGCTTTTTATATGAACACATATTCGTAAAGGTTTGTTTTGCAGTCTTCAAATATACTCTTTTTGGTTGTGATTATTAAGTGGTATGAAGCTTCTATAGCATCGTTCCCGTTTCTCGTTCTTCTTTGTTCCTCGTCCCTTTTATATACGTTTTTATTTAACATCTTTTTTGGCATACTACACACACTTAAATTCAAAAGCCTGTTGAAATGGAAAATGTATTTGTTTTGTGTACGTTACACGCGCCTTGAATATAATTTCACATATGTTTACAAAACGAAAACTTGATTTGTAAATCCTTTTTCCTCAAAAGGACACACGGGAGCAAATTAAAAATTTAATAAAAGAGCATGTAATAGAGGTGTGTGTAACTACCGTAATAAATGTGTTAAAAAATGAAACACTTGAAAAAGAGGTATCAAGAGCTTTAGGGCAGAAAGGAATGCCAAACAAAATATTCAAAGAAAAAGGAAACAAAAAGGATATAAATAATTGAAGGGATTAAGATTCAAATTTGTCTAATTTTGACAAAACTTGACAATAAAAAATGAATCCTTAAATAAACTTTGAAAGTAATCTCAACCAAATTTCAACCTGTTTTTATTTCAACGTCAAGTTTGATATGACAGTTAATTGACTTACACGGACTTTCAGTTTGCGATTTGTGAAATGTCAAATCTAAACATAAATTGAAGAACAAAAGTTAGAAGACTTTTACACCAGTTTGAAAAAAAATTCCCTTAGATCTTAATTTTCAGCTGTCAATAAATGAAATGTCAAACTTAAACTTGCATCGAAATACAATACCTAACTATTTGACAGTTCAATTTGCTGATATCTGGAGAGTATGTTCAACCAAATTTTTTTGATAATCGAGTTTGGTTTGACAGTTCAAATTTATGGACAATGAATTACACTCAGTTCAGTTAAATTGCTTTGAAATACTTTAAAATTTTATTAAACTCAATTTCTAACTGCCAAATCAAAGAAATGTCAAATCTGAACTTGAATTCAAACCCACAAGTTCAATTGAACTTTTGAAGTTTGAAAAATTAAAATCCTTTTTAAACTTAATTTTCAACTGTCAAATAAATGAAATGTCAAACCCCAAAACTTGGATTAAAATACCATTTCTAACCAGCTGACAGTTGAAGCTGCTGATATTTGTCTTTTTTTGTGTCAAAATGTTGCCCGAGACGTCAGTGAAATGTAGTACCTGTTTTAAGATCTCTGAACTTATTTGCCATTAGCCAAAAAATGCACAACACCAATGCCCAAATGGACAATTTTTAAATTGCTTTAAGTTAGAACAATGACATTCTTTCAACATTCCACTGCGCCAACATCAAATTCCCACTTTTACCTCATGTGATTAAAAGATCAAATCAGATGCTCAATTAACAAACCAAAGAAAAACTATTATACACATTCTTGACGTCTATTTTTGGCAAAAACCATTCGTCTTTAATTAGAAATCAAATGCTAACGAGGTTAAAATGTTTTTGTTGATTTGTCCTTTTATCAACTTGATTTTGTAATAAAAAAAAAAAATAAACTAATAGAAAATAATTGATTTTTTAAAGAACGATCGTTGGTCGTTGTCGATTTGATGTCTAGAAACAAAAACTCGCTAATTATGCAGTTAAGTCATTCGTTTGTGTCATGCGGAAGATATTCTCTCTGGCTGCTTGAAGTCTGTGCTTCAATTTAAAAATTCAGTTTCGGCGAAATACGAAATTTGCAGTTTGTTGGCAAAAGATAGAACACTTTTCGAAAAGAAACCATTCGAAGTCTTGGCATTCAAGAAATTCTAAATTTAAATAGAAACTTCTTATAGGTACTACTTATTGCTCATATGCTGAAACAACGGATCGATTCAAAATAGAACTCAGCAGGAGAGCTAAAGAATTTATCACCGCGCTTCCACATTCAGCGTGTCGTTTGGCTAGCCAGCGCTTAATAATATAATAGAATATGTCATCATCATCACACACATAAAGACTGGCGACTCTATCGATTGCTGTTGCTTTAAGACAAACGTGATTCGAAAATCAAAGATGTTAAATAAATAAACTCGTACGTACCTATAAGACTTATGAAAGAAGTACAAAATAAATAGAAACCTAAGATAATTGAATGACAAATGGACAACATAGCTGTGCATATTTATTTGACCATAATCAGTGTTGACACATTATAACAAATGCACAGCACGATTGACAGTTCATTTCGAATTCGATGAGAGTTGTCAGTGTCAGCCACCACATACATCATTTGACAGTCAGCGTTTGTGTGTTGTTTGTGATGCGGTTAACACACAACGCAACGTTGCGTTGTCGTCGTTTGCCGTTGCCGTTGCCTTCGTGTCGTCGGTACTCATATCGCACGTTGGATCTTAAAATTCCAAATCGAGACATCCATCGTTGTCAATTCGAAGAAGGCAAAACATGTATTGCAAAGAACATTCATTCGAATCATGCCTAATTGCTACGTGAGTGAGTTATGTGAGTATGTGCGATACAACTCTATTGCGCGTTCCGTCCGCAGGCGTATAGCGATATATTTTCACCTTCGAATGCGCGGTAGAGGTAGGTTCGGTTTGTTTCGTTTCGAACAAGCAAGAGTGTAGCAAAATAAAAAAAAACGCATCACAAATATATCTAAATAACCTTTGCTTGAGCATTTAACCAATTTCGAAATTAATTAATGTGTGAAACGCGTTAATTATTATTAACAACAACGCTCAAGATATGAATCTTCGTTATTTTAGACTTTTTTGTGTGCGATAATCCAGCAGCACAAAGTTGGTTGGTTGGTTGATCGGCCTGCGTGTAAATTGTGACCGCCTTTGATGTGTCTTTGATTTATTACTTTTCGGAGTCTAGATTGAAGGGGATATAATTAATTGATACCGCACACAAAAAATAATACAACCAATAAATTAATATTAAGCTTTGGATTGTTTTTTTTTTCTTACCGAAACTTGACAGTTGCTGTCATTTAATCAATCTTAATGAATTGTTTCTCAATTTAGAAGTTTCAATCGGCTTTCTCTTGTACACTCATTATCTACTACCAACATCAATATCTGTAATTTTTTTCATAGGACAAAGCGTCATTGATCATTCAGAAATTGATAAAATGTTGTGCAACTGTGACAGTTGGCGCCTGTCAAAATAGTTTACATTATTTTACAACAGGTCAAAGCTGCCTTAGGCAACTTTGGATTTTCGTATAGCGACGTTTCTATTAAAAAAAATTAATCTTGTCCATAAGAAGTTTTTCTGTGTTTAATCTTTGATAAATAGAAGAATTAGAAGATTATGATTTGTTTTCTTCTTTTCATTCTTCTTCATAACTTATCTCATATAGACATTTGTAAAGCTGTCATTGTGTTTCGGCTGACAGTTGATGAAAAACTGTTACTTACAGCTGCTGAAAGTTTTAATGACATCTGCCTTATTAAAAACTCGACAAAAAATTTAACTGTACTGAACACAGCCAACATAAAATGAACGCATTTAGTGAATCAAGAGTAGAGATAAGTTCGATTTGACTTAACCCTCACTGGTAATCAGTGTCATTTAAATTTCTATGACAACTGATATTAAATGTTAGAAGTGCTATTTGATGTGCTGCATGCAATAAAATCGTGTTCTCCGAATGAATTCATTCAGCCATTCAAGACTAAAGATAATTTCGATTTACTACCTAATTGTACTTATGAATTAAGCTCACGAGTAAATTCTTAAGACACCATTCACATGCTGCATTTATTATTGCGCTTAAAAGTGGTTGCATTTGTGCGTCCCTGTCACTTTAGGATTTTAATGGAACGGTAATTTTTAAATAAATGGGATTTCACGTTGCTGACATGCTTGACTCAAATTGCTGTAGTTAAGTTTTTTTTATTCTTCTTATTTGCTGGTTTTTTCCATCATCATATTTTTTTATATAAAATGAAATATCTTCGGTGAGACCTTTGTTCGTTGTTTCTTTGTGTGTCCCGCTTTTTCTTCTTTTTCTTCTTTTTTCATGTCCATAAAAGTGTATTCCTGTGGTCGAGGAGAATCAATTTGATTCTTTTTTTTTTTTGCAACAAATTGTGCTCCGTTTGTTGTTAATAAACTTTTTATTTGTTTTAAATTGCCACTCAATGTGATTAGTGTGTGGTTTGGATGTTTACTGCGATTTTTTTCCACTTTACAATCTCTTTTTCTGCTTCATTATTATTATTTTTGTTTTCTTACTCGTAAATCCACTCAGTGGATGATGCTTTTGTTCGATATTTTATATTTTTTCTTGAAAAGGACTTCTCTGAGTTTATATAAATGGATAAACTCGTTTTCTTTTTTTTATTACTTTTTTTTCCTTCTTGTGTCGTTATTTGATCCACTGTGTATTAATCTTTGCATCGTAAGTTACTTGGGTAATTTTATTTATTTCTTTTTGTCATCTTTTTTTTTCGAGATATGAATCTTTACAGAGCGAGTATTTTATGTCCTCTCAAGGGGATTATCTTGAAATGTTAAAAAAAGAAAATTAAATTATTCAATGGTGACAATTACATCGTATCAACAGGGATTAAGAATAAAATATCTTCCTTTCTTTTGTCACAATGACGACGGGGAACCGTCAGTTAAAGACAAGGGTAATGTGACTGGTGACTGGTTAACACAGCTGTAGGTAGTTTTGACACTTCCGAAAGGCTGTTAAAAACTATAACAACTTCATGATAATAATTTTTTCATCTTTGCGAGTAGTAGAATGTGTTTCAAATAGTTCTATTCCGTCAATATCATGTTCCAGAAATATTAATGTGTTTGTTACTTAGTTTTTCTCACAAATACAATCCACACCGATCCATAACATTCATTGAAGCAGTTTTTGGGTTAAAAGCTATCAACCCCATTGAGATGTCAAAACAATATATGTTTTCGAATACAATCCACATCTATCCAACACTCCAAAAACTCATAGTTGGCAGCGGATGAACCTCAACGCCAATCCACTACATTCACCAAAGTAGTATCGGAGTGGAAAAATATTATCGACATTAAGATGTCTTAATAAAATATGTTTTCGAATACATTCCACAACTCCAAAAACTGAGTTGGCAGCAGACTGACCTCAACACCCAACCCAACATTCACCAAAGTTTTTTTTTAAGTGAAAAGATATTATCCACATAAAGCTTTCTATACAAAATTAGTTTTCGAATGCAATCCACATCTGTCCTAAATTCCACAAACTTATAGTTGAAAGGGAACCATGAAAAACCTCCATACCGATCTTGAAAATTTACCAAAGTAGTCTTTGAGTGAAAATATCGTCAACAATCAGCTGTCTTAACAATTTTTTTGTTCGAATTAAATCCACATCTATCCACAATTTCAAGAAATCATAGTTGACAGAAAAAAAGGATAAACATAGCAAGAATTTACTGCAAACCAGAAAGTTTATAACCAATTCACACAGAATAAAATTTTCTTTGCTAAAAAAATGTTTCTCAAATACAATCCACAATGATCCACAACAGTTTTGATTTTCAAACTCCATTGTGAAAAACCTTACGTCTTTCTTCAAATTTACTGTAAAAATTTGTGTTTCATAATACATGCAAATTTGAGTACATTTAAAATCCACATGCAATCCACAATCTGTCAAAAAATTCCTTTTTGGCAGAGAAACAGCGATAGCACTTTATGAATTGTAGGAATAAACACCATCCACATGCAATCCACATACAATCCAACTGTCAAATTCTCAGATCTTACATCATCTGAATTTTAGTTAATTCACACATTTCCATTCCCACGATTATTTCAATTGCACTTCAAAAATTATGCTATTGAAATGCCATTGTCCATACCTAAAGTTAATTAAATTAACTTCTGCCGTCAACCGCATTTCAATTAAGATGCACACCGTCGCGTCACTTTATTATTATTATTTTTTTTTTTTTTTTTTAATTCAAAAACTATTCGAATTCCGTTTTGCATACGAAATAGTTTTTGGAACTATTCCTATACCATACCATACAACCTAACCTAGACTTCTATTTCTGCCGTCAACCGCTTTGTACTCCTGTCTGATGTGCTCTACTCTGGCTCTGTTCCATGTTCCTTTATTCGAAAGGAACAATATTTTCAATGAAAATCCTCTTCTGTTGTTAGCTAGAGAGGTACATACATATATGTATGTATCCCGTATCCATTGAATGCATTGCCTGCGAGCCTGATTCAGCACAGTAGTATAGTTGGTTGATATATCCTAGCAATATAGGTTTACAGAAGAGGAAAAGATTATAATGCCTCACAACCTGGGTTGATTGAATGGCAGTTGGAAAACCCGTTTCAATCAAAAAACCTCCTCATATTGTCATCGAATTATCATCATAACAGTACCTCTCGTCTCTATGCATCAGGAATAAGAGAGAGCTGTACATGTATATTGGTATATCCTGCATACATAATATCCTTGCCAAACTTGCATTAAGTCAGCTCTAAGTATATTCGTCGGTTGGTCGGTTTGTTGGTCGGTCTGTATGTCGGTCTTATATAGAAGAGTCTTTGAACATTTGTCAGAATCATTGCCTTCTATGATTACATTCCACATACGGGTACCTAAAGCAAAGCAGTTGGAAACTATTGGTCCTGCGAATATTAATTTCGAAATACCAGGACTATGTTGTCTGTCAGGGATACAAAGGATGGTCCTTACAATGAAAATACACACTCCCTCTATCTCTCTCTCTCTGTTCTCCACAAAACAGCATTATAGGAAAATGAAGAAGAAAAAAGACATTGCACACAGAGATCCAATTTACTTTGACTTCAAATCAGATTGCGTTTTGCCATGACTCTGACGATTGACGATGAGGACGACATAGCCCTTGATGTACCTACCTGCCTAGGTTACGGATGCATTTCACGGTGCTTCTGCAGTTCTAAGCACAACCTTGTATATACATATATGGTGAAGCACTATATGCTCTGACATTGTTCACATCCGAATGGAAATTGGATCGTTCGTTGCTGGGATTCAAACATCCGCGAGCGTTTTTTTTTTTTTTTTGAGTGCTGCTGCTCTATAAGTTTGAAATTTAGTGCTAGAACAGTACACATCATATATGTACATACGTAGGACGAAGGTTCCTACCCTTATGTTGGATCGAGAATTCCATCATCATCAGTAGGAGGTATACTCGTATAGTATAGGTAAGGTATCCATCCATCTAGCATCGTCCTGTTGTAGTATATGCGTTTTTGCATGAACAATGTTTTTGAATGCATTCATGCGTATTTACATTCCCAATGCACATCACACAGGTACGAGTATCTATCTATCTTTCGTAACTTTATGAAAGTATAGATACTGATAGGTTATCCTATGTTCCTGATTCTGCCATCATATTTTAGTTTTCCATGAATTGCACATACATAGATAGTTATATACAATCTAGATGTTAGAAACTTTTTACTATCCCTACTATTCAGCTAGAGGAGCAAACACACATTTGCCACGAATGCCAGAGATGAATTTTTGAGGAAGATGATTATTTGGAATCTAATTTGTGCATGACATTCTATTGAGGCGAATAGTTTTATGAAATTTTGATGAAACCACTAACTCTGTATACTATGATATTTCTCCTATAAAATTGTTTGGACGAGTAATTTTAAGCTTATTCGTACGTATTCTGTCGAATTAGGGTTTGATTTTTTTTTTTTTTTTTTTGAAAAATAAGTACCTCTTTCTATCTACATACATCACTGCCATAAGGATGGACTTATGTACTGAAACATAATACAGTTTGTTCCTATTTGTTTTGGTTTTTCAATGAACTCTGTTATGTTCTTTCTGTATGATGTTACAAAATTTTATTTGTTTTTGTTTTAGAAGAGTATTTCAAAATCATCTTCCCATATCTATATTTCCAGAAAGTTTCTTTAAAATCGTTATTGCAACCTGTTCCTAGTTATCAGTTTTCTTTTTTCAAGGTATAAATATGTAGAATCACTATGAATTTTCTACAGTTCATTAAATTTTGTGTATTATCTGTCAAATTTAAAACTTTTTTAAACTATTGTGAACTAGTCTGTATTTTGTATATTTCCTTTAAACTCTCATTGTGAACGTATCTTCCCAATTATGTTACCCAACAATTCCAGCTGAATTCAGTTCCAGTATTTCTGTAAAATTTTTCCAGACAGCTTAAATAATTAAATAATGTTTTTATTGTGAACTGCCCTTTTTTTTGTTGAATGTAGTCTGAAAATGTTAAATACTTTAGTTTAAAATAAAATCTTATACGTGTCATACAGAAAAATGCCAGTAAAAATCCATGTCAATTGAAGTTTTATACAAAACTCCATTATTGTGATCTAGTCACAATATGGAAATATTAAAACTTTTCACATTTTAATGATTTGTAATAAATAGTTTTCTCTAAAACTTAAAATATTTGACAATCCCTTGAGAAGATGTTGATGTTTAAATCATCATTGTGATCTAGTCACAGAAATGTCAAAACTATTCTTGGTTCCATTTTTAGTTCAATTTTAATCGTAAGTATAATATTGTAACCTTACTGCTTGCATTTAGGCGATTCAATTTACATTAAGAGTGTTGGGTATCGATTTATTTTAAAATCTTCTTAAGTGTGATTGCCAAAAATGCGAAAAAATAGTAAAATTGACTCATCCCAGGAATTTAAGTTCATATATGTATCTGAAAATGTGATATTTTAAAAGGTTTTTAATGTTTCAATTTTGAATAGATATTTATTCAGCTGTCACTTTTGAAGCTGTCATCTTTTTTGTTAGAAATAACGCATCAAAGTGGTTAAAATTCCCTACAAAAATAGTGAAGATTTTGCATTCACAATGTTTCAATTTTGAATAGCTTTTTATGCAGCTGTCATTTTTTTCTTTTACAATAACTCATTGAAATGGTTAAAATTTACTGCCAAAATAGTGAAGATTGTGCATTCACAATGTTTCAATTTTGAATAGCTATTTATTCAGCTGTCGCTTTTAAAGCTGTCATCTTTTTCTATTACAATAACTCATTAAAATGGTTAAAATTTACTGCCAAATCAGTGAAGTTTTCATTCACAGTTCGGAATTTTTGCACGAAGAGTTTTCTGACATTTTGGCCAACCAGATTTTGTAATTTAAATATTTAAGACTTTTTTCGTTTTCGCTTAGGCCACTTGAAATAAAGATTCTTGCCAATGCCGCAAATGTGTGAATTGGTCTTGAAAATTTGTATAAAAAGAATTTTATGAATGTGTCATATTCGTAACAACAGAAATTCAAACTAAAGTCAACTTGCGTCCATAATTTGTCGTTAATGACTTAATTTTTTCGTCGATATCTTCTAAATCAAAATTAATATTTTTAACACCTGAAATCAATCATTTTATATTTAAGCTGTTTTTTCGCAGCCTCCTCTTTTATTACTTCGCAACTTGACTTAGCATTTAAACCAACCTAAAACCTGACCATCCATCATCACCCACAGCCATCACAGCTAATCAAAAACTCACTCCTGAATGTTGGGTAATTAAGAAATTCACTCTTTTTTATGATGATTACTCGCCCTATCGCTATGCTAGGATCCCCTCTTTTCCCCTTCCTTTTGTGTTAAACTAACTTAAGTGCTTCATTAAGAATAAATAATTTCTTAAAAAAAAAAAAACAAAAAGAAATCTCAATGCCATAACTGGATGGATCCATCCCATCACAGAACTTAAATATATTCCTCGCTCGCATATCTCCTACATCTTTTTAACTCCCCCTTGAAGACCCTAATCTTCGCATAGTAATCATTTTGGTTATTTTTTTTCCCACTTTTTGAATCTCAGCTTTATTTTTCATGAGTCTCTGTATCTGAAAAATAAAATCTCCCTTTTTTCTTCTCAATAAATTAAAAAATAAAAAAAATCTTCCATCATCATCAGAGATATTATATACAAGACTAGCTACAGTAACAACAAGAACAACAACAACAAAATATCGCGATAAATAACAACCATAAAATAAATGAGCACCAAGAGGAGTTCCACAACTCTTGGACTGGACTTAACTCTGCATCAGATATATGGACATGGAGGTACGACCGACAGCAAAGGCAAGCCTAAAGACAGCCCATAAAATAAAAATAAAATCAAAAACGACCAAAACGACCAAAACGAAAAAGAACAGATACGAAACCGAACCGAACCGCAAACATGGCAGTAGGCAGGCAGTCGCACTAGTGTTATAATTAATGTTTATTGCATTAATTTTCTCCCCTGTCATGTAGAACTCTACAAAAATAAAAAAAACAACAACAAAGCAAAGACACGAACCGATATCAATTTTCGAAATCAGTGTTTTATGCCTGGGTAGGTTTCCATTTAAAATTCACTTTGTTGCTCTGTGGCTGTGCTCCTGTTTTATACATCAGAAGCGCGGTGGCGGCCGGCGCGGCGGTACGAAGCGATCGGTCGACCGACAGACGAACGAACCAACTTGGATGCCGTCCGTCAAGAGTCAACAACTCTCAATTCAACATCACACACGCTCGGCAGAAGGAATCGGAGAGGAAGGGGGGTTATAAGTTAAATTGGTGTAACCACAGGGTGCAGTAGAAGCCCCCGTAATTTGCCTGATTTAATTGAGGCACTCTAGCGAGACCGCTGTGCTGGAGTCCGCAAAAGTGCAACTACCGTGTGCTAATCGCTGTCTTTATCATCTGTCCACCTCCTCGTTGAGCTGAGCATACCATATAGTTTAAAAAAGAGTAGTTCGTTCGAATAGCGTATAGCTTAACGTAGAAAACTGATGATGGTGAGTTTGGAGCCTTTCGAGCTTGGCGGGCCGATATGATGTTAAAAAATACTAAAGCCAAGCTCTATGGAGCATATTTCAAAAATAAAAAGTTATCAGCAACGGTGGCTGGGCTGCGACGACGGGACGCGGACGGTGGCGTTCGACTCTTTTGGTTAAGTGCACTCTCACACAGGGGGCGTTGTGTTGCGCGGTTAATTAAGTGCGCCCAGTTAACAAAATGGATTTTATATCTCTTTGTTTTTGTTTTTTTTTTTTAGAGTGTATTTATGTACATTTCGATGGAAAGCCAGAAATCAATTTAATTTATGCAATTCCACGATTTGTTTAACAGCTGTGGTCGCAGTAAAGTGGGATTGCAGCCGACTATGTACAGTGGGGTAGTTTGAGATCATTAAAAAACGAAATCTTTTTTTACCGCATACATTTTTGTTCAAAAATGTGACTTTTACTAATATAAAATGTGCTAAGGGAGATTGCAGTGGTTTGACTTTTAAAAAAACAGCTTAAAAACATCACCATTTCACTTATTTTGGTGTTTGGCATCTGTCAAAATCAACAAAGTAAGACTGTCACTTTTGTTGTTGACATATTCGAACAATTTTACGTTACGCTTATCCGCTATCATTCAAGTTTTTGATAATTCAAACAAAATTCTGACACTTCCCTATCCCGTTTAGTGTGAACGATATAAAATTGGGAGACGTCAAAATGAGTCGTCTCTCAATAAAGAGTATAATGTGAACACGCCCAATAATATTGAACTACAACTGTCAGTGCTTTGACAGGAAAACAAACTAATTTGGCGTAAGTTTAAAAACACAAAAATGCTTTAAGTTTCAACTATTATTTTCATGTTTTGACACTTTCGATACCATTGTGCTACATACAATAAAATTAACGCCGTCAGCGTTTTCATACCAACACCAAAACAGCAGGAGGCGTTTTTGTCACAAAAATGTCATTTTTTTTATCATTTCCTAGTTAACTGTTCTGTACAGCTTCCCTTTGGCAATCGCCATCGTTGTCGGCTCTGCTGGTCGCTGCTTATTCTCCACTCCACACTCCATCCACCATTGAAGCGACAATTTATCGTTACCGCCTGGGGTGTACATTGGTTTTCGCTTAAACGTCAAATCGCACATTGTTTTCTTTTCCTTTTTTTTGGTTGTTGTTGTTAATTATTGTTGTTGTTGTCATTGGTTTGTGTAAATTCTCATGCCCAATATTAATTTTTGCAATATTTTATGGTCAAGACACGACATCTCCATGATGCATTAACTCCAAAAGCGGTCTTTTTTGGAAGACTTTATTTTATTCGCATTATTTTTTTTTTTTTGTATTCGTTCGATTTCTTTTTTATGGCAAATTATGTGATTTCGATTAACACCGCTCTGCGCGCCGCCACAGTCAGTCTCACTCTATCTGACTTTATATGGATATATAATTTCAACTGTCAAAGTTGGAAGCGAGCGAGTGTAATTAAAAGCGATTATTATATTATTATTGGTCTGTTAAGTGAATTGCAATATGACTGTCCTCTGCAATGTGTGTGTGTGTGTGTGTGTATAGAAGCTATATAAAGTGAAAATATGTTTGTGCGATTAAATTGTCATTAATTATTTATGACAAGAGAGCTATAATTGAGTTTTATGGGAAAATAACTTATGAAATTATTATTACATTGCGCGGGTTTTGGAGTAAGATATACGTTTTTGGCATAAACGTTGTGGTGGGGTAGAGGGGCAAACTGCAATGTACATTAATGATAGATATTTATTTATTTATTTGATTGTTGGTTTACTATATGGTTGGAGATTTTATGAGTTTTTTTTTTATAATTTTTGATTTAAAATTTTAACCGGATGTTATGGGATTTTATTGTGTGTGCACTTTGAGGTGTTGAATTTTTCATTTTGCTAATTGATTATTATTTAAACTAAAGATAGGAGGATAAAATATTTTAACTTTATAGTTAAGCAACATATTTGACAGCATGGAAGAGAAACCGGAAAATTATGCCATTATTTAATTTGTCAAATGAATCTATCAACAATTAACCAGAAATGTCAGTTGTTTTTATAGAAAATGTTTTGTTGCTTTCACACATGGGACTTTTTCAGGAATGAGGATGCAGTTTATTGCAGCATTTTATTGTGTTTAGAGAGTAATTCTTTAAATTTGAAGAGAGCTTAACCAAAATCGGTGGCCATTTTGTATTAGATGACAGCTAGAGAGATAAATTAAATATTCTTCAATGACTTTTTTGAAAAACTGAGAAAGAGATAAAATGATCTTAATGACATGTGTTGTAAAATTATCAAAATTATTATTCATAAAAAAAGTGATGCCAAATATAGTTGAGTTACGTAAATTTCTGTGAATTTTATGATTTATACGTCAAATTTGGCAATCATGACTTTTTTTTTTTAATTTAACCAGCTAGCAGGTGCACTTTATACAACACAACAATTTGAGTAAATGAATTTAAACTGCTGTTGCAATTTATCTTTTGATAATTATAAGCAAAATATGAACATAAATCTTCGCTTCATTTTTATATTCTTCAGCTGCAAAAATAAAATATAATTATAAAGGTACTTTCGAGAACGTACATTTTGCTCATATTTATTGCCCCTAGCACCTTACGACATTGGCAACTTCTGCTTCAACAAGACTTTGCCGTTCCATCAACTGATGGGTCCCGGTCCATTCAGTATAATTAAGCAACAACTGTCTCATTCAGCAATAATACAAATAAAAAAAGAAACCCCAAAAAATGAAATTAATTTATTAACTATATGTGCATATTCATTGGACGTCAAGTCGACAAAGGCAAAACAACTGAACCGAACTGAACCGAAGCCAAACAGCAATTTTACAGACCTACCTTATACCTACCTATACCTACTTGTTCTTCAAGCTCATTTGTCCGCTCATTAAAATCATTTCAATTTTTCAAACAACTCGAAGATCCATTAATCAACTTGTATCTTTACACTTGTTTAAAAAAGACTGAAGCCAAAGCCCAGCCCCTTGATATGCCTCACAATGGGGGGTAGTCGAAGTCCATATAGACAAAGAGGTACATACGACGACGAAGAACGACCAAACGACGAGAGTATAGTAGTCATCTCTTGAATGCTATAAATTACATCAAACGAGGGAGCAAAAACTCAAAAACGTCGTTACTCAGGCATCAGGAGCAGCTGCTGCCTGCTGCTTGCTGCTGTTGATGTGATGTGCTGTGCTGTGCTTTTCAACTCTCTGTGTCCCCCCATAAGCCATAACATTAGCTATAAAGCCGCGCGCACAAAAACATCAATTGTTGCCACTGGGTAATATGCGCTTGAAATTTCAATGAGACAGATAATTAGAAGAACTGGCCACCGTTTGTTGTCATTTAACAATTAATTAACCAGCTCACCAGCTAAATGGTTCACAATTCAACACAACACTTTGTGACAACAAGCTTAACAGCGCCCCCCTCTGGCACTGTGAACACTACACAAAACGACGTTGTCGTCGTTGCTCGTTGTCGGCAGCGACACAATACGATGGATCTTTCTTCTCTATATAAATCCCCTTTTGTTCATGTTCGCCTCGAAAGCAGCAACAGCAGCAATCCGGAGCGGCACATCTGAAAAAGCTGAACAAAACTACACGACAACGACACACAGTCGTCATATAGTTAGTCAATATAACAAAAGTGAAACATGTGTTCTGAGAAACGCTCTACCAACAATCCAACGAGCCAACCAACCGCCCGACAACTGTCAGAGTACTCATGTCGGACTAACACACACCACACATAGAGAATAAGACCTTTGGCAGCACCGACCAACAATTCCGTCAGTCACGGAGTAGAGTGTAAACATTGTCAAGTCATGCGCGCGATGACAGATTAGTTCCCCATCGGGTACGTGTTTTCTGTTTGAATGCTGTGCTGAATGCTGCTGTACGGTCGGTGCGCGGTGGTGTGGTGCGATGCGGTACGATACGGTAGTGATGCTCCTCGTTGTAAATGATGATGTATACCTACCACTATACTTACCCGCCACCATTGATTTTGCTCTGCTCCTTGTTTGTTTGTTCAACAAATTAATCCCTTTTAGTTGTAAAAATATTCCATTTATCACGGATTAGGTGTTGATTTTGTTCATATTGTGTGCTTGGTTGTTTGCTTTTTGCTCTGTGCACCGTGAGCTCTATGCGATTATACACTTCTGCGCTGTGTTGTAATTATGCATTGCGAAATAGATCAATAAGTGTGGATCATTATTTGGCAAACGATGATGTACGTGCAACTTCCAATGAAACACTCTAAATTTGTAAAACGTCAAAAAGTGGATTTAGGTGAGTATTGAGAAATACGGGTACTTTATGAAATGTAGTCCAACAAGTTTGTACAACTTTTGTGAAATGTTATATGACATCGTTGTTTTTTTTTTTTTTTTGATAGCTATGAGTCTTGGGTTTTTGACAGATCAAAAAAATAAATGTCAAATGAAGTTTTACTTTGTATTTATTTTTCAAAATAGTGACTTGATGATCAGAAGGAATCATTTTAGTTGAATTTTGAAGTAAATAACTAATCGACATAAAAGAAACATGGCTGTCATTGCAAAAACGTCAAAATTGTAACTATTTGACATTTATTATATATTTATTACAACTGAAAACAGTTGTGAATGTATTTTGATTTTAGTGCAAGGCAGTGTAGAAGATGAAATTTACATTTGCAGATTGTAAAACTTTAAAAATATATCAGTACTTGTTGACAAATTTTGAAGGATGATATACTCTGTAATATAAATTGATAATTAAACAACAACAGAACAAATTCCACAATATGACAAGAAACGTCAAAATTCCTTCATATTACTGTCAGATTTTTAAAATGTCTTCATACTTTCTGTAATTCTGATATTTAAAAACAAAAAAATTTATGAAGGACCTTAATCTTTGACAGAAAGAGACAGAAATCTACTTCAAACACCCCCTTGTGCTTACATTTCATAAATTTTACATTCGGTCTGAATTTTCCAATAATTCAAATCAAATTCAAAATAGAAATAAAATAGGAGAACACAACCTTTCAGAGGCATGATGTTGCTTCGACTTGAACTGCCATGCATCATTTCTTCATCATTCAGTTATGCATCATTGTGTTTCTCCCCCAAAACGTGATTTTATTTCCAAATAACATTACTCATAAATCCCTCACAACAACCCAAATAATAATAACTCACTTATGTTTCACGTAGAGATACCAACTTCGCGTTGTGATGCACCACCACACTACATTGAACACGCCGCTCCGCCGTTTCTTTGGGATTCTTTTATTCCGCCCGCTCTCCAAAACATCAATCATAATCAAATAAAAATAATACAGCAACTGTGTAAAGTATTTCAAATAAAAATGTTTTCACAAATTTCCATCTTTAAAAATAAACACACATTCACTTCTTCATCAGTCATTCTTTTTCTCTCATAAAAATTGGATTTTCATTTTTGTTCTTGTTGTTGTTGTTTTTGTTGCTTTTTATGACATCAACTTCAATGTGATTCTTTTTATGTTTTATGATCGTATTCGCTAACATTAAAATGCTGTTTTTCCCTTATTTTTATGACAGAGTATATGACAGTTGGTGTCAAAGGAAAAACAAGAACAAAAATAATATTAATGTTCCTTCCTTAAAAATGAAACGTCAAAATGATGTAGAGCGCGTGAAAACGTATTGAGTTGGTCTTTTATTTTTATTTTTTTTTTTAATTTGTTTCCCTCTTTTTTAACTACTGTCATCAGCCATGGGGAATATAAAAAAGAACACAAAAAAATCTTAAATATAATAAAATTCCAGGCTAATTAATAATAAAAATTTCAGCAAGAGATCATCATTTTCATTATGGTAATTTATATCTAGGTATGTTTGTATACTAACGATACAGAAACAGAACTGAAAACCATGGAACATCATGACACAAAACTCCATCACACGTAGAATAATGGCGTTGTTGGCGACATTTTGTCAGCACATTCAGTTTCATAGTCTCTGTGAATCTTCATATTCAAGAGAGAGAGAGAGAGAGAAAGAAGAAGATAGAGATGTAAGTATTTACTTAATGAGATTATCTCTGACACGACAGACAGACAACACACAGTGTTAAATTATGTTGGCAATGCTTAAACAAGTGACAGATTTGACGAATTCAACTACATAATTAGCTGACTGAATGGGGGAGAAGTTGTTTTTAAGAAGAAGAAGAAGAAGAAGAATTTTGATGACATATGAAAATCTACTAGATGACAGGAAAGAATTATAATAATTATTGTTGTGAGAAAGCTTTAAGAATTATGGTTTTAAATATTATTTAATTAACTAAATTGAACCATGTTTTCTCTAAGTATAGTTAGTTAAACAAGGAAAGAATGATTCAGACTTTTTAAAATGAAAACATAACTACCATAATATAAAAAGCCCTACAACTTCTCACTGACATTTTTAAAAACATATTTTTTATGGAGTGTTCACACTGGGGCAATCAGGAGGTTCGCGGCAGATCGTTTTCAATTCAATTCGACCTTTCAAATTCTACTTGCATCGTATTTCCTAATTAACGAATTCGCGGCGAAGCTAAAATAGTTCTGCCTATATTCCAGTGATTTGACACTTTTGGTTTGATTTTTTCTTCCCATATTCCAGTGATTTGACAGCTTTCCAAACAAAATTTGTCTTGTTTTGATTGAATTTGTGAAATTTGCGGTGATTTATTCGAAATTTTATATTTTATTGTGGATAAATTATAAGAAAATTAAAATAAAGCTAACTCACATTTTTATATAGTTACAATCAAGAAAGAATCTACGAAATCGAACAGTGAATAATAATGAACACTCTTTCGCCTGTGAATCCGCCAAAAAAAAATATAGGATTTCGACTCGCCAACAAATATTATGACATTTCAAATTCGCCTTCCAATTCGTTAATTGGTTGAATTCAAAACGGAGAAGGCGAAAGCGAAAGCAATAATTGAAAAATGGCAAACTCGCTAGCAAAACGATTCGCCGCGAATCCCATAATCAGGCCCCTGAAGTGACTGCAGAGTAGATTACAACACATTTTTTATTTCAATTTCAAGCTAATTTTTCAAATACTATATTGGTTTGAATACTGATTTTTTAAAAAATAATTACCAAAATTTAATATTTTTAAACCATTTTATACAAGTTTTAACCTTTTGTTTTCTTCTTTTTCAGGTATGTAATATCGCTTTTTCAACATTTACGTAAGTTTTTAAAGATTCATACTCAAAAATTCAAAAATTTATATTACTGTTTGAAGGAAGAATGACAGATTTATTGGCAATAAGTAACAAACTTTTCTTTGTCACAAATTCCAATGCAACAGTAACAAATGAAATTAAGAATTCTTTAATAACAAACTGTCAGTTCAAAATACATAGTATTGGATTCGCTTTTACGTATAGATTTGGAAAAAATGATCATTTCTATTAGGGAAGCATTTCAAATTCTGTAATTGTTCAACTGACAGTAAAAAATGACAGTTCTTCACTTTTAATTTGATTATGCCAAATACTATGGTTCAAATATGTTACTTAACACAATATACGTCAGAATATTTGACAGCTGTCAAGTTGAAATAATTTTTATTCACCAATAACATGAACAAAAAATCAATCTGAAATCGAGTTAAATCGAAAAAATCAATCTTGAATACGTTTTTAGATCAAGCTCTGAATATACCAATAGACTTTATAAATAAATAAAAATTACCTACTTAAAGAACAACATTATAACTGTCAGTATTTATGTCTGTTGTCAAAGAATTATAAATCTATTTGACATTTGGACATTTGACGTTTCAACCACAATGAATGTTAAGAGTAAAGTTGGATCTGTTTTTAAATTGGGTTGACATCATCGAAATCGTAAGCTAAGCTTTTAGATCGAAAAAATCAATCTTGAATACGTTTTTAGATCAAGCTCTGAATATTCCAATAGACTCCATAAATAAATGAAAATTACCTACTTAAAGAACAACATTAAAATTGTCGGTATTTATGTATGTCTGTTGTCAAAGAATTATAAATCTATTTGACATTTGGACATTTGACGTTTCAACCACAATGAATGTTTAGAGTAAAGTTGGATGTGTTTGTAAATTGGGTTGACATCATCGAAATCGTATATAAGCTTTTCATTCTTTCATGACTTTACGCAAATCTAAGCGTAGTAAACCTCTATGATTATTTATCCCTTTAGTAGCAATTAGAAACAAATTAAAGCTATTCAAATGAAATTTCAAACACCTTTCGTGTGTAGAAAGAAAAACTCATTTTGTTGACAACAAATCTAAATTCTAATTAAAAATGGCTAACAATTTCCTAACCTCTCCACCACTCCAAAGGTAAATGTTGTTATTCCTGTGTTGAAAATTTGTACATCCAATTTATTCTTGTTCTCGAAACAAGAACCGAGTTGGAAATATAAATATACAATTGTACAGTCATATGTACCTGCCGTATGTAGGCAAGTTTTAGTTGAAACTTAAAACATTCGCAGGGATCACCATTTCTTTGTAGGTTCCTATATATCTATGCCCATGTCCGAATCCGTGCCTTCTAACAATCGTTTTTGAACGAAATACAACGTGTTAGGCCACATGCCAACAACTAGTGTATGCTTTCGCGCACGGCACTGGCACTGGCACCATCATTGTGGTGTGTAGGGAGATTCTTGTCCAAAGTAAGTTGTATATACAAAACAAAATAAAAAAGCAAACAAAAACCTCATGGAACACAACACGCTGTTGCCTCCACCAAAAACCTCTTCCTTCTTCTTATAGCGACGACCGACAACCAACAACGACGACGATGAAAAGGTGAAGCATTACAACTCTGAGTGTGGAAATATGCATACGAGATCATGTACGTATCTATCTGATGCACAGGAATGGGCAGAATTCCAGAGCTCTCTAGTTCCAAAGATACAACAGCAACAACGAGAAACCAAAAACAAAAAGTATAAAACTAAACCTTTCATGTTTCCAAAAGAGAAACAACAACAACAACTAAAAAAACCTTCAGAGCAGCAGAAGCAGGAGCAGAGAGCATGAAGAAAACACAACAAGAGTGCATGCAATCATGAACTATCCCCAACAATCTGACATATCTCCAGATAACCACACAGAGACACAGTCTTCGGTGCACATACATCATTATCCCGAGACCTAGGGAGATGACTATGACTATGACGACGACGACGACGAAGACTACGATGGTTATAACATGGCGGCATCATGATACAGAAGTAGAAGCAGAGGTTGAAGCAGCAGCAGCAGCCGCAGCAGCCAGAATATATCTCCATGCAGTCGTATATAGTCAGTTGTAGTCGTATAGTCATAGTCATAGTCATAGTCGTCGCCTTTTCTATGTGGGGGGAAAATATGCATTTAATGGACTTCCATTTGCCCTGAGCGTCAAAGAGGAAGCCAATCCCTTTTGGCATCCACCACACGTTCAAACACACATGACAGCAAACCAAAAGCTATATAGGAAGCACCATCAGCACTAGGATAGGAATAGCACAACATCAGCAGCAGCAGCAGGAAGCAAGCGCAGGAGGAATGAAAGCAAAGAAAAATGTTCATTTGCTGAATATCTGGTTCTGGTTCTGGATACTGGGTTCTTCTTGTTCCTCTATTTCTGTTGCTGTTGCTGATGCTGCTTGGACTTGGACTATAGGAGAGGGAATCTAGTTACGACTTGCCTGCCTTTCTGCATGATATGGACAAAGAATGTTCCGCTCATACCCTAGCATTCGATTGCTGGTTTTAGATCCACACCACTCCAGGGTCATACGACTTCGAAGTCGAAGTCGACTTCGTCGTCATCCACGTCGACGACGTTTAGTCGACTCCAACAACGACCAAAGAATCTATATACTGCATCAATTGAAGCAGCTATAGAAGAAGCACCAGCAGCACACATTGAGGAGGGCTGGTTCTGCTGGTTTAACAAGAAATATCCGAGACACAATTTATAATCACAATTTCTCCTGTGCACCAACTTTTAAGAGGAGATGATACACACATGGTACTCGTATCTTTTCTCTCCATAATAGACCATTAAGCTATTTATATACATATATTTTTATGTAGGTTTCGTACTACACTCTGTTGGTAAGTTGGTTAGAGACTTGGATCGAAATCAACCCCCACTCAAACTTATATCTTCTGCATCTGAAGCAGATTGCCCTGGCTACATGAATTTCACCACAGAGTATTGCAATTTCACTCACTTTGGGTGTATTACTAGTGTTTATTGTTTGGAAAAAGAAGTGCATAATCCTCTCTCCTAGAACCCCCCCCCCTCTGGTTTACCCATTTCTGTAGGGTTACACTAAAAGGGGGGGGAGTGCGGAGTTAGAAGAACTACAATCCAAGCATCTAATAGATGAAATTCACTGATCCGCTCGTTCGGTAACGTCGTTCTTGTTGTCGTCGTTGTCTGCTGAGACACACACTTTCCTCCTCCTCCTACTCCTTTGAATTCGATATCAAGTCTTCCTTAATATTTATTTATTTGGCAAAAACACAAGGGAAATAACGAACACGTTGCATAAAGTGCAACCATCACAGAAAGACTGGGAGAAAGTTAAAACCTCCTCGTCCTGGTACTGGTCCGTTTTCCATGTGATCCTATCTTTCCTCTTTTGAAAATAGGAATATTGGGAAAGAGCAAATTATAAACGTGTTATGAGCATCATTTAATTTTATTGCCACTGGTTTTATACATATAGGAAGAAGGGGCAGAGCAGGAATCCAAGAAGCACAATTTTGCGCAGAGTCATGTTTTGTAATATTGTTATGTGTGATGATTTATTTTCAAAATTTCTGAGAAAATTAGACGAAAATTTCTTCCATTCCCAACAGTCGCAGAGTATTAATATTGCATTTGAAGGGTCTGTCTTCTAGTCTGGACTGAAATATGATTCATGCGATGCTAGAGTTTTGATAACAATGCAGAAAAGCATTTTATGGAGTTCTCAAAATAAACTATATAAAGAGGTGTCAGTGTTGTTAAGATAAAATGGAATTCAGCGAGGCTGATCATAGAAATGATTTATAACAACTGAAGAAAAGAGCAACAATAAATTTCTTCTATTAGTCGCAGTCCGCTGCAGAAGATTGACATTTGATAAGAACAGGTCATCTAGACATATATCTTGGGTGTTCCACATTAGGAAGTTTTAACATGATAATAGATCTGGAGACAAATCCACAAATAACCAAAGCAAAGGTGTTCAGTAACTCCATCAATGTGGGTTAAAGACCGATTGATACTGGGTTTAAAGACTAAAAATGATTAAGAGATTGTTGTGGTGCTCGATGGAAGATCGATGATGGTTATAGTCATCTCTGTGTGTGATTCACTTAGCATTCCAATAGTCGCAAAAGATTTTTAAGACTTCGTGATCCTGCTGAATTAGTTCTTCCAAGTTGTAAAAATCAGTGATTTCAAAATCGCCCTTTGCAATGAACTCTGTGGCTCCTCCAACTACTTTTATAAGATAATTCACAATGAAATAAACGCATGTTATTTTTTAAGAAGAACGTCTGAGCTCTGTGCTTAATTCCAGTTTAGACTCCTGTCAACTTATGTGCAAAACGGTATACAGCTTTCTAGAAATCAAGCTGTTTAAAAAGACTTTTGCTGATTGAAGTTCTGGTTGTTGCTATGCTCGATGGAAGATCGATGATGGTTATAGTCATCTCTGTGTGTGATTTACTAAGCATTCCAATAGTCGCAAAAGATTTTTAAGACTTCGTGATCCTGCTGAATTAGTTCTTCCAGGTTGTTAAAATCAGTTATTTCAAAATCGCAGTTTTGCAATGAATTCTGTGGATCCTCCAGCTACTTTTATAAGATAAATCACAATGAAATAAACGCATGTTATTATTTAAGAAGAAGCTCTGTGCTAAATTCCAGCCTAGACTCCTGTCAACTTGTGGAAAACGGTATACAGCTTTCTAGGAATCAAGTTGTTTAAAAAGACTTTTGCTGGTTGAAGTTCTGGTTGTTACTATGCTCGATGGAAGATCGATGATGGTAATAGTCATCTCTGTGTATGATTCACGTAGCATTCCAATAGTCTCAAAAGATTTTTCAGACTTCGTGATCCTCCTGAATTAGTTCTTCCAGGTTGTAAAAATCAGTTATTTCAAAATCGCCGTTTTGCAATAAACTCTGTGGCTCCTCTAGCTACTTTTATAAGACAAATCACAATGAATTAAACTAATGTTATTTTTTAAGAAGAACGTCTGAGCTCTGTGCTAAATCCCAACTTAGACTCCTGTCAACTTGTGCAAAACGGTATACAGCTTTCTAGGAATAAAACTGTTTAAAAAGACTTGCTGGTTAAAGTTCTGGTCTTTTCGTCACTCCATCAGAGCTATTTGGTGTGTTGGAAGTCGATAGTTCTGATAAGGAAATAATTTCAATAATACTTCTAGCTTTTCTGTTTCTGGTTAAGGCCTTCCTTTGTCAGCAACATCAAAGTTCTTTGCTGTGCTATCTTTGATGTCTACTGTTTGAATCCTATTAATTAACTGGCGCCCAATTGGGGATACCTTTACTTTCATAAACCAAATCTTTGCAAATATGCAATCCAAATCAGCTTAAACTTGAGTTCTCAACTTTGACAAGTAAAATGATCAAGAGATGTGTGTTAACTAGTCCATTTTATCTAAAAGAACTTCCGATTGTGATCCGATGCTTGAAAGCTTCTAAATATTTCTTTCCGTCCTGATCGACTTATTCAACAAAGCAATAATGAAATAAGACTTAATAAAAACACTTTCTTCATTTGCAGTGTTAAGTAATTCTGTTGCTGATTCCCATCTTATCTTAAAATAATTTTAAAATTCCATCACACTTTATTGGTTCATTGTCCATAACTTTATTCTTGACAAGAATCTTGCATACCTATAAAATTTCTGTTATCCTTTGTCTCCTGTTATATGTCAACCTCATTTGTCGTTCTCGATTAAAACCACGCGTCTGACAGATATCATATGAATAAGAGTAGAAAAGAAGCAGAATTCCTTTAAAATATGTGTATTTCAATAATTGACCCACAACATGAATATACAATCCGAATCCACCACGGTCCTCTGTATGCTGTTCGTTCAACAAAACAGAATACAGGATGATGAAGAAAAAGAAAAAGAATCAAATCCGAAACTTCACTCAATTCAGTTGGGAATTTCATGTCGTAATTGGTATACGTGTGCGCGCACTGATCACCAATGACATTTTTCTTCAAAAAAAAAAACAACCCAACCCATCCCTGCCCAATGCCCAGTGCCCAGTGAATCTTCCTGCATTATAAACTTCAATAGCCATAGCCATCATATCCAAAAGAACTTAGGTATATTGCAATGCATAACACATTGGCCGGACTTGGGGACTGTTCCATTCCGTGATGTGCTTATTAATAAAGCAATTGTTCCCATCCACAGCAATGCCTATTATGAGAAGCCACTATGCCAGCCATAGCCACACTATATGGCGGTCCGCACTACCATAACCAGCACATACGACAAGCTACGAGAATAAAATGTAAAAGTCGTCCTGCCTCGAATTGTTCGTACGGTTCGTACGTTTGCTTTGCTCTGTGCTAGAACACGCACCACATAAATACTTCCAAGATTGTCACCAAAGCAGCAATTTTCAAACGAGAAAGCAAATGAGACTCGTCGTCGTTGTCGACTCCTCGTTTTGCTGTTGGGCTGCTTCTACTGATTCCACCCTCGGAACGCAATCGTTCGAATAGTTGACATTTGTGCGTGTGTGATGCTATGCCATAGCCATAGCAGTCTCTATGCCGCATGTGTACCTAAATTAGGCGCACAGAATGGGGAATTGAGTCGAATAATAAGTAAGGAAGGCGAGTATTTAATTTGTGAAATTCACTCCGCCATACCAGCCGAACTTCTCCATCTCCAACGTTGCCATCGTGCATCGTCGTTGTCGTCGATCCGGTCGTCCAACCACAACGACGAACGACGACGAGGACGATCTATAACCATTCCGATAGTTAAACCCAGCAAAAACAACTCCACAAGGAATTCGATTTCAAGCGAACATCGACCGACGACGACGTATAGCATCTTACTATGCACATACCGTGGCCCGTTCAGTTCTTCGTTTTAACATGGTGTGATGGTTAGTCTTGGTCTTCTATATGTAGTATAAGTAGCAACAACGCGATAGCCATTTTTATGCGTATACGGATGCCAATTGTATCTACAAGTGGATTGTAGATTGATAGTGATGAGCAGCGCACTTAATTCTATCTCAAGTGCTTGCAAAGTGCCCCAACAACATTCTCTTCATCGTTATGCTGACTTCGACAACCATCGGCATCGTCAGTCGTCTTCGTTGTTGTCGAAGTCGTTATGGTTCAACAGTGGGGTAGTTCATATAAAAAAGTATATCAAGCCAAACTTTTGATGCTGATACTTATTTTAAACCAGAAAGCATCACCGCTCTTATGGCTGAATCACAAACACGGTTACTAGTTCAGCCATAGGAATTCAATGCATGCTATCACAATGGAGCTTCGACCTCACGTTTCGTTTGACAATCGTAAAGAAAAGAACGTAATGTAACGTAATGTGACTCCAAACGGAAGCTCTAGTTCAATTATCTGAACATTTGCTTTGTCTGACAGCTCAAGAGCTGTAAAAAAATGTCAACAAACAAAATATTTGCTCTTTGGAGGGATGAAATAAAGCAACCTCGAAGCTGGCCCACCGTAACGCAGACGAAGCCGAAGCTGAAGCGTGTTTGTGATTCAGCCATTAGTGCTTTATCTCCTGGCTTTCGAACATTATTAAACCAATTTTCTTCAAACTGGGATAGAATTTATTCACATTATCGGTGGGTTTTAATAAAGTCCGCCCACTGCCACGCCCATTTTTATAATTTTTTCAGTATCCGCTTTTTTGTGAATGTACTTGTCTCCTTTGTTTTCGAACATCTTTAAATCTTTTGATTTAAAAATTTGTTCTTATTTTCAGTGGGAAGATTTCTAAAATGGTTCAGATAACTTCCGCCCACTGCCACGCCCATTTCTTAAAAGTTGAGTTCTCTCCTAAAGTAAATTTCCTGAAACATTGTAGCGAAGTGTGTTCTTTGTATTTAGTCCTACTAAAAGGTCAATTTTGTCAAAGAGGCGTTCCTAGCATAATTTAACAAACTGATTTCAATTCCAATTCTCAATACAATATCTCCCACTGTACGTTGGTTGTCATTTTGGTCCAAGGAGAAACATTCTTCTTTTATTCTTTCAGTGTTTTTTTTTTTTTTTTGTGTCTTTGTTTGTTGGGACTGGCCTGCTTTGGAACGTTCCAAGTGAGAAATTTTATGCCATATTCGTCGCGCATTTATGTCTTTCTGTCTATCTCTGGAAACCGAAGAAGGCAACGAGCTTAAAAGAAATCTAGAAGAAACACGAGAGGAAGAACCATCTCGGCCGGAGAACTTAAGTGTGGTGATGGCAATGATTATCTTTAAATCACGTACCCAATATCATGTCGAGTATGTGATTGTAATTTTAATCAGTTGTGCGCTGTCGTCAATTTTTCGAGAAATGTCAAGAAAATTGTGTCTTGAAGTCGTCCTCTCCACATTATCTCTTACAGTAGATAGATAGATATAGGTATTGGATTCTGCAAAAATAAAGTTCGTTATATATATTATATGTTTATATATATTTAGGTATCTTAAACAAAAAAGAGAGAAATAAAGTAGAAGATGTGCTTGTGACACAATTGGAAGATTGTTATTTCATTTGAAATGGAGAGATCTTCGATATTTGCCGCGCACAAGTCTTCTCATATAATGTAAGTGGCAGATACCTTTATCTATGTATGTATAGTCTTTTTGTTTTATATTAGCACACACGACATTGTGTAAATTGAGTACGTGAACGAATTTAATGTTGCCATCTTTTAGATGGATATATGGAGTCATCGATGTCGACGAGACGTGCAGAAGGGATATAATATGCATGTTGCAAGAGTAGAATAATATAATCATAATAACATTGAGTCTTATCGAGGAAATGAACACATTAGTTAAGAAACTAAGTCTCATATGATTTTGGATTGAACAAGTATAGAATACAATTAGCTTTAGATTTTTTTCTTTCCATATACATAGGTACCTGATCTGTTTAAATAAAATAAATCTTTTTAACTACAATTTGTTACAATCTGAGTAAACTTCATTTAAAAAAAGACAGTCAAACGATTATCTGTCAAATTCCATATAAAAATAGTCAAAAAACACCAAATTTTGAAGCTTCTACTGATAATTCGATTTAAGAACTCAATAAACGTCAAAAAAATAGATTATCCCCTATCTGTCAAATCAAAAGTTACAACTCCGTTCAAATTGAAAATGTATGTCAAAAAACAATATTTTATTACTTTTTTGTGAAAGATTAAGTAAAAGACACAATAAACGTCAAAATTATAGTTTGTATCCTATATGTCAAACTTTCGAATATCAATCTCCAATACAATTTGTTGTAACTCCTTTTTGTCAAAAAATTCTTGTAGTTTACCGATGTGATGATGTGATAAAACTTATATCTCTAATAAAAACAAAAAAAAATAGATTATCCTATATCTATCAAATCAAAAGTGTCAACTCCATTCAAATTGAAAATGTATGTCAAAAAACAATATTTTATTACTTTTTTGTGAATGATTAAGTAAAAAGCGCAATAAACGTCAAAATTATAATTGTTATCCTATATGTCAAACTTTCGAATATCAATCTCCAATACAATTTGTTGTAACTTCTTTTTGTCAAAAAATTCTTGTAGTTTACCGATGTGATGATGTGATAAAACTTATATCTCTAATAAAAACAAAAAAATAAAATGGAGTACCACGAGGAACCCAAATGAGGCCTTTCTTATTTAATGAAAACAATAAAAAGTAAGCTTTTGTGTTGAACAAAACTCGCTCCAAGTTGTTAAATCTTTTTCCATAAACTACAAGATAAATATAAGATAACATACCTGACACGAAGTTATTTCTTGCACCATTAAAAAAAAATAATGCACATCAAAGTCAATGTAATAGAATTTTATATCAATCACAAAAATATCGTACTCGTATTTATCCAAACAATTGCCTTTCAAATGGTTATGTTGCTCCTTTTATAAATTGTATCTTATATTTTGGAACAACATCCATAGCAAATTAACAATCACATCAATTCACATTTTTCACTCATTCCTGTTGTCGATATATGTATGTATCTTTGACAAGGTAAGGGTATAGACATACTTTTACAATATCTCCCCAAAACATTGTGCTCTCTGCTACTGCTTTATCATTACATTTGTCATCTGACAAATGAGCATTACCTTCTACGAAAGATGACAAACCTAAGAGAACCATATTTGAGTGAATTATATTCCCTTATAATATAACGAATTCATGAATGATAAGTATGCATATAAAGAGAGACGACTGACTATAACAAGGCCACCCATATACGGGTGGGGAGATATTCAATATTCGATTGAAGATAATCCATTTTATTTCAATCTGGAATTATTTCAGTATATTGATTTCTTGTAAAGATATGCCAGCCAAAGAGCCAGGCAGCTAGTCAAGGTTTGATGGTTCTGTGTGCGGAGTACTTCATGCAGAAGCATCCCATGTACGTATACTCTGATGTGTGTACTTACTTACATAAACGATAAAATGTATTCCTTGTTGAAATTGTCTTTGGCTGAATAGCTATAGGATTAACGTCTTCCCATGAATTATTAAAGAGTCATAACCATATTCTTGATAATGTTCATATAAACATTTATAGATGTAGGGTTTTCAGTAAGGGTATTTGTGTATTTATTTTATTTTTATTGATATTGTGTTCAACGTGTGCCGTAGTTAGGTTTGACATGACTTTGATTATTTCATTTTTACATTGTCAAAGTTTGATTTTATGGGAGTAGGAATATTTTGTATATGATAGAGGATGTATGGAGCAAACGAATTTCATTTTAAGTGGAATAACACAGGCGAGTCACTTGGGACCTCTTCTTTTTAAAAATTCAAATCTTTCTTATTTTAATCGCTAACAACGTACTCTGTAGGTTTATCTTTTATAAAATTCATAAAACAATCATGTTACAACATTCAAAATGTACAAACCTCTTAAAAAACCAAGAATCAATTAATAATTTCAATTTAATTATAAACAAGTTGCTTGTATATTCTTAAGAGGATCCTTATTATAAAAATCAACTTGTAAACAAAACTCTAACTTCGAACATATCTTTAAACTTCAAGGTGAAAGTAATCTTCAGTTAACATGTTTTTTATCATCATTATCTTTTTCAAAAACCAAACAACTACACAAAAAAAACATCATTATTATGACATTATAAGTAGTTTAAAACGATATCATCAACAATTCTTTGTACAAGTGAAAATCAATTTAAAAGAGATAACTTGTTAACAAATTTATTTGTTTAAGATTTTTTATTTTGTGTTGATAAAAGTGTCATTTAATATCAATTAATTGCTTAGTTTTTTTTTGTTTATTTATTTATTTATTTATTTATTTATTTATTTATTTATTCATCAATCGAGTTACAATTACTCTTACAGACTACGAAACTTACAATAACTTGTTTACATATATGTACATACATTATTTGTTAATAAAATATAAATTTAAGATATTTTTGAACATTTCTCTTGTATAGTGAAAATTAAAGTCAAATTCAACTATAACAGCATTAATCTCTTTGATACAGCGATTAATAGGCTCATTTGCGGCATAATTAGTTGTATGATAATCTTGTATGAACAATTGATTTAGATTTCGGTTTCTTAGACAACGACTTGGTGCATAAAGACTGATCAAATTGAGCAAACACAAACAATTGATGCGATTACATAAAATATCTCTTATAAATATGATTGAAGATATTTTCCGACGGTTTTCGAGAGTATGTAAGCCAATAAGCTGACATCTTGAATTGTAAGGAGGCATATTTTCTATATTCCAACCGAGCCTTTTAACAACAAATCGAGTAAATCTCTTTTGGACTCTCTCAATTCTTACTGAGTACGTGATATAACAGGGATTCCACACTACACTACAATAATCCAGAATTGATCTAACATATGAGATGTATAATGATTTGAGAGCATACGGGTCTTTTAAATCTTTCGAATTCCGAATTACAAACCCTAACATTGAATTAGCTTTGTTGACTATAAAATCAACATGTTTGTTAAATCTTAAGTAAGAGTCAAAAATAACGCCTAGATCCTTCTTTTCATTTACTTTTTTTAACACGATATCTTCTAAAACATAATCAGACAAAATAGGAGATAAACAACGGGTAAACGTAAAACTTTGACATTTCGAAACATTGAGAAGAAGTTTGTTTTTATTGCACCATTGCGAAAGCCTATTAAGGTCTTCTTGTAACAGATAACAATCAAACGGATTCTTAATACATGAAAATATTTTAAGATCATCTGCAAACAAAAGACATGATGAGGTAGAAAAAGCAGAAGGTAGATCATTAATAAAAATGAGAAACAGGAGAGGACCAAGATGGCTTCCTTGAGGAACTCCAGATGTCACCCTTATTGATTTAGAAACTGTAGAATCAATTTTAACATGTTGAGTGCGTTCTTTAAGATACGAACTGAACCAATTAAGCATTTTGGAATGAAAACCTGTTTGATTAAGTTTATGTATCAATAAATTATGATCTACCCTGTCAAATGCTTTTGCAAAATCTGTGAAGATTACATCCACTTGATAACCAATTTCGATATTATTTAGAACATAGTTTGTAAAAAGTGTTAAATTTGTGCAAGTTGACCTTCCAGACATAAAGCCATGTTGATAGGGAGATATTGTTTCTTTTAACAGAAAACTAAGTTTATCACAAATAAGTTTTTCAAACAACTTAGGAATCACTGATAATTTACTAATTGGCCTATAATTTGAAATATCTTGTTTCGAACCACTTTTATATATTGGAGTAATAAAGGAAGTTTTCCAGTCACTCAGAAATTCTCCTTTTTCAAGCGATGTATTATAAATAAAACACAAAAACCTAGCAATCGAAGAAGCACAATTCTTTAGAACTACAGCTGGAACTTCATCGGGACCGGCAGAAGTATCTTCAGTAAGACCAGATAAAGCCTTTTCAGTTTCTTGTAAGGAAATGTGTATGCTGCCAATGTTGATGCTGCTATTAGAATCAACATTTTCAAAACTGTCAGTTTGAGTTGAACTTAGATAATTTGATTGAAAAAAATTCGAAAAAGCATTACAAATGTCTGATAAATTTGTGTATTGTGAACCTAAATATTCCATATTCTTTGGTATTCCATTACTATTTTTTTTTCGTCTTGATGAAAGTCCAAAAAATTTTGCTGTTAGTTTTTAATTTAGATTCGATTGCAAATATGTAATTCTTATAAAGGAAATTATTTAACACATTAAAACTTTTTTCAAGAGTAACATATTTAGTCCGCAAACTATCATTTAACCCAGAATTTCGCAGCATTTTATAAGTTTTATTCTTTTTATTCTTCAAATTAATCAATCTTTTATTGAACCAAGGTGGCTTTGAGTTATTTTTAGCTAGTTTTTTTGGAACAAAAATATCAATTGCCGTTTTTAAAGTGACAAGAAAAGTATTATAAAATGAAGCTAAGTCAAAATTATTTGAATTTGATGGCAACGATAGATGGTCTATATAACGCGCTATACCAGAAAAATTTGCCTTATTATAATTGTATTTATATGAATTAATTGTATTACTTTTAAAATATTTTAAAATTTTACATTCAAAGACTAAAGCGAGATGATGGATAGAATTTGAGAATATTGGAAAAACAGATTCTTCAGTAGATATAATCAATTCTTTATCCACAAATATTAGATCTAAAATTCTGTTTAAACTATTTTTACAGTAATTAATTTGTTTCAAATCAAATGATGCAAAAGAATCTATGACTTCAGAAGCATAATCATTATTAACGTTGAATGGTATTAATTGTAATTCATCTGAGTCAAAATTCCAATCAATAGTTGGCAGATTAAAATCACCAAGTATAATACAATTTTGATTGTGACTTAAATTCGATAAATAATGTTTACAGTTATTTACATGCTCTTTATATAAATCCAGCGAGCTTCTTGGGGGAATATAGCTTAACATAATATAGATTTCTTTATTATCAAACAACATTTTTATAATTAATTGATCTGAATCAAAAGATGATGAAAGCAAATTTAATTGACTTGACGCATGAACAGATCGAATTGCAATTAAAACTCCTCCACCCCTGGATAATCCAGTTGAGTGAGAACATCTGTCTTTGCGATATATAGAGTACTGAGTTGTATTGAACATCTCTGCGTTATGCTGATTAGGAGTGAGCCAAGTTTCTGTGAGAGCTATGACATCATACTGTTCCGAAGACGATGATAAGAGTAAATGTTGCATTTTTGTGCGAAGGCCGCTTACATTTTGATAATATCCAAGAATATTTTGTATGCCTGTTGGCGATGACGATGAAATTGCAGGAGAATTATTAGTATCAACATTATAAGTGTTCACTGAAACACTCGATGATTGTGATGACGATTGACATTGCAGCGGAGACGAAAGAGACAATGATGAAAGAGCAAAATTATTATTGCTGATAAACGATAGTAGCAGTGGCGTTGAAGCGGCATTGGCGTCGTCGTCGTCGTCGGTGGCTACTGTTGCAGTTTGAGTCATTGGTATGAGAAACGGAGAGAGAATTTTATGAGTCGTTGATTGAGATGCTGTTGACATTAGGCTTGAATGTTCACAGTTGGAGGTGTTGTTGTTATTATTTTCTCTTGTTTTTTTAATGGAAAAAAATATTTGATTTGTACATGCTGAGGCCAAAGTGAAGCATTCAAAACAACTGTTAATTTATCATTTGGAACACTTAATTTAAAAGTAACAAACTTTAAATCGGATACATCAGCATCTTTTTTTTTAAGCATGAAACATTTAAATGTATCAGCTGACAAATTTGACTTTTCAGATATGTGATTAATAATTTTTTCGGGTGTAGTATCATTAGAAAATCGTGATAAATGAAGCCAAGTGATCTTAGGAATGGAATTAAGAGATGAAGATGAATCGGTACCAACAATTTTTATATCTCTTTTAGATGTTAACTGATTATTAGCATTGTTTGTCTTTGAAATAATATTCTCATAGTATTCATTCTGAGTTTTAGTTTCAGTGTTTATAGGCAGAGACAAAGGTTGAGGGGTAATTGGTTGGTTATTATTCATGTTATCAACCGCAATCACTTCATTGTTTTTATTAATGTTTGATGGATTAAGGTTTAAACTGTTCGACACTCTTAAATTTTCCGTCACTGCACTTTTGGCGGTTTTTCGAGGAGGCGAATTATTCTCATGAGAAGAAATAAAAGAAGAGAGTTTAGTTCTAAGATCGTTAACATTTGATATAAGTTCATTAAAAGACATTATAAAATTAGAGAGATTAAGATTAGAGCAAGATTTACATTTCCAGAATAGTCTCTTTTCTGATATTATATCAAAATCATTATCACTGATTGCAACACAGTCTTTGTGAAACAAACGACCACAGAAAGAATCACATTTCACAAATTTAACGTCTTTTGAGCGTTTAATGATAGTGTCACAATTAGAGCAGACTTTAGACATTTTGGATAAAATATTGAAAGATAGAACGATGTTAACTGATGCGAGTTACTCACTTTTTAATCAATACATCGAACGGTAAACATAACTTCATGTTAACAGTCAAAAATCTTGATAAACTTACATTAGTACTTGGATACTGCGCTGAACGCATTCATTCTTAGCTTATATAGAAAAATCGAAATGTTGAGTTGGATTAGGGTTCAGTTTTCGATCTTGGGTTGAAATATAAAAATTACTCAATGTGCAATAAGAACTTACCAAATGTGGTGAATTCAGCTTTCACCAAATCGTACATGGAAAAATTGTACTGGATTAAGAAATCGATTGAAGTGCAGTGTAAGAAATGAAAATAGCTTGTAAACACTGTAGCAAAGGCTTTTCTGTTGTCCAAACTTGAAAGAAAACATCAAAACAATGATAAATGTCAAAAATTGCTGATTGTTTTCTTTGAGTTATCTTATCCTTTGTTAAATCATGACAACCGAAACAGTGAATCCTATAACACTCCGCCAAAGCTGTCAGTTTTTTTTTTATTTCCTGTTGATGATTTCTTTTGATTCCAATACCCCTCCGACTTATGCTAAAGACTTTTCACGATGGTATTATATTTCTTTCTATCTACAACCAAACTCACCACTAAAAATGATGGACATTGAATGTCACACTAAAGAGTTAATTTAACGCTGATGAGCCAATGTGCCAACATAATAACAAGATACAAACAGAAAAAATAACACATAAACAACAACAACTATACTATTAAATTGTTAAACCTTAAAGGAAAGACGTCCCCATGCTGCGTCATGGCGCGGCGCGGCCATTATATGTGACATCAAAGCAACACAAATAACCATCAGGACCCTATACTGTCATTCGTGTCGCCCAGGGAGCTATAAAAACAAAATACGTACATATATAATTGTATTTTGTACGGAATTGAAAACCCCAGACACCATAGTCGGTCGGAATCGGAACAACGGCAAATGGCGTCAAACAAACATACATACATAGGTAGGTATATCGAATCCACGAAATTGTATATTATCTTCATCGGGTGTATCGGGTGTGTGGTGAACATTTTAAGATTATTTGTGGCACGAGCGATTGACTTTTGAATGTGCACTGCCGCACCTTTCGTCCTTCTTTATAGCATCAACAGTATTAATTACATGTTACCTTTCTCGGGAAGGGCTCTGTTGAAGAACGGATTGAACGATGTCTATATATGTAGGTACACCGTGAGCCTTGCGCCTTATGCCACCGCCCGCCATGTTGTTCCCCCAATCACCTTCACCATGCTGGGCATATCGGTTGGTTTTTCGAGTTGCCGCTGCAGTCGATCGAGCCGATAAAGATAAATTTATTATTGAGCAAGATCCTACTTTTGGCATGGGCTTGGCTTGGCTTGACTTGACTTGGCTTGGCATGGCATGGCTTGGCTTCTCTGTGCGCCTTTCATGATTCAAGTCCAGGTAGTTTTAGTAGTATAGTGATAGTACACACAGCATTTATGATTATTATGTTATGCACAGGTGCAAAAAGGTGCACACCTTGAGCATGTTTTCTCCTCACACAAAAAACAAAATAAATAAGTCTTAAGTTGAATGCCGCAGTTAAAATATACAAAAATTCACCTCTTGTCATGGTATGTACTTCAAAAGGTGAATTTTCAATTTTTTGTTTTTGTATTATTTTATTTCAAGAAATTAATGTAAGTATAATACCGTTATACAAGATTGTTATTTTTATTTTAGTTTTTTTTTTTTTGCTTGCTCTTTTATGAAGGTCTTGTTTTACGATCAATAACAAGGCGGCTTTATAATGGACATGACAGTTGCCTCCTTTTTTTTTGGTGGATGTTATACTTTTAGTCGAGGGTCAATGGTGTTGATAATTGGTAGCATTAAATATATGAATTGGACCATGTAATTTGTTTTGACAGATGCGAAAATGATCGTGTACACAGCACGAAATTATACTTTGTAATTTTATCAAGGTTAGTTATTTATTTTTTAATTCACCACAGCAGCGGTGAATAACTTAAAAAGAGATTTTTGACACTTATAAAATATTTTCACTAGCCTTTAATTATGCTAGTTTAAATTGAATTAATTGCTATTAAATGTTTCAACGTGTACAAAATTTACATAAATATATAATTTTTGACAGTTTAGAGACAGAATGTGACATTTGTTACAAACGCTGGAATAAAAATATGTTTTGTTCGACTAAGTTTTGTTCATTTACTTAGAAAATCCTATTTTTGGACTACTTCCGCATTTAGGGCTCCAGTTTTGCAAAAAAAAAAAAACAATCAGAATTAACTCACCATATTTGGTGAGTTCGTGGTAGATAAGGTTTTTGGATACTTTTATTGTTTTTGTGTTGAGTTTTCTTTAGTTGAAGCATAAGTCACTTTAGTTAAACTTCTGAAAAAATGTGGATTACCCTTTTTCGGTGATCAAATCGTTTAAATGACTGACACTTGATTTTAGAAGTCCTGACAAATAGGTGAAATAGACTGGATTCTAAAATATCGAAAAAAGTAAACTTATCTCAAAGGTTTTGATGAGTTATTTAAACAAATAAACTCTCTAAATAAGGTCTTATTTTACACTTGATTATCCTTTCAATCAATTTGCTTAGATTGATACTCAAACAACCATGCTCAAAAAATTGACGCAGCAAAACTTACGTTTTCAATCTTCCCAAAAGGTTCAAAAGTGACTAAACTTCAATATTCTAGTCTATTTCTTTACCCAAGCACCCAATCAAAGATGGTACAAAAGAAATGCCTAAGTTTCAAAAAAAAAAAAAAGAAGTGAAACCAAAAAAGTTCAAATAAGAAACCTATCCGGGTATAGGTAAATCAAATAAGTTCTCATCCTTTCTACTTTATCTCAACGAACAACAAAAAAAAATAAAATTTACCCTCATCTATGTGTCAATTGTCAATGATATTAGTTCCTTAATGTCGACCACTTTGTTGTCTTTTGTGTAAACGTAAAACCTTCCGAGACCAAATATCAATCTTATCCAAATCGATTTCTATCCGCCTTCCAATACCATTTAGTCTGCTGCTTATATACGGCAAACAAAGACTAGAGAAAAAAAAAGGTCTCATAAATTTGTCAAACTGTCTCTACTGTCGTCCTTCGGTGTTGTGCTATGGCCCGTTTTTGTCCTCCTTATCCTACCCAAGAAATCAAAAAGCAAAAGAAGCAAAAAGAAAAAAGGTCAGCGCACAAGACACCAATCCAAATACCTTCTACTTCAATTCCCTCCTCACCAGCAGAGCAAGGCACATAGCCCCCATCATCGTAAATAAACCTCTTAAGAAAGAAAAGCACTCGGAAAGCATGTTTGCCTGTTGTGTGTATGGTAATATTTACTTGTCACGTATGTCAACCTATTTGATCGGATTAAGTTGGAATTACATGGCATTGCTTGCCGCTCTACAATGCGTTCATTGTTCACGCTATATAGCACTCAATGGTAATGCCGCTATATGCTGCCGACTACCATACCGTCTCGTCTTGTTCGTCTGTCCTTCGTCGTCGTCGTTGTCGTCTTTGGGCACTTCGAAAAGTGTGGGGAATTTTTTTTTTCCATGGTGTGGCCTTTTTCTGTGATATTAGGGTAAATGAACCTACTAATTTCTATACAGACAGTTCAAAGCTTGCAGAAAAATATATGCAATGCAGTCCTATTGATTGTGATATTATAATATTTGCAATATCACATGCTAAGAAAAAGTATCACAACAATTTGTGATAGAATGTTAAAGTATCATTTTTGTTGCAAATGATCAGTGATAAAATTTGTATAAGGAACAGATCAGTGATACACACAAAAACAATGGAAGAACTTAAATTATCAATGCGTATTGCCTGTGATATTGTAAAATTAACTTGTGATACCTTTTCAAACTTTTAAAAAACACTCATAAAAGTTGTCCTACAACAAAAATACAGAGTTATTTATTCGAAGAGTCCTGTGATATCACTGAATCTTTTCCTTAAAAGTTGTGATATATTTAAGTTCTTAAACTATCAATTAGTATTGCCTGTGATATTTGTAAAATAAACTTGTGATACCTTATCAAACTTTTAAAAAAAACTTAAAAGTTCTCATACAACAAAAATATGTTTTATAAAACAGAGTTATATATTCGAGAAGTCCTTTTATATCACTGAATCTTTTTCTTAAAAGTTGTGATATATTGAAGTTCTTAAACTATCAATTAGTATTGCCTGTGATATTTGTAAAATTAACTTGTGATACCTTATAAAACTTTTAAAAAATACTCATAAAAGTTGTCCTACAACAAAAATATGTTTTATAAAACAGAGTTATATATTCGAGAAGTCCTTTTATATCACTGAATCTTTTTCTTCAAAGTTGTGATATATTGAAATTCTTAAACTATCAATTAGTATTTCCTGTGATATTTGTAAAATTAACTTGTGATACCTTTTCAAACTTTTTAAAAACACTCATAAAAGATGTCATACAACAAAAATATGTTTTATAAAATAGAGTCATTTATTCGAGAAGTCTTGTGATATCACTGAATCTTTTTCTTAAAAGTTGTGATATTTTAAAATAAAGTCAAAATAAATAAAAATCGAAAATTTTCTGCGATGAAAATTCAAAATTAGATCAAATTATCCCATGATAAAATAGACATTCTCTTACATCATCCTGTGATATTCTCCTTTATCTATGACATTTTCTGTGATAACAGTGATTTTCAGTTCCAAATGATTACTGTTAGTTCTGTAGTTATAAGTAGTTATCAGAAATTGTCGTGATATTGCTTAATTCAACAAAAATATTCACCTCCCATGAATTATTCTGTGATTCATGTCTTTTTGAAGTTTTTTTTTGTATGTGTTTACTTCACAAGTGTCAAAATAGAATTGACATTTGCCGCCATTTGCAAAAATTTTAGAATTTTCACCTGTTATGAGATCATTCATTCTCAAGTTGTTTAGAAGCGTTTTTTCTGACAAGAAACAGAAAAGAAAATTATTATTGTTCACTATCAACCCGTTAGACTAATCCCCCATAGGGTAAGCGTTAAACTTTTCCTAGACATCTTATAGCATTCCTTACATTATATTCGTTGCTTTGATACTTTTCTTGCCCGAATGTCGGTGTTCACTTTGAGGTTGTTTTTTTTTGTTGTTGCGTCTCTTATTGTAATATGCTCTGCTCTGAATGTGAACTAAGCTGCTCCTGCTGGGCTGGGTCTGGTCTACATGAACTGAAGTCAATAAGTCGCTCGTATTCATAAACCAAGCTGGCGAGAGGTGTGTACACCTAAAGATACTTTTACTACTCTGGTCTTATACCAGCCATCCAGCCAGAGCGCAGCGCAGCGTGTATATCTTTCCTCCTGCTGTGAACGATATTATACTCCATGTGTGTGGTTCCACATCATCGTCATCATCATCATCATCATCATCATCATCATCATCATCATCATCATCATCATCATCAACAACCAACAGCCCCCACTATATGTATCTTTAGAGGACATATTGCATACCGTATAACTCTTGTGGCGCAGTATGTGACCAGATCAATATGGCAAATGCCCCCAAGGTGTATTTTATATATGAAGGCAGTAAAGGTGAGTTGAGTTGTAGTTCTTCGTTTCGCCGCGCCGCCTTCTTATGGAACTCAATCTCTCTCTCTGTTCAACCTTTGTCCATGTGCCATGTCCATTGTTGTTGTAACAGTTCCTGTCCCTATATATACCACACCATACATATAACATATCGGGTGGGAGATATGGTTTTATGAATATTTTATGAGGTTTCACCATTCACTCAAGAAATCACATGAATAGCTAAGTGGGCATAGCTAGCTAGCTAGGTTGCTTGCTTGGTTATAGAAAGACACCACTCAGGGGAACTCTTTAAAGAGTCCATATAGCTAGCTTAGGTATACTTGTAGTTTGCAGACTGTATGGGGTCTTTTCCAAGTGCTGCAGTTTGCACAGACCACTTTACCATATCTACTCCACTCTGCTCTACTCTGCTCTATAATGTACGTGGGCTGAGTAGGCTAAAGCTGAGGTTGAGTATAGTGTTGTTGTGGATGAATGCCTGACTGGTTTTGTGCTTATAGTTTATGGAATTTCGCAAATTGCTTGGTATTTACATGGTTTCTGACATATGTTCAGGCTAATAGTATAGCATTCATCTCGCCTTTCACTTGCGGTATATCTACAACACTCAACAACAACGATGACTACGACTGCGACTGCGACAACGACGACGCTTTACCTTACCATAAGTCTGCACCTTCCCACCTCTTACCTCTTTGTTATCTATCGACCATATTTTGCAAGAAGACACGGCTAGCTGTGGTTGGTTATAACCTGGACCTGGTCGGACTTCAGTAAAGGCATAGGTAGTATACCTACCTACTCAACATACAACACTATTAAGTTAGTGCTGAATTTCTTATTAGTTTAATGTCAGACTAACAAATTTATATAAGTACACGTTTTCAGTTGTGTAAATAACTTCAACGTCACAATCAATTAGTTGGGGTAAATTGTTCATGCATGAAACGTGCGGCGGCGTTGATAGCTGGTGTTGGTTGCTTTTGCTTTTGCTTTTGCTGGGGCTGTTGCTGTTGCTGGTGCTGGTGCTGGTTCTGGTGGTGGCAGGCGTTGGATGGTTGTGGTGCTGCTGCTGCTGTTACTGATGTTTTCAAGACTGCAACTACTACATTATATATGTAGCTAAGCTTTGAATGCAATGGGAGGGGTCAATTTTGTTGGACTTAAACACATTTACATATATTCTACCTACTGCCTACTTACTACTTACTTATATCTACACCTATAGTCAGTTGTTGTTGTTGTTATTGTTGAAGACATGTTAATCCAATTTTATTTGCTTAAATTTGTGTCAACAGCTTGTTTTGTTGATTAACCGAGTGATAAATATTAACAAGTTTGTTGACGAGATGTAATTCTATAAAATGTGTATTTAGAAAGGCCTTAAACTAAGAGTGAGAGAAACGAGGAGTAAAATTTATAATGATGATAGATTAACATAAAGAGTTTACATTTGTTCGTAGGAACTGATTTATTGATTTCTGTTTAGGTAAATGTTTTTTTTTTTAATTCCTAATATCTACGCAAATATTTGCTATAGGAAAACTCTTAAAGTGGTCAATATATGACTTGTTCAAAGATGTTTGTTTAAGGTTTAGATGCATGTGTAGAGTAGATGTGTAAACTTTCTAATGATGTAAAATGTTGCACTTGGGGGGAAGATTTCTTCATATCCAAGTATCAGCAATTTTGTATAAACAACAGAGTCTCAAACCTTTCTTAGAATACACAAATAATAATAAATTATGGTGAAGTCAATCTCAATACAAAGAATTATCGATATTACAAACAATTTTTTCAAGCCCATTCTATTTATTTGAAAAAAATAACAAATTCACAAAAAAAAACGAACACAGAACAATTTTGTGTAAGCTCATTTTCACTGTAAATGTAATAAGAGGTGTCATTTTGAATAGAATTTAACTCGTTCAACTGTCACTTTTGACAGTTGAAAAGTAAAAACTACGCCATTTCTAAAAATGGAATGATTCACGCTTCAACAACAGCAAACATTGTGAAAGTTTTGCTGTTGTAAAATAGTTTACAGTTAAGTTTGTTAGTTTATTTTACATTAGTTTACAGTTAAGAGTTTTGCAAGAAAAGTTTCCTGACCGTGTTATTTCTCGAGGATATCTTATGATTCAACACTTTAAGACTTTTTCATCCCGTTCGTATATACACGCAATTTACACTTTTTCATCCCGTTCGTATATACACGCAATTTACACGGAACATAGTTAAGGTTCAGTAAGGTCATTAGTTGCGATTAGGCTATCAATACAAGAGTTCCACTCGTTGACACTCTGACTTGTCGCACATTGTCAATGCGTTGAATCTCATTTTGAAACAAATTTTGGAGTAATTTGACGCTTAGAATATTTTTTCCCAGATGCTTTCCAAATGTCCTGTAATCATATTTACTTCCAATAGGAATTTATTGTAATCGGTCCGATTTCTCGAATTGAAAATTTTGACATTTCTCGACGGCGACGTTTCAAGGTCCCTATAGTCGAAATAAAAGATTTTTAGAGAGATGTCTGTGCGTGCGTGTGTATGAACGTTTGTACGTACTTACGTCCGCCCTTCTGTACGTCCGTAGCTCAAGAACCAATAAAGATATCGACTTCAAATAAATTTTATTATATAGAAAATAATGCAGAAAGATGCAGAAAGGGCTCTTAAGAAAATTGAGAAAAAATTAACATAGCAATTTGAAAAAAAAGGTGAAAATTTTGGTTATCCCTAAATATCTCACGAATCAATAAAGCTAGTAACTTGAATTAAATTTAATATTATAAATTGTAACATGATACCAAACAAACATATTTTTGGAAAAAAAAAATTAATTAACTGTTTTTTTTTATAAATCAAAAACACTGAAAAAAAATATTTGTCACCTCGAACATTTTACGAAAAAAAAATGATTTTATCTTAAAAACAATTTTGTGCAACGAAAAATAACGTTTTCAACATCTGGTAAAATTTTGAGAAAAATCGAATTGACAGTTTTTCTACAAAATAATAAGAACTAAAAAAAAATTAACAAAAGTTGATAAAAATTGATTTTCGACTCAAATATCTTTTTAAAAATTTGATGTTATGGCTTCCAACTAATTTTAACTTAAAAGAAATATTGTTTTCAATATTTGGAAAAATTTTTAGAAAAATCGAATTGACAGTTTTTCTACAAAAAAATTAAAAACCTAAAAAAAAATTAACAAAAGTTGGTAAAAATTGATTTTCGACTCAAATATCTTTTGAACATTTGAGGTTATGCCTTCCAACTAATTTTAACTTTTAAAAAAATATTGTTTTCAACATTCTGTAAAATTTTGAGAAAAATCGAATTGACACTTTTTTTACAAAAAATAAAAACCTAAATAAAAATTAACAAAAGTTGGTAAAAATTGATTTTCGACTCAAATATCTTTTCCAAACTCTTATATACTGGCTTTAAACTAATTTTATCTTTTAAAAAATATTGTTGTCAACATTCAGTAAAATTTTGAGAAAAATCGAATTGACAGTTTTCTAACAAAAAATAAAAACCTAACTAAAAAATGTATAAAAGTTGGTCAAAATTGATTTTCGACTTAAAATATCTTTTCAAAACTTTTATTTATTGGCTTTAAACTAATTTTATCTTTTAAAAAATATTGTTGTCAACATTCGGTTAAATTTTGAGAAAAAAGAATTGACAGTTTTAAAAAAAAAAAAAAAAAAAAAAAAAAATGTATAAAAGTTGGTAAAACTGATTTTGTTTCCGACTCGAATTATCTTCTCAAAAATTAAAAATATTGTCTTCAAACTAATTTTATCTTATAAGGAATATTGTTTTCAACTTTCGTTAAAATTTTGTGAAAACTCAAATTGACAGTTTTTTTTACAAAAAAAATAAAAACCTAAAAACAAAACAATACTAAACCTTGGTAAAAATTTACTTTCGACTCAAATATCTTTTCAAAAGTTAAAAATATTGGCTTCAAACTTATTTTATCTCACAGAAAATATTGTTTTCGACATTTAGTAATTTTTTTATAAGAATCCAACAGTCCGTTTTTTCATAAAAAAAAATTAAATCTACAAAAAATGGTACGCACATTTGGTAAAAATTGATGCTCGGTTCTCGAACGGTATCTCTTAAATTAATTTTATTCATCCAATTTATATATGTTTATATAAGAAATAAAAATTTTTTTTTAGAAATGCTACTAAAATTGGTAAAAATTGGTTTTCGACTAAAAATGTCGTTAACAAAACTAGCAGCCCTATTATGGCTATCAACTATCAATTATTTGATAACTGATAACTCTAACAATTTATTGATAATTTGGTATTATGAGTATCAAATGATAATTTTGCACCCATTGTGGACACTAATCAATATACGACTGTGAATAGGTTTTGTTTGGCGTTTGACGTTTGCCATTTGTGTTGAGTTCTTGTGTTTTGGTCTATAAATAATTTCGGCGGAATAATGCAAGTTGTTTTCATTAAATAAATTTCTCTTTTTTCTTAATAATATTATGTTAATTTAGGAGTAGAATAGTTAGCAACAGAAAACAAATAGAAACAAACAATTTTAGCTTGCACGATAAACCTTCGTTCCTCAGTACAATTGCCTTCAAACAACTATTCTAGTGAAGGCATTTCGTTCTTCAATTTGTATATTCAATAAAAACTACAAAAAAAAACTTTTATAAATCGTATTTAAATTACAATTCTTTACCATTTACGAATATTTGATACATTTGTCACCGAAGATTTTGTAGCTGATAGAATATTTGATGGGTATCAATATGTTTGATAGCCGTAATACCGAGTTTATCAATAAAGCTATTCACAATAGATCTTTTAATTCACTATTTATCAAAAATATTGATAATTGATCACCATAATACCGATTCATTAATTTTGTTGATAATTATCAACTATTATCAAATATCGTGTTGATACGTGATGGGGAGTTATCAGTGTGGTTCGCATCCCAGCCTCTTTTTTTCCTTTTGATTTTGTACACGATTTTTAATCCACCGAAATCTCAGCCATTCCCCAATGGAATTTGACAGTCTGTTTCTTGATATATATAAAATACATAAACTTTATTTTGATCTATTTAGAATACAGCATTCAGACTTGTTTGAAGTGTTTAGGCAATTTCAGAGTTCTTAGATTGACAGATGGAAATAGTCTATATGTTGCCATATTTTATCGATCCATCGAGGTCATCATTTAGGTTTATACTATTCTTGACTTAATTTTCATATCACCCAAGACAAATTAACATGACACATTGTTATTTGAACTATTTCTACATGTTAAGTTTACATGGTCTCTTGTCTATATGTTGCCATATTTTATCAATCCATTGAGGTCATCATTTAGGTTTATGCTATTTTTTGCTCAATTTTCATGGCACCCAAGATAAATTAACATGACACACTTGAACTATGTCTACATGTTAAGTTTACATGATCTCTTGACAAAGTTACTATATGTCAGTTTAGAGCAAACAAAAGGAATCGGAAACTAACAATCACAAAATTCCCTTAACTTTCGTTTGCATACACTCAATGTTTTTTGGTCGAGTGGGAAATTGTAGTTCAGTCAAATAAATGCCTCTCAACTCCTCTCTTTCGATTCCAGTTGATTATTTCTTTTCTTTGTCTTTGTCGGAACCACCACAGAACTCATACACATGATCAAAGCCTCAACTTTTATCCCATTGCATCATTTTCAATTCAATAGTATTCAAAAGGATTTTTCAAAAAAAAAAAAACAACAACAACAAGGAACGAACAGAAATTACAATACATTTTTATTCACCTTTTGCTGCCTGTGGCGGGTGCACAAATCGTATATAGTTACATCTCAAAGCTTTCTACCATTTATATAAGAGCCCTTAAGCCACTCAACTTGCAACTTACACCACATGTAAACTGTGGATGCATTATATGATGCCGGGCGACGGGGCGTGTACATCATCATCGCATCCAGTAAAGGAAGGTATAAGGTAACACATACTATAGGTACATTTTTGAAAAATGTGCTTAACAAAGCCTTGAAATGAAAAGAAACTTCCATTCGTACTGAAGTGGTTTACAGCGGTTTTAACAACATAAGTACATACTATATGTGCAGTGCAGCAGTACAGTGCAGACTATAGGTAACCTACAATGTGATGGGGGAGAAATAAGGTTTTTATAACAATCCCCAATGTACGTAGTATAGTATTATAGAGTAAACCCTCGAATATGTAGTGTTGAGAGGTGGCTTTGCATTTATATAAAAGGATTGCTTCTCTGTGGATACACATAGTTGATTGAGTAGTAACTTATATGAATGAATACCGAAGTTCAATGAGAGGTGTTTTAAAAACTCGGTTGCTCGATATTTGTAAGCATTAAGAAATGTAAGCACATAGAAAGAATAAGTAGAGAGAGTAGAGAAAAACAATAAAATTTAGACCAATGTCGGCTAAGCTTACTTTTCTACTTTCTTTGATATTGTACTACTACTCCTATTTTATGGATACTTGGGTCTTAGTTAAACCCTAAACTTGAACTTGGTTGAGGCTAGTACCTGATTTGCTGGATGCGTCACTGGATTCGAAGGATTCACTTGTGATTTGACGAATGTATCCGCGATGAAGCAGATATTTCCTGAATTTTCTAGATTTGCCTGGAATTTACCGAGTTAGTCCGTGACTTAATATATTTTTCCAATAATGTCCGTCTTTATGTGTGATTTGACAGATTTTGTTGTTATTTACTAAAATTAACTGTGATTTTGCAGAATTATCCGTAATTTGACAGCTTCTTCTGTGGTTTGACCGATTCTTCTGTGATTTGACAGATTCTTCTATGATTTGACAGATTCCTCTGTGATTTAAAAGATTCAGCTGTGATTTGACAGATTCTTCTGTTATTTGACAGATTCTTCTGTGATTTGAGAGATTCTTCTTTGATTTGACAGATTATTCTGTGATATGATAGATTCTTCTATAATTTGACAGATTCTTCAGGGATTTAAAAGATTCTTCTGGGATTTAAAAGATTCTTCTGTGATTTGACAGATTCTTCTGTGATTTGACAGATTCCTCCGTGATTTAAAAGATTCCGCTGTGATTTGACAGATTCTTCTGTAATTTGACAGATTCTTCTGTGATTTGAGAGATTCTTCTGTGATTTGAAAGATTCTACTGTGATTTGACAGATTCTTCTTCGATTTGACAGATTCTTCTGTGATTTGACAGATTCTTCTGTGATTTGAAAGATTCTACTGTGATTTGACAGATTCTTCTATGATTTGACAGATTCTACTGTGATTTGACAGATTATTCTGTGATTTGACAGATTCGTCTGTGATTTGACAGATTCTTCTGTGATTTGAAAGATTATACTGTGATTTGACAGATTCTTCTGTGATTTGACAGATTCTTCTGTGATTTGACAGATTATTCTGTGATTTGACAGATTCGTCTGTGATTTGACAGATTCTTCTGTGATTTGAAAGATTCTACTGTGATTTGACAGATTCTTCTGTGATTTGACAGATTCTTCTATGATTTGACAGATTCTTCTGTGATTTGACAGATTCTTCTGTGATTTGAAAGATTCTACTGTGATTTGACAGATTATTCTGTGATTTGACAGATTCTTCTGGGATTTAAAAGTTTCTACTGTGATTTGACAGATTATTCTGTGATTTGACAGATTCTTCTGGGATTTAAAAGTTTCTACTGTGATTTGACAGATTATTCTGTGATTTGACAGATTCTTCTGGGATTTGACAGATTCGCCCGATTCGTTTTGTGGTTCATCAGTTTCATCCGTAATTGTCTATGATACATCAAACTCGTGTGGGACTTACCATATTCATCTGAGATATGTTTGTCAGAATCATGTGGGATATGTCAAATTCCTCAATGATTTGTGCGTGATCCCCCGAAATCATCTTTGATTTACTAGAATCGATAATTTAGACCGCTAAAAACCAACCTTATCTCAAAATTGCTAATTTTATTCAAAACTTTGACAAGAAAATTAATTAGTTTATAAAATAAGTATGTGACTTTAACATTTAAAACACGTTTGTAACGCAAACACTCACTCCACAACATTCGTTTTGCGAAAAAAAAACAAAAAACTTAAAGGCATGTCCCAGTGCCAATGCCAATTTAAATGGGCGTTGAATCGTCATGTAAAACATTATTGTTAACTACATAAATGTAAGCTTGTTATTCATGCCAAAAGTCTGTTTTGTGAACACGATATAGTAAGTTGTTAGTTGACTCAAGTTAAAAAAAAAAGAACGATTAAATGAATGAACGCTCCATGAGTTGTTTAACATGATGCCAAACATGAGAAAAATAAAATAAAATGCAAGTTAAGAACATAAATCTTTTGAAACGGTTCAGTTATTTTCAAAGTAGGTATAAGTACCTAGCTTAAGAAGTTCATTTTTCTTACTTTGTACAAACTTATAAATAAAAACATAATCAAGAGAATGTAAAATATAAGTAGGTATAAGAGGTGGAACCCTGCAACTTTGCACACTCTGTTGAATCTGAGAAAATAAGGGAAGTATATTATTGCAATTCGAAGAAAATTAATCTTCTATTTGATTTCTTCACAACTCAAAAAGTGTGATATTCATCAAAATGGAGGAAAAATAAAACAATTTCAAGATGGCGGCCATGTTGTACTACTTTACAAAATGCACTAACTAACTACCGTTCGTCCAAGTAGTCGGCACCGTAACCTCAAAACGTTTTTCACCTCAACAAAATGAAAACTTTTTCCCTCCTTCGTACGTTCGTGTTCGTGTTCTTCCTTCTTGTGTCTAGTATAGAATTTCTGTTTGTGTGTTAATTTTTTGTAGAGAACATTTTATATTCTCCTCTTCACCATCCGGACATCTAACTTGGCATGAAAAATAAAATCATGCCACACATATTCCTTTCTTTCTTGTTAAAATAACGACGAAACATTTATACGAGCATTAAGCTCCGTTTACACTCTGACGAACAGTTCTTTCTGCTGTTGCTGTTTTTCTCTCTGTGATAAAAAGGAACCATCACTACCACATCAGAAAAATTCTATGCACATAGTTTGTATAGAGAGTAAGAGTACAGATCCTTCCTAATGCCGCGCTGCCTTTGAGTTCTTTTCTATATCTGTACATTTTTGCGTGTTTTCTTTTTTTTTCCAACGTATAATGTCATCTTTTCTCTCGTTTTCTCTTGTGGGTGGTGTGCTGTTTCTTTTTTATTTGAACATTCAACAAGAGGATAAAACCCAAGAAAGAACTTTCATTTTATTTTTCTCTCTTACTTCTTTCATTCACAAGTACGATTACTTAAGGGATTTGCCAGCCAGAAATGATGAAAAGGACATAAAGCAGTAAATCGACCAAAGACACGTTACATGGTGGTTGGTTAAGGGTTTTTCTTCTATTTTTATATTTTCTTTTTTGTTGGTTAAAATTCTACGAAAGTCTCCATAGAGAGTAGAGATACTCATATAGAAGTACATGTACTATATTATATGGGTTTGGTACGATTTGGATTGAGCTGGAAAACTCGAGAGAGATTTTACGTTATTCTGCGGTTTACCGTGTAGCATCAGTTTGCTGCACTGCTCTATTCTGACAAGTCATTTAATCAAAGTCGTTTTTTTTTTGGGGGTGTTTGTTGATGATGACTTTCTATTCCCAGAGAGGTATTTCAGTTCGAATTTTAAGGGTATGTTTACACTTTTAGTAGAGTACTCTTGGATAAAATCAATTTTAGGTTTTACTTCACGTAAATGGGGGTTTTCATCGGCAGCACCGAATATTTTAAGACCTTGCAACAAAAGTTAACAAGTACTTTTGTATTTTAAAATTTGTCATAAAATTGAAGTATTACCCAAGTACTTAGAGAACTTAAAAAACTGTTGAGAACTTAAAGTATTGGTCAAGTTTTTGAAGTTCTGGCAAAATGCTTAAATACTTACAGTACTGCTTATCATGTACTTGAAGTGGTGTTCAAGAACCCACAGATAAAACAATAAAGTAATACTTTTAATTACTTAAATTTCTATTAAAGTACTTAAGTACTGGTCAAGTACTTGAATTGCTGTTTAAATATTTAAAGTGTTGTCTGTATACTTAAAGTACTTTTCTTGAATTTAAGGGCCAGGGTTTTGAACTCCAGATACTGCACAAATTTTGATACTTTCAAGTACTTAAAGCTCTGGCAAAAAGTTCTTGAAATGCTTTTTAAAGACTGGAATTATTGTCAAAAACTCAAAGTATTGATCATATGCTCGAAAAACTTCTCTAGAACCTAAAGATCTTGAACTCAAGAAATTGGAAAAATAGGAATTCTTACAATTACTTAAAGTTTTTTATAAACGCTTTAAGTACTGATAAAGTAATCTAAGTACTGCCCAATTATTTTAAGTATGTACTTCTTAAATATTTGAAATGTTGCTTCAATACTTGAATTGGTCTACTTGACGTACTATTTTATAACTGAATTAACAAGTTTTTAAACCCAAAGATTGTAAAAATAGTGGTATTTTCCTTATTTCAAGTACTTGAAAAAATTCTTGAAGTGCTTTTAAAGTACAGGAGATATTGTCAAAAACTCAAAGTATTGCTCATATGCTCGAAGTACTTCTCTAGAACTTAAGGGTCTTGAACTCCAGAAATTGGAAAAATAGGGGTTCTTACAATATAAAGTTCTTTTAAAACGCTTTAAGTACTGATAACGTAATCTAAGTACTGCCCAATTATTTTAAGTACTTCTTAAATATTTTAAGTGTTGCTACAATACTTGAATTGGTAATTGTTTAAATACTTGACGTACTATTTTATAACTGAATGACCTAGTTTTTAAACCCAAAGATTGTAAAAATAGTGCTATTTTCCTTGTTTTAAGTACTAGTACTCAAGTCTTAGCACGTACGAAAATTAAGTACTTATACCTAGGAGGAATAAAATCCTGATATTTTTAAATATGTACTTTAAAAGTGAGCTGGAATCTAAATATTGAGTTGGGTTTTTACAAATACTTTGAATTACAAGAAATTCCTTACGACTCAAGCATGTTCCTAATATCCTTTTCGTTTTTTCCAGATTTAGTTTATAAGAACATTTTTTTTTTCATCTTAAGTCTAATCATTTTTGTTTGCTTTTTTCGTTTCAGGTACGTTCAAGGGTTTGTTTACACACATACATATGTATATATTATATCAAAATAGAAAACCAAGAAGTGTCAATAGATGTTGAACGACTATACTTAGTCCTATCGCGACGACGAAGCGACGCTACCAACAAAAAAGGTTTCCTCCAAGTGTTGTTATAACGTTTGGTTAGGATGAAAAGTTTTATATATTTTCTTTCTCTCTTACTCACTTACTTGTGTGACATAGATCGTCGTCGGTCGTAAGTTTTATACTTCTGCACGCTTTGCATGTTGTTGGTGCCGCACCGCACCATACCGCAACGGTATAGGGTTATAAAACGGTGTCTTATTACCAACGCGCCACTAACTTGAATGTGTGAACACACTTAAAGCGATTTGCAAAAGTGCTAATCCACATCTCAGCACCTTTTCTTCGCTTCGACGACAACGTCAACGACGACAACGAAGACGACGAACGTTAACGTCGACTTTTATACGGTAGCGCGAGTATAACGACTCGCAACAAGAAGGAACCCAACACTTAGTTGTTTTTTTTTTTTGTGTTTTGCCATCAAGTTCTAAATTCTGAAGGGCGGGCCGTAGAGTAGCAGGGCAACCTATACACTATATAGGTAGGTACAAGCTATTTTATGTCGAGTCAGTTGGAGTGTTAAAACGGTAGGAACACGGAGTTAAATGTCAAACTTGGAGTGTGCTTTGTATATGCCAAACAAACAGTCATTATGATTACACCAACTTCGCTTCGGGGTTTATGTGTGTGTAGCTTTTTTTTTTAATGTTGCTTCTGAGCTCCTCGCGGCTTGTTGAACACCCACTCGAGGATTTTATTGTTTGATTGTGTCAACACCGCGCCCTGGAACCTCTGCATGTTTTGTTGGCGTATAAAATTACGTTCATACATACATATGTAGGTATAATGTATATCCCTTGGGCTACGATGCCACGACTACACAGTGCTGCCAACAAAAATAAAACTTTGTAGGAGGTACTATAAACGATGATTAATTAGACAAAGTGTTGACCTTTTTATTTTATATATTTGCTTTTTTTTTTGTTTTTGTCTTTTGTTTGTTGTGTGCTCTTTGCGGAATTAATTAAGTTAATTCCTTTTATTCCTGTTTTAACAAAAAATTAATTATGTTTCTTTCTTTTATATATATAAAATAAAAGAAAAGCAAGCGAAAAAAAAAGAAATATTCTTAATCTGGTGTTGTCCTGAACGTTCTTATGAAACATGAACAGAACACTCCCTACCACCGACACGATGATGTTGCCATCGTCGTCGTCGCTCGTCGTCGACAACGTCACAAATTACAAAAGAATAAAACATTTTATGTAAGAGGATTAGCTAGGTCTTGAAATTCTCGTAAAAATTGAATTATGAAAATCATCACAAAATATGCGATTATAATAAATACCGACCGATGTATAATATGTATATGTTTTCTCTGACAATTCTATTGGCGGGATGGGGGGTAGGGGGAAATAAAAACATCTAAGAGGGATTTAATATAACGGGAAACCTAATAATAGAAGTAAAACAGACAAAAAATACGTGAAAATATTTAAAAAAAAAAATTAAACTGAAATTAAGACTTTCAAAGATAAGACCTTTTAATTTAGGTTATAAAACAGTTGATGGTTTCAACATGTGTAACCTTTCATTTTTATTTTTAACTAAACCCAAGGGTACGATTACTTAATTAACACTCATTTTCAAAAACACTCTAGTAAAGATATAAATCCTCGGTAGCCATATTGGTTTGCCTACAAGCTAAACCGAAAACTGACCTCATAAAGTATTTCTTAGTGTGCGTGTAATTTCTCCTCTAATTCATGAAATTTCCCCTAAGAACTCAGGAATTGTGTCTATGTATGCGTGAAAACACGTCAATTTTTCTCGTTGAATTCGTCCACATTACAAATACAACAATGTAAACAAATGGGTTTTGGAGGGTGATACGTACGAAAAATTTATATCTTCATATAGAGTGTTTTTGCTCATTTTCTCTGACGTCAAAATCGGTTTTTAAGTTGTTAAATTTTGTTTTGTTTTGTTTTGTTTTATCTTGAGCGCTGAATTTTGCCACCGAATTGACAACTGTTTTGACAGGTAACAAAATTTAGACAGTTTTTGATACGTTCCTTACGTCAAATGTACAGTTGTGTATAGTGTTCTTTAAGGAAAACTGCAAATGTCATAAAGTCGTTTGCATGCAAACGTCATTGCTTTTAATCTCTCAAAAAAAAAACACAATTTTATCATAAATGATTAAACGTCAAATGCATCATGCAATTATATAGATTATATAGAAAAAAAAGACAGAGTTAAAAATGATGTTCCTGTGTATTTTCCCAGTGAAATCATGCAACCATAAAATCATATTGAAAATTACTAAGAAAATGTCAAAATAATATGAAATTTTAATTTATATTGCTCCAAACCCAAAAACCTTTCAATAAAATCCAAAAATGAAGCTACAAAACGACAATCCCAACACAAAATTACAAATCTCTTTTCTTCTTAAACTAAAAATTTAAAAAAAAACCGATTTTATCATAGAAATCTGAATAAAATATAAAAATCCCATCACAACTACCAGAACATCCCATAGTTGAACCCCCAAATTGAATTTCGAAATATAAAATCCTAGAACAAAAGTAAAAATAAAAAAAAAGAATCCAGCTGTAAGTTGGCAGGATTTTTAGTGCCTTTTAGTTGCTTTAAAACCTAAATTTAAAATACAAATTGATTTTATAATAGAAATTTCGGAATCAAATATACAACTCCCAATACATATCTTAAAACAATACTCCAAAACTAAAAACCCAAAAATAAAATCATAAAATGTCTCTCCAAAACGAAATTTCCAGGGCTACAATTTTAAATCCCTTTTCTCCTTAAACTAAATATTAAAAAATAATCATTTTATCATAGAAATCTCGGAAGAAAATATAAAAATTCCCATCACAACTACCCAAAAACCCGAATATCCCATAGTAAAACCATACAATTGCCTAGAAAACATTAAAATCGAAAATTCCAGAGTCAAAAATCTTTAAACTCAGTCGTGAGATGGTAGAATTTAAACTGCTTTTTTATTTGTTATGTTTTATTTCTTCACTGTGTTTGGGTTTTAGATTTCTTAATTTTGAATCAGTTGATTTTTGGGGATTTTGTATTTGTAGATTTTAAATTTGTACATGTTCAACTTATCCAATTTCAAATTCCTTTTTATTCTTAAATTAAAAAAATTAAAAATATCCATTTCATTATTGAAATTTCGAAGTAAAATATAAAAATCCCACTACAAAAACCCAAATATCCCATAGCATAACTGTAAAATTGACCAGAAAACATTCTCAAAACCGAAAATCCCATAGTCAAAAATCTTTAAACCCAGCCTTGAGATGGTAGAATTTAAACTGCTTTTTTATTTGTTATGTTTTATTTCTTCACTGCGTTTGGGTTTTAGATTTCTTAATTTTAAATCAGTTGATTTTTGGGGATTTTGTATTTGTAGATTTTAAATTTGTACATGTTCAACTTATGCGATTTCAAATTCTTTTTTTGCTTAAACTAAAAATTTAAAAAAATATCCATTTTATCATTGAAATCTCGGAGTAAAATGTAAAAATCCCACCACAAAAACCCGAATATCCCATAGTATAACTAAAAAATTGCCCAGAAAACATTCTCAAAACCAAAAATCCCATAGTCAAAAATCTTTAAACCCGGTCGTAAGATGGTAGAATTTTAACTGCATTTTTATTTGTTATGTTTTATTTCTTCACTGCGTTTGGGTTTTAAATTTCTTAATTTTGAATCAGTTGTTTTTTGGGGATTTTGTATTTGTAGATTTTAAATTTGTACATGTTCAACTTATTCGATTTCAAATTCCTTTTTTGCTTAAATTTAAAATATCCATTTAATTATTGAAATCTTCGAGTGAAATATAAAAATCCCACCACAAAATCCCAAATATCCCATAGTATAACCATAAAATTGCCCAGAAAATATTCTCAAAACCGAAAATCCCAGAGTAAAAAGTCAGTTGATTTTTGGGGATTTTGTACTTGTAGATTGTACATGGTTAAATACCCTAAGAAGAGATCGATTAAAACCCACAGAATCAAAATCCCCACTACAAAATCAATGAGCATTTAACTTTAAATAAAATAGAAAATGCCCATGAAAAGAGGAAATTAAAAAGTATGATTAAGCCTGAAAACCCTTTTGGGGATTTTCGAATGACACCTTGGGATATTTAATTAAATGAAAAGAGTGTGAGCAAAGTAAAGCAGTCGGCCATCTTACATATCTTTTATAAAAAAATAAGAACAAATAATTTTTCAAAACTAAATCTTTTATTAAAAACAAATTAGACTTTGATCACCGCTGATTGAAAACGCAATACTTTTTTGTTTCATAAAAGAATGCAATTATTTTTCAAACTCTTTTCGTCAAAGAAAATTTGGCTTGATTTATAAAAATGTTATTAAAAAAATAATATAACAGTATTAACCCTAAAGTTTTGCGGTTTCTTTGTGAATTAAATTAAAAAAAACCAAAACAAAAAATCAAGTACCATCCATCAAAATTTAAAAGTTTTTTATTTTTTGTTTTGAATAACCCACTTCATATTTTGTTTGGGGGGCTTCAATTTGTTTTTGAAAACTTAGAAAAATAATTTACGTTCCCATAGACACCGGAAGAGGAAGAGGAGCTAGGGAGAGGTGGTAAACTACCTGTACATAACTTTTTTGCCCGTTGAAAATTTAAAATTTTATTATCCGACAAAATTCTAAAACTATGTTTCACATACTCGTGTGTAGGTAGGTAGGTACAAGCTACATTTTTCTCAAGCAGGACGATACTTGAGTCGAACATATTTGAATATAAGCCATCAAGTTGGTGTTGATTTTAAAAATTTTCGAAAACTGCCATATTTTGAAATTAGTATTGTCTACATGGAATATTTTACTCGAAGAGCCATCAAAAAGCAATAAAATTGCTCCTTGCATGAGCTGAAAGTAAAAAAAAAATTGGATTTTTTACACTTCTTTCAAACTTTGGTTAACCAAATGAAATTTGACATTTTCTGACTCGTCAGATAAATTGTCTATTGAAAAAATAGCCATGGGTCACTGTGGCGGATACGTACTTTTTTATTTAAATTTTTTGACGTGGTTGGCAAATCAAGTACCTTATTTTCCTGCATTACACTTTCTTTTATCAGCAGAAAATCTCTGTTTTTATAAAAAAGAATAAGAAGATAATAATGAGAGAATTAATGTCAGAACTAATATTACACTTAAATAACCTATTTCAGAAATTAAAAAAGGTACATATTTGGCTTTATTTTATGGTAATTTTGAACTTTCAAGCACTGTTAATCAAAGTATGAAGAAATGCAATTGCAAAGGAATCAATAACTTGTTAAATATGAAGTGCCTCAGGGTACCCCTTTGGGTCCTGTATTGTTCATTTTAATAAAAAACCCGAATTACTAGATGTAAAGTCAAGCTGAATTAATCTAAAACTTATTTCAAAGCTAACATTGATCTACCTAATTAAAAGATAGATCTGCCCTATTCAAAACCTTAGTAAACCCACAAAAAAGTTGCAATAAATTTCTCAAATAACCCAAGGGCTAACCAAATACAAATCCTTAAATTTACTTATTAAAAAAACCAACCACTACTGTTTTCAAGATTCTCTATGATTAACCCCTTAAGCAATCACGATTTATTTCCATCATTGACGGTAGTCCTTATTAAAAACTATATACCTCCCTATTCGTTGTTTTCCATTATGAAATTAAAAATAATCACTGAAAATAGTTGTGTGTTAAACTTAAGTAAATTAAAAGTTATAATCCTTTTTATCCTTAAAACGATTTTATTATTTTTATTTTTTTTTGTATAATAATGGTTGTTCTGGATTTTATTTTTAAGAGCGAAGAGCTAAATACACCCACGCAAATCATAACACAAGCTTGTGCCCATCAATTCAGTATGATTATTGAATAAGTCCGTAAATACTAAATTAATCCGATTTAATTACAAAACAGTCTGCTGATCAGGCAACTGCAGCAGCAGCCAGCGTTCCAATGGAGCAAGCCTTGCCTCCTCTAGCTCTCCCCAGCCCAGTCCATTAATTTACCACCCACCATTATCATGGTCGGAGTCTTTGCTCGCCCATAAGCCAAAAACTGACAAGGCATCACGCAGAGCACTGAAGTTTTTTCTTCTTCCATTTTGTTTTTGGTGTTTGAGTGTGTTTAATTCGGTAGAGAAATGTGCTGAGTAAACTGAAAATGCCGGCAATAATAATTCACATCAATTACGCTTAAAGCGGATTACGAATTAAATATGACAACGACGACTACGACGATGACGACGGACGGGACGTGAAGCGATAATAATCCCTTAGTTTCGCTGGTGGTGGCTTCATCGCTTCATTTCAGTCCTTAAAGGCCCATGAAATAAGATAGAGATATGTACCTACGTTCCTATATTTACCATCACAAAAAATATAAGAAGAAAAGTTGCTCAAAAAAGTTTCAAGTTTTTTGTTGATGCACAAGAAGATCTCTACAACGAACATCGCGGTCGTCGGTCTTCATCGTTGTTGAATCCACGAAAACTCAACGAAGAGAAAAGAAAAAATAGGTTTAAAATCTTCTCATGTTGAAAGTTTGAAACCTCAAACTCAAGCCTTAAGGAAGGAAATTTAAAATACTTAGTCTTGGACTGTGAAGAAGCATCATTAAATTAAGAAAAAGTTTTATAGGAAAATTGTAAAGAAAAGCTGCGACTTAGGTAAAAGGTAGGTATTCTATCAAGGGTAAGCTATGAAATTATTTTAATCCAACTGCAAGTCCCAAGCCAGAAATAATAATTTTTCACGTTGAATCGCATTTAAGATGTGTCAACTTGACAGTTGTTTGATATGAAAAAAAAACTGTCATATTTCAGATTATAGCAAGCATATTCAAACTGACATCTGTCAAAATATCTTTTAATTACAATAAACATCGAGAAGCCCTTTAAAGCAAACTCTTACGACTTAGTCGTGTACTTCAAGTATCTATATAATCAAAAAGATTATGTAAAATTCAAAGTGAGGAAAATTTTCAATTTAACTTTTGAAAGCCAGAAAACGCGTGGGTGTAATATAAAAAGAGATTTTAGTTAATTAATTCAGTAACGCCGAGTTATTTTTTTCTCCTGTCAAAAAAAAAGGTTTTTTGTTTTATTAATCTCTAGAAAAAATAATATTGGGTTGATTCTTTATTAGAAAATATCTTTTTTTTTTAAATTCAAAAAAAAATAAAAATAATAAAATGATGGCTAACACAAAAAAGAAGTAGGCAGACTTATATAATTTTATAGGAAGTCTATCGTTGTTTTTTATGTCCGTGATGATGTTCGGTTTTGTATCTTTTGTTCGTTTTCTGAAATATGTATGTTCACATTTATTGCCCCAGCAACTTGATGTTGGTTGTTCGTAATGGATATTTAGGGTTCTCGTTTTTAATTTTTGTTTTAAATTTTTTATTTGCTATACGTGAAAAGTTTAAATTAATGTTGAGTCATGCGCTAAATTAAACACACAAAGGTTCTTTGAAATAATTCCGGCAAATAAATGGTAATTTTTTTCTTCTTTATTTTATTTGTGTTGCTTTGAAAACTACCGACTTAATTTGGCTTTGAGTTAGAGAAGACTGTAATGACGAAAATTCCCAGAATTTTGAATAGAAGTTTTTATTTTTAGTTCAAAGGAAGCAATTAGATTTTTCTTTTTGACAAAAATAGCCTTTTGTAAAGGTCAAAAACCTACGAAAGTCTGGTGTATTCATAAAATTATTATGAATCACCTGCACATTTTTTGAAACGGTCATAAAAACGAACTTCTAATTTGAACTTTAAGTTATCGTTCCATCTTTAAAAATAATTGTCACATTTTTTTCACTCTGGCAATATTACACTTTGCGTTGACATTTGCAACTGACAGTTCGGTTAAGCTTATTCGTTTTTATGAGAAGCAACTTTGAAACAGCGAATACTTGGACAATATTAAATTGCATGTTGCTTGTTTTCCGTTGAATTTCAAGTTGACAGTTCGATTGAATACATGACACACGTAACGGAACGCATTTCAATTGGTCTCAAAGCATAGTTTACACTACTTGATTATTCGTTCTTTGTTCTTTTTAAAGTAAAAAACAAAACAAAATTTGGTCTACCAAAGAAACTTGTAGTTCAGATCTCAGCTTTGATGGAGGTTGATGCCGACAGACTACTGACTACCCATGGCGTTTAAAAGCCACGTAAAAAACCATCAATGTGATGTGCATCAAGGGTGCCTCTTAAGACCTATTCTCTTTTTTTTGTAAAAAAAAAAAAAAACTATTGCTGCTTGTTAAATTCTTTTGAGAGCTTCATCTCTGCTCTGAGTTCAAAGTGACTCAATTAACTTTTGTAAATGATCAATACACACCAAAAAAGGAAGGTAAGCTCTCACTTTGGCGGAGCCCCTTGATTTTTCCTTTTCAAAATGATTGCTTCTGTAGAAAGCACTTCTTTCCTCTTCTCTCTGATTTTACCCTCATGCAAAAGACAACAAGTTGATTTAATTAAATTCATCCTGCAGTTTACTTCTTGTTTTTGTTGCAAAAAGCACTTGCAAATAGCTTTTAAGGATCCCCACTTGAAAGGTCTCCAATCCTTTCATTTTTCAATAGCTCGACTACCTGGCAAATGGTATAGTAGGTATACTTTATTATATACGTAATAGGTTAAAGCCTAAGGGAGAAAAGTGAGACTGACAAAGATTACAACGTCGACGGCGATGACGACGACTACGAGGCGCATCTAAAAAGCTGTTGCAGGCGCTCTCTGTTCGTTCAGTGCTCACACACAAAATTCAAATAACTACAGATTGCACTCTTGACTCTTGTACACAGTCACAAGGAGTCAGGGCCGCCAGGAGCATCCGTGACGAGTTGATTCCTTCGATCTTTGTAAGTAGTGTGTATGGTGTGTGGTGTCTTATTTCACTGGACTAACGAAGGGAAATGTATTTCGCGCTCCATCACTGCAACATGGCGATAAATTACATGTTCAGCCTTTTAAGTTCTCCTTTGAATATACAAAAAGATTCGGAAAGGAACGATTTAAAAAAAAAAAAAAAAACAACAAAAGTTGAAATGAAGAAGCCCGAAGTTTGTTACTTCTTGACATTAGCGTTGGTCTTCGTAGTCGTATAGGGAGAGAAGATTATTAAATCGTCTTTTCTGCATATTCCTAGGAGGATACTCCTGTTCGACGTAGTCGTTTTTCATCGCTGTTTCCGTAGAGGAGGACGTAGTCCTCGTTGTCATCGTCTTTATAAAGCTACCTCGTTTACGTGTAAAACAAGGGGCTCTGCCTCAATTAATGCCACTGCACTGCTACAACCATTCATTCAGTCAGAGAAGCAGAAACAGAAAAAAAAAAAGACGATTTAGTGCTTAAGTTTGTTCATAAGAAGTGAAGGACGATGATGACTACGACGACGACGACGGCAACGGCAACGACGTAAGAAGGTTGGCTGCGAACTATGTAGAAACATACCAATTTACCGCGTGTAATTAAATCACAAAATCCACAAAAGGGTGTGCAGCACAGACAGCCAATGTGTTTTTCCTTTCTTAGCTCTTGGAAGCAGAGACGGAGCTATGGGTTCGAAGCGCCCTTCTGATAGAAAAGTTGTGAAACGTCAAATTGCACGTCATTAATTAGGGATGTACAAAAATGGGCACTGACCTTTAGAATTTAAGATTTGACAATCTAACAGTTAAACGTCAATTAATTGAATGCTGAAAATTTTAAAGTAAAAGTGGTAGAAATCATAATATTTGTATAAACGTCAAAACTGCAAATTCTCGGAAACTGTCAAAATTAAAGTACCTCTTTGTTTTAACTGTCAAGTAAACGTCAAACTGACAGCTGAGCTTAAAACGTTTTAACTTTTTCTGCTTTTCGGGCCCTAATTATGTTAGTTTTTAGCTACGGTGCTGATTTGCATTCTATGTGAGTTAACGCAAAGTCAAAATTCCATCAAAATACCCAACTATAAGAAAAGTACCTTAAAGTATGAAAGAAAAAATTATTAAGGAGGCAGGCAACATTGAGCCACACGTTTCATGATACCTCTACACACAAGAAGGCAGCTGTGTTTTTGCCTTGGCTTCTTAGTTACGTTATCGTCATCGTCGTGGTCGTGGTCGTGGTCTTCGTCATCGTCGTCGTTCACATGCCTTGCAATTTGCAATTTGATATTTAAGTAATCTTGCCGTGGCAGTGCCTATAGTTGTACGTTACGTAGCAAGGTAGTTGTAAAGGTAGTTGTAATGTAGCACATCCTCAACCACAGGATATAAACATCCCTTCTATATCCGTAAATGTATAGAGAATAAAGGCAACGTCGAAGTACGTGTGGCGTGTTTTAATACCCTGTTCACTGTTCAAGTCTTTTGCTTGGCGTTCTTGTAATTAAACTCATTACTGGGATTGACGTTGGCATGATAGGAGGCACTATACATTATAATATAAACTATATATAGTATAGTACTCCGACTGTGAATGGTTTACCTCTGGAATGAATGACAGAGGAAGGATGAGAAAAACGTTAGGAAAGGCAGGCAAGTAAAAGTGTAGAGAAAACGCTAAGGGCATTTAGAATGCATTTCACTTCTCATTACAAATTTAATTTACGAGCATATGCCTCAATTGATGCGCGATGGTGGCGATGATTGGTGATGCGGGCTTTGCATATAAACAAGATGGTTAAAATAGTCGGGCTTGGAAGAATGTTACTTAAAAAAAAGTGTGAGCACTTTTGACATTTGTTACGACGTGAACAATTTGTATTCAGCAACTTTTTGTGTTAAGAACTTTTTAACAAATCAGCTGAATACGGGTTATTGAGATCTTTTATCCCAAAATGTTAGGTGGATGAACAGAAAAATATGTTATGTTTCATAATGAATAGGTGCTTACAAAATATAATATGTATCCAAACTTTAAACTATTGCTTATTTGTTTCTATATACATACATAGATTCTAAGTATTGATGCCTTTATTTTTTTTGTTTTCCCTTCTAAATTTGTATTCAGCAACCTTTTTGTGTTCAGAACTTCTTAAAAAATCAGCTGAATATGGGCTGAATATTTGTTATGGAGATATATAATCCCTGAACGTTAAGTGAATTAACAAAAAAATGTGTTTTTCTGCATGATGATTAAGTGCTTACAAAATGAAATATTTTCCAAGTCTTTTAAAGCCTAGATTCTAATTATCGATGCTTTTATTTCTCTGAGAGGTATTGTTTTCTTTTCCCTTCTAAATTTGTATTCAGCAACCTCTTGTCTTAAAAATCATTTGTAACAGACTGTATGCATATACAATATTATCTAAAAAAAATGTTTTCAACTGTGCTGAATTGGTGCTTACAAAAAATTATCAACTAATTTTTGTTTCTTTGTGTCTTAATTTCCAAATGCTTCTAAAATGTCATTAAAAACGCAAAAATCAACTTAAAAAATAAAAAGCATAGCCCCTTTCGAATTAATTTAACTAATTTGCTTATATTTTCAATTGGAAAACTAGCTGAATATGTGCATTCCTATTCTATTAAGCATAATTTATGTTCAAAAACATGAACAATTTTCAAAGAAAGCTATTCAGCTTAGTGCTTACAAAATTCCATACAAACTTGTCTTCTAACTTTCCAAACACACTGTCTTTTTGTTTCAAACAAAAACACTACCACTTGCAACTCTTCATTGCCACTTCGCGCAGTTAATTGTTGAAGTTTACCCAACCCTATCATCAACTTTATTATAATTATTATAATCATCAGTTGGTTTTAGAGAAAAGGAGTGAGTGGTAGTGGATGTTGCACAAAGAGGTTGCAAGCAGCAGAATACAATAATAATAGAAACTCCCCTTTCTCACAGTCCACAACCACACATTGTGTAATTCCCAGCACCACTGATGGAAATAGCCGCCCAACAAATGGTATGTTTGGTCACAGCTCCATATTGTCCATTTCACTCGCTCTTGTAGGGCATCAAATGTATAGTTAGGTATATGAATGTATACTACTGTGCAATTGAGGTTATGTCGTTTGATGCTACGACGAGAAAGCAAAAGCTTTACTTGGCTTTATGTGGTTTTAGGCTATCAATTCCTTACGATCGTCGTCGTCGTTGGCGTTGTCGCTGTCGCTGTCGTCGGTCGTTTGTCCACACATATTCATACTCTCAATGCAAAACCACCCAAGCAGGATGACTCCATTGAAATCGTATTACAGCGAACTTAATACATTCAATTGTGGTCTTGGAATCATTTCGCATGGCCTGGTCTTTGGTACTGCGGTACTGGTCATGGGTGATGATGATGATGGCGATGCATGTGGATGATGAGAATGAGAATAGTGTCCTCGTTGTCGTCTCGTAATCGCGCAGTCAAGTTAGCCGACCGTGCGTCGTCGTCGGGTCGCGCGACGGGCGTGGTGGCGATGATGGCGGTGTCACATTGATCAGAAGAATTAATGCTACTTAGTTTGGGGGCAAAGACAAACCACAAGTTGCTGAGGGTCGTGGTGGTTTTGCACTGGAGTAGTATGGTGTGGATGTTGGTGGCGAGTTTATTTCGTGGCACCGCATGATGGGTTATTTGTTCGCCAAAGCCATGAATCTAACCGACATCACCACCACCATTATGCAAAACAAAAAAAAAATAACATATTTGTGGCTACTTTAACAAGGCTCACATGTGTGTCACATCAGAGATTTGTTTGATATCTACTTTGGGTGATGTGGTGAATATTATGTGTAGCCCTTGTAATTAAGCAGGTAGATTTGTGTTAACCAACATCGAAGGTGGCCGCTTTGATTTGATAGCGACTAGGACGACGAGCAACGACGACGACGACGTTGAATATTGTGGTAATGGTGTTATAGTGAAATGAAATAAGTAAATACATGTATGAAATCAACCCACTGTAGGTATATGTAGTTTAATGTGACAAGCGTAAGAGTAGAAGTTACGATCTGTCACTTTGTGGCTTAAAGTTTGTGGTTTTGACGTATAATAAATGCGATATTGATTTACTACATTAAGTATTGTTGACAATTCAAAGTTAAGTAACATTTTGGTTTGGTTATATGAAACTTATAGTAGAGACAGAACCTTAAAACTTGACGCAATTGGAAAACAAAATCTAATATATGTATTTTGACAGGAATGCTTAAAATAGAACGAAACTACTTGTGTCAAAAATTTTAATTAAGCTGCATTTACACTTTTGATAAACTTCAATTTGTCAAAATTTGACAGTTAGTTATTTGTATTCAGTTAAAAGCAAATAAATAAATAAATGTTTTTAAACATGAACATGATTAAACTAGATTTATACTCCATAAATTTGCCTTTGTCAATTTGACAGTTCCCTAAAGTATGCTTCAAATTGTTTTGTTTTAATAGTTTCTTTGGTATGACGTATCAATAAAAATCTTTTAACAATCGCACAGTGTAAATATCATTTTAAAAATAATTCAAAACCCAAAAGATCAAAGGTAATAATAATAAAAAATATTTATAACAAAAAGAAAAAAAGATTAAGTATTAAAGCACATCTTAAAAAAAAATTATCTCCTCATAAAAATAATAAAATATTTAATGTTATTATTATCACTCTCGTCACGAATTATTTTTTGTTTTTTTATAACTAATTCTATACCAAGAGAAATAAATGAATTGACATCAATATTATATTCTTAGCATGCGGTTGAGCGATAAAATTTAGAATTGTGACATTTTATTACATATATGTACATTAAATGTTCCTTTTTTGTTTTCCATTGTGTCGTTAAAATTTTATTTTTATTTTTTTAACGATTATTACTTCTTACCATAAATTAAAAGTCAAAGTATCAAGCATTTTTGAATATCCGAACATAAACATTTCAAATAATTATTTTTTGTATATCTATTTAAGATTGAAATAAATCTCACGTCTGAAAACGTGATAAACTAGTTTTTTTTTTTTAATATTTGACAGATCTTTGTTTATACAAAGCAAAGCAGCCGGTTGTCATCGTTAAAAGAGAGGTAATTAAAATTAAAATAGAAGAAGAAATTGTAAACCAATCACGCCCCTGACAAAGCATAGATTTAACTTTATTTACATATATTTTAAAGAAAAAAGGAAATGAAGGATAATTATTACCTACTTTAATGACAGTTCTTCTTGAGTGAGTTTATAATTTTGTCGTTCTTTGTTTCATTAAATTAATGATGATGACATAAGCTCAAATTCACTGAAAAACTTTAGAAAGGTATATATGTATGTGCTGTCCTTTTCTAAAGAATGTTAACGTGGAAAATTGTATAATAATGTTGATTGAAAATAACAAAACTGTGCAGAGATATTTATACAAGCCAATTAAATAAAGAGATTGAACTCATATTTTTCCATCGGTCAAAAAGAACGGAGCCAAATTTCCACTGAATGACGTCTCTAGAAACTTTAAGTAATCAAACGATGTCCCTACATGTCAAATGACATCTTTTCACTTATGTCATGTTGACAGTTGACAGCAAACACTTCCTTTTGAATACTAAGGTGGTTATGTTCATAGTCTATAGTCAAAATTGTAAATTGAAATTTAAGTAAGTAAAGTTAATGTTTACTTATTCCCATTTTCTGTTTGACTGAACCTTAACTTACCTCCGTAACCTAAGTTCCAAATGCTTGCAAGTGGTGAATAAAAACAAAACAAGAATGTCTGTCAAAGTTCAGTGTTTTTCATTTTCATTTTCTCATAAAATATAAAACAAACAAAATGAAGTATAAAATAAAAACAAAATCCTAACGCAAAAACCACAAGCACTTCATCTCACCTAAAGTGACTGATATGCATCTCTCTTACTGTCTTTTACTTTCTATCGTTCTTTCTCTCTCTTTTTTACTGTTTAAACCCACTATGCACATCCATTGTCCAAACGACCAAGACGTCCATTATTCCATCTGATGTCAACAGTTTGTCCACAGTTTGCATATTTAAATGTAACACTCGAGCAAAGTTGTAAAGGTCTGCATATACATACTGGTAGTGGCACATCAGCATAGCATACTCTTAAACTACCAACAGATATATTCACCAACAATATACTGCCTCTAGTCCTGTCAGTCGCCTGAACCGCAAACTCGACAAGATTGGACATTTCATATGGATAAGAGAACACAGAGCATAACACAGGGCAGGACAAAGTATTATAAAACTGCCATCAGAGTTGTTGGCCTTACATTCTCATAGATACGACTTTAGCTAGCCGATATACATTTATGTGCTGTGGATGGATGCTTTAACTCACTTGGTTTGGTTGCTTGATTTTCTGTCCATATATAAAGCATACAATTTTAGCTTTTGTGGTATTTTTATTTTTATTTATTTTTTCTTAAATTCCAACCCTCTCGTCGGATCGTCGTCGTAGTCCGTTCCATCGGTCCGTTGAATGTTGACCAAAACCAACAAAGTCAAAAAGTCACACATGCCCGGCCCGTGTGGTGAAAAGCCTGAAAAAGACTTCCCTCCTGCTTCTCTTTGTACATAAACACGCCGAGCCGGCCAAGCCGCCATCACCATAGCATAGCATCGCATCGTCATAGTCGTCGTCGTCGTCGTTGACGCTGCCGCCAAAGTTTGTATGCAGAGGTTGCTGCAACAGCAGCAGCAGCCACTCTGAATGATTTATAATGCAAGCATTGCGATGTCAAGAGACGATAAAACTATTTAAATTGCAAGCATTTGCATGAGGTGGAGGGTTTCATGTTGTTTCACTCCTGTGTGTCGGAGATTTCTTTATTTATTTGTTGTTTTATTTTTATTTAGTTTGATTCGTGTGGTTTTATTTTGTGTAGTATTCTGTTTTTTCATAGGGTACGAACAAATTGTTGATCTTTTAGAAGCACATAGGAAAAACTTAATTTAAACATTTGCAAATCTGTCAAAATACTTACCAGGTTTTTTTAAATAACTTTTTCATTTTTTGACGTTTAAAGATAAAAAAGACTTATAAAGACTTTAAACTGTTTTAAGAGTGACTTTCATAATTGGCAACACTGGTTCTATTGACGTTGTTGATTTGACAGGTGACAGTTTACACATGCATTTCACAATTTTAAAATTCAACATGAATGTTTTATAATTTAACATCAAAATTTCATCTGTCATACATGAAAACACAGCTTATAGTGACAGTCGATTTGACAGCTGGCAGAAATTGTACAGATTACGTCGAAATCGAGCCTAAATGTCATAATTGTCAAAACTTTCTAGTGTCGGTTTATTTGACAGCTGATATGCTCAGCATAAATTTTGTAAGACCCAAATAATTTTGAGCCAAAACAATCTTAAAAAAGTTGAAAAAATATGACAATTTCGAAATTTACCGTTATTTCTAAAAGTCAGAATAAGGTAAATTATGTTTGTGTTGTTAAATTTGTTTGGGCTTTCTATGTAAGTTAATGTCATGCCTTTGGTTAGGAGCTATGTCAAGCCCGACCTACCTCAAACGTTAACTCTGATGCATGCAGTATGCAACCAAGCATCCATGCAACCATGCATTCATCTATCTTTCTGGGTATCTATCTATCTATGATGGCATACCGCATAGGCAAGCAAATAATACAATCGACGACGACGTCGACCGACGAACGGACTGGCCTGCTAGTTGGCCGGTCGGTCGGTGCGGTGGCTATTTTGAATGTGATGGAGATGGTCATGGTTGCCAAAGGTGTAGTTTTTTTTTTCATTTTTAAATTTTTATTTCCAGTTCGCAGTTTGTTGGTTTTTTTTATTTTTAACTTTATTTATTCTTTCTTTTAGTCTTTCTTTGGTTGAGCACTTTGGAATTAATGGGATGATTAAATATAATAGCGGGTTGGACTATTGAATGTTGGTTGGTTGCATGATTATTATTGTTGCTTTGCTGGCTTGAAATTGTGCGAATTGCCTTGAGGCAGTGATGTTGGTATGATGACCAACCATGGTGATGTGGTTTTGCTTGGCTAAAACAACAACACAAAAAGAGTTATGCCTATTTTTACTCTGTCTGAATATTATATGAGTATATCTGTGAAGATATGCTTAAGGTAGCATTTTATTTGAAGAAGAAAACGCTGCGCTGCAGTGAAAACACAATCTACACTATGCATAGTGCAGCCACTTTTGTAGAGGGTAATTTATTTACCATTTTCCTTATGGTGAGATGAGGTAAAGTGAGGTGTTTATTTTTCCTTATATTACTGAATGCTGATGTACCTATACAATAAAATGAGTGTATTAGTTGGACGGTTAAACGAAATGGATAATAAAATGAGGTAATTTGCAACTTCATGCCAGATGGATTTGACGACGAGTATATGTACGTTAAGATCATTAGTAAAATTGTCAAGTTTTACGCGATAAATTTTAAAAGACTTGGATAGCTAACTTATGTCTATAAGAGGTTTTAGTTTTTATTTTGTATGGTAAAGTTGGTAAAGTTGATTTTATCGAGATGTACTTACAATGATTTTCAATTACCAACATAAGTATTGTTGGAATTATAAAATTAAGTGCTATAAGTGCTGATAAATTATAACGGTAGTGAGTTTCAATGATTTAATTACATTATTTGTCATATATAGGTAACTTAGTATATAACTTTAGGTGAGAAACGTAATTTTGTGAGTTATTGGTTTCACTTGGTTTCTTCTTTCTTTAATTTAAACTGTACAAGACCAAAACTTAATCTGATCGTATTAAAGTAGCTGAACGCAATACTGGAAAGCTTCAGAACTTTTATATGTAAAAATGTATAAGGTTTACGCACATGTTCCGAATTTCGATCGGAAGTGAATTGAAATCACTTTTCAATTTCACGTGAAATGAAATTGCATGTTCTTCAAATCGATCGATTTCGAAAACTTCGAAATTGCTTCGAACTGTCAGAACTGAAGAATCATCCATTTTTATTTTGTTTTTGAAGTAAAATTTGTTGCTGTTTTGAAGATGGATGCAATATTATTCACAATTTTAAGTGAAAAAATGATCCAGAATTCAAGAGAAAAAATAAGAAGACGAATTTTGCGAGACAAATCAAATATATTGGATTTACCTGACACAATGTAAGTGTGTGAAAATTATGTAGAATTGTTCTGATAAATAAAGTAAATTCTCGAATTCCTCTTTTAAGCTTTCATTGTAATTTTAGATTAAGCAGACGATTTTTTATATGTTCTAAGGGAAAAAGAACCTTTTATAATACCCTCATCGATTCCTTCAATTCAAAAACTGGCTACAACTCTCCGAGAAGGAAGCTATCAAAGATCAATTTACAGAAATAAAAATGTGATTTGATTGCGTTCAAAAAATGGAACAAATCGAAATGGAACAAAGAAAATCCAATTCACAATAACGAATTGTGGAACACCCAAATTCACTTTCGTAAAGTGTATTCACAATAAGTGAAATGCAGAACATGGGCATAAATCTTTTTAGCTGCAAGCTGTGATTACAATTCGTTATTATGGAGGGTTTTTTGATTTGCTGAATTTAATTCTTGATGACTCGGCCACACATTTTAAATGAAACGGAAGCTAAATTGTTTCTAATAAAAGGTTTAATTTGTATACTAGTTGCACCCCACGGCGGCGTAACTCGGTTATACAACAAAATCAACTTAAGTAAGTGCCTAATATGCAGAAAATCAACAAAACTTATGAATCAAAGTAGCTGAACGCGTTCGATTCAAAGTAGCTGAACGTGTTCATTTTGTAAAATAGAAACAAACAAAAAAAAACATCACGTTATCTGAAATTTTGCAGTGTATCTACAATTTCTTTTTGTATCAGTTTTCACAAACATTCAGTGTGAAACACAAAATGAAACAATTTAACAGTTTAGGGCTACCAGCAACATATTCCTTGCGCATGTAGCTTCCTAGTAATACCTAATTAGAGTAACAACAAATTTATTGTATGGCACTTATCACTGATGCTTTCTTTTTTTTTCATGAACTGTCAAATTTACTATAGATCTAAATTTAAAACTTTAAGTTACAACAATTGCTGTCAATTACAAAATCAAACTGAAATTCTTATTGAATGGCACAGTTGTCAATGGAAGAAAGAAAAGATACATCAGCTGTCAAAATATTAATCACAGGATTTGTGACGTTTCAAATGTCCAAATGCGTTCGAGTCAAACAAAATGTCAATACATATCATTTTCTTAAGTCCAATCAAAGCATCGGATAATTAATCAAAAGTTAAATAAACAAAAGTGATAATTCAGGTTAAACTCTAATATCGACCTGTCAAAAATGAGCTTAAGTAAATTGACAATCAAATTCACTTTATTGTTCTAAATTAATTATTCAAATAACATTATCATCACACAAAGTATATCTTAACCACTTATTCTAATTGTAATTGAACCTCTTGACTCAATCAATTTGTATACATATATACATATGTATGTATGTACTCTTACAAATATGTATACATAGATTTAATGTAGATATAAATATCGATAAAATAGAACAATTAACGTTTTGTTTGATACACTCAATTTTCTTTCAACATCAACAAACAATCCAAATTGACTTTGTACGTACATACTCGTATGTACCTATGTATGTACATGATTTGATCATATAATATTGATTTGTAATGATAAATAAGTAGGCAAGGTATGTTGTTATAAGTACATAATTGTTGTTAGACAGTTTGTCACAAAAGCACTTAATAACAATTACATGTTACAGTTTTGCGTACGGCGCAGCGCACCCTGCCTTAAATATTGTGTACATTATGAGTTACGACCCATAAGTGCGAGAGTAAATAAAACATTCAATTCAATTAAATAAATTAATCCACTATCTCGAATTCGAAATGTTTAAAATAAGTATAGGCACACAAGTATACGAAAATATTTATCTATATCTCCATCTCCATCAATTCAGCAATATAAATATTATACAAAACCAAATGAAGTGAGCACATACCACAAACACTAGAGGCTTATGGTAGGTTTACACTTTTAAAGTGTTTTTATAAATGTTTGTTTTCTCGATTCTGAACTGGCCTCTGCTCCGGTTTGTGTTGCCGCCTGCCATTGATATCGCTATGCTATTGCCACCGCCGGCCGCCGCGCCGCCAATCAACCGGAATCAACAACATTTTGTGTGGTGAGGTGCGGCGGCTTTGTAATCAAAGGGATGGTTACACTGTAATAATGTCATTATCTATCCGTTATATCATATCACATACATATATACTACAAACATTGTTTGATGATTACCAAAACACCACGCACTTGGCTTAGTAAACCACACAAAGGCCTGGATATCTCGACACACCGCCACGCCATGCCACACCACCTCCATCGTGCGTTACGTACGTTCGACCGACCGACGCGACGACGACGAACGTCGTGAGTCGTGAGTTGTTGGTCGGTCATCACCGCCTACACTTGGATCATTTTGTATAATGGCGGTTGACTTTTCATGCTAACGTTGCTGTTGCCGTTGCCCATTGCATGAGGGACATACATAGACCAAGGGGCATAATTGAATAATTATAGGTAATTATATTCGATTGGAAATTAGAATATGCTTGGGCACGGTGTTTTTTTTATTTATTATACAAATATCGATGTTGGGGTTGTTTGGCGCTGCTGAGGCTGACTGACTTATAGCACGAGTCCTGTTTATAATGAATTGCCATGCCTTGCCACCGTGCAGAGCCACCGCCGCGCCGCGCCGCGCCGCTTCAACTAACCGACCGACCGTGCCGTTGAAAAAAGCAACGTTAGCGCGAACAAAATAGTAAATTTTTGATTAATATCTATCCTATAGTCTATACACGCCATAAGTATCTATATCTATGCACGGAATACAGAAGTAGAAGAGGGCTTTTATATTTGAAAAGTGGTAAGCTTTATTTGAACTATGATTTTCTGTCCATTTCCACGTTCGAAGAGGAAAAAACAGGAGTTTTCTATATGGAAAAGCCATATCATCATAGAAAATTTTGTTAAAATAAATATTTAAATGAATAACAAATAAACGCGGGAAAATCCAAAATAACATCGCATGAACTTAAAATACTTAGGTACACATAAAAAGTTGAATGCATAATAAAGTCGTATATAGTAGTGGTGGATGGATGGCGTGAGGTTTTAAATTAATAGAATCCCATAATATATAGATATAGGTATAGAAAAGTTTATATTGTAGAGTATGGGGGGGGTAAAATTTTGTAAAGGTAGGTTGTTAGGTAGATTTAAATAATGACAGTACAAATTGAAATAATTACCGCTAATAGTTTTCCTATATCACTTTCAAGTAATTTAGGGTTCATTATAATTCAACAACAGTCGGAGTTGGAGATGTGTGGTGAAATTTTTCATTCGATTCAACAATTAGCAAGTTAATTAGATATTTATTGTTAGTTTTAAAAGGAAATAATAATAATTTTTAAAACGTTAAGAAAAACGGTTGTTAGTGACTTAATTGATACAAAGCATTTAAGAAATAAGTTTGTGTTAATTGAGAAATCTATAAACACATAATTAGCACGTATTTGTGATTTTGGATTTGTGTAGACTTCTTATTCTAACACAAAATCATGCCCCGTTTATTTATAAACGTCAAAATCTTTTTAATTATTTTCTATACAAGCGAAATGCTTACACATATTCAGATTAAATAAACTTCTTTTAAATTAGTGTGTTTTTCTCCATCTGTCAGTTTCAAAAATGGCTGTAAACTTAGCGTTGCCCATATACATTTTTCAATTAGTATGTAATAGAAAACAAATTGCATATAGCGCGTAGTATTTGGTATTCAGAAGAAATGTAATTTTATCTAAGAAAAATAACTGTCATTCTGACAAATTTTATAAAAGTGTTTAATGATAAACTAATGTTTTTTTTTTTTGCAATTATCGAGGTGACAAATCCGTTAAGCCGAAATTGCACTAAGCGCAAAGTATGTGATATTCAGAACAAATGTCACTTTATTTAAGAAAAAAAAACTGTCACTCTGACAACATTGACAAATGTCATCAAATTGTTTATGACAAATTAATGTTATTTCTCGCAATTATGAAAGTGACAAATCCGTTCAAAAGCCAAATATATACTATGTGAGTAAGAAGATTGTCAAAAGCTCTATGTGGCGCTGATGTTTTCTTTAAAAATATCCAGGGGCCTGATTATGAGGTTTATGGCGGATCGTTTTCAAATCAACTTTAGCGTTGCCCGTACAGTTTTCAATAAGTATGTAATAGAAAACAAATTGCATATGGCGCGTAGTATTTGGTATTCAGAAGAAATGTCATTTTATTTAAGAAAAAGAACTGTCATTCTGACAAATTTTATAAAAGTGTTTAATGACAAATTAATGTTTTTTTTTTTGCAATTATCGAGGTGACAAATCCGTTAAGCCGAAATTGCATTAAGCGAGAAGTATGTGATATTCAGAACACATGTCATTTTATTTAAAAAAAAAAATTGTCACTCTGACAACATTGACAAATGTCATCAAATTGTTTATGACAAATTAATGTTTTTTGTTGCAATTATGAAAGTGACAAATCCGTTTAAAAGCCAAATATATACTATGTGAGTAAGAAGATTGTCAAAAGCTCTATGTGGCGCTGATGTTTTCTTTAAAAATATCCAGGGGCCTGTTTATGAGGTTCGTGGCAGATCGTTTTCAATTCGATCTTTCAAATCCGACTCGCTTCGTATTTCCTTATTAACGAATTTGCGGCGAAGCGAAAATAGTTCTTCCTATATTCCAGTGATTTGACACTTTTGGTTTGTCTTTTTCTTCCTATATTCCAGTGATTTGACAGCTTTCCACAGATTTTGTTTTGTTTTGATTGAATTTGTGAAATTTTCGGTGATTTATTCAAAATTTTATATTTTATTGTGGATAAATTATGAGAAAATTAACATAAAGCTAACTAACATTTTTATATAATATTACAATCATGAAATCGAACAGTGAACACTCTTTCGCTTGTGAATCGGCCAAAAAAAAAGCTGTCGGATTTCAACTCGCCAACAAACATTGTGACATTTCAAATTCGCCTTCGAATTCGTTAATTCGTCGAATTCAAAACAAATAAGGCGAAAGCAATCATTGAAAAATGGCAGACTTGCTAGCAAAACGATTCGCCGCGAATCAGATAATCAGGCCCCAGATGACGCTGCGTAATGATTGTTGTTTACTTTTAACTTTTGTATATTAGGCCGAAAATCAGATGTTACGTATTCTGACTGATTTCTATTTTGCTTACATTTATTTTAATACTCTGCCCACTTCGCTGTCCTTTTTTAAGTTATTCAAACCTAGAAGAACTAGAATTTTGTTTTTACCACTTTTACGCCCCAAAAAATTTTTGAATGAGAATCCTAAGCCTCCTACTTTCTCACCGAAATATATTACTTCCGAAGTTAAAGCAGCATACGGCCTCTTTTTTCTTCCAAAAACCCGAAACCACATTGCAAATTTGAAATATTAATAGCCACGGTTTTATCTCCATCTCCAAGACGACACACTCAGCTAAACCCACCATACTGACCGTTTTCATAGTTTTTTTTTTTTATTTACCTACCGACCGACCCATCCAACGTCCGTCTTAACGTCGAACTCGTCGTCGTCGTCGTCGTTGGTCGTGACAGTTCCAAAACAAAAAAAATCACCACCACTGGATACCAGTAAAGAGCTAATTAAAGTTTAACACATCTCTCACTCATCAGGAGATAAACATCTTACCATAAGCATTAAAACACCAACGAACGTCCAAAGACCAACGACGAAGACTACAACGACGACAACGATGAATGCACTGCACAGGCACACTCGCTTAGCCCGACATCTTTAAATATGAACCATTATATATCCCGATGTCCAATGGAGCCAAAGCGCCGATAAGCCATCTTTTGCCTTGCTTCTCCATTTATTATAATCTCTATACCTACCTTTCTTCCTACTATATTACATATACATACATATAGGATGTGTGTATAAAAATACCTGTGGAATGGACAAACGACATGTGTTGGGGTCCATCCGTCCGGTCCGCTTTGGAGTTAATTTATTCCCGCTTGTGGCTGCGCGATGGGAGTTGTTATAGTGGTGATGGCGAGGCGATGATAGTTCCTACGGACCAACCGACCGACGACAACGCGACGGCGACGGATGGACGGAGGGGTGGGTTGGGAAGCATTGGGTACCGTTTTCTTTTAAAACTAAACCATTCTACTCCTCGTGGAGTCGAGTGTGAATTTATAACTTAACCTGGGGGCAGTTGTTCTAAAATTAAATATACTCTAAATTTTGTTTACAGTTGATGTTGAAAATATGTCAACAGTTGAGTGTTTTATATTGTCTCGTGTAAACCTACGAGATTACTCAGAAACAACTTGATCGATTTTGATAAAATTTTAACTTCTGGTCATATATTTCATTCCATTAGAATATTAGATGATTCAAATCTATAGTAAAGTCCTTACATTTTCTTTTGGTCATTTATTTCTTGCAACCGACTTTATCCAAGTTAAGGAAGCCTTCTCTCCTCTATACTTTGTTGTTAAAAATAATATGCAGCTTTGAAACCATTTAATATGAACACACAAAAAAAAGAGAATCCAAGTCCCGTATTATATGTCCGGCCGGCCGTGCGTCGCGTCCGTTCGTCTTGTTCTGGCTTGACTTGGCTTTGACTTGACTGTGGCTGTGGCTCTTTCTCTCTAAATGATATGCTAACGCAAAGATAACGATGGCTGTTTAACAACATTCAATTATTTTTAATAGTCACTTCGAAGTCAAGTCGCCGCACAGCTTGTAAATGCACTCCTTGGACACTTTAATTATTGAGCTTGCCAAGAGCGGTGAGCGACACAAGCCAGGCACTGGCACTGGCACTGCATGTGAGATGTGATGTGTGTGCTTGTGCTTGTGCCTGCTGCCATCCTTCCAAGCCTGCCAGCTTGCCGTGCTTGTTGTGTTGGGGCATGCTTCGCACGTTGGGGCATGCTTCGCACGTTGGTGCGACTTGATGTCGGTTTGGTGTGGCACTCTATACCTACAACCTACCTACGACGAACGAGGTAACCATGTTTGCATATCTTTAGATTTAGAGTATAGAACTTCAGCCTACATCACTGCGCCGGCCGGCCGCCGCCGCCGCCGCACCGTACCGCCGCTGGTTTGGTTGTGTTCGATTAAATTGATTTTCAATTTGCATTTTACATGCAAACTTCTCACAATCATTTGTAATCGAATCGGAGTAATGTGTCTGGGCTGATGATGGCGTGTGTGCTTTTCCTTTTTGCTATGCTAAGACTTAACCGCTATCGACTTGCTGCCGCGCAGGCTGTAGCGGCTGTAGCCTCGCGTTCGTCGCAACTCGCAACGTCTTTTGGATGCGAAATCACACAACATCAAACAAGACATGGTAATTGGGCCCGTAGTTATATGCTCAAGAATATCATATCTTGTCGGGTTATCTAACATGACAGAGTTGTCGCGCCGCGGCTACGCTTTCTTAATGCACCCATACCTGTGTTGCACACCCCTTCAGGTGTCTTGGATACCATTTTGAAGAGAAATACAAAAGAAAAAACTACAAAATTACTGACTAATTTTGGATGGATCGCTATACCGCTTGTGTATGAATCTCAATGCATCGTGTCGTCGTCGTCATCAGAGTCAGCTTCGTCGTCGTCGTCGTCGACGTAGTCGCTTTGTCCGACAATGTCGGTCGTCATCATGTGGAATTCCATTTGATTTATTATTCGAGTTAATTGACACTTTGTTACTCGCAATTTGCATACAGATTAAGGTAATTATCCGTAATTCAAATGGAAATTACCGCGTAATTACGGGGATTAATGCAACATGTAGTACACGTCTTCGCTACCACCTCCGCCGCTGCCGTCGTCGTCGCATCAATCAACATACGAAAGGCACACCAACTATAAACACAACTGTCAGAGAGCAAGCAAAATATTTAATTTTTTTTTTATTCAGTTCTGTTGTTTTGAAGCTCTCCGCTCGAGTGCCTCCTCCATGACAGTAGAGAAGGGGAAGAAATGACATGACAATGACAAGCCTTCTCCACACGTAGGTTCCTTACATTCATTTACCTAGAGTTGAGATCCTCTTTTTATAATTATCATGCATTAGCTGCTGTATGACTTGGAATTAGGCCTTATGTACATAATAGTATAATTTTTTGAACCACCGAGGTGTGAATTAGAGATTTTTGGACACAGATGAGATTAAAATCTCCTGAATTAGTTTATTATAATAATTACCTAACATATAATTTTATGGAAGAACTTGACATGTTTTATTCTTTTGGAACCGTTAAGGTGGTGCGAAATGTACACAAGAAGGTAAGAATAATTGGCAGATTAGGTCATTTAGGGTTACCTTTTATTTGCAGAGTTTACCCACCGAATTGTGTGATTCGCACTCGGCTAAAATGTTGAGATGTGGTATTGGCAGTATGCAACAAAATTCAGCGAAATGATCGCAAGCAACTTTTTACTGCAGATTGATTTTGGCAACTCTCGTAACCCCAGTCGTTTGGTAACGAAAGTAGCTTTTATGTCTGAATCACAAACACGCTCCAGCTTCGGCTTCGTCTGCGTTACGGTGGGCCTGCTTCGAGGTTGCTTTAAATGACATTTCTATTATTTCCTCCCTCCAAGGAGCAAATATTTTGTTTGTTGACATTTTTTTTACAGCTGTTGAGCTGTCAGACAGATCAAATGTTCAGATAATTGAACTAGAGCTTACGTTTGGAGTCACATTACGTTACATTACGTTCTTTTCCTTACGATTGTCAAACGAAACGTGAGGTCGAAGCTCCATTGTGATAGCATGCATTGAATTCCTATGGCTGAACTCGTAAACGTCAGGCGAAGCCGAAGCTGAAGCGTGTTTGTGATTCAGCCATTACGCATTTTGACAACTAATTGCAACTTTTTGCAGCAAATGTTTGTTTAGGTGAAACTTTAACAACATCAATGTTCTATCAGCAACAAGAAGTTGTTGCAAAATAGCTGCTAAAAGTATTGGACACTTTTTGTTGATGATGATTCAAATGTTTGCAATATTCTCATCAAACCGACGTACGTGAAAAAATGCAACAAAAAGTTGCTCGTTATTGATGTTCGCATTTAGAAAATTTTTTGAGCACCGTTTGTTGTGAAAATTAATTCTTTAAATAATGTTTCACTATTTGGCAACTGCTAATATCGGAAAACCTTTGTCATTCAATGTTTTAAGCGCATGATTTCCTTTTCATTAAAAAGATAAAACAAACTGCAACAAAAAGTTGCTTCGTTTGGATTGAAAAGTTTTATGCACAACTTTTGCATGTCAAAAACTAAGTATTACCAGTCAGATTTAATAAAAACATTAAATATAAATAACTCTACCTTAAGCTAAATTCTAGAGTATTAACCGTGTTAAAGAAAAAAAAAGTTTGACTGAGTTTATAAAAGCACTTAATTTTGTTTTTTTTTTTTGCATAATTATTTATCCAATTAATTTATTATGAAGCGTAAACTATCTTAATGAGCAATTAAATCAAAATTGTTGTTCTTTTATACTTTTTTGTTTTAACTTTTTTTTCTCTTTCAACTTTCATGCAATTATAATCGCATTTTAACTTAATTCCCTTAGCGAGAACAAAAACAAAAATTAAACTAAGACAAGAGAAAAAGATCCAAAAATAAACAAGCTAAACTAAATCCAAGAAACAAAATACTAAAAAAAAAACTTAATCTAAGAAAAACAAGAGACAACAAAAATATACTAAGACTTTATTTTTCTTTTTCTTCGTTTTTTCATATTTTTTTTTTTTTTTTTTTGAAAACGCAGCATCCTAGAGTTGTTTGCCTAATGAAACTTTCATTAAAATCCCAGCCACCCAAGTATCTTTCTCTTATTTCCCGTGTTTCAAGGATAAAAGCAAAGTGCAAGTTAAAAGAAAAAATGTTATTATATTTGCCAAGAGTATAGACAATTGCACGAGATGAGAAGGAAGTGTATACCGTAAAGAGTCCTTTGTGGGGGCGGCAATGGTGAATAGGAAAATCAGGACCGAACTAAGTTCGAGGCAATTTAAGAAATTACCTATGAATCTTGTTTTTTCTAAAAACAATCTGAAATGTCAATTAATATACACACCTTTTTTTCTATGAACTGGCAACACTGTTTGCATTCACATCGAATTTAAAATTTGACAGTTGAATTTAGCTCAGTTTATTTCGGCCCTTTACATTTTCCATCAAACAGGCCCGATTATATTGTACAGAAATTCCGACACTGTTCAAAATTGAAGGAATGAAAAATCCTTGAGAAAAACGCTAAGAAGAACAAAAAGATTCGTGAAGAAGTAGTTAAATAAAATGTTTCAAAAAGCAACACAAAAAAAAAGAACTGTTCAATGTATATTTTATCTTCTTTCACTCTTTAGAAATAGAACCGGAGGGGTGCAAACGCGAGTATATACCTTAAGCTTCAGGGAAAGATGTTTATCATAATGAAAACGGAAAACTTTCACATTGTAAAATTGGCAGAGGACTACGACGACAACGAAGACGACAACGAACAAAAACAACAACAACGTTGGCGTCTTCGTCGTCGTCGTCCACCGTGGAATCATTTTTGAATGAAGGAAAAAGGGGAGCTTCCATTTCTTTGATAGAAATAATATTCCTTTTTATTTTTAACTGTTGTTTTTTCCTCCTATAAACAAAAACTAAATCAAGAAGAACAAAAAAAAATGAAGAGGAAACTTTAAGTTAAAGTAGAAGAAAGAACTCTCAAAAGACTATGAAACTTTTTAGCTTAGTTGTCTTGCAATGGGAGATAAAATGTGTTCGAGTGTGTCTGATGCAGTATTTTCTTTTCACTTTATATACCTACAGTGACATGTGAAAAATGTCTTCTTTAACGGTTTTTTTTTATCGAATGATTGGAATTTGGTTTGCTGATCGTTTTTATCATTTAGGTAAACGAAGAAAAACAGATTAGTTTTCACTTTTGGATCATTTGAAAAATGTTGATTGGAAGTTTTAATTAGTCGAAATGCAATTGGCAGTGTTTAAGTGAGATTATGAACTGTTGCCGTTGACAGTTCGTTTGACAGCTGACGTTTGTTTTTCTGATTAATTCCTTGTGACAGTATCTACAGATAAGCTAGGCTAAAATTGTTGGAAAGTAAGCCGGAACAAACTTCATTTCACTTCCATTCACTTGTCAAATTTGAAAAACGTCAAACAATGTTTGTTTATGTCAGAAAAGTTATCGTCGGTTTTCGATCACAGTACTGTACAAAGGAATCCTTGCTCGTTCCGCATTAAGGTGCATCTTCATACAACAACAACAAAAAAAAACTCCACTTATTGAGCTCCAGTGAAGTGAAGTAAAGTGAACACATTGGCCAAAAGCGTAGGATTGAAAGAAGCTGTTATATCTTTAGGGTTAATTAACAGCCATTGCCATTGTTAGATATATTTTCTTCTTTTACTAGGTATAAGCATTTGGTGGATAGTCTATATGAGAAGAAAACCCTTAACCTTACTTTTGTGTAAAAGTATTCTATAGCGTAAAGTGAACGTAGATATTATTATGTATCTAGAGTTGAAAAGTTTTCTTGCTGAGAAGAAAATCGAATCAAATATTAATTACTTTGTCTTTTTAGTTTTTTTTTTTCTTTTCTTTTTTTGTTTTCAAAAGTTGAAATAAAAACTTTGAGAGATATTTTATGAAAGCATTTCAAAATTCAGAAAATAAAAGTTTCGATTAAGTTTTAATTAATTGAATTGGTGGAAAATACCAACCACTTTTGACACAAACACAAAAATAAATGATAACCGAGTAGAAAAGATATTGTTTTGACAAAAAACTAAGCATATATGACAGACATTTTTTTGTTTAAGGTACATGCATACTAGAAAGTTTCACATCGTGATAATGCTTATGCTATTTAGAAAGATGACATGAAATATGGAAAACAATTGAGCTTGTTTACTTTTATGCTGCAATCGTGATTTCAATTTTTAAATAATGATCGAGAAGGATTAAACAATAAAATTCAATCGTGATCATTTTCTTCAGTCGAGACGTTCACACGATATAAAAAAAAAGATTTATTTATTGTAATGTGCTTATAGATTTACTTACAGCTTTCTCTATTCCTTTTTACTATTTATGCACAAGCACACAAAAACCACCAAAAATATACAAAATAATAAAGTAATTCCATTTATTATATTCCATTTTCAAAGAACTGTCTAAATTCTGGTAAATTTGATGTTGGTGCATCAAGTTACAAAAGTGAACGCATCACAAAAGAGTTGTTGTTGTTTGATGTTTGACAGAAGCGATTGTGCATTTACTCTACTAGTTCATTGAATGCGTTCAGTACAATATAAATGTTTAACACTTAAGGCACCATTCTACTATTTCGAGTTGAAGATCGAATTATATGTGTTGATTTTATTTTTTGTTTTATTGATGTATTTTATTTAATAAAACGAAATAACTTTTAACTCGTTCGCTGATTCGTTCTTCACTATTAATTTAAAATGACAATTAGTGACTATAAATGTCAGTGTTTTTTTATCTCTTGACTATCATCAATAATAATAATAATAATAATGAAAAAGTGATTGTTCAAAAGCAAAGTTAATTTAAATTTAATTTTATAATAACCACAATTATTGATGTATAATATATATAAAGTATTATATGTAGGTACCTACACGCAGGTATAATTATTGCAATAGGTAATTAATTTAAATTGAGTCGTTAACGTTTTTTTAACAAACCTCAACTCGATTTCGATTTGAAATGAAAAAATGAAACGAAAAAAATATAATAAAATTAAAAAAACAAGCTCTGACTCTGATACAGCTACAGCTGCCGGTTGTCTGATGGCTGGATGGTTGGCCAGCAAGCCTTACCACAGTGTGTGGTCGATTGCAGACTTTTAAATTAAACTGACATTACCAATAATGAATGCAATTTATAATTGTTTGTTGTTCGGCGATCTCATTGCGTTGCATTTGAAAAAATTGAAATAAGTTAAAAAAAAAATGACATATGTTTGTATATAAATGAACTCGTGGTTCTGCCTGTCTATTCGATAATATCTTTTTAACATGTCCTATAGGTTTATAAACGCTCGAAGCTCACCATGGGGTATGATGAAGTACGTTACATTCTTCACTCTGTGTTCTGTCAAGCAATGGCGGCGGCTGCGGTGGCGGTGGCGGCGAAATCGCCTTCGCTTTAACTTCAATGTTGTTTGTTTTCTTGTTGCGGTATTAAACATCAACTCTTGCGCGCGGAAATATGGCAACAGATTAACTAAGCAGTAGAAGTCGAGTGTAGCTGCTTAGGCTTCTGGCAGACAGCGGATAATTGCTAATGGGGGGCGAATTAATTGTAAGAATCAGTTCATTTAAGTAATGGCACTGCACCAAGCCTCCTGTAGGCTTTCAAACAAACGAGACTGTGATAGATGCATGAAGTTTCTTTTTCTACTTCAACTCATTCTCTTTCAGTCTTTTATATAATGAAATTCATTCATTAATTCTTTTAATCAACCATTAATTGGCAATTAATTAAAATGCAAATTGAACATATTTTATGCTGACACGCTGACATGGCCGTAGGCTCTGTTCTATAGTCACCATATCGCCATACCATACCAACTATAGATACCACGCCGCGCGCCTGATGGATGCATTTATCTCCTGTGGGTATTATTTTCTTCTGTCGTATAGCAGCTATCGGTTCTGTATCTATATGCTTTGGTTAGGGTGCTTCTCGTTAGTTGAATGATACTTAATTTTCCTGTCGCTGTTGATCAATTTAAATTAGTTCCGCCTGTTGGGCATTTTTAGGCGGTTCGATGAATACTCTCATGTTCGCCGCACCCATAGGATCGACCAATCTACATGACACAAGCTTTACCGAAAAAAACTCAGCAGCGAAGCAGCGACAATCTATCGTGGTAATCAGGTTTTTTTTTTTTATAATAGCTAGTAGCTGTAGCCTGTCAAGGGGTTAAATCATACAACTAGTAAAATAGATGAATAATTTGTAGCCAATAACATGGTCAGATACATTTTGGTGTTAAAAATGTGACCTCCGCTCTGATTGGCATTGCCGATGGAGCAACGAGGTGCGGAGCAACAACCGGAGCGGCGACAGCGATTAGAGAAGCAAGCAAGCAGCAAACTGTAAATTTAAATTGTGTGGTAGATTATAGAAACAAAAGCTGTCATTCGTACATGTGGGGATTAATATGGCATTCAGGTTGGCTTTAAACGTCATTATCAAATGTCATCAAGTTGTCATAGTCTTTTGGTTAATGGAGAGCAGTTGTTTTTTTTATTTATTTTTTTAGATGATCAAGGTTTCCGATTTCCTAACGGCGACGAAGGGGGCTAATGAAATATTATGCTAAGCGGATTTATCAATTAAATGTGTCTGAAAAGGTATTTAGGTTGGGGCTTTGTGTAATTATTTTAATTAGATGGAATTTTAAGGAATTAGTTCCCTGCTCTTGATAGGATTTGTCTTTTTATTTATTTTTTTCTTTGGTGTAAACTGTCCCTTAACACATTAAGAAGCATATTCTAAGCTGAATTGGAATTTTAAAAAAGATCAACAGATAAGTATTCTATAGACAAAGTCGTAAAAGTTTATAGGAATGGTGCATAAATTAACTATCATGGTGGCTTTTTCATATAGAAGTGAAAAAGTATGAGAATGAAAAAACTAGTTCATTATATATTTTCATTTTAAATAATTCTTTTTTGGTTAGGCACAATGACATTGACATATTATTATCGATTTAAATGATTTGGAAAAACACCATTTGGATTATAATGTGAGATTTAGAAAGATTTTATAGAATTTGGAATTGATACATGTTGGATTTTAATACTTAAGCGCGATATGGGTGGTAAAATTTTGAATTAATTTAAATGACACAATTTGACAATTAACTGTGTTTTTCTTCTTTCTTTATCTGTCAAAATTAATGAATAGCTTTGACATTTAAATGAATATCTTTAAAATTTGACATTTTGTAATAAATATTTGTGTTTTTTTAAATTATTTTCAGGGTTCTGATGGAGGGTCAGTGGTTTTTCCATCCACACCAACACAAGTTACAAATACAACACCCAGCCCAACAACACCAAGAAAATCATCGGATTTTCCAAATCAAACTGGTCTGCCTCTCAGCAACGGGCCATTGGGGCTGGGAGGCAGTGCTAGTCCAGTTCCTGTTCAATCGCCAACAGCATCAGCAGCTGCGGGTGGCGTTAAAGGCAGTGTTGTTGGTGGTGGTGGCATTGGTATGGCCGTTAGTGTTGGTCCTGGTCAAACACAACAACCAGCACCGTCACCGGCACCAGCCGCGTTACCACCACCAAACCTGCCACCGCCTTACACAACAACACCAATGCAGGTAAGGCAAAATTATTGTTTTTTTTTTTAATTGCAAAATCAAAAAAAAAAGTGTAAACTTCACCTAATTTGTGATTGGCTGGCTGTCAATATGACAGTTTTGTTTAGTTCTGTCTGGTATCTAAGTGAAGTTTATAAATTTAAGTTTATAAAACATCGGATATACTTTCAAACTACTCATATGACTTATTTTTTCATAAAAAAGGTTTCGAAATACCTCCTGAACACATATTCCGACCTTCTTCTTCTTATTTTGAACTTGTTTGAAGCTTTGCACACCTACGAAGCCCTTCCACAATATACGAGTTAACTTATTTTACAAAAGCAAAGAAGAGACCAAAAACCCATTAAAAGTCATACCTCTGCCAAGTGGCAATCTAGAGTGGTACCATGAAGATTAAGAGTCACGAAAGTGTAATGAATGTTTACATTTGATTTACCCAAAGACATCATGCTTCAAGTGTGTATACACATAACACCATGCATCACATCGTATCGTTTGCGCGGGCGCTGATTATATTAAAGAAAAAAAATATTTTTTTTTTGTTTTTTATAAAGTATTATATCAGCTAGAAGAGTTTTTCTGTTTAAATGTCCATATTATAAATGAGAACGCAATTGAACTTCTTAACCGTGGATATGAAGATGGCATTAAGAAGCTAACTTCAAAGCGTAGATACTTAAGAATCTCGACGCACGGCTTTATAAGAGTAGAGTTCACACAATGAATTTCTTAAAAAATGATAGGGTAATTTTGTTATTATTGGTAGTCTTTCAATAGATATCATCAAACAATAATGGTAACTCAACTTTGATAGTTTGATAGATGTCAGAAGAAGAAGGTGACCTTTTTTAACCTACATATCACCAAGAGGTTTGCCGTTACCGTAAAAATACATTAAAGTCATAAAGTCCGAACTTTCTTATTTTTTGGATTGATGTCATTATTTGAAAATGTTGTCAATTTTTATACTTTTATCAGCTAATATTAATCCATTCAGCAGTCCATTCTCTTCACATAACGTATTACAAAAATAGTCAATTTTAAAAATCAATTTCTCGAAAATTTAAGATTTAGTATATTTTCTAAAGTGTAAACGAGGTATAAGATGTCAATTTTCATTGCGCATGTAAAATTGCCAAGTTTTGATGTCACTTGACAGCTAATGTCAAATATTTATTCTTTATAAAAATTAGGTATGTACGTACAATGAAATGACTTTTTTTAAATTATCTCCTACCATTTGTATCATATTCTGCTACTTAGCCCATGAATAATTGTGTTCCACTTGAACAAAGCATTTGATGTCACGGTCAAGCTACTTCTTTGTTTGTTTAACATTAACACACAAAATTATGATACGAAGATTCCATCTTTCATTCATACTTCAAGTGGATACAATACAAAATTCAATGAATGAAAACCATTACGTCCTTATAAATATTCTCTATATTCCCTGTTTCTTTCTTATTTTTTTTCTTGATATTTGAGAAACTCAAATGAAATTTGATATACAAGAGGTTAGTAATATGACATCGCCCTTGTGCGGTTAATTATTTGTTCTTTTATTCATTTCATAAAAATAAATACAAATCTTTTAAATTCATCTCAAGTGTCATTTAGGTAGGTAAGAGATTTTTTTTGTCAAAATTTACTTAAGTGTGACTTTGTTGCTTCTTTTGTTTACTTATACTGACGATCATATTTATTTTTCTAGAGATATTAAAAAAAATAAACTCCGTTCTTAGAAATCTTGTGCAAAACTAAAAAAAGGCATGTTGTTTAAAACCTAAAATTATTTCGTAATAAAATGGTGTTGGCAATACTGTTAACAGGAAAACTGTCACTTTAGACATTTAAAGATTTTGTGAAAATGGGCAGGTTCAGGCGAAATAAGGGACTTTAAAGTAAGGCAAGTTTCTAGCATCTAATTGGCCAGCTGTCAAAAAATTGCCTTCTTATTAAGGCAACTTTATTGGAAAGTTGACTGGAATGTTAGCCAAGAAAAATTGCCCTAACTATCAAGTCAAGTCAACCTATGTCAGAATGACAATTGATCGTGTTTTTTTTTTTCAATTAACTGAAAGTTGAACTTTGTTACTCTAAGACTTATTTATTTTCCGCACAATTCCATTTAATATTTTGTGTAAAAGTGTTCCTCGTCAAATTGGAAAAGAAATAATTCATATTTCTTTACAATACGAAATGCAAATTATGATGAACTTGTAGTTTTGCTTGAGGACTGTTTTGTAGATAATAGGCGTATTTTATTGGTAAATTATTAGCTAGTGCAGTAATGGAAAGTAAGTGCAGTAATGGAAAGTGTGAATAAAACATATGTTCACTATTATATGCACTTTTATTTTAAATCTTCAAGTTGGTATCTGTGCAATCATACTTATGTCAAAATCAGCTGTTGAAAATACGTACTCAAGGGATGTGTTGAAAAAGTATTATTGTTTTTATGTAAAGTTGAATAAGAGTTCAAATTAATATGTACATGCAGGTCCAGTCAGAATAGAGTTGAGTATGAATTGAAAGATTGAAATGACATAAGAGTGCCTGTCCACATTAAATTTTTAATGTTAGGTGCAAGCAGTGAAACAGGTAGATTATATGCGAGTGAAAAAGAGAAAGATGGGTAGATTACAGCCCAAATGCAAACAATATTCTTGGATTCAACATGAAAGATTTTGTATTGTATGAGTGAAAGATAGATAGATTTCGAGGGTGTGAGATAGGGATGTGCAGATTGATTTTCTCTTCATCGTATGGACACAACGAACATAATAAAACCCAGCATTAAAAATCTAATGTAGACAGGCTCTAACAGCCAAAAGAAGGGTGTGAGGAGAGATTTTGTCCTTAACCGTAAGCCCGTCTTGCCTACAAGCTCCCAGTTGCTGGCAACTCAGTTTTCCTGTGTGAAAGGGGACAAATCAACGCGAAACATTCAGCGCCACAATTAAACTTTCTCTTCTCAAAATAAACTTACACTGCGATAACTGACGCGTAGCGAATCAGGGTGAATCATTCACAATGATAACAAAAATGACAAATAAACAATGCCGCGTCGGCGAATGTGCCACTTTCGCGTTAGTTTGGGAGATCCTTTAAACCCGACCAATGACAAAAGTTTTGTTTTCGCATCAAATGTTTCGTTTTGGTATTGGGCGAGTCCTAACACACATCACACGTCAATAAATTTAGAGATAGCACTGTGATTATTGATGATTTTTGGGTGATGTCAAGTAGTCAACGCATTGAATATTTACGTTGACAGTCTAATCGTAGATTAATATTTCAAACCAATTTATTTTTATTCTAGTGAAAACAGAGCACAAGAAAAATACAAACGCATCCCCAAATAATAAAATCCTGCCAACCTTTAAGTAAAAAATATTTCTGGAACTGGATGAAGTGTCATTCTATTCCAAGCATAAGCATTCCAAAACTTTATCTCAACTATTTATATGCACTATTTTTGCTGCCTTATTTATCCGCACTATTTCTTTGTTGTTGTTTAGTGTGTAAGATTTTGCTGCGCTGCGTATAAATTTACCAATAAAAAACGCCTAATAATGTCTTTAGTGGTTTTTGTACGATGAACTGAAGGTAGAAGTTAGTGAAGTAAAGTTCTGAGTCTGAAATGTATCACACTTGAAAAACTAACTAATTGACTTGGTCAAAATGTACGTTCAAACTTAAATAGTCTACAAAGGCATAATGACTTTTCTCCAAAGTCATGAATTCCGATTTGACATTTTAAAGCGATTGTTTTCTTCCACTTATGGAGAAACTGCCATCATCAGCATCTACATATACATACATATTATATGCTTTATATTTGAAACCTTTTACAAGATCTTACCAAATAATTATGTATTATGCATACAAACATCTTCATTTCAAATGAATCTATTTTATAGTTTGTACTCTCAATTTTCTCGCCTCTTACCCATATGCAAACAGATAATTAAAACATTTTGATACAAAACCACTTATAAACGACGATAATTATTTTGATGATACTAATACTCATTAGCATGCACTCCTCCAGGCTCTATATTTGTATATACATATATAAAACATACCTATACGATTATGACTTAAAATTTTCTAAGTTCTACCTGAAAATTCCCTGTAAAATCCACCCACCTCCACCGCCGCCGCCGCGCCTTTGGGAATGATGTGATTCTGTGCTATGGTTTAGCTTTACCTAGAATCGAAAACTTAGTAACGAGTTAATTAGCAAAATCAGTAATTGGTTTCCCTGCAGGAGATTGGAATTGTATATAGAATATATGTATGCATATACAAACACGCATAAACAGCAACAGCAGCAAAGTAGAAGCTGAAAAGCAGAAAAGTTTAAACATGGATTTTACACAGAATTATCAAATTAAAATTATATGAGCGCAGCAGTGGAAGCAGCAGCTTCGACTTAATTCCAAATCCCTATACCATCCAAATCTCGCACCATCGCATCCCACCGCCTCATCATGCCAAAAAACAACAAATTTTAACCCGAACCCAACATTTAATGTTTGAATGTTGCTTATGAAAAAAATGTTATACACAGCATACCTCCTCAGGTTCGTCTCATCACACCCACACTTTAGCCTAGCCCACCATCCTGCCATCGACCACATTTACCGTCATCACCAGTTCCTGCCTGTGGAAAAATAAAAAGTTAAATAAATCCCTTAACTTTACCGAGAAGAAAGTCAAAATGAACCCAGGGCTGACATTCTAGAATTGTATGAGATTTCAAATTTCAAGATCATAGGTGTATATTGGTTGAAAGCCTGCGGAGTAGAATGTCATTAAAAGGCGTGTTCTTTAACCCAGAATTTCATACTGTTTTAAAAATAAATAAAATGACAATTTGTCATGTGTCAAATTCATCAAAGTCATAGACTTTTGTTGTCACTCTTGACTTTTATTAGCACATTAAATTTATGTATTGGTGCATCTAATAAAGACTTTTCAAAGCCAAGAAGAAGTATTTGGCAACTTCAACATAATCCTCTGCTGTCAAATTAATTTACATGACAATAAGAATAACAGTAACAGTAAAAAGATGCAAAATTATACCTATCAATGTTTTCATAAATACCAAAACAAACCTCAGCCTACGTAATGTAAGTACAAATAAGAATTTAAATCGTATTTCACAGCAATTGTCAAAATGTATTGGATTAAAATGGTAGCGTTCAGGTCTAATTCATTATTGAGTTTTATGATAAAGTCGATCAGAAAAGTGATCTGTGGTCTGTTCTTTTTCTATTTACTATTTATTTTTTTATTTTAAATAATTAGAGGCTTGAGAGAAAGCACTGAAAGAAGTAATTTGTCATCTTAATCGAATCACAAATTTTCGATTTACAATAACTACCTAAATCTTTTTCGTTAAATTCTATCTTTTCTTTTCATCCCTTTGTTAAAAAAAAAGAAAAAGAACGAACAACTGACTTTTTATGACAGCTGGCCAATTTAGAGGTTCTAAAAATTAAGATCTTAAAATTCAGACCTAAATTTTGGTATAAAGCTTCCTTTAAAATCTTTTGACTGCTTTTAGAAAAAATTGTAAAATAAATTGTATTGCCAAAGATTTACACAAAGTGTCAACATGGTTATGGCGCTGCTATCGAATAACAAAACCACCACAAATTTAACTTTTCATTCTCGTCCTATATCTATATTACATACATATGTATAAAACATTTGCAATACGTAGGATGTTACTCGCTCAACTCTTCCAGTTCCGGGCTCCGGCTCCGGCTTCGGCATCATCATCATCATGATTGCCGCTACCGTTGTGCATGGATCTAAGTAAAATTCCCAAATGGGAATCTGTTTGTAGTTCAAATAATTGCTTTGAATTACAAATGGCGCAACGACTACGACAACCTCGACGACGATGGCAATGGCGGTGGCGATGATGTCGTCATCGAGATTCGGATTCGGGGAGTATAGAATGAACATTTCTCTGCTTTTACTTCCACCACAAGCGCTGAAAAACAGTTCTATACTGGCGGCAAAAACAGGGGTCGTTTTAAATGTTCCATCTGTGTGTATATTGCATGATGGGAGGATGAGGTTTATACGATTGAGCAAAGGGGATTGTAGATAGCGGCAGAATTGTGGAGAGGTATTAAAACAAAATGGTTCCTGTCTCGGTAGTTCCTGTTCCGGTTTGTTCTCTTCCTCTCTTTGTCTGTAAACGACAACGTCGACGTCGACGACAACGAAGTCGTCGTTGGTTTAACTGCTAGGGTATATATTGGTATCGTTGCTTCTGACGATGACAACGTATTTTAATCCTCCCGGGGGATGGGGGGAATGAGCAGAGGAATGTCGGTTTAACGCGCGGTCTTACTCTCATATTATACACCCACCTACCACCACCTACTCTACTGTCTATACCCACCCACCCCACAAAAGCAGCGTGAAAATCAGTCGAGGTAAATTGGAAAATCCCAAGTTAGCTGCTGCATATCCACTTAATCGGATAGCGGAATTGTTTTTACAGTAAGTGGTGGTTAGAGGAAAAACCAAAGGCATGATGGAGATTCAACGTTACACGAAAACGAGCGACGAATACGACGAGTACCGTACCGTTCGCTATACAAAGATAATCAAATGATATTGGTAATGCGATTACAGTCCGAAAAGGGCGGATTATATTGCCGGCAGATTGATGAAAAGCGATTTAATCAGGGAAATGTCGTCTGTTAAGTTAGCACTAATTGAAATTATTAACTCGATGGTCTGTATAATATAAATTTGGATGGGGCTTTTGTTTATCAGATATCAGATGAACAGCATGACAGAGTTATTTTGTTTATGGAATTAAAATGCAATTTGTGGTATTGGTCTCAGAGATCCTTCGCGTCGTGAAAAATGAATTACATTGCATTTGAAAATCATCAAAATCAAAGTTAGTTATTAATAAATCGATGATATTTTTGCGTGTCTTTTAAAATTCACCCTTAAATCCAGCTAATTTTGTAGACTTCTAAAGAATATTTAAATTATTTTAAAAATTTAACATATCATATAACTTTTACAAGCTAAAACCCTTTTTTTTCTTTTTAATTTAATTTCAGGTCTCAAATGGTCCAATAAGCACACATTTGTTGCCGATCTCAACACAACCGCAAATGGTGACGGGTCATATAAAGCCAATTTCTGCAACATCAAAAATTCCTCCAACGAGCACAACAACATCGTCGCCAATTAATAAGCTGCAACAGCAACAACAACAGCAGCAGCAACAACAACAACAACAGACGCAACAACAACTGCCTCATTCTCCACAAACGGCGACATCAGCATCTCCTAAGCCTCCCGGTTCTATTCATTCACCGGTTGGCATTAGTCCTTTAATTGGCTCCCCACTAACAACATTGGCAAACGGCTTTGCATCGTCAATACCACCATCGATTACCACATCGCATCCCATTAGCAGCTCGAGAGTTTCACCAACATCTCCATCAATACAACCTCAGCAGCAACATCCGCAATTGCAACAGCTGACGCAGGCGCCACCACAAATGCAAGTTACGACCAATAACAGCGGCAATAATGGCAACAGCATCAATAGCAACATCAGCATCAATAGTAACATCAGCACCAGTAGTAGCCTAAGTTTAAATAGTAATAACAGTAGCAGTTTAGTACAACCAATTCCTGGATCGCTGGCAGTTCCGATGCCACAGCCTCCGCCTGCAACAGCGCCCGCCGCACCACCGCCAATTGCTCCTAGTGTTCATCATCCGGGATTGGATAGTGCGGCAGCGGCAAGTGGCCGGACAAACAGTCCGGCTGTCGCTACCGGAGCAGTGCACACAGCTACGGCGCCGTCAGCGAATGGTGCAAGTATAGCTGCCAATGGCGGTACAAGTAGTATTCCGCCGTCGGTACCGTATCGGACGCCATATCCAAACTATCCGCTCTATGCTCCGTACAACAACTTGCACCACAGCCCGTATCTGCCTCCAGCAGTGCCATCGCCGACAGCTTCACCACGCACCATTGATGCCCGAACTGGCAACCGGGAGTCACCGCTGATAGTCTCGAAGTCTGTGCGGCCGCACACACCGTCGAGTGGGGGTGCTGGCATGATGACCGGTGCCAATAATGGTCTACCGATTTCTTCTCCAGGACAAACTGGTCCTCACGGAACAATCCCCTCATCACCACATCCCCAGCAGTCACAATCGCCATACGGACCACCACCCCATATGATGGGAGTCCCGTCGGCGAATAGCGGCAATGTGCAGCAGCAAAATCTTCCACCAGGCAGCATTCTCAGAGATCAGCAGTCATCGTTAAGCGCCCAACTACAACATCAGCACCAACAGCAGCAACAGCATATGCAACGACAGCAACATTTGGCGTTATCGCACCATCATCAACAACAACAGCAACACCAGCACCAGCAAGCTGCTGCTGCACAGCATCAACTGGCGATGCAGTCGCATCAACATGCTCAGCACATGCAGCAGCAACAGCAACAGCAGCAGCAGGGACCGGGACAACCGCACCAGATGCATCAGCACCCCTCTGTCGCCGGCCTTGGTGTGAACAGTTCATCATCTGTGATTCCACGAACTCATTCGCCGAGAGGACATAGTCCGAATCGGGAAAGGGAAAGTTATAGGTAAGTTTTTTTTCTCTGTCTCTTTTAAAAAAGAATAACAGTTTAACAAATATAAAATTTCTCTTTACAGTAGTAATGTAAGTAGTTTGTCGAGATCCTCGGCAACGACGCCGGGTGGCAGCGTTGGATTGCCCTACAGTACTGCTCCACAAACTGGACCATCACCATCAGCGCTGCAACAGCATTACAATAGTAACAGCAGTAGTAGTAGCAGCTCACATGGTGCGACCTCCTCGCCACTGTCACTGCCCCCGACATCAATTGGTGCCCCAACCACTCCTTCTAGTCTACCATATCCTCCGAAGAACTCCTGGCCACCAAGGTATTATTTAATTAAACCAATTTTTATATTTAACACGCTTTAATGTTTTTTTCTTTGGTTTTTACTTTTTAGCTCAACTAATGCGACGCAACTATCCCCGGCCACAACGAGTACTGTGACGCGACCTACACCTCCTCCAAATCAACCGCAGCAACAGCAGCAGCAGCAGCATCAACAACAGCAACAACAGCAGCAGCAGCAACAACAACAGCAGCAGCATCAGCAACAACAGCAGCAACAACAACAGCAACAACAGCAGCAACAACAGCAGCAGCAACAACAGCAACAACAACAGACTTCTTCAAGTAGTGCTAACTCAGCTTCGCCACACCATTCGTCGGCGTCAACGACGCATTCCACATTTCAACCGCCATTGTTTGCTGCGCCTCATCCGCCACCAGTCGCTGTTAGCTCAGCATCTACTACAGCTCCCCATCCATTTTCCGCAGAATCTCTCTTCCAGTCGAGCAAAAGTAAACAACAAAAATAACACTTTTTTATGGTTAAGAACCTCTTAATAATAACTTTTCTCTTTTTGTAACTTTTAGCTGATCAAGCAGATCTCCTTCGTCGTGAGTTAGACAGTCGATTCTTGGATCGTTCCGGTTTGGCTGTTCCACCTCCAACATACTTGCGACAAGAACTACATCATCATCAGCATCAGCATACGCACCTGCATCAGCACCAGCATCAACAATTGATGCCATCTGCGCCGCCACCGGCTGCAACGTCAATGTTTCCCCCGCCTCTCTTCAAGGACATACCCAAAATGGGTGCCGTTGATTCGCCTTTCTACAGGACCAGTCTGGGTATTCCTGGTTATCCAGGCTATTCGCCCAGTCTGTTGCACCCCGGACTTGGCGGTCCGACACCGTTTGTGCCTCCTAGCCATCTGCCATCTTTTGCTCCAAAGGTAATTTAATTTAAAACAAAACTAAATAACGTTATTTCATAATTTATACAAAAGAAAAGTGAATGGGTATGTTTTTTTGTGAATTTGAAATTTATAAAAATTCAAATTTGCCAAAAAAGTGTGTTGGAGACGGCGGCGCGGCGGCCGGCGCCGTGTTGCGGGAGCTTTTATTTGTACTTACATTCTTTTATTTTTCTGATTTACTTGCTTTGATTTCATCATAAAAATAACAGAATTATCTATCATACTGTATACTCGTATATCGTACATCAATAATAATTATTCGCTTAATTTTTCATACACACGCCAATTTCATACGCTTTTGTATTTCATCATCAAACAACAACAACAACTATACCTACGACAAATTCTTTACTTTTGTTTTATTTCTTAAAAAAAAAAAAAGTTCATCTCGCTAACACTCATTCATTCTTTCATTTCGTTTCGCAGCAACCAACCCCGATCGTTGATCCCACTAAGCCTAAGCAAATGGTAGGTTTAAGTTTGTTTTCTCATTTTATTTCATATTTCAAAATTTATATAATTTCTTCTTCTTTTTTATGTTTGGTCTCTTTCTCTTTAAAAACAATGTGTTACGATTTTACAATTGAATTGATAAAATAATATTTTGATAGGGAAATATGAGAGTGGTAAGCTTTTATATATTTAAGGGGAAAGGGAAAGTTTGGAAACACCAGTCCATAGCATGTCTGAATCTTTTAAAGTCAAAAAAAAAAAAAACTACTTTAAAAAATTTATATAAAATAGCGTGACGAGCAGTTTAGCTTATACCTTTCTTCAGATATTGCAACACCAGTAAAATCCTATGATATCGTATGACTCCACAATCCTGTGATCGGGACATACAGCCCAGGCAGCAATTGCGCTCATACTTTATCAAGTAGTTACCAAATCTTCAAGACATAAACTTGTTCAAAAGCTTTATAGGTCCTCGTTATGCATAGTAAATCAAACATTCAATTCAAAGAGAACATTTCATTTCGTGACTATCACTTTTATGTTAGCTTTTGAAAGGCAAAAGTTTGTCAACAGAGATGTTCCTCTAATTAAACGTTTCACCTTCTCATCATGAATTTTCTTGCAGAGTTTAGCTTCCTAGACAAATTCGATGCAATGGGTGCTATCGTGAATACAAATTTCCCTCGTGGATAAAAATTTCCCTCGTAAATTTTGTTTTCCACGGAATTTGTGAATCTCCCTGAAAATCGTGGATACAAAATTCCCTCGGAATGTTTACCACTGTAGAACATTAGAAACGTAAATTTAAAATGTACATGCATCACAACAGGGGTGGTAGAACACCCTAGACAGGAATACATTTTTTTAAGAAATACTTTTGTGATAACATAAAATACCTATGCATTCAAACAACATTTCATAGACTTACGTCGTTTTCAATTGGCAATCTGGAAGTGAAAAAAAGCATTCTGAATGCGTTCAATTGGGCAAAAGTGACAGTTCTGATTCTGAAAAGAAGAGAATTTCCCTTCTGGTTTTAAAAACAGAATCAGAAGCAGAATCACTCACACATTCATAAATTTTAAATGTCACTTCCTCCATGTTTGCAGCACAAAAACAAAATGAAATTTAGCGCGAATACACATATATGTGACACATGTCATACTCAACCAATACATTCTCACCAAACTTCAGATTCTTCGGAATAAAAAAAAACTGTTCAATTGGGATTCCGAATCGAAGAACAATTCCAGATTGCCAATTGAAAACGACGTAAAAATGGAGTTACGTTTACTCAGCAAAGTCAAAGCGATTACCCTTCGTTGAGTCTCAAAGCACTAGGGTATTTATAGAAATGAAAGAGCAGAAAAATTGGCCAAAAATATATCAATAAGCCACTAGAGCAAGTTAATGAGCAAATTCACACACAGTTTTCTTGCAAACAACAGGTAGTCGGGACTTGAAACATGCAGGGTCGAATGGCCGAATATTTCCAAATGGACAACAAATATATCTTTTGCAATTCAACATGCTCCAGTTTTACTTATTGAAAGGTATCCTAACGGCTCAAAACTCATTGGGTACCCATCGTGAGCAGAATGGGTATCAGCTTTTCTGATCTATGTACAGCTTGTGATGACAAGGAGACGGAAGAGCAAACACTTTCCACTTTTTGTGCGAATGCCAATTCCTAGCCAAGAACAGAATGACAATACTAAGAAAATACTTTTTTGACGATCTATGCGACACGTCTCGTCTTTGTTAGCTAAGGACATTCTAAAATTCTCCCCTAAATAAGGAAAAATCATCATCTATCAGAACCTTCGTCAAACTTCCTACACCTTTAACATTCCTTATTGTTTCATGGGGAGCACAATGGATCCACCACAGAGATTGTAGTGCGTTACTGTTCGGCCATTACCGAAGCTTAAGTATAAATCTTTTTTTTATAAAATCATTTAGGAATCCTCTAGGAGCTCTAGATTACCACTAAACACTTATTGTTTCCTTATTATGAACAATCGTAACACATTGCAATCGTTTTCTTTATAAAAACTCATTTTGCTTCACGAATTTTGTAGTAGCTTACTTTTTGCTCACCATTTTCATAATTCTTTTTTGTTAAACATTTTTGTATATAAAAACTTTCAGGTATGTGAGTTATTTCTCCTGTTTCTCAATTTTGTATCTATTTATCTGAATTTGCCTCTCTTTTTCTTTTGTCGGTTGAATACTTCAACGTACATAGTTTCATTTCCAATTTATCACCAAAATACAACCTGTACTAACTTCAAAAAAATGGCTTACTTTTATTTTTAGAAAACTGGTCGATGGAATGCAATGCATGTGCGAATAGCGTGGGAGATCTACTACCATCAGAACAAACAAAATCCAGATAAAGCAGCAGCTGCAGCAGCAGCCGCAGCGGCTTCATCTGGCAATTCGAATAGTTCATCTGGATCAGGTGCACCTCCTCCATTGGGTCTAAAACCTTCACCAGCTACAATGAATGATATATTGCGTTCTCCTTCGCATATGTTCAATTCATCAGCGGCGGCAGCAGCAGCAGCTGCATCTGGTTTGCATCGACCTAGTGAAATGCCACCCGCCAGTGGGTATCCGCAAGGTCTTCCCGGACGATCGCCATTCGAAACGTCGCCACTTTCGGCGAGTTTCCTTGGAGCACCTCCTAGTCATATGGGTAAGTCATAAATTTTAATGAATGAAATTTAAACGAACTTGTATATTAAATGTGTCATTTTGGATAGGTACAGCAGTCTCACCATTCGGACGGTATCCTGGGCCATTTGTTGGTTTTGCTGGTTTGACGCACTTCGGTCGGGATATTCCAATGGGAGCAGCCATTCATGATCCATGGAGAACGTAAGTTATTTCTTTATAAAATTGAAGAACTTTGTACTGACTTTAATATTTTATTTTATTTTAGGAGCCTTCAAAGAACGGTTGGCTATCCTCCTGGTCCTGCGCAAGGCGCCTGGCCTCTAAAACCTGATCCCGGACTGGATGCAGCTCGTCGCGAAGCTGAGGAGCGTGAGCGGGAACGTGAGCGTGAGATACGCGAACGTGAACACCGTGAACGCGAACGACAGCGCCGTGAACGCGAAGAACGTGAACGCAAGGAAAAAGAGGAAAAACTGAAACGCGAACAGCAAGAACGTGAACGCGAAAGGGAAAGAGAGCGTGAGCGCAAAGAACGCGAGCGACGTGAAATGGAGCGTCGGGAAATGGAACGCGAGCGATTGATTCAGCAACAGCGAATCAATGAGAGCTCGAAAATGGCAGCGGCAGCTGCTGCTGCAGCCAATTCAGCGGCTCGTGATAGATCTCCGCTGAGGAACGGTACGACCGATGGCCCAGATATTCGAATAAAAGAGGAACATCCTCGCATCGATACCCGCAAAGAGGAGGAGATGATGATGAGATCAGACCAGCGGTACCACCAAAGCCTAGCTGCTGCGCAAGCAGCAAGTGCCGCCCATCATCCCTTCATGACAGCTCGACATGGAGGACATGTTCTTCCTCCACCACCTCACCTCTCCCGCTCAATGATGCCACCCACAATGGGAGGCCCTCCACTAACCCACTTCGCCCCGCCTGGTGCTGGTGGCTGGACTATGGATCCCTACCGTGATCCATACGGCCCCATGCTGCGCTATAACCCACTAGTTGAAGCCGCCTTCCGACATGAAGAAGAACGCCAAAAAGCCATGGGAATTTATGCCATGCAATCTGCGGCCCATCTGCGAGGCAAAGAACCTAGTCCTATTCCGCCAGCAGTTGGCCCACCTCCACCTCATCACCGAATGCAACAAGTCAACCACAAGCCACAACAACCCCCGCCCCATATGCAGGGTATGCAAGTCTCTGTAGACATGCATAAAAAAGAAGACAATGCTCCAGCCCGATGATAGGCTGTCGATCAGCAACAAAAACAACACTTTGCAAATGTATAAAGCAAACAATTTATTTTAAATTATATCTATTTGAGGATAGTTGTACATAATAGTTCTTAATATCTCCTCCTCCACTTATTCCTTACCTACCCCCAACCCCAGCATCTGCCTGCGCCTCCATCCCCAGTGTTGTAAGACCAAAAAAAAATATAAAACAAAAGAATGACTCTCCCCTTTTGGGACCGTTAAGGACGCGGTCTTCCAATTACTTTGTATTATAGAGAGATGCAATAGGAACTTTTCATTATATTTTATATTTGTTTGTTATTAAACTTTATAAATTCTCATTGTGTAGATAGTTTTATAGGACATAAGTGACATAAGAAAAAACAAAAATACCACAAAAAGCTTTTTTTTCTTATTAATTAATTTCTTTGTTATTTTTGGTCTTTCTATTTGTAAAACAAAACAAATAAGAAACGTTTTTGTAAGATATTCCTGTTGTAAATAAGTATATATATATATATAAATTATATTTAAAAAGTTTTGTTTGTAACCAAAAATTATGTAAACCAGTTAAACAAAAATCACAAGGGAAATGATTCATTTTCTATTTATATAAATAGATATTAAATATGTATTTTTTTGTAAAAATAAAAAAAGCAAAAAGCAAAAAAGAAAACTGAAAAGCACACACTCTACACACAAAAGAAAACCGTTAAATATTTAATTTTATACATACTAGAATATAATATGTAAAGTTTTTTATTTAAAAATTAATAAAAATAGATTTAAGATTTAGGACCTTAAGGAGTCGAGTGTGTCCCTTATCGTTATCGTTATCGTTATCGTGCGGAACGAGCTATCTAGCGAGCGAGAAAACGAGCAAGCAAGCAAATGAGCGAGAGAGAGAGAAAGACCTATTAGATTTGTAAGACAAAATTTAACTGTATAAAGGAACGTAAGTGTATATTTTTTAAGGATAACAAAGGGATATATCACTCTCTCGCTCTATGGCAGTATATACATATGTATAAAGAATACGACACATTGTAGCGAGTTAGAACATAATAATTTAAAAAATATATATTAAATAAAAACATTAGGATTATATTATACAACATTATATGCATAGAAACAAACTGAAAATTTGCTAAAAAAAAACAAAAAGATCAAGATGAAAGAATATTATTTATTGTTATCACAAAACAAAAAAACAGAATGAAAATATTATTGAGGAAAATTTAAACTAACAGCAAACACACACACTCTGTCTCTATCTATTTCCTTTCCCCATATTGTCTCTCCTCTTTGTCTCTTACAGAGCATTTTTAAACTAACTAAAACAAGAGACGAGAAAACTATTTATAACTGAGGGATTAAACTGACACACAACAAACAAATTTAACTAAACAACAAAATATAAAAGTGAAAACATAAACAAAATAAGAAAACAAATATTTACCTATTAAAGAAGAATAAAACAAAAACAAAACAAAACAAAACAAAAAATATAATCATCATTGAAATAAAAACAAAAAAACACACATTTGAATTATATATGAATAAATATATATATATATATTTAATTGTAACCATTTTATTATTATTATTATTATTTAATGCAATGCAGTATATAAACTTATATATAAATATATCTAAAGTAATTATATATATAAAACAGAAACATAAAATTAAAAAAAAAAAACTTTTAATGTTTAAGGTAATTTAAATTAAAAGAAATTATTATTATTACAATGAAATAAAAAATTAAAAAAAAGAAAAACAAAACATTTTTGTAGATAAATGTGAAAGCGAAAGTCAGAAAAAAAAACGAAACACAAGAAAATAAAATAAATATGAGAAAAAAATATTTAAATAAAATTTTTGAGTTTTTTTTTTAAATGCCAATTTGAATTTTAAGGTGCAAAATGGAGACAAGTTTGGAAGGTTTTATGGGGTTTCTAAAATTCTTTTTTTGAAAGATTGAAAATATCGTTTAAAAAAAAAAAAAAAATAAGGTGGCACAACGGTCCGTTGAGAACTAGGGCCTAGTGACTTACAACTCTCAACCGTTCTTGTATGCGAGTACTGTTGACAGGTGAGGTGATTGTTGACAGTTAAAATAATCGAATTGGATCTGTGCAAGGTGATAGTCAAAAGGTCCGTTCGCGTATCCTCCTAAAACAGTCCAATTTTACTAAAAAATACGAAATTTAACCAAATCCTGTTCGCATACTCAAAAATTTCGTAGTTTTTCGTAAAAGAGAGTGCTCTTGAGAGAGTAAAATATTTCCCCAACCTACGAATTTTAGCCCAAGAAATTTCTTTTGGGCTGATTTGTGAAAATTTCAAATTTGATAGAAATTCAAATAAATTAAATAAATTGCTCGCTTTTGCTGTCAGTTACCCTTATTACGAGAAGCGAATCGAACGTTCGACTCAAAGCGAACGTTTATAAAATCACTCATCTCGTGAATACCGTTTCAATATTCACTTCAAAAGCCAACTTTTTTGGAAAAAGAGGTGTTAACCCATTTGAAGGTCGAAATTCACCCATCTTAATTTTGCTCTATATTGGATTTCTCAAACGTTCGCTTTAAGTCGAACGTTCGATTCGCTTCTCGTAATAAGGGCATTAAAACAAATTTTCAAAGAACAGCAACAAGACTTGTGAAAAATTAATTGTTTTCCCGTTCGCTTACTTTTTTGTAGTTTTTTTTTTTTTTGGTGAGAGAATTTTACCCCCACTCTTTAAAATATTTCTTTTTACGAATTTTGGTGCAGAAAGTACGCAAACGGACCTAAATTGATACCTAAAAAACTGTCACTAGAAATATTTGATAATCGTTTTCCTACAAATATGTATGTCGTTTCTGAATAGAGCTACCAGACGCTTACAAAAAAAAGAATGGAAATATATTTCAGTTACCCTTTTTAGGTACAAAAACACATTCTTTTGACCGACAAAGCTTACGTAATACGAAAAAAACACAAGAAAAGTAATAATGTTATTTAAACACAGGCAATTTAATACTTTTATTTAAATATTATATAGAAATCATTTTAAAATTTCACCATAGCAACAATGAATTGTGACAATTATATTCTGAAATTCTTCAATCGAATTGAATTGAATTGAATCAGCTTACACAAACGGGAAACTCGGTGATAGTCGATTTGACTATCAAAAATTTGATAATCAATTATCACTTAGCCGATTCCACCCCTGTTGTCAGAGATGGAGGGGACCTACAGTTTTAAGTGGAATCCGAACGGCTAATTTGATAAAGCACTTTTCATGAAACGTCTCTCTATAAAGCCATATTAGCTCAAATTGTGTGGCATGTGGTACTGTCTTGTTGAAACCGCATATTCTCCAGTAGTTCGATAGTCGTTTTCGAAGAAGTAAGGTCCAATCACACCGCCGGACCAAAGAGCGCACCAAAGAGTGACTTTTTGTAGATGTAAAAGCCTCTTTTCAATTCAATTGAGAAAAACCCGTTTCTATTTGAAAACTTTATTTTAATCAAAAAAAAAGCAAGAAAAACTTTTTTCCTCTCAATAATTTAAATTTAAAAAAAATGTCAAAAGGACTCCTAATTAAAGACGCTCTCAGATTGTGGGAAGAAAAAACAAATAAGGTGGCAACCGAAGCAGAGGATATCGGATTACAATTTCAATGGCCACCAATTGAAAAAATGGATAATACCCTTTCAACTTTAACCGAATGCAGGTATTTATTGATTTGTTTGTATAAATTCATGCATAGCATTGATGTGTTCAAAACATATGTACATTTCGTCTACTAAATTTTAACAAATATCGAATTTTTTAATAATGAGAAACTGGGATGTAACTTAGATGTGCCAAGATGCACTTCACATTTTAAACCAATTGAAATAAACGATATGTATGTAAATAATACATACATATGTCAGGACTATCTTTTACAAACCCAACACCTTTTTGACCGACTCATGTTTACCGTTGATTTAACTTTTTGTTAGGGTTCTTAATATTTATTTTTTTTAGGAACATTTTTGACTTGAAAACAATTTTTATCAAATTGAAAATGCGTCGATCAATTTTCTATCAAATTTGTGTGATTGTTAAAAAAAATAATCCTATTTTCATATGTTTCTAACAAAAAAGTTACTTATTTTTAATCCCTAGAAAACTCAGTCTCTCAACGAATATGATAGAGAAAATTTCTGGTATCAGTGGAATGAAGAATTTGCGTATTCTTTCGTTAGCTAGAAACTACATAAAAAGTCTTCAAGGAATTGTAAATATTTTTTCTTTTATCTTTCATAAATAAAATACAAACATTACTTTAAAATTTCAGGAAGTTCTAAGTGATACACTTGAAGAGCTTTGGGTGAGCTATAATTTAATTGAAAAACTTAAACCAATTGATCAAATGAGAGCTCTAAAAGTATTTTACGTATCGAATAATTCAATTAAGGACTGGATTGAATTCAATCGTATTGGACATGCACCGAACATAGTTGAGATAAGTTTTATCGGGAATCCTCTATGCGATACTATGGATGAGGGTGCTTTTCGTAGTGAAGCTGTGAAGAAGCTACAGAATTTAAAGAAGTTTGATGGAGAACCAGTTATAAGGGGAGTTTAACCCATTTAAATAGTTTTTCTTTTATTTTTTAATTTGTTTGTTAAATTTATTAAATAAATGAGGTATTTTTTGAGTTCAATTTCTTTTCAACTTTATTTCATTGTTAAACTTGAGTATTAATTTAATTTATTCAATTATCGACGTCTCTGTTCATTTTTCTTAAATCGAAATCAAGTCTCAATAAAACCAAAGGGAAAAATAATAGTAAGGATTCAATACAAAACCATTCTTATTTATTATAAAACTTTTATATTTTTTCTTTTATAAGCACAAACTTTGATTTATTCAAACAAAATTTTAAATACCATGTCTTCGAGTATTTCCTATTTTTGTTTACAAAGCTGAAATCATAACTTGTAAAGCCATGTATCCAGTAGCCAAATAAGGTATGAACCAAGCTAGACCACGAGCTGGTTGAGGTACAGCCATTACATAGACAACAGTATGTACAATACGACCAATTCCCACAGCGCGGAATAAATTGTTCGCCAAGAAACTTGAAGGATTAGTTAAAACGTATAAAAGTCCAACAAGGAAGAAAACGAATATATTTTCCATATCATTGCGATGTGCTCTGTTCAAAAGTAAAAAATGTTAGAAGTTAATAACAATTTATTCAAATAAGAAATGGTATGATTCTGTAGTTACCTACGAACTCTTTCTACATCGGGATCATCAAATTTGACTTTGACTTTATTCAAAACAGCATCTTCGGGATTTGGAAAGGTCTGAAATGAAATAATAAGAAATATAAATGTAATGTCTACATGGCTGTGAATTATTTCCTAAAAGTTATTACCAAATGTTTAATGCAATTAATAAGGATTTGTTGCCGTTTTTCGGTTTTCTCAAAATTAATAAAAAATTTTGTTATGGAGGTGTACTGTTGCGTATGAGTAACAATCACTGGTTAAATAATTTAAGTACAGCTATGAAACATAATAATGATGAAAGGATAAATTTAAGGGTATTTCTATTGATAAATGTTTAACATTTAAAAAAAAAAAACATTTCAGAAACTTTTGCAGAAACATTTCAGAAATGTTTTTGATTTGTTTTTGTTGTGGACATTTCTGAAATGTTTCTTTGCTTTCAAATAATATTTCTCTGTTCCGATTCCGAATGGGATTCATATGTCGAAAATGATTAACAGTAAAAAAAAACCCAAATAATTTGTCGTAAATTTACGAAAATATAAATTTTGAAAAAGATGAGGTAGAAAAAGAATTAATTATGATAAAACACGACACTGTCTGTGGTACTTCTTTAAAAGTCCATTTTTACACACAAAACTGGATACTTAATAGGAACCAAAAAAAAATTAGAAACATTTCTGCAATGTTTTCAAAATAAATAGGACATATTTCAGAAACATTTTTTAAACAGGGTTTCCTGAAATGTTTCTTGTGTGGCCACGTCTTTAGAAGAAAGAGATGGTTTTAATGTTTATCAACGAATTTATTTAAGACTGTTTCCATCTTAAGTTTGTAAGATTTATTTCTAAAATATTTCAAATTCAATGTTTGCATTCCAATGAAATTAAACAAACCACTTTCATTAAAATTAAACTAACAAACGAAAATTTGAAGAGGTTTCATTAGAAATAGACCGCTAATTTTACTGCTGTCACTGGAAGCTGTAATTTTTTGACATTTGACTGTTTGACAAGTAAACGATACGCCATTATTAATGGTGTTTTCATGGGCAAAATAAATCAATTTATTCTCGATCTATATCTGTCAAAACAAAAATGTCTCCTGCTTTTGCATTCCATGGGGCAAAATAATTTGATTTATTTTCGATTTAAGATCAAATCTGCAGATCTGATTTTTTAGTCAGATTTACACCTCTTTGCAATACAATTTTTAAAAAAATGTTTAGCAGGGTGCGTAAAATGACTTGAAGGGTGGGATTCGACTAAACTAAAATTAGAATAGGAACTAGGATAGGGTTGAGGAGTGGGGATGGATGGTAGAGTGCTCATTAGCTCTCCGGATATGGGTTGGATCTTAACTCTGTAGTCGGACCTAAAAAAAAAAAACCAAACAAAATCGAGCTTTAAACATGACACATACTTTACAACACACGACAAACAACACCTCTCGGTTGACACACCTTCGGAATGCTGCGGTTGTTGATGCAGCTCGGCCATGCCCTACTGGTACAAAAAATTGAGCTGTATGGTCAAACATTTCTTACGACGTTTTCAATTGGCAATCTGGAATTGGTCTTCGATTCGGAATCCCAATTGAACAGTTTTTTTTTATTCCGAAGAATCTGAAGTTTGGTGAGATTGTATTGGTTGAGTATGACATGTGTAACATATATGTGTATTCGCGCTAAATTTCATTTTGTTTTTGTGCTGCAAACATGGAGGAAGTGACATTTAAAATTTATGAATGTGTGAGTGATTCTGCTTCTGATTCTGTTTTTAAAACCAGAAGGGAAATTCTCTTCTTTTCAGAATCAGAACTGTCACTTTTGCCCAATTGAAGGCATTCAGAATGCTTTTTTCACTTCCAGATTGCCAATTGAAAACGACGTTAGACTACTCAGACTACTATTCCTCGATGTTTGGAATTAGGCATTTGTAGTAAGATTATACCATATTTTACTTAAGGCTTAGGTCTTATGACTTTGAAAGTTGACTTAACACAAGAACTTAAGCCGGTCGATCGCCAATAACATCGGAAAATCATCTTTAGTGATGAGGTCCATTTTCACTTGGAAAGCTGCAACCGTGGCCGTGTGGTGGATGATTTTGTTTTCCATTGTTAATGACATACCTATGAAAAATTAAGTTCTTTTGCGGATTTAAAATGAAAACAAATTGATTTATTTAACCAATGGAGAACCCCACAACAAATGAATCAATAAATATAATTTTGTTTACAAATGCTTAACTTGATGCACTAGGTAGGTATACATAAATAGATGCTTTATCGTAAGTAGTAATCAAACTTGATAACATATTTTGTATAAATGTTTCTTATCGCCATTTTTTTAGCCAAAACACCTTTTTTATAATAATGATGATTATATTGTTTGGTTATAAAATTTGAGGTAAATTCTTAACCATATTAATTTTTCATACAAATATGAACATAATTAATAAATTCATGAGTCATGTCATGACTTATGAGATACCTACATATGTCGAAAAACAATTTAAAATTACTTTTTGGACTTTTGACTCTTTTAACTTAATCTTTTTTATTACGTTTATAATAGATTTAACCGGCAAATACTGCTGTGTCACTGTTGTTTATTACCTAAGTAGCTTTTTTAATTTGTTTTGACCTTCGCATCATAAGCTTACCTATGTACATAGGTATTTAGATTTTTTAAATATTAATTGTCTACTGACCTTAGTTTTTAATCGTTGCATTGCTGTCAAAATAGACATTGCTAGCATTTTTAGTGCTAATGCTCCACCCCAAAAGGCAAATGTTTGGAAGACCGGATTTCCAAAAGAAATTAATTCGGAAGCCGACATTATGGATGTTTGTAATTTAAATTATAGTTATTTTAACTGCGACTATAGCAAAAATGAATAACCGAAAAGTTTAGAGTCTGTTGAGGCACTAAAACTAAAAGACAAGCTTATCGAAACGAACGTCAACGTCATACATTTTGTATAACAGCTTTCCATGAAAGCCCTTTGAAAGCTTTTGCCGGCTTTTAGAAGCGTCATAATTGGCCATACTTGTTTTGCTCTCCTGTTTAGAATTCCAACGCAGTGTTGTAAATAAAGAATCTATAAAATTTGATAAGCACATTGATATGGAAACCTAATGTATGTTCAAGTTTATTTCCAGCAGGGCCCATACTTTACTTTTACACTTAGCACTCGCTTACTCCAATGTACCAAAGATATCAAATCGTAATACAAAAACAGAATATATACAAAATTTGTAATCTTAATTTTTTAATCATAAAATAAGTTTAAAAAAATAGTTTTCAATATTTCTTTTTATAAAATAATCATAATACTCATGCTGCATATAAAATAACTTGCAATGTAATAAACCCAGTTGCTAAATAAGGAAAAATCCACGCCAATAAACGGGATGGTTGTGGTGTTACAAAAATAGCATAAACAATTGTGTGTATAATTCTTCCAATGCCAATAATTCGAAATAGATTGATAGCCAAAAATGCTGAAGGATTTATCAAAACGTACAAGAATCCAATTGGGAAAAATACGAATATGTTTTCCATGTCATTTCGATGTGCCCTGTAAAAAAACAATAATAAAATATTTCTTCAAAAAGACATATCTTTTGTGATGTCAAAACAAACCTGCGGAAACGTTCAATTCGTTGATCATCATATTTAACCTTGGCCTTGCTGAAAATTGCATCTTCTGGATTGGCAAAAGTCTAGAATAGAATAATATTACATTAATGAATTTAATGTTAGTTAAATTCATTTTTGATACAATAAGTCTACAATAATCATGTAAATAATGTTATGTAAATAGGGCTTAGAATCAATAAACTGAAAATTTTTTAAATTTATTGTCGCTACAACCCGCGAAAAACCAGGGACTAGTGACTTAGGCGCCAGTTATAGCTATCATTGAAATCGATCCAGAAAAAATTTTGAATCGATATTTGACGGTGTTTCCCTTTGATTAGAAATGAAAATTATATACCGATCGATCGGAAATCACACAAAGAATTTTTTTTGAGAAAAAAAAGTTTAGTTGCACATTTATTTTTTTCTAAAAATGTATTTTTCTATTTTCCGGACGGAAATTCATTTTCCTGAACAGCTGATACTTTTATGTTCAAAAGTGAAACGAATCGTTCCAATGATTTGTGATCCAATTTCACACAATTCCAATGATAGATTTCTGTCAGTAAAAGTTTTTCGGTGGCTTTCAATCAGGAAATTTTTTTCAATGACAGAAATTTTTAATGATAGCTATAAACGACCTGCCAAAAAATTCCAATGTTTGTTTTCAATGATGAAAACCAATGATAGCTATAAATGGCGCCTTACAACTCTTAACCATTCCTGTATGCGAGATATTATAGTGTAATATTCGTCTTGGTCCGACAGTTAAAACTTATTCAAACTTCGTAAATAAAAACACAAATTCACTTTCTTCTAAATTACTCACAAAAATTCTTTATTCAACACTTTCAATTATTACTTTTAAAACACAGTCTTTACTTTTCAAACACAGTCTTTTCTTTATAGCAATTCACAATCCATAATGAACCGCTTCGCTTCCAAGCGCCTATTTATATACCTCCAATCGGTTCGAGAATCTACGAGGTTGTTCTCGATGCTTAACGAAGTTCTCCACTTTATCACTAGATGCTTACCCCTTTCGAGGTTCTTGTATGCGCTGAATGAGTTCCCCTCTAAGCCACTAGATGTTTCTCGATGCTTAACGAAGTTCTCCACTTTATCACTAGATGCTTACCCCTTTCGAGGTTCTTGTATGCGCTGAATGAGTTCCCCTCTAAGCCACTAGATGTTTCTCGATGCTTAAGAAGCGAGTTCTCCTATTAGCCACTAGATGTTTCTCGATGCTTAAAGAAGCGAGTTCTCCTATTACTACCACTAGATGTTGCCCCTTATTATTGAAAGAGATAAAGACTGTATACACATTACATTGCCCCCTCCTTAGGATTGATCGTCCCGAACAAATCCATCGTTCTCATCACCACTGTAGCGATGTAACCGGTCGCGATGTACAACTTTAGGTTTTCCTCTGACTCCCTTTTGTATCCGGTACACGACATCGTTGATTTTTGTAATGACTGTATATGGACCTTCCCAGTCCCGTTGAAGTTTCGGTGACAATCCTTTTTGTCGATGGGGATTGTAAAGCCACACCCGATCTCCTGCTTGGAACTCTGTTGTTGTCGCTCGTATATCGTAGCGTGTCTTCATTCGGTCACTGAACATCTTTATTTTCAACCTGGTATTGTCGTGGATCTGAAGGAGTCTTTCTCTGAGGTCATCAATGTAGTCATCCTCGGCTTGCAGCTCCGACGTGGGACATCCAAATTTTATTTCGCTCGGCAGTCTGATGTTCCTTCCCATCAAAATCTCGGACGGTGTATGACCAGTTGAGCTATGTCTTGCACTTCGATACGCCATCAAAAACAGTGGAATGTGTCGATCCCAATCTCGCTGTTTGTCGTCCACCACTTTGCAAAGATGTTCCTTCAGGGTTCGGTTGAATCGTTCGACCATGCCATCAGATTGTGGATGAAGTGGTGTTGTTCTTGTCTTCTTGATGTCAAGAAGCCCACAAACTTCCTGAAATATTTTTGATTCAAAATTCCTTCCCTGGTCAGAATGCAGTTCTAATGGAACGCCGAATCTGCTCACCCAGTTAAAGACAATTTGGTCTGTGACTGTTTTGGCTTCTTGGTTTGGTATGGCGTATGCTTCAGGCCACTTGCTGAAGTAATCCATGACGACCAGAATATAACGATTTCCATTATTTGTTTCCGGAAATGGACCCGCCACGTCTACTGCAATCCTTTCGAAGGGTGCTCCGACATTATACTGCTGCATTTGGCTGTGGTTCTTTTTGTTCGGGCCTTTGGTGGCAGCACAGGTATCACATTTTCTGCACCACTTCTCGACATCTTCCCTTGCATGTAGCCAGTAAAATCGTTGTCGAACCTTTTCTAGCGTCTTGTTCACTCCTAGATGGCCTCCCGAAACTCCACCATGCATCTCTCGCAGAACGTCCATAACCTTCGATCTCGGTAAGACTAGCTGCATTACATAAGACTTTCCATCTGCTGATTCCCATTTACGTCGAAGGACACCCTCTTGGACATGAAACGAGTCCCACTGTGCCCAATAGGCCTTTAGAGTCGGACTTCTATCGGAGATATCAGCCCATTCTGGTTTTTCCTGGTGTTCCTTCCAAGCGAGGATGGGTTCGATATCTGAGTCTTCTTGTTGAGCCTTCCTCAACTCGTCGTTGCTCCAGCCATCAATGGGATCGGCTCTGGTTCGTTGGACAGTAATCACTTCTTTTTCTTCTTGTCGTCTGCAATGCTTACAGTCTTGCTTGCATGGTCTCCGAGACAGTGCATCTGCATTTGAGTGAAGCTTCCCCTTCCGATGTTGAATTTCGTAATCGTACGTCTGCAGCCTCTCAATCCACCTTGCCACTTGACCCTCTGGATTCTTGAAATTCAAAAGCCAGTTAAGTGCTCCATGGTCAGTTCGGAGAAGAAACTTCTGTCCATAGAGATACTTATGGAAGTGCTTTGTTGCCAAAATCAGTGCAAGAAGTTCTCTTCTGGTCACACAATAATTTCTTTCCGACTTCGAGAGTACCTTGCTGTAATAGGCAATCACCTTTTCTTCGCCATTATGCACCTGCGATAGTACAGCACCTATCCCGACGTTGCTGGCATCAGCATCAATTATGAACGGTTTTCCTGGAGTTGGGTAGGTCAGCACTGGTGCATTACACAAGCGTTGCTTGAGCTCTTGAAAGCTGCGCTCGCACTCACCTGACCATTTAAACTGCTTTCCCTTTTCCGTTAGCTGATGGAGACTCTTGGCAATTCCAGCAAAGTCCTTCACAAAGCGCCTATAGTAGGTGGCTAGACCCAGAAAGCTTCGGAGTTGGTGTTTGTCCTGTGGTGTTGGCCAATTCTTCACGGTGTCAACCTTATCAGGATCCGTCTTTACTCCTTGGGATGAGATGATATGTCCCAGATATTTCACTTCGGTTTTGAAGAGTGAACACTTTTCTGGGTTAAGCTTGAGGTGGGCTTCTCGAAGTCTTTGAAACACGGCTCTCAGATTTGTACAGTGTTCGTCAAATGTTTTCCCGTATACTATGACGTCATCCAAATAGACCAAGCAAGATTTCCATGTAAGTCCTTGCAGGACGCATTCCATTAGGCGCTCAAAAGTCGCTGGAGCATTGCAAAGTCCAAAAGGCATTACTTTGAACTGCCACAATCCGTTTCCTGTTGAGAATGCTGTCTTTTCTTTGTCTTCAGGATGGATCTCGACTTGCCAGTAGCCACTTTTCAAGTCCAAAGTTGAGAACCATTGTGCTCCTTCCATTGCGTCCAGAGTATCACTGATCCTAGGCAGAGGGTAGCTATCCTTCTTAGTCACATCATTCAACCTTCGATAGTCCACGCAAAAGCGGGTTGATCCGTCTTTCTTCTTTACCAGGACCACTGGAGACGCCCAAGGGCTTTTAGAGTTTTCGATCAGCCCTTCTTCCTTCATGGTGGTTATCAGTTCTTCAACCTCACCTTGTTTGGCTAGTGGAAGGCGTCTTGCAGGTTGACGAATCGGCCTTGCATCCCCGGTATTGATTCGATGTTGCACCAGCTGCGTTCTGCCATATTTCCCTTTCGATGACGAAAAGATGTCTGCAAATTCTTCGAGGAGACCTTCTGCAGTTCTTCGTTGTTGGTGGCCAAGATTAGATGACTTGAGAATGTTCGTCTTTATGGAGTTCAGCTCTTCGGACTTCAAGGATTGCCTTGACTCTTCTTCGTTGATCCTTGTTATCGCTGATATAGGTTCGCATTGTCCGACAATCTCACCTTTTCTAAGTTTAACTTCATACGGCTTGATGTTCAGTATTCGTACCGGAACCATGTTCTTTAAAGGTCTCACAAGAGTCTTCCCAATGGTGACGTTTTGGGAGGACTTTACAGATGCTGGTTCGACCATGAGGTATCGATGGCTGCCAGGCTTACCCTTCAATTTCGTCCACACGAATACCTCTGAAGAAGCAGGCAAAGTGAGATCTTCTTTGATGACAGTTTTCACAGATGACGAGGTCTCATACGAGTTGGTCCCATAGATCATCGGAATCTCCATGTTTCGATATTTCAGGACTTGGTTCCCGATGTCCAATATCACTCCGTGATCTTTCATGAAATCGACGCCGACAATGCACTCATCGCATATATCTGCTACCAGGAACAGGTGAGAGAATTCCAACTCTGCCATTCGGATCTTAAGACGTACCTCACCATAAACTTTTGCGGCCTCTCCAGTTGCAGTCCTTAGACGATAACTGTTGGTGTTGTGAAGCCATGCCTTCTTAACGAGGTCTTGCCGTACGATGGACGCCGTGGCACCGGTGTCAATGGTAGCCACACATTTGTTGCCATTTATACTTGCTTCCACGGTCAGGCTCTTGTTGTCACGTTTCGTTTGAGAAACCTGGATGTTGTTTCTGGGGCCATCGATACCAGAAACCAGCTTCTGCCCCTCGAAGTTGGTTCTTATTCGTTTCCCGGGTGGGAAACAACTTCGGAAGCAACGTTGTTGGTGTTGCTTTGAACGGTTAAATTACTTCTATTTCCACAGTGTTGGCATGTGGTTCTTCTTCGTGGTAATCTGCACTGTCGCTGTAGATGCCCAGTCTTATTGCAGTTCCAGCATCGTGCTTGTCCGTCTCGCTGACTCCTTTCCACAGTAGCCTTCTGACAAGAACATTCTTGGACTTCTATTTCTCTTACGCGATGCACGTTTTGGGAAGCTTGTTCTGCAGCTTCCATCGTCAGAGCGAAAGCCAATGCTTCTGGTAATGTTCGCTTTCCGGCAGTGCGGATAGCCCTTTGGAGATTTATATCGCCCACAGCTCTCACAAAGGCTTCAACAGCAAGTTGATTTATTATTTCGTTACCAGCTGTTGGATATGCCAGGTGAACCAATCGCTCGATATCTGCCTGAAGCTGCTGCAGAGTTTCACCTCTTTTCTGTGTCCTATTGTTAAGCTGAACTCGGAAGACTTCTGTCATGTGGCTATCCCCAAACCGCTGTTCGATTGCGTTTACCAGAACTGTGAAGTCGCCACTCTTCTCTGCTGGGATGGTTTGTAGCAGTTCAGCAGCAGATCCTCTTAAAGCAAGCGTAAGAGCAATGTATTTTTCGTGATCGTCCCAGACGTTTGTTAACGCTGCTGCTTCAAACTGTTTCTTGTAGATTGACCACGGAATATGCCCGTCAAAGCTTGGAGGATTCACTTCTCTCTTCCTTGAGCACTCACCAGAAGGTTCTCGAGCTTTCATCTTTCGCACTTTTTCTAGTTCATTTGTAATGGTTTCGATTCGTTCGTCCATTTTCTCGATACGTGCATTTTGTTTTTCGACGCGCTCGACGCGCTCGTCGAGAGTATTGATTTTTCCTTCGAAGACCGCAAACCTGCCTTCTAAAAGGTTTTTCTGTTCGTCGAATCGCTCTAGGACATCATTCCTATTTTCTTCAAATTTGGCTAAAAGAACTGACATCATGTTGGATAAGGCAACATTTGGATTTACCTCTTCCACTTTTGCTTCTAATTCGAAAGCAAACGTATCTGGATCTTCATTTTGCTGCTCCAGATATTCCTGCAGCCGTTTAACGAGTTCGGTTTTTACTCCTGTCCCACTTAAGCCACGTTTGCTTAGTTCGGCCTTTAGCTCAGGGACAGTTAAGTCTTTCAAAACTTTACTCATTTTTTATTTTTAACTTCACTACTTCACACAAAATAGTTCAATCACTGCTCACTGTTTTTATTCTCAATAAGTTTTAATCCCACTTCTGACACCAATGTAATATTCGTCTTGGTCCGACAGTTAAAACTTATTCAAACTTCGTAAATAAAAACACAAATTCACTTTCTTCTAAATTACTCACAAAAATTCTTTATTCAACACTTTCAATTATTACTTTTAAAACACAGTCTTTACTTTTCAAACACAGTCTTTTCTTTATAGCAATTCACAATCCATAATGAACCGCTTCGCTTCCAAGCGCCTATTTATATACCTCCAATCGGTTCGAGAATCTACGAGGTTGTTCTCGATGCTTAACGAAGTTCTCCACTTTATCACTAGATGCTTACCCCTTTCGAGGTTCTTGTATGCGCTGAATGAGTTCCCCTCTAAGCCACTAGATGTTTCTCGATGCTTAACGAAGTTCTCCACTTTATCACTAGATGCTTACCCCTTTCGAGGTTCTTGTATGCGCTGAATGAGTTCCCCTCTAAGCCACTAGATGTTTCTCGATGCTTAAGAAGCGAGTTCTCCTATTAGCCACTAGATGTTTCTCGATGCTTAAAGAAGCGAGTTCTCCTATTACTACCACTAGATGTTGCCCCTTATTATTGAAAGAGATAAAGACTGTATACACATTACAATAGGAACGGAAGGGAACTACAGTAATTACTATGAATCCGAACGTCTAATTTGAGAAATCACTTCTAAAGACAAGAATTACCCTTGGCGGATTTATCAATTCCTCCCATGAGGTAGTACCCTGGATCTGTCAAAAGATACTAAATTTTACCTTTTCTACATTTCATTGTTGGCTATTATAATGTTATTAATTTGTAATTCATTTTGTTCCCATAAAATGTTGGCAGTGGAGGGCATTCACCAAGCTTGTGGCTACGTAGTCAAGGCATTCTGATGGGCTAAATTCGACTACAAAATGAGTTAAAATTATCACTCCGAGGTAGTGTAAAAAATTGCGGCTACAAAGTCAGTGGACACTGATTTCGACGTTTCACAATCAGCTGATCGGTAAGGATACACAAATTCAGAATGAAATTAATCGTTCAGTATTTAAATATATGTTAATATAAATCACTCAAATTATGTCTTATATTTTATTTTATTAAATTTCAAAACAAAAGAGATTATTTAAAGTAATCAAATTAAAAATGTTTCTTATTTTATATATAATTGCATTTGCCAGTAATATGACAGTTCCTGATTGACTAGCTTTGTAGTACAATTTTTCATTCACAAAGCTAGTTGAATGTAGACTACGTAATCACTAGCTTTATAATTGAGCCCAGTTTCGACCCTACGTGAAAGTGTTTACATAAAAACTACTCCAAAAACATGAATGTTTACATTTTCAGCAGAAGCAAAAATGAAATTGCTTTTTATAGAAACCTGAATGTACCAATGGAAAATCTCAATATTTACACACTTTCATCAGCAAAATTAGAAAGTGAAAATAAGAGATTATGTTATCTTTTTCTTTTTTTTTTGAATGTAGAGCTTTGAAAGCTCATTAATAATATATTAATAATAATATAACATCTCTAAAATATAAGCTAGCGTTGCCGTGTTTCCAGTTTATACAGTTTTTAGAGCACCTATAAAATATGGCGTGCAGTGCTATATTATTATTACAAGCTTTTATTTTTTTATATTGTTTTAAATCAAAGATGCAAAAAAAAATATAACAATTTAACACTTAATACATATGTATGTACATACAAATATATTTTTTTTTTTAAGTTAGAAATTATTAGTTTTAAATTGAACATACATACATTTTAAATTAAAATTAATTTAAAATAAAATGAAATAATTAATTAAAAGTTATAAATATTGGTTACTGGCATAAGCCTGCCCCAAGACTATCCATGTGTCTCTATTTTTGGCTTCGTTGTACCAATTTGTGCTTTTTTGTGATAGATCGTCACTCCATATTTTATTGGTGCTATATTTACTATTTAGACTTCAGAAAGGGAATGTCAATACATCGATATTTATGCAAATTTCAGGTGTTTTTTCAACTATTTTCTCTCTATTATAGTTTTAAAATTAATTTGTTGATGCCATTAATTTTAACTTATTCTGAAGTTAATCGAGCAAAAACAAATTTGTATGTTAGTTTGACAGCTGCGACAGGATTAAAGTAAGTTTTATTTGTCGCGAAAAAATTGTATCCTTTTTTGGAATCTAAATTTATCAAAGGAAAGTCATATAAGTATGCATAACTCAAAGGCAAGAAGAACTTATATTGTTTGTTAGTAAAGATTTTTGAAACGATGTTTTGTTTTGCTTGCCTGAACTAAATCAAAAATGTTTTATTTTTTCGTTTCTAAGAAGTTTAATTTATGATCTACGGCAACGCTTCTTTTTTTACATTATACTCAGAAAGAAGAGATAAACTTTGTTTTCATTATAAAAATCACTGACATTTGCATAAAAATTAACAAAACTTCAGTTCAATAAATCAACGATCAGCGGTCAGCGCTTCATTAACCATCCAACATCAATGCAATATGTGGTGATGGTTATGATGTTATGAAAACATGTTATGAGACAAAAATATTTTTCATTATAATAGCTTATGCCCCTAACAGATATGTATGTAACTTGTTTTGAATTAAAAAAAGTTATAATTTATTACTAAATTTGAAGATTGCGTTTATGTAATTTGAAATGCAATTTCAATAATTCATTGCATTTATTAATAAAATATTTTTGTAATCTAATAAAAAACGTTTATACCTACGTTAATCAGGAGTGATTGTTATCTAAGGTAAGTTGACAATAAATGTACATCGTAAATTACACTGGTCGACAAGGTTTTTCTACTGGCATTGAAATTGCACTTTTCCAAAGAGTTTTGGAGGCCTTAATTTGAATCCGACTTTAAAATTAATGTATCACATCAGGTTTTTGAGATATTACTTTTTAAAATGCGAAAAAAAACACGTATATTCGGCTTTTTGAGGCTGTCTAAATTTATTAAGTAGCTTTTTTTCAATCAAATCCCTGAATGTTTTCCAAATCTAAAATCCCTTTATTCAATATTAAATTGAAATATTTATATTATTTCATATAATATTCGAAAAAAACTTCAAAATTTGTTAGATATCACATGTCTTACAAAAAACTAAAAGAAACGCTTAACCACTTTTGCTAAAATAGTTTTCAACAGAAAAAGGCAAAACGGTTTTAAAGTAAGTTTGGTTCTTGTAACGAATCTGTTATCTAAATAATTCTATTATAGCAAGTTTTTGAAATATATTAAAAAATGTAAAAATGATGTTGAAAACGGGTATTTTTAAAACTTGAGCAAATAGTTAAAATATGAGTTCGGATTCGAAATCAGCACTAAAAATGTAGTCCAAAACGTAATTTACAAAACGATTAAAGTATCAAATTCAAGTTTTTTTCGAGACTTCATATAGATTCAAATAAAGACTCATAACTAATGCGAATTTCCAGAAACTAAGTAAGGTACTAAAATCCTTTAAATTGTATCCAAAAGAGAAAGGTTTGTACTTTTCAAAATCATCATACAATTATTGTTAAGAGATATTTTGAGTTTGAACTTAGGCTTAAAAAAACCCGTTTTTGTTTGTTTTTAGCATTTTTAAAGGGGCATATTTTAAAAACCTGATGTGATAGAAAAATTTAAAGGTTAGATTCGAATTTAGGACATCTTAACTCTTTAAAAAAGTATTCTTTTGTTTGTGCAACAGAAAAAAAATGTAATTTTGTCAACCAGTGTTATCGTTCTATTATTGATTGTTGGTAATTGTTAGAATAAAGTAACGTGTTATATGAAATAAATATAAAAAGAAAAACAATAGCCTTGAGAATTGTCATGGAAGTTTTTATTCTCAACCTATGATTTATTTTTGTAAAGATCTATAATTATTTTATACGCATAATATTATAAATTTAAAATTTACGACATGACAAATCATTGAGACTTCATAATTTGAAGTGTATTAAGTTCTACAAAACTCCTCTTGTTACTTTTGACACCATTTAATAGAACTGGACTTGAGATATAGTAGCTCCGTATCTTACAAAAATATTTGTCATACAATTTGGAGTTCGTAAAAAGGCGGTGTTTTAAATCTGAGTGACTATATTTTAGTTACGCAAGGAACTGTAATGCTTTAATTTCCTACTTCTGTCGAATTGAATATCTTCGGAATTTCCACATGAATCAAATAAATATTTTATATATTTATATATTTCATTCGAAACCTAATAGGTTAAGACCGGGGTCACTCTATTGATACATCGAAGAGAAGATACTTATTAAATATTTGAGTTACTAGCCTAATTTAAAAATCTTAACAGGGCTTGATAAACATCACAACCCAAAATAAAATATTAACAAAAATATCAAAATAACTAAAAAACTTAACACTTTATTCACTTCAACCCATCTCAGAAGTTTGATTATGTTTTGATAAATAAAATAAATTACTTACCATTCTGGCAAATCGTGTAAGTCCTGTAAGGGCTGACATTGCAAGCATTTTTAAGCACAATATTCCTGTCCAATACACATACGATCGAAAAATAGGATTATCCCATTTTGCAAGTTCTATTGCCAATGCCATGATAAACAAAACAATGTAAATACACTTTATTTTATAAATAATAATTCTTTTTAATTAAAAGACTTTTCCGCTCGATTTTTGTTTTTGTTACACACCACTTCAATGACAACTTTCATTCAACTAAAAACAACAGAAGCTCTTCGGATTGAGTTAAGCTTTGTTAAATTCAATTTTTTAATGATATTCATTCGATGTTGGTTTTATGCGGTTAATGTTATGTTATTTTGATTAAAAGTTGTTTCACCTGCAGCTTCAAAGCTTACAACAAATACAAAATATTAATAATATTTTATGTATGGATCTTGTTTGTTTCTTTTTTGCTATAAAGTTTTCCTATAATTTACTTTTAGGTATTACTTTTTTTTTTGTATTTAATTGTGTGTTGACAAAGTTCAGTAGATATTAATATAACAGTAATTCAAAATGAAAGTAATGAACAATAAACAATTTAATTAGAAGTCCGAACTCTGATAAACATAAGAAGAAAATAAGTTAATAATTTAATTTCAAAATCTTATTACTATTAACTGGCTAGACTTTCAGTCGAATATAATAATTTGTAAGGTTTTCGTACAGTTGTACTGTGTGGAAAAATAAAGCTAGAACTCACATTCAAAAGATACACAAATTGTTCAAAATAGTTTTTTTTTAATTGATGCTCAATCTTCTTTGCCATTTTTTTTACCATCAATCTCCATATAAGAGCGAATGCCGAATTTATTTACTTTCTTCTAGTCAATAACTTTTAGATTTTCTTTTTTTTTTAATGAATAAACTGATATCTAAGTGGTTCCTTAAATTTTAAAATGTAAAATGTAAATATTACCGAACTATCCGTTTGTGTAAGATGATTCAACTCAATTCAATTTGATTCAACCATTTTCAATAAGAATTGTCAAAATAATGGTCGCCATATTGTTAAATTTTCAAGTGGTGGTTTCTATAGTAATACATCGTCTTGTGTAAATTTTGTCGGCCACAAATATTCTTTTTTTGCTAAAAAAAAAAATTGCAGTCGTTCTTGTAAGTGACTGTTATATATGTAGATCAATTCATATTATGACAGAAACACCAAATGACGATCACATTTTTTTTGTGACTGCTATTTAGTGATGAGCATGAGATAATAGCTGTGTCTTATTTTCTACGGATCTGGATCGGGATCATCTTTTAATACGACAACAACTTCGGATCCTTCTCTGTATCTGGATCTATTTTAAAGTTCGGAAAATAAATATTCACTCTTGCGGGTAGACGGCTCTTCAGTCGGTAGGGAGTACAAAATGTAGGATAAAGAAAAAAGACAGTATCTACATACAAAATAAATAAACATAAGAAAAAAAGAGACGAGCATACAGCACCGTTGTCATTAGGATTCGTATAGCGGCTAATATCAACATTTATACAAGGAGAATTGAATCCGAATTGAATCAGGATTTAGCGCCGTATGGACCTGGATCGGATCGAAATAGGATTACTAGATCCAATCCCACTGAAAGAGCTGAAAAAGGTGAATCGAATCGAAAATTTGTTTGTAAACCTGAATCGTAGAATCGAGTTATTGGTGTGTGAGGTTTTGCTTGTGTGCGTGCGATAAGTTTTTTCCCTCTTGTTTGTTCTAAGCTGAATTTAATTTGGCGCGCGGCTTTGTGTTGAGAGCATTGTTATATAAAATGTGAAATTTATTTGAAAGTTATTCACGTAGCAGTGCGCACACAAATAAAAGCCAAATGTCATTTCAATTCCATTTGAATTCGATTCCTCGATTCAGTGCTATCATATACCTGGATCGAAATCTCAATTCGATTCGATTCGATTCCTCGATCTCCTCTTGTAACCAGGGTATAATACCCTATTAATTTGACTATCATCAAATTTATTTCACCCGAGAATGTTACCAAACATAATGCTAATGAATTTACGACATTGATAATTTCTTCCATTTGATCAATTCAGTAGTTTTTATAAATGAGTATTCGAGTTAACCGTGAACCACTCAATTAAACGAAAATATTACTGAAGTAATAAAGTTAAGTTTGTCATCAATGCCTCATTATTAAGAATAAATGTAAACATTGATGAGTCTTAATGTACTATGTACTAGTGCCTTATATTATTTTCAGCCAGATCTCAGATATCACTTTTTACATTCTGAGATGCATACAAAAATCTTTTACAAATTTCTCATTTTTCGTGTGAAAAAATTGAGGATAGAATTTGTATGCTGCTCCTGTCAATCTGACTGAGAAAATTCTCAGAAATGCTAAAAATATAAACTAATTACTTAAACCCCTGTTATCACTGGCGAGCCGAATGAATAAACGTGTGAGTGGGAGTAATTAGTATTACGATTGACGAATTTTTGATTCGACTTAAATTTTAAACATTTTTCGAAGTTTGATCTCACTCTATTGTTGTTATCGAATGTCCGTAATTTGAACGTCATTCGTGTTATTATTTGTCGAACGTTCATATTGTGTGAACAATGTTCGACCATTGTTCTTGTGTAAAAGAAATGTCGAAAAATAAAACAGGGTAAGTACATATGTATATTTCTTCTAAAAAAACCAAAAGAAATAATTTTGCCGAATTAATCGAGATACCATATAATCCGAGCTACATAGAGCAACTGCGAATTATATGGTTGCTAAAAGTCTTCAGAGAAGATAAATTGTAGCTATATTTATTTCCGTGCTATATGGCTTAGTTTAGTTTATTTTGCATTTTCATTAATAAGAAAATTATCAATTAATGAACACCAATTTTTTTTTGAAATTTGATAAGTTGACGTTTATTTATGCGTATTTTTTTTTGTATTGTAGAACTGAATTTCGAACTCGAATTGCAAAGTTCGCCAACCGTGGTATGTCGAATGTGTTAGTTCGCTAATGAAAACATCTCATTTCGAACGTTTGATTCGCTAACCGTAATAGGGGTTTTATTTTTTGACAAATAACTTAAATGGGTCACCCATTAGAAATAAAATGATAAAAGTAAATGAGTAAATTACTACAATAATAGTATTGACGTAACGTAATAAGTTTACAAATTGTGTAAAATGATAAGTTTACACAAAAGTTTGCTTGAACGCCCTTTTAATTCATTTGTTTAATTGAATCAGCTGCTCACAAAAATGATTTAGTTTCTAATAAACTCTTTCAAAATTTTGAAAAGATAATGTTGAAAGATGCCAAAAATAAGCAACAAAATGGAATATATTCAATTATATGTACTCAATTTAGAACTATTCGGGAAAGTGATGGTTTGCGTATTTTTTTTTTTTTTTTTTTTTTCAATTCACAATGACGTTTTTTCTACCAAAATCCTTGGAGAATTTTAACCAAATTTTGTTAATCATTTTTCATACAAAATTTCACAGTTTATTCACCAATTGATAAACTTAACAAAATGTTAAACTTATCTTATAAATAATAACTAGTTTGACTGATGGATTTTGTGATGTTTTCGACTGTGACAATTGACTTAAAAAATATGTAAGAAATTATTTGTTCTCAAATTTGTAAGCACTTTTAAAAAAAGCATAACATTCAAGTGCATAAAATAAGAACACTATATAACAAAAAAATCTAGAAATTAATGTTGTTTTCAATCATTAAAAAGAAGTGAATAAAATAAAACAAAATACGTGTGTAATCAAAGTTTGAATCAATTCATTAATCAAATTTACTTAAGCGGCATATATGTACATTGTTCAAATGCTTGTCAAGCATGTGAGAGTGTATTAGTAAATTTTGTTTGACGTGTCATAGTGTAATGATCATGCATATGCATCATGTATACATCATGCATAAGCTTTCAATCATTTATATTTATTTTAATTTTGAGGTGAATAGACGTGCGGTTGTTTTATCGGGAACAATTTTTTTTTTCATATTGGTTATTTTTCAAGTCTCGATTGGCGTATTCTTTCCCTTTTATATTCCACAACGCTGGCAGCGAACGATAAACTTCAATAAACTCCAAAATGAAAGATTTGTTTTCCATAATTAATTTTCCGATACCCGATGTTTCCTCTTCGCCAAATATTAAAAAATAAGTTTGCTTGATCAAGCAATCAATTTCGAATATACATTATGTCAATGCTGTCTATCTGATTGAAGAAAAATCAAAACATTTTGATTTTGCTTCAAGCGTACACACATTGTATACGTGTTTCATTTTAACTAATACTCTCTCACATACTTGACAAGCATTTGAACAATGTATATGTCGCATTAGACAAAATTCCAAAAATGATGATACATTGCAACTCGATTCTGCATATATTTACAAAAAGTTCAACTGTTGTTCAAACCAAGCCCAATTATCTCAAAACTCTCAGATGTTTGATGTTGAATTCGTCCATTCTACATCATAATTATTTTGACGTTTGCCTCTTTCCTTTCACAACATAAAGTGACAAAATAAAAATATCAACAAATGAAAATAAATTTGAAATTATAAAATAAAAACTGGTTAAAAAAAACCATGGAATCAACTATTATTTGTCGTGCATGTCTAAATGAAATTTCTCGTCAGTACATTTCCCTCGATACACCTCTCAACGAAACCACAGTGCTAGAGGTTTTCAATTATTGCACTAATCTCAAAGCAAACTTGAACGATGACTTCCCAACAAACATCTGCATTCCGTGCGGCAGATCATTACAAGCTGCTTACGATTTCATTAAAACTGCCTATGAATCTGATCAAATACTTCGCGGAAGTGCTGGCCACACAATAGAAAAGGAGCATTTTCCTCAACAGGAGAATATTGGACATAATGAAGAAAATAATGAGGAAGATGACAACATACACCAAGATTTAAAAGAGGTCAGTAGATTAGGGACATCATCTTTGGCGCTTGTTTTGTCATTGATTTAAAACTCAAATTCCAGATCCAATATGAATCCGATAGAGAATATACAGAAGAATATATTGAAGAGATTGACAATATAAAAGTGGAGAATGAAGAACCCCAATATGTGATTTTAACAGCGAAAGATGAAGTCAATGTCGAACTAATCGAAGACGATGGACAACCGAATTATATTGAGTCGTTAACTGAAGCAGAAGTACCTGAAGAAAACATCGATTTAAAAAAATGTGAATCTACAAACGAGGCTAATGATTCAAGCAGTACAAACGAACAATCATGTAAGTTGCCTTAAATAAAATAATCCCTAAGCTTTTGAACTCAAAATTTACATTTTGTTGCAGACATTCATGGAGAATTTATAGAAGATTTTGAAGATGTCCATTTTGAAGATGAAAACGATTTAAGAAACCTTAAAGAAAATAAAGTAAATGAAGGTAATATCAACACTAGTTCTATACTTTTTCAAATGATTCAATTTAAAACGAAAAATTCTTTTGTATACATCGCACAACAGAAAACGCCTCACAAGAAACCTTGGATGATGACGAATCCTCAAATAAAAAAACTGCAAAACAAACTCCTATGAAAACTTGGTGTTGTGAGGTATGTGGAAAGTTTTTCTCATCGAAACAAAAACTAGCTGCACACAATCTTGTTCACACCAAAGAAAAGAACTTCCCTTGTAGTTTGTGTCGTAAGTATCTTTATCCTTAAAATAATTGTCAATAGAAATTAAACTCCAAACTTCTCTAAAGCAAAACGACACGCGACAATTTTCCGACATCGAGATCATATGAAAACACACGAAAACATCCGCAATCATGAGTGTGAATATTGTCAGGAAAGATTCTTTTCCAAAAGTACCTTGATATGCCATCTGAGACGGCACACCGGCGAACGTCCGTATAAATGTGAAATCTGTGGAAAAGCATTCACCCAAGCTTCCATCATGAAAACACATGCTGCACTCCATACTGGCAAGACTGTTGAATGTAATTTATGTTCTAAGAAATTCACACGGCCTTCGCATTTGATTCTACATCGACGTAGTCATACGGGGGAGCGTCCGTATTTGTGTACACATTGTCCAAATCGTTATAGACAAAAAAGCCATTTGGATCGGCATCTGGATACGCATATGGGAGTGAAGCATACCTGCGAGATTTGTGGCAAGAATTATACGAAGAAGTCATCGCTGAATACTCATAGATTTGTTCATATGTCGACGAAACAATTTAAGTGCGGGGAATGTGGACTGGAGTTTTCGACGAAAGATAGGTAAGTTGTTCAAGTAGTACCAATTAAACAAAATCGCTTCCTTAGCACCCCATTCTTATAACATACAAGGTAAAAATTAATTTGTAAAATGAAAGATCAACATGTGTTGAGAATGAAAAACACAAATTTGTCATCGTTGAATGGTCACATGTCTTTGATTTTAAGTTTTTATCTAGCTCAAGAGTACTCGTTTGCGCTCGCTTTACATAAATCAACAGATTCCTCTTAGGTTGCAAGTTAATACTCTCCCTTTATCGAAATTCTTGTATCGAAAATTTTCTATCATTCCCTTCAGTTTTCCATAAGTATTCGTAAGCCGATCTTTCCCTAAGTCGAATATCTCTCAAACTCTCAAAACCAAAGACCGTCCATTCAATACAAAATGATATGGAGAAGTGTAAAAACACAGAGCGAAGCAAACGTGGGCCGACTGTTTCACGAATCGAACGTTGGACACTTTAATTTGCTGTCTTTCAATTGTTTCCCCAACACTATGGACTTTTTTTATTCAGTGCCTTACATTATACTTCATTTTTATCGACAATGTCATTATTTATTTATTTTTAATTCAAATAATCCAGAGTTGAATTATTTAATTAAATTTTAAATAAAAAAAGAACTAAAAAGTTCGATTTCAACTTGCCCCCTGTGAGGTTTGAACTCACGACCCCTGGTTTACGAGACCAGTGCTCTACCACTGAGCTAAAGGGGCTAGTTTGGCGAGATGCTACCAAAAGCCTAACACAATCTTAGCCCATATTTTTCCAGGGTTGTTGTTTAGGAATTTCAATAGAACATAAAATTGATAAAATAAAAAAAAGCGAAAAATAAAAGAAATTGTTGAGAATCCGGGATTGAAACATTTTTATCTTGAATTCTAAAGAGCATTTACATTTATTTTTATCGCGACTTCAAATATTTACCGAAAAGAATCATGTTTAAGATAAGAGTTGAGTTAATTCAATTAGGTATGTGTTCTAGTGAAATGTTGCTATATAGAATACCTATTTAAAATAAATAATCGCAACGAATGGGTATGGGGCTATCATTGAATGGAAAAACCATCGAATGGAGTACAATCGAAGCTATTCCAATTTTACAAATTGTGTAAAATGAAAATCTTACAAGAAAATTTGGTTAAAAGCTGTGTAAATGGACAGGTTCAGACAACATAAAGGGCTTGAAAGTAAGGCAAGCTGAGAATTTGGTTAAATGCTGTGTAATTGAATCAGCTGTTCGCTAAACGTCAAATACTAAACATCAAAAATTGTTTTTTGCGCTAATAAAATTTATTTAAATTATTTTAAAAAGTTAATATAAAGATGCCAATAAGTATCAATAAAAAGAAATGTATTCAATTATGTACAGTTGATCAAAAAAGAATCCGGACACATATCTTTTTGCTCCTTAAATCACGAAATAAATTTGATGAAGGTTTGAAAATGGCGTATTTGGGCATCAAACCACAGTTTTTATTATTTACTCTGAATATTTAGCAAAAATTAAATTTTTGTTAATAATTGGCCGTCGAAATTCAATTTAGAAAGAAACGATCGTAAATAAAATGTCAAAAAAGAAATCGGACACCCTGTCGTATACTCATCTTTCTTTGTTTTTAACGGAACAAAGATATCACTTTTAGGTTAATAAAATGCCGTTACATATGTCAGATGATTATTCGATTTATTGTATGCGTTATTATAAGAACGGTCAAAATGGAAGCACAAAATGGTTATACAACGATAGAATTGCGAAAATTAGTAAAAAAAAAACATTTTAAAGAAGGTAAATTTGTTCGTGGTATTGCAGAAATTTTTAAAAGAAGTAAGTCTACGGTAAGAGATATCATAAAAAAGTACAAAACAACAAAATCCGTCGAAAATCTACAAAAATCTGGAAGACCTAAGAAGTTTACTGCAGGCGATGAACGTTGGATAGTAAAACAAGTTCAAAAAATCCCCAAATGAGTGCACCAAAGCTGACGGCGGAGGTAAAGAAATACTTGGGAAAAGATGTTAACCCTGAAACCGTGAGAATAGTGCTTCGAAAAAGAAATTTTCATGGAAGAGTGGCAAGAAAAAAACCTTTCATCAACTAGAAAAACCGAATCAAGAAAAAAGAGTTTGTAAGGCGCTATCAAAAGAAGGATTTGTCATTTTGGAATCGTGTTTTGTTCTCTGACGAGAGTAAATTTAATATATTTCGATCAGATGGACAAACATATTTGTGAAGAAAGCCGAATGAAGAGCTCAAGGAAAAAAACTTGAGACCTACTGTAAAACATGGAGGTGGCTCCCATTTGGTATGGGGATGTATGTCGACGGCTGGTCCAGGAAATCTTGTTATTGTGGATGGAATTATGGATCAATACAAATATATTCTAATTTTGAAGGAAAATTTACAACAAAGCGCACGAAAATTAGGAATCAGCGAATAATATTACTTCTACCAAAACAACGACCCAAAACACAAGGCTTTAAATACTCGGTTATGGCTCTTGTATAACTGCAAACATTTGATTGAACCTCCCCCACAATCACCAGACCTGAATGTTATTGAACATTTATGGAGCTACTTAGACAATCAGCTTAAAAACTACAATTGTACCAAAAAGAAAGACTTGAAAAATGCATTAAGAATTGAATGGGAGAAAATTCCTACTTTTTTCTGCGAAAAACTAGTTCAATCAATGCCAAAAAGATTGGATGCGGTAAAAGAGAGTAAAGGATAACCAACGAAGTGCTAGGTTCCCATTTTTTTGCTTTTAATAATATTCCCGTTGTTTTTATTTTGTCCAACATTTATTGTCCGATTTTTTTTTTAACTATAAAATTGTTATTATTTTCTTAAAAAAATAATTCAAGAGAACATTTAAAATGAATTATTTAATTTTGGTTATATATGAAGAGTTAATAATAAATATAATCTTAAACTATACGAATTCATGTTTTCAAAACATTCGTTGGTCCTTTTTGATGGCTTATTGAAAAAGAATGCTTATGTCCGATTTCTTTTTTGATCCACTGTATATGAACAAATCGCTTTCTACTCATTTTATAGCTATTCGGAAAAAATATATTTTGTGTATTTTTTTTAACAAAAGTGAAATTCTTGTATTTAAAAGTCACAATGATGTTTAGGTTAATTCACCCGAAATATTTGGATAATTTTATCCACCAAAATTACTGGAGAACTTTAACTAAATTGAGTAAATCATTTCTAATCCAAAATGTTTGACAGTTTATTTACCAAATGATAAACTTCGTGCACGTGTAAACGATTGTGGTTGAGCTTCATACATTTTTTGTTAAATTGTATAACTTTTAGTACAAAAAGGGGTAAATCTGACGAAAAATCCAAATTTGCACATCTTTGATCTTAAATCAAAAATAAATCAATTTATTTTGCCACATGAACTACAAAAACAGGGAAAATTTGTGTTTTGGTAGATCAGATACAAAATAAATTGATTTATTTTACCCATGGAAAACCCCATTAATTTAGAGTTATGTTTGAGTATATGTATACAAATACATACATATTATAATTTCTTTTAAATATTTTTGATTACATATTTATTTTATTTAATTGGTTGGCAGAGAAGAAGAAGTTGGCCATGATTGCGTGTATAAAAAGACGAATTCGAAGAAAACCAATTGTTCATGTCGGAGACGAATAATGTAGCCCTACTTACCCGTAGGTTTTTAGCACAAATATAAGTGAATGTACATATATTTCCCGTTAGTAAATTCTTGTAATTTATCAGTAAATGTTGACTATGTGGAAGAACACCTTTTTTCCGAAAAGAAAGTACATAATGTTCAATAATGGGTGTCCTGGGACCCTCAATTACCATACGTTAACAACTCAATGTCTTCATTTATTCTGGAGATATTCAAATCGAACATCAGTTTTTACCAATTTTGTGTATTTTTTGCACATTCTTATTGATTTATAAAAAAAAAAACATTAATTTGTTTTGATATCACGCCACAATGAATTTTTTTGAAAGTTGTAATATCCTACAACACCGACGTCTTGGTCAAAACGTCACCATCGACAGACGTAACTTTGAGGTAGTCAAGGACTTCATCTACCTAGGCTCCGCTGTAAACGCAGAAAACAACACCAGCGCTGAGATCAAACGAAGAATAACTCTTGCTAACCGCTGTTTCTTTGGGCTAAGAAAGCAATTGAGTAGCAAAGACCTCTCTCGAAGGACCAAATTTTGCTAAATAAGACCCTTATCATCCCCGTCCTGCTATACGGTGCAGAAGCATGGACTATGACAAAAGCGGATGAAAGCACCTTGGGTCGTTTCGAGAGAAAAGTTCTTCGTTCGATCTACGGTCCCGTATGCTTAGAAGGGGAGTGGAGGAGAAGATGGAACGACGAGCTGTACGGGCTGTACAGCGACGTAGACTTAGCCAGAAGGGTAAAAGTCCAACGACTAAGATGGCTGGGTCACGTGGAGCGCATGGATACCAATGCTCCGGCCCGGATAGTCTTCGAATCCACACCCACAGGGCAGCGCAGTAGAGGAAGACCGCGGATCAGGTGGCGCGCACAAGTGAAAAGTGACCTAGCTAGGGACCGAGCTAGATGAAGAAGTTTTTTGGGTGAGGCCCTAGTTCACACAGGACTGTAGCGCCACCTTAAGTAAGTAAGTAAGTAAGTAATATCTGTAAAATAAAATTAATTTGAAGTCGATATCTCCACTAGGTCTTGAGACATGTTCGACGAAACAAAACGGGCTTACTGATGTAAGCGAAGGGACGTACACCCGCACACACAGACATTTCTCTAAAAACTTTTTATTTAAATTCTAGGGACCTTTAAACGTTGAAAAATTACAAAATTTTCAATTCGACAAATCCTTACCGATTACAATAACTTCCTATGGGAAGATAATACAATACACCACTGGATCGTACTAAATTCATCATGTATCCAAAGAGTCTATTTCAAAATAGTACCTACATATACTCGAAAAATACTCAATTTTTGTTCGAAATTTGTTAGAACTTTTTTTAAAAAAATATTTATGGTATGGGGTTATTTAGTGGTTATAAATGCACGTTTGAGTTCCCTAAAAAATTGTTAACCCGTTTTCGTATCGAATTGAAGAAAAAAATAATATTTTTAAAAATCCAAAAGAGATTTTGGATCATCAAATGTTATTAAAGATGTTTTCCATCGGTAAAATAAATTAATTTTGTTTGATATAGATCTGTCAAAACAGAAATCTCCCCAAAATGCAAAAATATTTCATGTTGCAAAATAGGTAAATTGATTATTTTTGATTTAAGATCAAATATGCAAATCGTGGTTTTTCGGCAGATTTACCGCTCTGTGCACTAAAACTAATACAATTTAAAAAAAAAAAAATAAATGCAAATTTGACAACTCAACCGCAATCGTTTACATGTTTACGAAATTACTGTAATACAATGGGCAGGTTCAGGCGACATAAGGGACCTGAAAGTAAGGCAAGTTGCTAGTATATGATTGGCCAGCTGCCAAAAATTTGTCTTCCAATTAAGGCAACTTTATTAGAAAGTTCACCGGAAAGTTAGTCAAGAAAAATCTCCCTAACTATCAATTCAAGTCAACCTATGTCAAAATGACAATTGATCATGTTTTTTTTCATTCAACTGAAAGCTGAACTTTATTTTCCTATGATTTATTTATTGTCTGCACATTTCCATTTATTTTTTTTGTAAAAGGGGTTCCTTGTCAAATTAGAAAAGAAATTAGTTATATATTTCTTTACAATACAAAATGCAAATCGGGATGGACTTGTAGTTCGCCTGAGGAGTCTTTTGTAGACAATAATGTTTTTGTAAAATGAACTGAAGGTAGAGGTTAGTGTATAGTTCCAACTTTGAATTGTATGACATTTGAAAAACTAACTAGCTGCCTTGGTCTGAATTTACGTTCAAGGAATGCAGTTGACTGCAAATAAAGTCCCTTATGTTGTCTGAACATGCCCAATGATAAAATAAAGCAATTCCAACCGTGTTGCATGCGCTAAGAAAAAAAAATCAAATTTTTCACGGAAATCTAAATTTACCAATAAAAAACCCCTTAAAACGATAAGATATTATTCAGAAAAAATAATAATTTAAATCGGTTCAGTAATTCCTGTTAAAATATAAAACCAAAATAACGTTTCTATGGGGGGACTTATCTTATTTTTAAATGGATTACATAAGTAATCCACGCGACGACTGGTGTAACTTTTTGGGGCTTGACGACTGCAGGATTGAAGAACCCAATGGCGGATCCAGGGGGGGGGTCGTAGGGGTCATAACCATATTTTGAATTATTTATTTTTTGTATATGAAAACAACATTTGTATTTTACTTCATTAAACTTTGTTCCTAAAAGTACTACTTTTGCCTGAAGATTAGGCCAAGAACATAATATGAAACGGATATTCAGCCCTATTCCAAAAAAAAACAGCACAAATTCATCAATTTTTGACCAATGGACGATCCAGGGGAAATATAGGAAATATTTTTAAACAGACTTTTTGGAAGAAATTAGCAAGTTCTAGCGCCCCAGTCGTGCATTTTATTTCTTTCAAAATTGATTTTCTGTTGAATACACAAATAGCTTAAAAGATCTTAAAAAAATTGAATAAATCTACTTTTGAAGTGAATTTGCTTTGGATGCTCTAGAACTGAGATTTATACACGAATTTCAATAATAGATACAAATGTCCCAAAAAAATCAAGTGACACTTTTGTTAAACTAATGGCTAAGTGAAAAACATAATAAACGTTTCATATCTATTGATATCAAAATTTTCTGCGTGAAATGCACCAAAAACCCTCTAAACTATTGTGTTTTAGCTCTTAAATATGGCATATTTAAAAAATTGTTGGAATCTTGGAATGCTTTCATATGAAGGGAGTCATCCAAATTAATTAGTTAGACCATACCTTGCTGAACAACAGCGTTCTAAAATAATTTGATAACTAAAGTTGTCATTTTAGCAATTATTAAATTTTGTTAGCCTCCTTTACAAAACATTAAAGAACAGTTTTAAGCGGTGAGTAAAAACTCATCTAAGTGTGTGACCCCCCCTGATGAAAAGTCTGGATCCGCCCTTGGAAGAAGCCAAGTTAAAAAATTTCATAAAAATCTATCTATTTTCTCTTAAACGGCCCGTTTTTGAGAAAATTCGAATTTTCGATTTTTGACGAAAAAAATGTGTATGGCAACTTCTGTTATTGGCAAATCCGCTTAATACCTTGATTTACAAGTAGAAAAATGAAATCGCTAACTTCCTAACACCGTATAATGTCAAGCTGATTAAAATTTCAAGTTTTAAAATTTTGTAAGAACACAATTGAAATCCTTATGAGTAAGCAGTCAATTATACGCCCGATGATGGATGACAAATATCCGAAACGCGTCGCGAAATATTAAACAAATTAAAAGTTGTGAAATTAATTGTTTTTTTTTTTTCAAAAAATAAAAAAAAATAATAAATATAAAATTAAAATTTAATATTTGTTTTTATTTTCGTTTTTTTATTTTACTTATGAGTAAGTAATTAATAAAAAACTATAAAGAAAAATGCCAAAAAGTGCTCTTCTCATTTTCACTTCACGATTATTAATATTTTTTTTTGAATAAGGTAATTTTTTACAGTCTGAAAATTAAAATAATTTTCCGTACAAAATTAATGTCAAGAGCTTTTTAAATAAAAAAGGAAGTAGAAGTGCTGGTTCTGGTACTGATACATAACATTTCCAAGAACAAAAATATACCTAATACAATTCATGTATCAAGGAATTTTACTTTGATTTAAATACTCACTTCTGTTGCCATGTAGAAATAAATAAATATGATTATTTACTTATCCGGCTCCCGATCCATTGAGGGTCTCAGCCTGAGATAGTGCGTTCTTCCCTCGTTTGTGGTCCCTTGCTGCTCCCTCCAATCGTCGGATTCCCATTAAGTTTTCGTTTGCTTGCATCAATGAGACAGAACACCTCGATATTCTCGGTATGTGTGTCACCAACCACCTCTTGTGGAATGATCACATACGCGATGTCGCCAAAAATGCCGCAAGGTGTTTGGGTTTCCTTAGGCGATGCAAGAAATATTTCACCCCTTCTGATCTGGCTGTTATCTACAAGACTTACATACGTCCAAAGCTTGAGTATAACTCCCATCTCTGGGCTGGTGCTCCTGCAACTTACTTAAGCCTCTTGGATAGTATTGAACGTAGAGCATTTAAATTGATAGATGATAATATCATCATAAGTTCATTTGTTTTGCTTGAACATCGTCGTAAGGTCTCTTGTCTGACCCTTTTTTACCGTTATTTTAACGGCTTATGCTCTAGTGAAATAGCCAGTTGCATTCCTCCCCTTAAACAGTTCAACCGTAATACTCGCGCTTCTAGGAATGCTCATCAGTATACGCTCGAGCCCAACTTCGGCCGTACTGTCAAATACAGAGATTCGTTCTTTAGCCGTACTACGCGAATGTGGAATGCCTTACCACACTCTGTCTTTCCTAGTCATTGCAATATTCAGGAATTCAAAACCAATGTGCACCGACATCTCCTTTTAAACCCTCTCTCCTCTTCCTAGTGCTCACACTGTGCATCTGCATAATAAGGGTAGTAATATCCCCTTGAGTGTTTGCTTATTATAAAAAAAAAAAAAAATTGAACAATAATATGATTACAAAATTCATTATTCAATAAATATTTTTCAAAGCACTAGCTACCAGGGCCTTCAGCTCGATACTTGTTTCAACTTCTCCCCTATTGCTATATATATTGCTATGGTGCTTTTTCTTTTTGTTCGTCCTTCTCAACTTGGTCCTGCCCACCAATTTCTCCGTGGAGAATTATCTGGATCTAAATATGAAACCTTATTTTTGAACTAATCTTTCCTCCGACAAAGAAATCATTTTTTCTATTAGAATACTGGAATCAGGCCTATATCAAACATTTGGTATCTGTAATAAACTAGGAAGACAACTTGACCTCTCCTTCTCTGATTCATTAAAATTGATCTTTTATTACTCAATATTTCAAATATATTTTTTGTTTTTTCAGATATAACCGTCATATGAAAAACATGCACAAGTCTACAAAGATGAAAGAAAATTCTCAAAACGAAAACGAAGTCCTATGAACAGAAATTGGAACACCACAATGTTGTGCTTCAATGACTTTAATCTTGAATTGAAAGAAAACATCAATAAAAATGTTAATTTTACAAAATTTCATCTTTTATTTAAAATCAAAAAAAATATAAATCTTACAATTTCATTAAACATTTCCAATAAAATAATTAAATTCCTCTTCGTACAGGTTTGGGAGCGAACAATATCTTAGCTGGTTTGCATAATTCCAATTCCGTACCCGGCCGCACTGCCAAACAGATGCTTATTTCCACCGAAGAAGCTTCAGTCCAGACACTGTGCGATAGAAGTATCGTCGTCCTTAATCTGCAGTTGGTTTCGTGTTCTCCAGTTTCAGTCATAATCTTCTTAAAGTCCGTCTGTTTCGGAACCACAGTGTGGACATTCTGGTCTGGATATTTGATTTTGATTCGCATCTCTTGTTTTTGGGATTCTTGAAGATTTCCAAATTCGGCCACAAATGGCAAAGCAGCGATTAGTCCGGCGGTGACTTTAATAGCATTGTCCTGTGTCTGGTCCGGACAGGGATCGACAATACGAGCTGTGCACATCTTGATGTTCACATTCGCTGGAGGAGTTACCACGGGTGAGGCCATTTGCACAATGGGTAGAATTTCCCGAAATACTCTTCCTGGCTTAGGATCTGATATTGTCGACAGTTGACTTAACAGAGAAGTAGTAAAGGGATCTGGAGCGACACCATCGGTTAGAAAGTTACTTATGTCGGCTGCTGTATGCAGGAGCAATTGACACGGACCCAGGGCACTTTGGGAACGATCTTTGACAATCAGCACGAGATGCAGAGCACTTGCTCTGAGACAAATCTGTTTCACCAGCAACATGTCACTGTAGGTCAGGCCCGAGAAGAAATTCTGAAGTTTCAAGCAATTCCGAATGAGTTGTGATAGAGACTCTTTCAATGGTGTCCGACTTCTTTGTGACGTGGTGAAGGTTTGAAGTTGTTCGATGAGAATTTGGGCGGCCAGGAAAGTTCCCAAAAAGTTGGCCGTTCCAAACATCTCCGGATCAATCTCACCCAAACGGTTGAGGTTTTCTTGTGCGGTCTTTAGAAGAGGCACTCGATTTCTTGTGATTGCAAAGGACGACTGAATATTTTCAAGAATTGTGTCCAGAAATTGACGAGAAGTTGTCGAACCCGTCATCTTGAGGGGCTTCTTAATGGAGGCACCTTCAATCGGCAGATGAGGCACCAAATCTGGCATTGTGTCTCGCAGATACGCATAGTGCTTGAGTGTCACATCGGGAAAGAGACTTATGATGGGCATCAGATGCTCTGCAGCGTTGAATAACATAATAAGGATGCAAATGTACTCGGGATCCTCGACATCGCGTTCGGAACTATCGAAGAACGGATGATCCTGCAACAAGTCAGTGGTTACAGCCAAACACAAATCGGCATGTTTCTGGCCAACCTTCCTCATACACCCAAAAGCAGAGAGTTTGTCTTGAGGATACTTCGAGAGCACATCCAGAAGCTTCTTGACGACCATAAGCAAACAAGATTGTGTGGAAACTTTACAAGCACCCAACATCAGGTGGAGACCTTCACGAACATCTACCGAATAGTCCTCTAGGGAACTCAGCATAATTTCCAGTTGGTCTTCGCGTAGAATGATATGCCTGGAAATTGCAGTCAGACTGTAGATGGCCTTCAAGCGGACATCTTCGATTTCGTCATTGAACATATCGACCAGGAAATCCAAGCAGGTCACTGCGAAATCGGTGTTGGTGACAGCAAGCTTACACATAGAACCTACGGCTGCTGTCCGCACCTCGAGGAATTCATCTTCAAGACCGTGAACTAGTGCTCCACATGCACCCGAAGCAATCAGGGATATAGAGGCCGCTTCAAGTTGTTCCTTGGGGGCGTCATCACCCCAACGCTTGCCCGAGGACCATTCCCCACTGGCAAAGAGGTCGTTAGAGCGTTCGTGCAAGCTCTTTTTGCGACGCAAATTACTCATGAGCTTCTTGTCAAGGGTCTGATGGAGAAATTCCGAGCTGACCTGCGTCATGTTGCCCAGCAACTCGGCTGCCTGAGTGCGAATCTGCATCGAGAGGTCGCAAAGTGCTCCACAAACCTTTCCAAAAGCAGCATCGATGAGACGCAATTCCTCGTCGTTAAAGTTGATCACATAGTCCGGATGTCGAATGCCCAGCTCGAAGACCAGCTGCAGGGCTTCCTTCCTCACACATTCATAGTCGTCCTGCATTGCCGCGACAGCCCGACTGAACAGCGTATGCGGAAGAACAGCTCCCCGTTCGCCGAGCGTCAATATCGATCTGAACGCTTGGGCTCTCACTCCGGCGTCCTGCGAGTCCGCATAATGAGCGATATTATCGAGAACACCTTTCTTGGCTTCTGCAAGGCTAATGAATGCTCCCAACACCAGTAAAGCATTCTTCTGTGTGTTCAGATTACCCGATGTAATATGGCTTTGTGCAAAGAACCCCATCTTAGTGACATGAGTCGATGGGAGGTGCGATGAAGCGGTTGTGCCAATCCTAAACAAACTATACAAACCCTGAGCGATGACTTTCGCCGACTTCTCACTCTTCAGCACACTGACGATTTCATCAATGAGAACATTCAAGATTTCACTGACCTTCACTTCGGCAAAATCCGCGAAGAGTCCCAAGATCTTAGTGCGTATTGTTGACTCCGGTTCTTGACGGAAGATTTCAATTAGTTTACGTATGCAATCGTAGATCTCTGGGAGAGCTTCGTCCAGATTAAGTTCATCGCAAATTTTCACCAGAACTTCCAGGAGATCCTTGCTATTGTTGGCTGAAGCGGCTAATTCCAAGGAGGTAAGTATAGATGGTGTTCGGCCTCCTGTCGTTTTCGCGTGAATTCGAATCTTTTTTGGGACTTTGATGGCTGTTTCTACGGTTTCGGAAACCGAAAGCTGTCGCTTTACGGCCACGGACATTTTACTGGGTTATTTGTTTATGCTGCTTAATTAGATTGAATGAAAACTTTGAATGCAATGAAAATAAAATACTGTTGTTCGTTCTTATAAACGTTTTGTGGGTGGTTTTTTCTGTTTTCTTTTCTGTCAACACAAAAATGTTTGCTTTGTGGTGAAATTGGCAGCTGTCATCTTAGAAATGACAGTTAGGTAAAAAGTGCATTCAGGTAAGCAAATGTTATAGGGTGTCTTTTATGTATGTTGGTTTTCATTCAACCAAAATTAAAAAGATTATTTTTGGGATGCGCTTTGATCTGTTATTTTTTCTATAAAAAAAATAAAATATGGCTAAAATTACAAAAATAGTCACCTATCAAATGTTAGATAAAAATCAAGAGTATTATGCTTGAAAACGGTTGAACCTAAGTTAATGAACTTTAGAATAATACACGAACTTTTGTGAAATACATAATAAGTTTCACTTTGGTATTTAAACAATAGAATGTTTTGAGTTAAATCAATAAATGTTTTTCAATCCATATCCTTAATAACTTAACAAATTCTTTAAAGTCTGGAATCAATTATGGATCATTGAAATATATCTTATATTTGAAGTTATCTTAAAGAAAAAGGTCTAGGGGTGATGAATCACAAGATTTAGGTGGCGTATTTTTTACTTGTCAGATGTCAAAATACATATGTCAGCTTTAAAAATGTTGTTATTGTTATTGAAACGTACTGAACCTCCCAAAAGTAGTGAGTTTTAATTATTGAGCCAAATAATGGCCCCTAGCCAAACCCAAATGGATCGTGTGTGCAGAAACTGAGGTCTCTCGTCATCTAACAACTATCTCATACAATAATTTAAGGAAACACATTTTTTAATGTTTCCTTCCCCCCATTTATTTTTTATTGTTCAGTTGCCAACTTTTATAATAGCCGTTTTTTATTGGTAAATTTATACGCAGCGCAGCAAAATCTTACACACTAAACAACAACAAAGAAATAGTGCGGATAAATAAGGCAGCAAAAATAGTGCATATAAATAGTTCAGATAAAGTTTTGGAATGTTGGAATAGAATGACACTTCATCCAGTTCCAGAAATATTTTTTACTTAAAGGTTGGCAGGATTTTATTTTTTGGGGATGCGTTCGTATTTTTCTTGTGCTCTGTTTTCACTAGAATAAAAATAAATTGGTTTGAAATATTAATCTACGATTAGACTGTCAACGTAAATATTCAATGCGTTGACTACTTGACATCACCCAAAAATCATCAATAATCACAGTGCTAGCTCTAAATTTATTGACGTGTGATGTGTGTTAGGACTCGTCCAAAACCAAAGCGAAACATTTGATGCGAAAACAAAACTTTCGTCATTGGTCGGGTTTAAAGGCTCTCCCAAACCAACGCGAAAGTGGCACATTCGCCGACGCGGCATTGTTTATTTGTCATTTTTGTTATCATTGTGAATGATTCGCCCGGATTCGCTTCGCGTTAGTTATAGCAGTGTAAGTTTATTTTGAGAAGAGAAAGTTTAATTGTGGCGCTCAATGTTTCGCGTTGATTTGTCCCCTTTCACCCAGGAAAACTGAGTTGCTTGCTACAACTAGGAGCTTGTAGGCAAGACGGGCTTACGGGGAAGGACAAAATCTCGGCTCACACCCTTCTTTTGGCTTTTAGTGCCTGTCTACATTGGATTTTTAATGCTGGGTTTTATTATGTTCGTTGTGTACATACGATGAAGAGAAAATCAATCTGCACATCCCTATCGCATTTCATGTTGAATCCAAGAATATTGTTTGCATTTGGGCTGTAATCTACCCATCTCTCTCTTTTTCACTCACATAATCTACCTGTCTCACTGCTTGCACCTAACATTAAAAATTAAATGTGGACAGGCACTCTTATGTCATTTCAATCTTTCAATTCATACTCAACTCTATTCTGACTGGACCTGCATGTACACATTAACTTGAACTCTTATTCAACTTTACATAAAAACAATAATAGTTTTTCAACACATCCCTTGAGTACGTATTTTCAACAGCTGATCTTGACATAAGTATGATTGCACAGATACCAACTGAAGATTTAAAATAAAAGTGCATATAATAGTGAACATATGTTTTATTCACACTTTCCATTACTGCACTTACTTTCCATTACTGCACTAGCTAATAATTTACCAATAAAATACGCCTAATATGTGCGGTTACCATTTTTGGCTTTGGCTTTTCTGTTTACAAGTTTTCTATAAGGTTAGAAATTTTTGATTTGTTTCATAAAAAACCCTTTTTTATGTTTATACACAAACTACAAATGAAAAATAATCAATCTGTCAAAGTGGACTTAGTTCGGTCGTGTAAGCCAGCTTTAAGTCATAATCTAGATACAAAAAAAGCTTCGGTCTTATCTGAGTACACAAATTCCCATTTTCACATGCAATTTTACGATTCCACAATAGTGAAGTGTAAATTTTGTACATATTGAAGAGGGAAAAAATATTGAGAGATGTTTTGAAGATATGTACAAATAATTTTAATGCATTTAGAAAACTTAGCACCTTAACTTACATTAAGGTCTTATTCACTGATCTACTAGATACTACTGCTATATCCAACTTCGAGTTTATGTCATCTATTCCTTTACGCTACTTGGCATTCTGTAGGTTCAATTTAGGATATAATGTATCCGCTATACGTTCAACTATTTATGTTGGTATTTTGTTAAACTTTATATATCATTAGTTTCTTTGAAAAGAAAGATTATTGAGTCAATGAAACAAGAGATAGCGTTTAGGAAATATTTATGATTTTATCCACTAAAGCTACAAAAGAGCAAGCATTGCTTAAGTAGGTGAATTACTTTCAAGAGGTCTTTTGTATAAGAATAAACTAACTGTCTATATCTAGTACATCAATAGTCTTCCATAAGTAAAATAATTCAGTGTTAAATATATTTTTAATTTAAAATGAAAACTTGGCATCACTAAGTTGCAAAAATAGCGCCCTCTACCAGCTCACACCACCAACTCACATTTCAACCACCATATTTGCATTTTTCCGAACTCAGACGATTGCCCATCAATAGCTCCGAAAATAATCCGATTCCGCCATTTCTTTACGCGAAAGTGTGGTCGCGTTTCACTGTACTTTTATGAAACTTTTATTTTATCTTATTTTAAATATAATTTCCACATACAATTCCAACTAAAGTTGATCCACAAACATAAATTAAGTGATTAATTAAATAAAACTTATTCTAATTCAACATACATTTTCGATTTGAATAAAAAGAAAAAAATTGTTTCAACTTAAAAAGGAGTAGAAAAAAAAAGAACAAAAATGCAAAGTAAAATGGGTTCGTTCTTCATCATCTTCATCTCGATCTCCGCCGTGTCGTTCGTTCTCCGTCGGCAGTGAATGATGAGAATGAGAAAGAAATAGCAAATAGGAAAACTTTATATAGCTATAAAGCGTAGTGTGTGTGTGAGTGAAGGAATAAACAAATATATCTTATCAATTGGAAAGAAGGAAATAGCTTTCTTTAAAAAACCGGAGAGGTTCTCATACAAATAAAAGCTAGAGCGAGGCCAACACATTCTTTTTTATTTTTTGACAGAAGTAATATTTTTTGTGTGGTTTCGCGTGGATTTTTGAAAAATTCGGAATAAAACTTAAAATAATTAACAAAAAGTTGTAAATTTAATTAAAATTGTGAATCAATCAACATTTGGGGACGCGGAACACCCACAGAGCATTTGGGAGTAGGATTTTATTTTGTTTTTTGTTGAAAAGCAAGCTTTGTCGCCGCTTTTCGCCTATAGAAAAATGTCGGAGCCTGATAGCCCCACACGTCGGGGCGACCTGCATCATCACCACCACCACCAGCAGCAGCAGCAGCAGCTCCATCAATCAGGCGACGAACGTGATGAAGCGAATAACGTAAGCATAGGAATTGAAATAATAAAAATTACAATAACAAAATCAATTAAAACATTCTCAACTCTAAAAAATGTCATTCTCCATCACATTTCAGTCGATTATCGGAAAAGTTAGGTCACGCGTCTCGAGCATCTTTCCACAGCAGCTCACCAAATGGTTCTCACCATCGGCCTCAGCTGCAAACTTAACTCAAAGCAACGGTGGGGTCGGAGCGAGTCGTAGACGACGCCGCAATGAAGAAGACGATCATGAACCCCGCGCGGATAATTCGGACAACGATGACGACGACGATGCTAGTGACAACAGTGGCGGAGAAGACGCCGACGAATATTCATCTCCAATATCGGCTCAGCCGCCAACTAAAAGATCCCGACTAAATGTTGAGGTATGAATTTGTGTAGAAGCTTTCTATAATTCTTAAGCAAATAATATTTGCCTCTTATAAGGAGGCGCATCGATCTCAAGTGGGGTCAATAGCATTGTGCATCTTCATAATGTACCCGAACCCTTAAAAACGCATTGCATCATTTTTGTTACGCGCCACTTTGTCTGCAACAACTGGCAAAGGCGAAGGCAACTGCAAGTAAAGTGATGAAACAGAAACTTGATTGAAAGTGATGCCTTTTTAATGTAGGTATCCTTTGTAAGGATGTCTTTTATGGAAGTAGGAATTATAATCGATAAAATGTTTGCGATGTCCTAGTTTTGGGGTTTTCAGATGATTTTTAAATTAAATTAAAACTTCAATCCATTTACATACATGATTGAGAAGACATTTCCATTGAAATGTACTGTACCTACCTATTTATAATTTTGTTTCTGGGTAAACATAAATTTTAAATTCACTTTGTATGTTATTGGTTGTGAATTAAATAAAATTAATTAATAGGTAGATGCATAGTCTTTCGCAAGTTGAAAGTCAAGAGTAAATTTATGCAACTTTGCATTGTCCTAAGTAGTAGATTTTAGTAGGACTCTGATCACTACGTGCTGCGCGCCATAAATTTATCTTGTCTAAAAATCAAGATCAATGAGCCGAGTGTAAATACACTGCAAGTCAGTTGAATAGGGCCTTGTGCTCTCGCAGGTTACCAGAATATTTTATTTTAAAAAACCCATAATACAAAAAATACGATTTAAATCAAATAATTTACAAACATTTAGAATGGTATATTTTTTTGGAGATTTTTCGCTTGTGTTCTTTTTGCCTTACATGAATAGAAACTGTTATGCCACAAGCTCTTTTGTGTCATTTTCTTTCCGAAAAATCGAAGGTCCTAGTAAAGAATGCCCCCAATAAAAAGAAACTATTCAAAAATATGTACATGCATATTCTGTTTTGAACATCTACAATTTATTTATGAGCGCGCACTCAAAAGGTTTTAAGTAACATTTTCATGCCAAAGACACCGTGCGAGTATTAGGAAAGTAAGAGAAAATGCTTACTGAATATTGCAGTGAAGTAGTGTGGTAAACCATTCAACATTCGCTTAGTACGGCAAAAGAATAAATCTTTGTACTTAACAGTACGTTTGAGTTCAAAAAATTGTATGTGCGTTAAAAATTTAACCACACAAGCTTGTTAAACGTACATATGTTCCAAAAGTCGACTGTTTAAAAATCCTAAACAAATTAACAGAAACAGATTTTTTGCAAATATAACGATTGCATTCAAAGAAATAGCGTCTAAAAATAATATCGTAAAATGTCCTAAAATCTAGGAAACGTAACATTTATCAGCGTGTTTTTCTATTTTCCTATTATAAAAATTATTAACATGGTCTTATTTTGTACGCACTTTTGTGTACTAAATTGATGCTCAAAGAGTTCAAATGACTTACCTTAAAGAAGAAACCCAAATTGTATTTGGGTATTTTTGCATGTTTAAAAAATTATAATTTTTTTTTTTAAATGCTTATTAAAAATGTATGCAACAAAAGAAGTTAGAAAAGCTACAGTAAAATTCTTAATATTTCTTTGGAAACCTCGAATCCTAAACACTAAAAGGGTTTTGTATACCTTTAATATGCCAAAGACACAATGTGAGCATTAGGAAAAGAGGGTAGGGTTGGATAGGAGGTGTCGGTGTACATTGATTTTGAATTCCTGAACATTGCAATGATAGGGAAAGATATAGCGTGGCAAGGCATTCCACATTCGCGTAGTACGGCTAAAAAATGAATCTCTGTACTTCATAGTACGGCCGAAGTTGGGCTCATGGGTAAACTGATGGGCATTCCTTGAAGCGCGGGTATTACGGTTAAATTGTTTAAGGGGAGGAATGCAACTGGCTATTTAACTAGAGCACAGTTCGTTAAAATAACGGTAAAAAAGCGTGAGACAAGAAACTTTACGACGATGTTCGAGTGATGTAATCGAGTTGATGATGTTAATGCCACCAATCAATTTAAAAGCTCTTTGAATACTGTCCAAGAGGCTTGAATAAGTTACTGGAGCACCAGCCGAGAGATGACAGTTATATTCAAGTTTCAGACGTACATATATAGGTTTTGTAGATTGTAGCCAGATCAGACGGAGAGAAAAATTTCTTGCATCGCGATCGTCTCAAAAAATCTAGACACCTTGCAGCATTTTTGGCGACATCGCAATTAAAATTACTATCTGATATAAAATTGTATAAAACTAGCTGCAGAGACTATGGAGACAAACTTAAAGCGTTAACACTAACCTCTGGTCACTTATTTCTTAATAATCATTTGGGGACTTTCAGCTTTTCAGCTATTATCAAAATGACTATTACTTTATTCAATGATCGTTTTTGTTTTACATGGTATGGATCTGATTTCCTTTCTCAACGTGTCAAAAGCTTCCAGATATTACCCGCTAAAAGAGTTTTCCAATTTGTCATATCATATCTGCTCCTGTTAACGGCAACTTCAAACAAATTTTGTGTGGCTTTAAAACAAAATTTATGGTTTCAACAATATTATTGTATTTTCATCATAATCATCAGCTCGACAACCGGGATCCTCATTTAAAAAGTCTCCATTTATCTTGATCGCGAGCAGACACCATCCAGTTGCGCACACCAATACTTCGGACGTCATGGTCTACGCCATCTCTTTAGCGTAACCATGGTCTGCCACGCTGTCGTACTACAAAGGTTTTTCTGAGCTGGTTTCTCTTCGCACATACTAGCTAGATATCCAGTTTCGAGGTAGATTGCCTACAGTTCATGATTGTAGCGTCTCCAGAATCGTCTTTCCTCACAGGAGCTAACAATTCTTAATTCTTCGTAAGACTTTCCTCTCGAACACCTATGAGGTCGGAGTGCCTTTTACTAAACACTCAGTTCTCGAATCCATATATGAAAAAATGATGATAGGTTTCTGGATCTAAAAACCTTTGACAGGCTATAGTAGGCTCGGTTGGCTTTGAGTAGCCGCCCGCGTATTTCTTCTTCTATGTTGATATCGACTGCAACTGTTGGCCCAAGGTATTTCAAGAATTACATTACTTCGAATTCATGCTCCGCTACCTTTATTGTTTGAACAACAGTACAGAAGCGTTCAAATCAAATGGGAATACATCTTATATTTTGAATTAAATTTCTAAGTTGTTCCTTTCAAAGTTATTACCCTAAGCATTGTTATATATGTATGTATGTATATACTAAAAGGAACAGGATAAAGTCGCAAGTGGCTGGGACAAGATTGCACTGACAAACGCTTTAAAACAAAAAAATTGTTTGGCATAAACCAATCGATTTGCCAAACATCTTTACCGACTTTTCTAATGAAATGATTCGGCGATTCTTTAGTGCTTCAGCGTTTTCTCTTGTTGTTGTTGTTGATGGGCCTTTCAGGACAGGGTGACTTATGTATGTTCGTAGTCGTGTACCTGCAATCAAAAATTTGAAAGTTTTCCATAAAGTTGAATTGTCCAGTATATTTCTTAGATCTCAGAGATTTTTGTATTCTCAGAAATAGAAATCGGATAATAAAGTTGTTATGATTCAATTTATCAATAATTCTCTATCACACAAGTAAAAAAGCGAAGAAAGTAAATTCAGTTAATTTGATTGTTACGTGAGAATAAATAGTGAATTGTGTTTATATTTTATTCTTCTGCTCTGACATTTTGACTGAGAAAATTCTCAGAAATCGTAGAAATATAAACTCACCAAATCATTTTATAGTTTAAGAAATTAATTTTTGCAGAGAAATTCAAGGTTTATACAATTTTAATGAAGTACAAAAGAATTTAATACACTTATTGTGTCTTCCATTTATGATAATTTTATCCTATGGTTCATTTTTCTTACCCCCTTTTTTTCGTTTCATTATTTGAGCTTAACGGTGTAGTCTATTGAGTAAAATAAAAAATTGTATTATATTTTATTTGCAGGAAACTAGAACCAATTTTAAGGATAATCAAAAATTAGTGTCGTCCACCCCAACATTGAGGGGACGCCAAAGGATGTCCTATATAAGTTTACATGGAAAGCAAAAGGAACCAGCTTACAATTTTGGGCCTCAACCGAAATTCACAACAACAAATACCCTGAGGAGTGTTGTAACCGAGCAATCTTCAACAGTTGATTCAGCTGATATAATTGAAGTTGTTCCAGAGAGAAATCTACTAAACACAAGTATGAGGTAAGTTTCAAACAAAACACCAAAAGAAAAATGATACATGTTAAAAGTGGTTTTATTAAAAAATAAAAAAATATTTGTTTTATGTTTCTTTTCTTTTATACAAAAAATTAAGTTCCCGAAGAAGCCTTAACATACCTTCCAGCACATCAACAGAATCACATCGTAATCTAAATGACTTCAAACGTCGCTCAATGATGAGCATGAGGACAGCTGGTGCGGGTGCTGGTGTTGGTGTTGGTATTGGTGTTGGTGCGGTTGCCTCTTATGTACCCCAATCGTGTTCGGGAACAATTATTGAGGGAAATGATGACGAAGATGACAACGAGGACGAAGAACGTAGAGCAGTTACTCAAACAATTAACAGAGGTGACGATGACCTAGAGGTCGAAGATGACGATGACAATGAAGAGAGCGAAGAGATCGCCAAGGTCACATCGAAGAAGCCCAAATTTACGAACGGCAATCGAATGGGACGTTCTTCTTCGGTTGCTACCGAAAGTGGAGAAAGTAGAAGCTCAAGTGTTGCCCAGGTAGTTGCCCCAAAATCTGGATTATTCAATCAAGGAAATCGTGGCCTTCGAACCATGTCCGGCAACGGATTGAATTTCTACAGTCACTTGGAGGGACGAAAGTCGTTATTCTCGGAGAAGAATATGCCGGGCATGCTAAACAACTCGACACTCTCACTAACGAGCCTCAATCGTCGTCAATTCAATTCATCCATATACGGAAGCACTTCGGCCTTAAGTGACAGTCGTCTCTTGCACACGTCGTCTCCATTCTATAAAGGACAAACAACGTATGGTGGAGCTGCTGCGTATAGCAAATTCAACCGCAGCTTAAATCAGTCGGTCCGCATTGCGCCCACTTTGATTAGGCCAACTTCAAGCCTGTCAACGTTGTCGTCGTCCACAAACTCACTGGCCCAAGGTAACGACCAATCTAATTCCACCGCCATTTCCAACACAGCGAAGAGAATCTTAGAGTTGATAAACGATTTCTCCACTCCACTTAACGATGCAAAGAAGATGGCAAGCAACATCAAGACTCCATCAATGCTGGCAAGTCGCAATTCTACTGGCAAGCGGTTCAGTGAAGCTGATTTGGCTTCGGCAAGAAGTGTCCGGCTCTCCACAGTGCGCAAACCCTACACACGTCCAGCCGTGACTCTAAATCCTACTAACATTGACTCCAAGAAACTCTTGCCTCCACTAAAGGAATTGCAGGTTCCATCGATGTCGCAGCTGCTGCAAATGAAGAAGATGCAGAATTGCACCGAGCGTTCTCGACAAATCGCCAATACATCAAAATCCGCTCTGAACAGAGAATGTGAGTACAAGTTGCCAGGGCAGGATGAAGCACAGAACACTGACAAAAACGCAAACAAACATGTCAGTAAGATAAAAAATAAGGTCACTGCAAGCTCAAGGGTCAGCTCGAAGAACAACCATGCCGAAGATGAGGAGCCACCAGCTCCAGCTAATCTTCCAAACATTGCATTTCCATTCATGCAGTCTGTGCCGAAAATCGATATTGCTGTTAATAATACTGCTGCTACCCCGCAGCAACCCAAGGTCGATTTCAAGTTCGCCTCTGCACCCGAAGCTAAGCCTACAAATAACTTCAACTTTGGCCTAGCCAAGGAACCCGAAAAATCCGCAGAAAAACCAAAACCCTCTGTAAACTTTAAATTCGAATCTTGCTCTTCATCATCGACCACAACTCCTTCGAATTCTGAATTCACGTTCTCATCCCCCGTTAGTGTGAGTTGTACTCCATCAAAAGGTGATATTGCTCCTATAAATAATTTCAAGTTCAGCTCGCCCCTCATTGTGGGACGGAAAGAAGCTGAAAGGGAAAAGACAGCCCCTGCGGCTGCCTCACCTCAGCCTCAACTGAAGACTGGTAGCGTCCTCGATGCCCTGAAGAAGCCAACTGAAAAGACCTCGGCTTTGGCTGTGGCCAAGACACCTGTTACACAATTTGGGGATCAATTCAAGAAGTCCTCCAACGAATGGGAGTGCTCAGCATGTATGATAAGAAACAAGGACACTGCTGATAAGTGTGTTGCTTGCACAACTCCTCGGGTAAAACCCGCAGCTCCAACCGCGGCAGCAGCTCCAACTCTGTCTTTCACAAACACCAACTCGTTGGCAGTGAAAAACACCTTCGGGGAAGCCTTCAAACCCAAGTCTGACACCTGGGAGTGCGAAGCGTGCATGGTGCGCAACAAGAGTGACGCCGCGGAATGTGTGGCTTGCTGCACCAAGAAACCAGGAGCAGCTGCCGCACCGACTACCGCCAGTGCTCCTAAACTACAAACCACAGATGTTGGTTTCAAATCGCTTGTGGCACAACAAAAAGCCTCAAAATGGGAGTGTGATGCCTGTATGACCCGTAACGATGCTGAACGCAATAAATGTGTGTGCTGTGAACAAGCAAAGCCAGGCACTCAGGTGGTCAGCGACAGTGTGCCTCAGTTCAACTTTGGCACGAGTAGTGCCTCCAAGTTCACCTTTGGATTCGGTGGAGCCGCTGGCGCCAAAAAGGAAGACGAACTCAAGGCAGAGGCAGTGGCGTCTAGTAAGACTGAGAACAAGTCCGGCTTTACCTTCGGCATGCCAGCGAAAACAAACGATACTTCCGTTTCCAGCAGCGGCTTCTCCTTCGGCATTAAGCCTCAATCAGACACACCAGCAATTACCTCCAAGGACGTTCCAGATGTTGTTAAAACAAATGCAACGACAGGTTTCAAATTTGGCGTTCAACCAGCAGACAGTAGTAAGTCGGATACATCTACTACTGCTACTACTACTCCCGCCACGGGTTTCAGCTTTGGCCTAAAACCTGCGGCAGCAGCCGACACCAAGTCGGCTAATGTCACATTCAAGCTACCCTCGGCTACAGCTGAAATTAAAAACCCCACCAACACGAACTCTACAGTTACTTCCACATCTTCCACTCCGGCTTCGTCGTCAATGTTTAATCCAATTACGTCATCGGCATTTGGCGGGGTGAAGAAACCCGAAGAAACGAAGCCAGCCGCCGAAACTAAGGGCTTAGTTTTTGGCGCGCTAAATACAAACACAAATACAAATACTCCAGCCCCGGCTGCAGCTATCAAACCAATCACATTCAACGCTTCAACGGATGCGAACAAAATGCCAACTAAAGTGACTTTTGGCAGCCCCAGTACTGCGTCAAGCGCGGTCAGTACATCGACACCGAGCACTGGATTCGTATTTGGCAAACCAGCTACAACGACATCGTCTGCATTTTCGCCCAAAGCTCCAACCACCATGTCTTCGGGCTTTGCTTTCGGAAAAGATATGACGAGTGGTTCAAGTACTGCACCTTCTCTGTTCGGTTCATCTTCGGCAGCATCGAGCTCAACAAGTGGCGTGCCCTCAAAGAGTGCAACACCCGTATTTGGAGCCGCCGCCAATGTCGCAGCTGCACCTGCCACAGCAACAGTTAGCAGTTCTACAACTGGTTTCGTTTTTGGCAAACCTGCTACGACTTCATTATTTGGAGCAGCAGCTGCTTCCTCGTCAACCACAACTGCTTCGTCTTCAGTTTTTGGTTCAAAACCTGCAGCGCCCAATTTTTCAGCACCAGCAGCAACAGCAGGAGCAACCCCAACTTCCACTATCTCCTCAACAGGTTTATCGATCGCGAATACTTCCTCATCTACGAATCCCTCTCCGGCGCCATTTGTATTTGGAAGTGGTGGTGGCTCATCGTCGGCTGCGAATACAAATAATAAACCTGTTTTCGGAGCAAGCACCTTCGAAGCTTCGTCAGGAACGGCTGCTGCCCCAGCAACAACCGCATCAAGTTGGCCAACAAACACATTTACATTTGGTTCCACAAAACCACCCGAAGAACCCAAAAGTAACGCCTTGCCAGCTTTTGGATCACCTGCATCGATTTTCGGTCAAACGACGCCAATGTTTGGTTCTACCCAACAGCAACAGCAACAAGTAGGTGAGGTGAAACCTATGGTTGCCGCAGCTCCTCCATCAGCAGTGCCCTCATTCGGAACTCCATCAGCAACCTCCACAATATTTGGTTCGAATAACACAGCCCCCTCAGGTGGTGCGTCTGCGTCCAGCAATATGTTTGGTTCCTCAAGTTCCACCCCTGTGTTTGGCTCCTCGATGGGTTTTGAGGGTTTCGGAGCGCCAGCCGCGGCTGCAACGGCCCCTGCTGCGCCATCTAACAACAGCACTAATCCAGCTGCGATGCCAACATTCGGTTCCTCTGCGTTTTCAAGTGGATTTGGCTCATTAGCAGCTGCCTCATCGTCAGGCAGTGGAGATGGAGCACCAGCGCCCAAGAAAGCCGATATGGCGTTTAACTTTGGCAGCGCACAGACTTCAACAAATGTAAGTTTCTATATTAAAAGGCGATTTCTTATAAACAGTATTTTCTTTAATTGATTACTCTTGTCTCCTTTTTGCAGAGTGGCTTTTCTTTTGGAGGAACCGCCAATAAACCCGCTGCAGATGCTGTATTCAAGTTTTCAACGTCGAGTACACCTAGTTTTAATTTTACAGGGGCAACAGAGGTAAGATTTGACTCAAACATAATTCTCTCTTCTTCTCGTTTTTGTAGAAATTATTTCTTTTCTCAAAAAAAAAAAAGAACAAATATTTTAATTTTCTTTAAATCTTCTTTTTCAAGTTCTTGTAGTTCTAATTTAGTTCTTATCTATTTTGTTTTTTTTATTCCTTCTTTCCCCTTTTCAAAAATTCTACTTCAAAAAATTCAAATAAAATCAAAAATCAAAAAATATGTGAATCTAACAATGATGATGAAAAATATGTAAAGTCAACCAATGTAGCACAACCGTTTCAATTTGGAGCTCCGACCAGTACACCAGCTGTTTTTAATTTTGGTGGTGTTGAGGTAAAGACATAAATATTTATGTTTTTGTTTTTTTTTTTTTTTTTTTTAAATCATTTTTTTTTATTGTGCTTACTTCATTTTTTGTTTTCTGTTTTTGCAAACTCAACACATACAAAAAAGAACAGTCATTAAAAAAACATTGCTACACATTTTAATCGATTCAAAAATCTGGATTTCTAAGAATGCTTAAAGAAGAGTGTTCATTGTTAATCCAGGCTAACCATACTCATTTTTGAATGTTTTATATTGTTCGCTGCTATATGCTTGTCTAATGATAAATAATATAAAAATATGATAATATATTTTAAATTTGGCTTTTTTTTTGCGCTCCCATTTTTGCATTTGCATATTTTTTAACAATGTTGTTTGTTTTTTTTTTTCATTTTTATGTAACTAACTTTATTTTATTTTCTAACAGAACAAAATATTTTCTAATTGCTTTTGAAAGTTTTGTGTTGTGTGTATAACTTAGGAATATAAAATAATAACCCAATATTGATGTTTTCTGAAAATCAAAAAGAATTGAAAATTAACCTAACAATATTAGTTTAATGGACTGCACTCCAGTCCTTCCTTCCTGATGTAACTCCTAACACTCCCCTAGAAAATGGTTTCGATTAAAAAAAGGGTTTTTTCGTTACAAGTTACAGGCTTTTAAATTTGTCTTTTTCCAAGTTTTTATGGTTTAAATGAAAAAACTGCTGGACAAAACAGTTAAAACAAAGTATTTCCACTCAAAAGTGAAATTTAGAAAATGTTCTCCAAATTTTAATATTTCAGTCTAATTTACATTTTAAATAGTTTTATTTGTTTTTTAAAATAATATTCTCTTTAAGACAATTAAAGTGTTACCACCAATTTTGCAGACATTTTTCCAACTTGCCTAAAAGATCTTACTCACTACACTTTTGATGGCTCGTACAATCAAGGAGAAAATACGGGCTCAACCAACGGCCAGCTCTGTCCCTAGCTACCTACATCCAGTTAAGCAAATAAAATTGGTTAAGGCCACTAGTTGCGTTGCCTTCATCTGCTGCGTACGCCATCTGGGTTGGATTTAAAGACTCTTCGGTCTGGAGCAGGAGCTTCGATGTCTGTCTATTCAATCCAAATGGGCCAGCCAACTCAACTCAGTATTGACAGCTTTTTGAACACAGTAACGTCACTCTCGTTGTTGAATCTCGTTGTTGAATCTTCTTTTGAATTTTTCTCTCAAAGCACCCGAGCTACTTGAACGTCGAACTTGTCAAGTTGTAGAAGCTGAGTAAGGTCGATGATTCTCGTGAACTTTCTCCAGATGGGTCCTGAAACTAAAGGACGTTCTTATCCCCTACCTTGCCACAATCATCACCCCCTCCCACATAAACAAGGCATACAAGCCAACGCTTATGTCACCAACTTCCATCCCACCTCCCACGATGTAATGGCACTCCTCTTTCCGGTGCTCCTTCCCACCCTAGGTAACATAGCTCAACTGCTGTTTACCGATCCTAATCATTTCCGTACATATCAGCATGATGTTCTTAACATCAACTGACTCTTTACCCTATCTCTTCCTTCCAACCACCTCTTATCACCATTGGGCTGGATCTAAAGTGTTAAACGACCCGTGTCGATGATAGCTCAGTCTAACGGAGTATCTGGATACCTGGCGACCTCGGGATTAACTAGCCTTATCTGTATAATGCGAATCTCTGTATCTGTACAGACGGACCTCTCTTTCTTTGCAACTCGTGGGACCAAGTACGAATGTAAACAAAAAAGAAAAAATGATGAGACCGGGCGGGATTTTGGCGCTGAAGCCCGTTGCCGTATCTCCTGTGGCCAACACAGAAAAGGGAGCAGTGGTAATCCATGGACCCTCTTTTGCTGTTAGTAGCAACGAGAGTAGGAACGTAGCGATACTTAATCTCAGTAGTGGCAGGGTTTTGAAGAATGGCCCTACCACTACTACTGAGAGCACATATCCATTGCAAAAATCCAGTAATGGAAAGGAGAAACTCTCAAAAAGCCTTTATAAACAAAGGCGGCAAGCTGCAAGAAGGCCTCTGGTGAATCATTGGAGGCTGGAAGGACACCGCAGCAAACCGCTCGCGTTGAATGGGCAAAGAGTGTTCTTGCTGCAGCAAGGACCAGTAAAGACTCCACGTCTAAACGCGAAAGGTTTTGGCGGCTTTGCAAATGAAAAAGAAGCACGATTTTTCACATATACATTTCTTTCGAAAGATTTTAACGCCATTCCCTGATTTTGTATACATTAACGCAAATGTTACCAAAAATGTTCATAGACTTTCCTTAACATAACTGTTGAAATGTTAACAGAATGTTGTAGAATTAAATCTTAAGCTTTTCCAAGTCAAGCGGATTAGTTTCATATACTTTGGACTTCAAATAGCCCCTTTAAAAAAAAAGTCGCACACGGATAAATTAATTGGTTGCCAAACGTTTTGAGTAAACAATCAATGGTTTCGGCGACGATATGACGTCTTAGTTTCCTCCTTCGATCCAATCCCGACCGATCTGACAATTTGTATGTGTCTCTCTGATCCAATAACGCTAAAATATACATACTGTTAAAAAGGTCTTTTTCCATAAAAAAAAAACTATAGCACCGTTTTTATCAGTTCACCTTCAGAAAATGTTATTCATGAAAATATGGAAAAAACATGTTTTTTTTTTTAATCTGATATGCGTGGGTTCGAATCCTATGTTATGCATAAAAAGTTTTTCAAATAAAATTGGATTAAAGCTCAGCACCACAAAAAGGAGACTGATGAGTGCAAAAGTGGCAAAGCACGAAATAGCTATATCTTCAGCCAAAAACAATGAGTGGTAGCACCTTTAAGTTGTTGTTGTTGTTCAAAAACATTAAATGTTTTTTTTTTTGTTAATTGGATGTCGTTCGATGGCGACTTCAATAAATAAATATATTCTACATTTTTCATGAGGTTCTTTTGCAATTTCTATGAATGTCGCATATTCTCACAGGACAATTAAATATTTATGCATATCTATTATTGCAACATCAAATTTCAAAAAACATCAACTCGTACAACAAACTTACTCTTGTTTATTGTATGTTTAATATTTCTTGTGTTTTTATAGTCACATAAAGCATGAAAAATTAGTTGTTGCATTTCTCTGGTTGTGGTTAAAGACGTCATGGTTTTCGCTCGTTTCTTTTATTCTTTTAGAGAACATTTCAGAAACAATATTTTCAAAACTTTTATTTTTAATTCATTTTACACACGACCATATTTTTTTTTACCATTCTATCAACTTTTTATTCTTTTTGTGTATTTTTAAAAATCTTGCTTTCCATTTTCTTCGATCATAATTTGTTTACAAAAAAAAAAAAAATCAAAATAAAGCCAAAACAAAACAAAAACACTTTTTTCTTCTATTTATTTTTTACAGGGTGCAAATTCCGGAGGGCCTTTCCAATTTAACGCAGCTGCTCCGACAGCAGCAACAAATAATATTTTTGCGTAAGTACCCGACATTGTCGAGTCGTTAAAATTCACACAAAAATAAAAGAAGCACATATCTTCTTCTTGTGGACAATTGTTTTGAGATTTGAATATTGTTCTTTTTATATCATTTATGTACATTTTTTTCGAGGAAGGAGCTGCTCTTCTCATCTGCAATTATTAAATGTGTTTTTGTATTTATTATTTAAATGTCACAGGTTTCGCTACCATAAAAATCCTCATAACAACATTTTGTCCCACAAGTATTATATTCATTGTTTTTATTATTATTATTATTATTATTATTATTATTATTATTATTATTTAACTCAGAATCTAACAAAATAAAAACAAAACAACAACATTTGTTTCGCATGAGTTTTGGTTTGTATATATTATACAAATTTGTATTTCATGAGATCCCACAGTATTGTTTATGTGGAATAAATGTGCGTGTTAAATTATGAAGCTTCTAAATTTATTTTCGCACTAGTATGATTTTTTTAAAATGTATTTCTTGAAATTTTTCAGACCGATGCCAACGCCAGGAATAGTAGGGAGTCAACAAGCAGCTCGTCGAAAAATGCGGCCAGTAACACGCCGGACGCAACCACGGTAGACCATAATGTTTTTGTTAGCAGTAGACAATGGTTGAGACCGATTAGGGACGACAAAAATAATAACAAACACACGTACATCAACGCCAATGCCATTAGCAGCAGCAGCAGCAGCTTAAAAAGCAGTACAGACTCACAACGAGCTTCTACAACCGCTGCATTAAATAATTTAAACAATAAAGAGCTTTTATCAACATCATCTCCTTCAACTGTAATAGTACCAACAGATTTATCAATAACAACAACAACAACAATTCAATCAGATCAAAAACCATACCATTATAAAAAATCTTTTTTAATGCAGAAATACAAATTCTATCGAACAGCAACATCAACAACAACAACAAAAAATGAAGCAGAATCAATAAACAGCAGTAGCAACAGCGGCAGCAGCAGCATCAATCGAAGTAAAAAAGTCAGCGATGGCAATGGCGGTGACGGTGACCACCACGACCCAAAGGACGACATGAAAAACAACGACAAAGCATCGGCTGCCCCTGATTTTAAGGATCATCGGCATCAGCATCAGCATCAGCATAAGCATCAGAATAAGGATGACCTATACAATCTATCAAAGACAGACAACGTTAAGACTGGCGACGAATCGACAAACCCAACTAAAATAATAAAACACACATCAACATCAACATCATCATTTCATTCAGTTAAGGATTTTATTAAAAGTGGCCAAAAACAGCAGCCAGGCCAAGATGAGATCAATAGGATCAACAGAACTGTGCGGCAAACGCCACGTATTCGTCTGCCCTACAAAAAGTATACTATCACTTCTTCCACCAGTAATAGTAGCAATGCAAGTAGTAGCAAATATAAATTAATCCGCAAGCGATCTATATCTAGGGAGGACAAACCATTATCCTCAAAACCAACGACAGCAACAGCAACGATTCCTGTCAGAAAGACTCTTCGGACTTCACTTCCGCCAAAACGAGGTAAACTAACTTCATTTTTAGCCAACAATAGTATCACCACCAACACCACCACCACCACAGCAACCACAAACACAAAACCCTATCAAGATCCAGCAAAGTACAAGTACGTTAAAAAATCGCAAGGAAATTGAAATAAAGGAACAGTGTGACTAAATAAACAAATTCATAAACCCAATTTATTGTATGACAAGATAAATAAATAAATAAATAATAAATAAATAAAAAGAAAAACAACAACAAATAAAAAACTAACAGCGATTTGTTCCTAGGCAGTAAGACAAAAACAAAATTTTGTTTTGAAATTAATTGAAAATATTTTTTTGTACTATTTTATTATAATTATTAATTATTATTCTTCTATAAATATTATATTATATTATATAAAAAAAAAATATTTTCTTTTTTAATTGTTATTTTGTAATTTATATTAGTAAAACAAAAACAAAAACAAAGCAAAAATAATAGTTATAATGCTGAACAAAAAAAGAAAACACAATGAAAACTAAAAAAAAAGTTATATAAACAAAAATATTGCTTATACAATGTTATTATATTTTTTGTTTTCTTTTTTGATTTTCTTCTTTTTTTTTTTTTGAACGGAAAAGAATTTAGTTATTATGATAATTATAAATCATTAAACAGTTAAACAAAAAAGTAAAGAAATAATTGCAAAAAAAAAAAAAATTATAAAATAAAACAAATACGTGTAAATAATGTAGGAGTAAAAAAAAAACGATATTTTTGAACCTTAAAATGATGAGTTATTCTTTTTTTATTTGGGGGTTTATGTTTGATGTTCTATTTTCATTTGGGTTTTGAGTTGCAATTTGGTTTGTTGTTTGGTTCGTTATATGATTGAAATTTCGTGTTTTCTGCTTCTGCAGTCAAGAAATACATTTAAAGTACATATCTACCTTTAAACGGACACTTTGATAGGTTTGTTGTGTTTTTAAATTCCGCTTAATTGTAAAAATGGCACTACGATCCGTAGACGGAGAGAGGCGATCAACTAAAAAGCGTCTTTAAGCAATTTTGCTTTATTTTGTTGTCTCCGGTTATAAGTTATTATCTCCTTATTCCTGATGTGAAAACTATTAAATACACTTTTTGTGTACCTCGTCTACTTGACAGCAGTTGTTAATCGCTTTTGGTTGGACCCTAGGTTCAGTTTCAAAGCGGTTTTAAAACATAATGATGTAATATTTGGGGTTGTGGCAAATTAAATTTCCCTCGAACATTGGGAATGTAAAACATACTCGAAAATTTTCCTCGTAATTGTGATATAGGGACAAAATTTCCCGGAAAATATTGCTGCTTTTCCTTAAGATTATTATTCGAGTAATCTTCAAAGGAAACGAAATTTCTCTGGGGTTCTTAGACTCGTTTTCGTTTCGAAGCAGCAAATGAAGTATTAAAAAAAAAAAAAAAAAACAAGCGTAACGAAAGCTTTTACTTCTGTAGGTGATCGTGAATACAAATCCCTTCGATTATTTTTGTGTAATAAAATTTCAAGAAGGAAATGATTTGCAAATCCAAAGGAAATAGATTTTACTGCGTTTTCCAAATAGGAAGAAGGTACCAGATAAATTTTAATTTCAAAAAAAAGAAAGAGTGAGGCTCTGAATATATATTCAATGAGTTGCAGTCGATAACAACAAATAAGCGTTTCACATAACTTTTTATCGATTCCGAAAATTCCACAGAAATAGTTCTACATGCAATATTTGTACGTTTCTACATATCTTTCACTCTGCTCCCATAATCAAGACAGAGACCTTACATTCGTCGGGTAATTTTGAAACCAGTATCGGTTTATACTTTTTACCTGTATATCTTCCAAAATACTACTGCTGCGGGCGCCTTAAACCATGCAATTTTGTACGGTTTGCAGTAGTTTCCTGAAGTAATAGCTATTTGCATTCTCACTAAAGTGTGATTCGCGGAGTTTTTATTTAATCGACGAAGAAATGCGTTATAGTTACATTTTGCCTTGGGCAGTGTTTTTGCAGACATCTACATATGTAGGGTTTAAAATTCATATAAAGGTCGTGATACAGTTTCTATTTTGTTGCAACTTCTCATTATTACTTTTTATCATTCGAAAGTAAACAAAAATTAAATGATTACATATTTTTTTTGTTTTACCCAGTTCTTTAGAAAAAAAGATGCATAGAAAATATTTCTGAACAAGGTCGTTATTTAAATTAAGTTCTAACCATTAAGCGTGTGTGCTACAATTATTGAAGATGGTATTTTATGATCACACTCCTGTTATTCTTTTTGGTTTAAAATTAATTTTCAGCTAGATGATGGATATATGGAAGGATCTAAAATAAATTTAAATAAAATAATTTCTTATTAAATCGTAATATATATTTTGTACTTAAGCTTAATTTAATACTGCCTATTTTTGTTTTTTTTTTTACATATGTAAATGCATAATATACAAAAAGTTAAATAAAAGAATAAATATTATTTTCTTGCTGTTGTTTTATTAAATTGATTAGACAATTGATACACATTTATTATTTATCTTGATTTGGTTGTGAATTTTATTTAATTTTTTTAAATCATTGATTTTTTTTTATAAATTACAGAAACAAAATTTTAAAACAATTTTTTTATTTATATTATTAGGACTTGTACAACAAAAATTAAAAAAAAAATATGTGCAGTGGAAATAAAATAATAATTAAAAATACATAAACAAGCATAATAAAACAAAATCTATATACCATAGAAATATTGTATTTTATGGTTGTTAAGTTATGTAAATAATTTATAATTTATAAGAGGAAAAAGTATAAAATAAATATTAAAACAAAAAAAAAAAGAAGAATAAAATGAATTATTATTACTACCATCAAATAAATGAAAAGAAAAAAAAAGTTATAATATTATGAAAGAAAAATTGTTTTTATTTTATTCTCGAAAAGAAATTGGGTTCCTTGGGGATTGTAAAGGGTGATTTTTTAGCTATTATCTTTTTGGCAACATCTTCAGTTTGGTCTATAATTTAATCATGAATTGTCTTACAAACGAACAACGCTTGCAAATTATTGAATTTTATTATTGAAATGCGTGCTCTGTTAAGAAAGTTCATCGCGCGCTTCTTCCAGTGAGCGACGAAGCTCATTTTTGTCTCAATGGGTACGTAAATAAGCAGAATTATCGATTTTGGAGTGAATATCAGCCAGAAGCATTGCAAGAGCTACCAATGCATCCAGAAAAAGTCCCAGTTTGGTTCGGTTTATGGGCTGGCTTCATTGGACTGTACTTCTTTAAAGATGATGCGAATCGTAACGTAACTGTGAATGGTGAGTGCTATCGTAAGATAATATCCAATTTTTTTGCCCAAAATGCAAGAGCTTGACTTGCATGAGATGTGGTTTCAACAAGACGGTGCCACATGCCACACAGCACGCGCAACAATGGACTTATTGAGAGGCGATTTCGGTGAACATTTTATTTCACGTTCGGGACCGGTCAATTCGTCGCCAAGATCGTGCGATTTAACGCCTTTAGACTATTTTTTGTGGGGCTATGTTAAAGCTCATGTGTCATGTCTATACAGACAAGCCCGCTTCAATTGACGCATTGGAAGACAACATTGAAGCATTTATTCGTGAGATACCGACCGAAATGTTGAAAAGAGTATGCCAAAAGACTAAGCGGATGGAACATTTGAGGCGCAGTCAAGGTAAACATTTGCATGAAATAATCTTCAAACATTAAATTATATGGACCGTACAATCGATTCAAATAAAGATTTCGTAAATTTTTCTGAATTTTATGTGTTCTTTTTTTGAAAAAACTTTTCTATAGCTTTTAAAAAATCACCCTTTGTTCTATGATTTGAATGAAATATGCTATACTTAATAAATTTCTTGTTATACTAATATTTGAAAATGTTTAGATATTTATAGCTCACTTCTCCTTTCCTTGTCCTTACTTCATGCCCACCGCTTTAAGTGAATACCTGCCGCTCATCTGAATAGATTCACTGTTTTTCGTACCTTACTATAAGAAACTCTGAATATGTATTTCCAAGCCATTTCTGTCTCATGTATGTACATATGTATGTACTTATGTATTTCATTATTATTCGCTTAGTTTGGGATACACTATTTTCTATTAAATTTTACCGTCCGGCAAAAGCTAAAACAAGGAAGAGAAGTATAAAAGATGGACATTATAGGGCAACATCGATGGCCGATAGACCATCTTTAAATTCGCATCATACTGCGTCAAAAATTAGACTTGAAACTGGTGTTAAGTGAGGTTTGGCGACGGTGAAATGAGCTATTAAGAGTGAAAGACATTTAAACCTCTGAGCAAAAAGCGAAAAGAAAAGCGAGTCACCTTTTCAGATAAAAACAAAATTCAAGTTAGAAGGTCCAGATGGCTAAAACTATTACTTTCATGACCTTCGGAAAAAAGAACATTAATTTAGCCGTCTGCATAGCTGTGAAGGCAGTGTGATGGTATCGGGAGAAATTTCCTATTATGGAACCTTTGAGCTACCAATTTCTTAAATCGCATATGAATGCCAATGTGTACAAAGGCTTCTTTCTATTCAGCGGGCTCGGCTCGGTTAAACAATAGATCGAGAGAAACAATGTAGAAGTGTTATATGAACTCCATACTTACGTTATCTTAACATCGTAAACAATGTTTAGGGACTTCTTTCCCATAAGGTGTATGAATCGGGGAGATACATATACAAAGACCAGGAATTCTTAATCGAGGGAATTAAGAATGCGTGGACAGAGATTGCAGAGAGTCTTACAGTTAGTTACGAAAAACAGTGAACCTATTTAGATGAGTGGCAGTATATGTATGTACGTACTAAGATTTTTGAAAACACTTTGAAATTTGTTTTCCAAATATTGAGGGTTTAGGGTCATCAGTTGATATTAACTTTTTTCTTAAGGTGACCCCCATGCATAAAGCCCAAATTTAACAAATAACAAGAAATCGTTTGGGCCTTATGACATTTCTAAATTTGGGCGTTACGGCATTGAAAGTTGGTTTGGATGATATGACATTTTATTTGGGATTTGTGATGTTTTCTTACTGATATTTTGAACGAGGTTTCTCTTTTTGGGCAGTATGTCATTTTATGATTTGGGTTATATGTATGTAATTCGTTGGGTGATAAGGGATAAGAAACAATAGAAATCATAATCGCCGTAACGTCCAAATAAATTCCACTAAGCCCAAATGCTATGTTATATGACCCAAATTCCAAATTAAAGATTCTTTTAGACAACATTCGGCGTTCTTTTATTTAAAATTAATTTGGGCGTTACGGCATTCGCTTTGGGTTTTTTTTTGGCGATTTGTATATTTTTGGCTTTCTGACATTTTAGAATTTGGGCCTAACGCCGAGTACTAACCACCCTCAAGTATATTTAATAGTGTAGATCAGATAAGTTCGGCAGCCATTAAAGGAAGTGCAAAATTTTGCTTATCTGTCAAGCTTTTATTATGCACACCGAGTGAATAGGCGCGCTGTTGGAATATTAAGGAAATTTTCTTTCCAATATTCCCTTATACACTGCTGCAATATTTTTTGATGTAACAAACTCAACTGTTCCATAATAACTGATAGATCTTCATATCACAACACCTCGTTCACGGCTACGATGCAGCTTTATAAACGTTTTTATTTTCTCAAAACGTAATAATTAAAATACGACCCATCAGGGCCATAGAAATTATACCTACTGTTTTTCGTCTGAAAAAAGAAGTGATGCCATTCTATTTCTAGCTTATTTGAATTTTGAAAAACTCTAATTCCATAACTTTCAGTCGTTCTTCAAGTAGCGATTTTTTCTTAACTTTATTTCGTTCAAGATGGCTCAAATTTTTGATAACTCTTAAAACTATTGAGCGACTTGCGTTTACGAAAACATTTTCTTTAATTTTTGTCACAGAATCAGACAAATCCGACGAACACCTTAAAATCGTTTGTCTTCTTGCGGTTTTTATTACTTCCCTTAAAACTTCGTTTAATTTTATAAGCTTTTGCATGTCCGCTTAGGTCTTGGTCATTAAGCAAATAGATTTTAGCTCTTTAAACGCTTCCTATAAATAACCACTTTATGTATACCCAATTCCTGGAGCACAGCTACGTCAAACGTGAACAATCCGACAATTTTAACAAGCATGATCGTCCCAGATCTTCCAATGTCGAAGATGGTGATGAAGGTTTACTCCAAATTGACTTCACTGAGAATTTCGTGCGTGAGATCCAAGACGAATTTCAAAGTGCTCATTGGAATCAGCGGCAACTCACTTTGTTCACTTCTGCTTTCTATCACAATGAAGTTTTTCAATCGCAGGTGATTGTATCAGACAACATAGAGGAAATATATTATCTAGAGTCCCGACTTAATGGGTTTGCTCTCTTTTTGCCTACAAACTAAATTGAGAGAATTTTGCCCATTAGCATAAGCATGTGTTAGTCGTCCTGTGCATTTCTTATGGGAAAATACAGATTCTATGTAGTTGTTACGGGCTTTTAAGAGAGTTACCTCAAATAAAATTTGAGGGTGTTTTAGGCAAGACGGGTACCAGTCGGGACTCTAGATAATATATTTCCTCTATGTCAGACAATTTGACGCAAACGAAAGAAACCATTGTTTCCTTATCTGGATAAACTACTGTCGACACTTCCGTTCTGAGTACAGTGAAAGTTTTGAACATCTGGAGCGTTGGAAAATCGTCTCAGTTCAAAAACAAATATGTATATTGCTGTGATTATTCCGTTTTTTGAATCCACTACTTCAACGATCTTGGTTGAAGAAGTAAACCATCAAACACTCATTTTAATCGAAAATTCACCAAAAACATCTTTTTTTTTAAACAATTATGGTTATCTAAAACATGCACTTTCATCTCAATTCTCTCAAACAAAAAATTGAAATAGGTGCAAATTCGCAGAATTATTACATTATCTATAGCAACGTCGAAATCAACTTGCAAAAACATGTAACGTTATCATTATCAGCCACTTTGAATAGTTGTATCTCGAAAACTGTGCGAGGTATTAGGAAAATTTATTTATACTTAACGTTGTCGTTTTCTTGTTATTAGTTAAATATTTGTACAAATGTAAAGTTATAAGACCGTGGCCGTGACCATATATGTCCATTTTTCTTCAAATTTTAGATCAGGGATTGAATTTTATTGCAAACACTAAAAGTGTTGCTTTAAACTGTCCAGCACTTGAAAACACTCATAAAATTTTCGATGTACATACCTATACAGTTGACTCAAAAAAATACGTCTACTTTGAAAGTGGGCGAAAAAACTCGCAGTTTTGTTTGGATAATTTTTTTGAAATTCTTTACTTAACATCTTAAAGTAAGCATTGTTGGCACAAAAACCCTCAATATTTGGAAATAATGTACAAAGTATTTTCAAAAATGTTTGTGAGTATTCAGTTGAAGTGGAGTACGTTTTTCTTAAAATGAATTATCAATTGTTAACTTCCCATAGAAAGTTATTGGAATTGGTCCGATTTTTCAAATTGAAAATTTTGACATTTCTCGACGTTTCAAGGTCCATAGAGTCGAGTCCGTACGTCCATACGTTCGCGAAGTTTTTTTCGTCATCCATAGCTCAAGAACCAGTAGAGATATCGACTTCAAATAAATTTTGTTGTACAGATAATAATGCAGAAAGATGCAAAAAGGACTCTCAAAAAATTGCGTGGATGTTTTTTTTACCATAGCAATTTAAAAAAAAAGGTGAAAATTTTAGTTAACAGTTAATATCTCACGAACCAATAACGCTATAGATACTTGAATTAAATTTTATGTTATATATTGCACCGTAATACCAAGCTAGCATATTTTTGGAAAAAATTCCAACTAACGGTTTTTTTTATAAATCAAAAAATCTGAAAAAAATATTTGTCACCTCAAATATTTTACGAAGAAAAAAAAGATTTTATCTCCAAAATAATTGTATGCAACGAGAAATAACGTTTTTGACATCTGGTAAAATTTTGAGAAAAATCGAACTTTCCACTCAAATATCTTCTCACAAAATTTGAGATATTGGCTTAAAACTAATTTTATTATTTAAAAACTATTAAGGGTATTCATGTAACGACATAATTTTCTACTTTGTAGAAAAATATAAATTTCCGCAAAGGGTTTACATGAACACCCCATTAGAAATATTTGCGGAAACGTTAGAAATAAACACAAAATTTATCTGTTTTTTTTTCTACGATTTCTGCTTCAAATTTGAGAGATAAAAGTCTATATTTTGCAGAATATATTTCCCATACAAATTTTGACAGTTGATTTCTACCGATAGAAAATTCTACAGTTTTTAAGGTTTCTATGGGTTTTCTGTGTTTGCATGAATACCCTTATTGTTTTCAACATTCTGTAAAATTTTGAGAAAAATCGATTGGACAGTTTTTTAACAAAAAACAAAAAAAAATTACTAAAAGTTGGTAAAAATTGATTTTCGACTCAAATATCTTTTCAAAAATTTGAGATTATGGCTTTTAAGAAATGCTACTAAAATTGGTAAAAATTGGTTTTCAACTAAAAATCTCGTTAACAAAAATAGATTTTGAAATAAAACTATTTCGTCATATGCAAAATATTCTTGGTAATTTTAATTTTTTTTAAAATAATTCAACTGACACGTTTTTTAACAAAACACGAAAACCTACAAACCTTTTAAGCAAGACAAATCGACAGACGGGATGGGAAGTTATCAGTGTGTGGCATCCCAGTCTCTTTTTTTTATTGACAGGTATCCTAAAAAATATCAAAAATCTTGACTAGGAAATGCACAAAAAGAAATGGGTACGAAACTTGAAGAAAGTTGACTCATTTGTTTCAGATGTAGCTGAGAAATCAATGGGAAGTGGTAAATGCCCAGTCCCAGTCCTCTTTAAAATATATTTCGAGATTGTTACAGATCTTGTCAAATATGTTTATCATGGCTTTTGCCACTCAATTTTCCCAAAAATGTTTTTTTTCCATTTGATTGACGATGTGGGGTTGCGTATGTGGAACTTTTTTTCCATAAAAACTCAGGAGATTACAATGTTTTATGCAGAAGAAGACCACGAAGATACATTTTTATACTTGCGCATACAAAATGCTTACGAAAACACAGCATCGAGACTTTAACCAAAAAAAAAAAAAAAAAGCATAAAGATACGAAAATGTAAATGTAAACCTATCATGAGGAAAAGCAAGCAAATACAATAATTTTAATCGGGGCTTCTTCTAGCGTCAAAATACAACTAAACACCATAGATACATTAGTGATACTACCTACAATTCTAAGCTCTCTAAAAAGCGAGCGAGCTACCCTTTCTAATTTTAGATCTATGTACATACGAGTATACCTTAAAAACACCCAATATATCAGCTTAAGAAACCAGCCAGAGTACGAGTGTATAGCCTTGAAAACAAAAGCCCTTTTCTTTTAACCTGCATATAAGCTTATCAGTACCATCTCACGCCGCGCCACCGACCGGCCATTCGTTTGTCGCCAAGACATACACAATAAATCTACCATATCCAGAATACTCTACTCGTGCCTGGGCCTTACCAACAAGGTCTCTAGGGGTTGGTTGTTCTGACTACTGAAACACTGAAGCTAACAACTACTATATCAAAGTCAAGTACACAGCCATAGTGGTAATGACTACTACTATATGGCTTGAATTGGAGTTTAGTTCTAGAGAGGAAAGCTTTGTGCACACAGAACAGAACAGAACCGAACATAACACAGAAGTTTCTTCGTTCGTCAGCGGTTTACAATTAGTCAGTTCTAAACGTGCTTATGCCGTCTGATAACGTATGCTAGTGAGCTAGAAGTATTTTTTGATTTTTGTTAAAAGTTCTTAACCTGAACTTCTTATGTGAACTTCGTTGTAGTCTCGTTTAAATTTTGGTTCGCTTAGCCATCATAGTAGTATCTCTGGCTTCGGGATACTTCTATATTTATGTACATAACATATATACTCGTATATTTTAATTTTTAACTTGTTGTTTTTGTTTAAATTAATTATTCGTGGAGATTGAAAATATAAGCAATAAATACAAAATCGTGCATTTTATTCAAGGTTCTGATATACAAAGATTGTCGTTGGTGTTCTGGTAATTTGGCGCATTTTGTATTTGGTTTGAATTCGATTTTTGAGGAGGGACTTTTTGATTGCGATTTGGGTTTTATTTGATCTTTTTAATACCTGCTCGTGTGGTGTGTGGTGATCTCCGTGAACATGATCGCGAAAAATATTCCAAGGCGACAGGCGATTCCTATCTTATACACGAGAGGGACTCACTATGACGTCGGATTCGATATGGTAAGTAATTTTTGTTTTAATTTGTTTTCGTGTCAAATATTTTACTTAAGATTAATTTTGAATCGGCGCGGTGGTGACGAGAAATGCGCTTAATGATAATATTTATAGCAGACAATTAGTCCAGCGTCAATAATAATAATTTTATAGCGAGATGGCGACGTCGAAACAAAAAAAAAAAATAAATAAAAACAAATAAAGATTATACTGATAAATTGATCAGTTTGTGTAAATTAATATTAAGTTGAGATGGTCATTAGAAGCTTTTGTTTTAATAAACGCGGCAAAACATATTAAAATGTAATTATCATTCATCGTTGTTATAAAATTGCATTAACTTGTAGGTTAGTATTCTAAGCATTTGCAGAGACAAAATTGAGTTAATTATTAGATACCAAAAGTAAATAGTTTAATGATTTACCCCCGAGCGTATAAGATTCTTCCGCATGTGTAATCCTCTTAAAATAAATTATTTTTGAATAAACCGTATTTATACATAACAACATTATGATAAATTTTTAGAGCTAAACTAGTTCTCATTTGAATTTATATAGTGAATAATTTTTTTTGTGAGTTAAATTAGTGGAAGGTGATAATGGATTGTCACATTTTTGATAGCCAAATATGAAAATTACAAAGGTTTCTCTGTAATTCGATTGAACTGTCAAAAATAAATGGGCAGCTTCAAACAACGTAAGGGACTTCATTTGCAGTCAACTTCACTCTTTGAACGTAAATTTTGACCAAGGCAACTAGTTAGTTTTTCAAGTGTCATGAAATTAAAATTCAGAACTTTACTTCACAAACCTCTACTTCAAGTTCATAGTACAAAAATTACCAAAATCATTATTTTCTACAAAACACTCCTCAGGCAAGCTACAAGTCCATCATGATTTGTATTTTATAGAAATATTACTTATTTCTTTTCCAAATTTACAAGGAAGCTTTTTACAGAAAGCATTAAATGAAGTTGTGCAGAAAATAAATACCTACATCATTGAGTAATAAAGTTCAGCTTTTAGTTGAATTAAAAAACATGATCAATTGTCATTTTGTCATAAGTAGACTTGACTTGATAGTAAGGGAGATTTTTCTTGCCTAACTTTCCAGTCAACTTTCCAATAAAGTTGCCTTAATTGGAAGGCAATTTTTTGGCAGCTGGCCAATCAGATGCAAGAAACTTGCCTTACTTTCAAGTCCCTTATGTCGGCTGAACCTGCCCAATGATTGTCAAAGTTAAATTTTTAAGTGGTTCAAGAAAATTGACTACTTTTTAATAATTTTCGCAATTATTAACTTCCCATAGGAAGTTATTGTAATCGGTCCGACTTGACGAATTGAAAATTTTGACATTTCTCGGCGTTTTAAGGTCCCTAGAGTCGTGCGTGTGTACGTACTCTCGTACGTTCGGGAAGATTGCGTCGTCAATAGCTCAAGAACCAGTGGAGATATCAATTTCAAATAAATTGTGTTATACAGATAATAATGCCAAAAAAAGGTGCAGAAAGGACTCCCAACAAAATTGAACATTGAAAATACCTCACGAACCAGTAAAGCTAGCGACTAATTTACGAACAAAAAACGATTTAATCTCCAAAATAATTTTATGCAATGAAGAATAACGTTTTTGACATCTAGTAAAATTTTAGCAAAAATCGAATTGACAGTTTTTTTTTACAAAAAAAAAACAATAACTTAAAAAAAACATTACTAAAAATTGATAAAAATGTATTTTCGAGTCGAATATCTTTTCAAAAATGAAAGATACTGGTTCAACATAATTTCATTTTATAAGAAGTGTTGTTGTCAATATTTAGTAATTTTTTTATAAAAATAAAACTGTTAATTGTTTTTTTTTACAAAAATTAACATCTACAAAAAATACTTCACAAAATTGGTAAAAATTGTTGTTCGGCTTCAAACTGATTTAATTCTATGCTAAATTTTGTTATCGTATGTAAGTTAATGGTATTAGAAAAATTCAATCTGTATTCTTTTTATATAAGAAATAAAAGCATTTAAAAAATGCTACTAAAATTGGTAAAAATTGATTTTTCGTCTAAGAATCTGGGGAACAAAAACAGATATTGAAATAAAACTTATTTTATCATACACAAAATATTGTAGCTATGTATGTATCTTTAAATTAATTATTTATAAAAAATTAAATAAACAACTTTTTTTTTTTTCATTTTTTAGAAATCAAGTATTATTAGAAGAAATTAAGATTTTGACATAAAATTTTGTATCTCACACAAAATATTGTTATTAACATTTGCTAAGTTTTTAAACAAATCGACTGACGAGTGCGGATAGGAAGTTATCAGTGTAGGTTGCATCCCAGCCTCTTTTTCTTCTATTTTTAAAAAGCAGTAAGACCTAAAGTCTGCTGAGTTAACTCAGGTTAAGCTTTAAGCTCATCTATAGCATCTGAGTTAATACATGTATACAGGGCCGTCGAGAGGAATTCCGGGCCCGGGACGGAAAAATCTCGGGTCCCCCCCATATTTAGCATTTTTTTTAAAGTTCATGCCTACTGATATGGTACGTTCTAATTTCAATTACGAATAGCATGAAATTGGTTGGAATTAACGGAAATAATCATTTTTTGTTTGAAAAATTAACCAAAAAAAGTGTCAATCATCAAATCAATCTTACGGGTATCATCCAGTTTAGTTGAAATGGAGGATGGATAGAAAATAATTCTACATGCGATTAGATCAGAATCCGAACAGAATCATACATTCAATTCGATATTGCCAACGACATGTATGTAAGTAACTGATAATACGGTCGATTTACTATTAAAAAAAATAGTATGAAGATCTTTTACCTACTATGAAAATAAAATAGAGCGAAGTAAAAGTATTTGAAATTTGTCTTTAAAAAAAAACTAAGTATTTTAAAAGTTTTACATTAAATACTCTTTATTGTTTTTCTTTATATTAAAATATTATTACAATGTTTTATTAGAGTGAGTTTGCATTCAATGAAATATTTTATTTTGGTAAACCAGCTTTCCTAGCTTTCTGAGCAGCAAAACAACTTATAATTGCGTCGAAATTCAGTTCCCTTGCCAAAGGTGCTTCGATGCATAGTGTAGCAAGTCTAGAAACACGATCTTGTGATGAGCACGAATGATGAAAATTCTTTGTTCTGGCAAGGACGCTAAATAAACGTTCGGCACTAGCTACGGTTACAGGTATGGTGGAAAACACACGGAGAGCAACACAAATGTTGGGAAAAATCGTCTCCAAGTTCTGGGAATAAATAGCATTGAGCAAACTCATTGGCGGAAGTTCTGTTTCAAAATTGGCTTCATAAATGTGTTTCAGATGAATTACTTCTTCTTTAAACCCTTGAGACACATGCAAGTTATACTTTTGGATGAACCTTGTAGCAGAGTTTTTAATCTCAAGTTCGTCCATTGTTGAAAACTGTCATAAAAATGAAAATGTAGCATTCAAATTTTTCATCGTATCGAACCGACGAGAAATTCCAGATATAATTGAATCAACTATGAAGTAAAAGGTGTTTCTCTTGAAATTTATTTCTTCGTCTGTTTCTATTTGCTTTCCAGCTCCTCGATTTTCTTCAAAATGTCTCTTTAATTGCCTTTTTCGGTTCGATAGAAACGATTCTGGAACATCCCCCAATCCAGTAGCAACTGCTTTGCATTCAGATAAAAATTGATCTCATCCGTTTTGAATAATGTTCAAATTGAAGATCAAGTTGTCGAGATCTTGAATTTCAACGTCAATAGTACTGTTTCTGGCTCGAAGAAGGAAACTTCTTTCACTTATAGCGCTAAGAACCTTGCACTAAATCGAAGACATCAGGACGCATTCAAATTTGTGCATATATTTTAAAACGCCATTTACATCTTTTCGAGATTCAGCAGTTAAATTAATATCACTTAAGGTTTTTCAGATGATTTGCAAATGGTTTCACTGCATCAATTCTAGCTGACCATCTTGTATTGGAAAGTTTGTGAAGGGATCCGGGCACATTTTTCTTAAGAATTTCCCAACGTTGAGCACTGCTGCTAAACAAAAAATGTCCATTATTTGGCTCTCCAATAAGATTGCTATCGCCTCGTAGTCCTAGTCCCCTTTCGCCAAGGAAGAAAATGGTGTCCAATATTATTATGTATATATAGAATTCCTTGCTATTTTTGTATGGCTGGTTTAATATACACACTTTGAAGTGACTTGATATCCTTTGAATCTTCAGTAAACAATTTATTCAAAATATTAATTAATTAATATAACGGAAACCACAATTGAAAAACGTTTGCGTGGGATTTTCCGGTCCCCCGAAACCGAATCAAAAATTTCGTTCCCAGCAGAAACAAAAATAGAAGAAAAGAAACTTTATAAAACAGAAACCGAAATAAATATTTGTGTTTTGTTTTAAGTTGCCGAGCCCCTTATTTTGATTTTAAAAATTTTCAAAATAAAACAAATTTGAAATTTAGGTTAAATTACATAAGTAAGAAAAGCGAAACAATTTATTATAACTTTCTTTCAATAGTTCAAAATTGCCCTATTTTTCATTAAATATAAACAAAAATGTACGCCAATAATAATCAGGGGCCCAGATCGGCAAGCTTGTGACTGAAAGATTGGTAGATAACATGCAAACAGGGGCCCGATTGTGAAAGCATGAATGATTTTAAATTTTCGGGCCCCTAAAAATAAGTGGGAATAGGTATGTTGATGATGAATTTAGACTACCTATATTGAAAAAAACACTCTCCTCATTGCTTTTAATTTTACGGGCCCCTAGAAAATCCCGAGTCCGGGGGGTGTACCCCCCTTTCCTCCCTCTCGACGGTCCTGCATGTATAGTTAGTCAAAATTCAACTATTGTGTTTTAAACTGTAACTATGAAAAACTATTAAATTTTACTCCATTACCAAATATTTTATCTTGATACAGAAAAAAGTTACGACTACTTTACAGATAATTTTAAGTATTGCAAAATAAATACCACACATGTAGCACACATGTACCACAAAACCCAGTTATGAGAAAAGTTAGAACCACGTTTTTTCACTTAATGAAGTTTTTGCACTAAAGAATTAAGTGAACAAATTTCACGGATCACTTATCCGTATCTAATTTTAATCAAGCAATTATATTTAGTGGAGCGCCTGGGGGTTTTCACCTCGGATTAGAGTTACAGTGAATGAATAAATATGATCGATGTGGGATATTGTTTTTTAAACTATAAATTGCAATGTTTACCCAAAATTTTTTTGTGCACTCCATTTTTTAATTGTTTAAACAAATTCTTATAAAAAATTAATGTTTGACCATATGTTTTCACTTTAAACAGTAATTTTTTTGTATTTATATGTTAAATCTTACAAAAAATAAAAACCTAAACAAAGAAATTAATAAAAGTTGGTAAAAATTGATTTTCGACTCAAATATCTTTTCAAAACCGTGAGATATTGGCTTTTAACTACATTTATCTTTTAAAAATATTGTTTTTAACATTCAGTAAATTTTGACAAAAATATAATTGACAGTTTTGACAGTAATTTGAAAGATATCAAGAACGGAACATCAATTTTTACCAAATTTGCGTACTATTTTTTGTAGATTTTTTTTTATGAAAAAACGGACTGTTGGATTTTTATAAAAAAAAAAACTACTGAATATCAAAAACAATATTTTCTGTAAAATAAAAAGAGTTTGAAGATAATATTTTTAATTTTTGAAAAGCTATTTGAGTAGTAAGTAAATTTGTAGTATTGTTTTTTTGTTAGGTTTTTATTTTTTGTAAAAAACCTGTCAAATAGCTTTGACAAACTCTTCAAACTCTTTTTATTTCACAGAAAATATTGTTTTTGATATTCAGTAGTTTTTTTTTTTTTATAAAAATCCAACAGTCCGTTTTTTCATAAAAAAAAATCTACAAAAAATAGTACGCAAATTTGGTAAAAATTGATGTTCCGTTCTTGATATCTTTCAAATTACTGTCAAAACTGTCAATTATATTTTTGTCAAAATTTACTGAATGTTAAAAACAATATTTTTTAAAAGATAAATGTAGTTAAAAGCCAATATCTCACGGTTTTGAAAAGATATTTGAGTCGAAAATCAATTTTTACCAACTTTTATTAATTTCTTTGTTTAGGTTTTTATTTTTTGTAAGAAAACAGTCAATTATATTTTTGTCAAAATTTTACTGAATGTTGACAACAATATTTTTTAAAAGATAAAAGTAGTTTAAAGCCATTATCTCAAAGTTTTGAAAAGATATTTGGGTTGAAAATCAATTTTTACCAACTTTTATTAATTTTTTTGTTTAGGTTTTTATTTTTTATAAGAAAACTGTCAATTTGATTTTTCTCAAAATTTTTCCGAATGTTAAAAACAATATTTGTTATAAGTTAAAATTAGTTGGAAGCCATAATCTAAATTTTTTGAAAAAATATTTGAGTCGAAAATCAATTTCTACCAACTTTTGTTAAATTTTCTTTTAAGTTTTTATTTTTTGTAAAAAAAAACTGTCAATTCGATTTTTCTCAAAATTTTACTGAATGTTGACAACAATATTTTTTAAAATATAAAAGTAGTTTAAAACCAATATATAAGCACAATACTCACAGAACACATGTTACTTGCAACTAAACTAGCCGAGAAATTCCATTGTACATAGTAGCTGTCGCTCCGCTCTCCCCTCAACGTTTTTCTACCTGTTTGAGACCCCGACTGCTATTTTTATACACAGTTTTCTTTGAAAATTGTTCCTCTATGTCTATTCAGGTAAGATTTAACATATAAATACAAAAAAATTACTGTTTAAAGTGAAAACATATGGTCAAACATTAATTTTTTATAAGAATTTGTTTAAACAATTAAAAAATGGAGTGCACAAAAAAATTTTGGGTAAACATTGCAATTTATAGTTAAAAAAACAATATCCCACATCGATCATATTAATTCATTCACTGTAACTCTTATCCGAGGTTTTACGGTTTTGAATGCTCCAGGCACTCCACTAATTTATCTTTTGGAGTTGCGAAAACTTATTCAGAATTTTAAATGTAATTTTAGTGATGAGGAACAAATATAAAATTCTGAACATATTTTTATATATTAAATTCACTTGCTTAAGTCGAGTGTAATTATAGTAATTATTCAAAACAAATACTCGTAACAACAAATAAGTTGTTTAGATAAAAGGGTTAAACTAGAGCTCTTGTTTTTAAGACAAATGACGGGAACTTGACGATCAACAATGAAGTCATAAAACTGTTTACATAAATCAATGATATTTTTCTTTTTGACCCTGAATAAAAAGCTACTCGCACGTGAAATTTAAATTAAATAACAATAAAATGTTTCTTGTTTTTATTTCAATACAGTTTAAGTGTATAGTTATAGTTTTAGTGTTCAAACAGAAAATACAAATTTGTTATACATAATGGTATTAAAATAATGCAAAATGCTACTTTAAAGTTATAAGTTATTATTAAATATTTGTAAAAAAAAAATTGTATTTTATTTTAATTTTTAAACAAGGCACTATTAATTTAAATTAGAATAAAACAAAACTTAAAACCCAAACATTTTATACTTGCGTAATATACGAACTACATATGTACAATGTACATACATATATGGCAAGTTTTGCATTCGTCCAAAATTTCGAACTCGAAATTTTAATCAAACATGACACAACGATGGTAGAGAAGTCGAAAAAAGTGGTTCCTCCGATTCCGTTAGTGTATATGTCTGCCTGTCCTGGTTCTTACAGCCCAAGCTATTGGGTCGATTAAAATCAAATTTGGAAATTAAGGTTTTGAACCGATTTACTTTAGGCCTCGGCCACGCAGTAAGCGGCTAAGCGGCTGAGCGGCAAGCGGCTGAGAGGCAACTCTAAGCGACGTATGGCCAGGCACTGAGCGACTGCTTTTGATCGATTAGTAGTTTTTGCAGAGATTGCACACACGAAATTAACAACTCAATGTTTACTTTCGCCATTTTTTCTTCTTGCCGCTCAGAACATTACTAAAAATTAAAACAGGTTTGGTTGCTGATCGGCGGCGCCGCTTAGCCGCTCAGAATTTTATTTCGCCGCTCGCTCATTGCGTGGCCGCTTCTATGTGATTTCATACGTTTTTTCATTTTTCATTTTTAAGACTAAAAATGTTTTGGTCAAAAATCGAAAATTCGAATTTTCTCAAAAACAATGTGATAATTTTTTTTTTTTGAATTTTCGCTAAAATGTTTGTTCTTAATCTGGCTTCTTTTAATGTAAAACATATTTTTGTTTTGCTTCAGAAGGGTACCCCCAATAGTACCGTTATTTTGTTCTTTAGTTTTCTCAAGAACTAATCACACGATCTCAATAATTTTTTTTCTGTACAAAAACGTCATTGTTTTTATTTTTGGTTATTATAAAAAAATATTATTTTTTTTCGAAACTCGATATCTTTAAAATGGTTTATCATTTTTTTAAGAAATTGAAATGTAATACGTATTTTAATACACTCTAAATAACTGCATACCAAAAACATTTTTAAACAAACATTGACAAAAATTATACCTACATACAAAATTAATTAAAAAACAAACGGCTCTTACGATTTTAAATAAAAATTTTGAAAAATTAATGTTTTTTTGAGAAACCAAATGGCGTTTAAATTTTTAAAAACAAACTTTTTTTGCAGGTACATTTTTATATTTTAAAATTGTATATTTCAAAACAGACTCTTTGGATACACTTCAGAATTTTCAGAAAGTAGTTAGCTTATAGCAAGCTTCAAACTACGATCAGAGGCTCATCATAAGTGCATGTGTTAGTTGATAGTAAAATAATAATACAATTAAAGCCTAACACACGCACAAAATACAAAACATAATTAACATTTAACATGAATTATTATAGAACAACAAAAAATAAAATAAAGACTTTTACGATAGTGGAGCACTGGTTCTAAACAATGATTTTAATCCCACCTTATTTAAATTTAAATCTATCGATGAACAGTTTAAGTTATATAAAATGCTCATTCGACTTAAAGCTTCAAGCTTCCCATAGTTAGTTCTATGGAAGTCAATATGTATAAAATCAAATGAACGTAGGTGATGAGTTCCGCCTCGGTAACTCAAATGTACACAAGATAGCAAATTTCAAAGATAGCATCAATTTCACCATTAATGAGTTGATGAAAAAATACTAAGTCATTATTAACACGCCTTTGATGCAGAGATTGCATTTGAAGAAGCAGAATACGATGTTCATAGGGAGGCAGATCATAAGGATCATCCCAAGGAAGACTCTTTGGGACAAAGCGAATGAAATTATGTTGAATTGATTCAATACGTTTTCTATAAACTTCGTAATAAGGTGTCGATACTTGCGATGCATATTCAAGATGAGGACGAACATGGCAATTGTAGAAAGACAGAGTAACATAGGGATCGCATTGAAATCCTTTGCTCAGCATTTTATAAAACCAAGCAAAGAACTTGCTTTATTGACAATAAAATTAATGTGAAGTGTAAATTCTAAGTTCGAACAGAAATGAACACCTAAATCTTTAAATGTGGAGACGCGACAGAGGTTTTGCTGTGATATATACAATAATGAAATACACCAACGATTCGTTTTTTTAGTAAAAGTTATCGTCTGGCATTTTAAAGGGTTGAGGGCAAGGCTATTTTTCCCACACCAAAATGTGAAACTACCAATGTCGGCTTGTAAAAGGATACGATCATGGGTGGACTTTATAATCTTAAAAATTTTCATGTCATCAGCAAAAATGAAAACTTCACTTGAGCGTAGACATGACGATACGTCGTTAATAGACAGGATGAACAGAAAAGGGCCAAGATGGCTTCCCTGGGGAACACCAGATTGAGCAACAAAAGGTTCAGAATGACAGTTTCTAAATTTTACCTCATAGGATCTGTTTTCAAGGTATATGATTTGATCCAAGCTAAGAAAAATGGTGGAAAACCAAGAACTTTGAGTTTAAATAAAATAATTCCGTGGCTAAGTTGGTCAAAAGCTTTAGAAAAGTCAGTGTATACACAATCAACTTCATAACCTTGTTCTAAAGCGTTTGAACACATATGTTTGAGAATGTGAGGAAATTAGTAATGGTTGATCTTTTTTCCACAAAACCTTGTTGCTGTTCGCAAATGAGATTTTTACTAAAAAATGCTACACTTTCACAAACAACTTGTTTAAACTATTTAGGAATGCAAGAAAGCTTTGCAATCCTTGTTACCTTTCTTGAAAATTGGTGTTAGAAATGACTTCTTCCATATACTGGGAAATTTGCCTGTTTTAAGAGAAAGTTTGAATAAGAACGTAAGGGGTTCAACTAAAGCATTACTACACTTTTTTAATACTATCGGGGGAAGACCATCGGAACCGGCTGAGCAGTCATCATTCAACGCGGATAAAAGATCAAGGACCGTACTCTGTAGCACAGGGATGTGACTACAGCTAGTTTGCGAAAAGGAGTGAAAATTATGGAGATTCTTGAGGGCTATTAACAAAAGATTCACGGAAATTTGTTGCGAAAGCGTTACAGATATCAACAGTTTTATTTAAAGAATGATTCTTGTAAGTGAAGTTAACTAAAAAGCCATCTGATTTTTTCTTTAAGTTTACAAGTTTCCAAAATTTTTTAGGATTTTCTTTCAAAGATAGGCCCATATCAGTAACATAACTAGCGTATAAAAAATTAGAAAGAGACTGAAATTCATTAAAGAATTCAACATAAACAGAGAAAAGTTGATTGGAGACAGAGTTTTGAGATAAGTTTTCCATGCCTTATTTCTTTTGTTACGACGTAAAAGCAATCCTTTCGTGTACCAAGGGTGGCTAAAGTTTGTATTTCTTGATTTCTTAAAAGGTAGATTTTTTTCTAAACAATTATTAAGGATCTTATACAAAATTTAAACTGCTTCGTCAATATTAGAAAATGCTAACGTATCAGCAATTCCAGAAATGGTTAAATCTTCAGACAACAACAGGAAATTAGCTCTTCTGAAGTCAAAATTATATAAGCAATCAAAGGAATTACTGTGTTCAGTAAGGTGATTAATTAAGTCAAAAACAAGTCCAAGGGGGGGATCTAGATTCTAGAACAAGAGTACTAATAGCGTCAGAAGAAAATACTAAATCGAGAATTCGATTTTTTGAGTTTTTAATACAGCTTGTTAGCTGTAAGTCAGTAAGAAGAATTTTATCGAGAAAAGATAGTTCCAATTGTGAAGAAGAGAGAGAGGCTTCAAGGCAAGATTCGTCTTCCGATGGAGTCCAGTCAATGTGTGGTAAATTAAAATCACCTAGAAGTAAAATATTGGTGTCAGCGCAAGACAAACTGATAAGGATAACAAAGTCTAATGCTAAGGAGAGTTCGCTATAAACAGACTCTAAACTTTTTGAAGTCTGTACCATTATCTTTATGGTGGAGTGCCATAACCCCCGCGGCATTAACCCCCGCGGGGGTTAATTCCCATTCAATTGGGAATAAACCCCCGCGGGGGTTAATTCCTTTTTCAAATGGCATTAATCCCCGCGGGGGTTAATTCCCTTTTTATGTGGGGGTTAATGCCCAATTATAACTGGAAATAAGCCCCACGTTAAGAAAAAAACAACAAACATAAAGGCGCGCGATTTTTTTTAATTTTCACAAACCATATGTAAAAAATTTTCTTTGCACATATAGTTTGTATTGGAGTCATAAAAAATCGAAATAAAATAACGGTGACGTGAAATAGTACCAAATGAAATAACACCAAATTTCAAATTTGGCCTTATTTCGTTGTTCAAAACGAAATAAAACCAATTTGGCTTTATTTCGATTTATAAAAAGAAATAAGGCCAAAAAAATAATGGAAACAACGCCGAATATTTTAAAATTCAAAAGTTGGCAATATTTCGTTTGCAAAACGTTTTTTTTGAATTGATAGCACGGCGTACTAACAGCTAGGTATGTAAGGGGGGGCATGCTGCCCCCCTGCAACCCCCCTGCTTGGGATCACTATAGGATTTGGGGTGGGTGCGAGTTTGGGTATATGCAAAGAACTTTTGCATTTGAGCACTAAAATCAAAGAAATTCCCAACAAAAAAAAAAAAGCAAGTATGGCTCACAGTTATGAAAGAATCACAATGCATTCGTGTTCTTTGCATATACCCAAACTCGCACCCACCCCAAATCCTATAGTGATCCCAAGCAGGGGGGTTGCAGGGGGGCAGCATGCCCCCCCTTACATACCTAGCTGTTGGTACGCCATGCTATCAATTCAAAAAAACTTGTTTAGGCTCCAATTTCAAAAATTTGAATCGAGCAACAAGTATCTGTCATTTTTCAACTTTTTTAATTAATAACAAAAAAAATTGTTCCAAAATTGCGCTTCCCCCGAATTTTTATTAAAACAAAAGATAATTTTACCTTATGTTTTTTCCTAATTCTGCAAAATTTTAAATCGAAACAATGCCAAATTGCTATTATTTCGTTTTCTAAAGCGAAATAAACCCAAATTGAAAATTTGGCTTATTTCGTTTTCAAAAACGAAATAATGCCAAATTTGTTGAATTTGGCTTTATTTCATTTGGTGTTATTTCACGTCACCTAAAATAACAATTGTACCTGCATGAGATTATGATGATAGTAAAAAGTGCATAACACTAGTTCGTATTTTTTGTATATATCTGTTATAGGAAGGTATATCATAGCTTTCTCAATTCCATTTTGAAAACTCACCATTTCTAAAAAGAATAGATATGTACTTTATTTCTGTTTAAGTTAAAGGTTTAAGTACATTTAAAAATGCGTAAAACAAAATAAGAATTATTTTCCAAAAATATTTAAATACATTATTTTAAACTTCAACTCAAGGAACAAGATCGCAACTTTGTTGTGCATTTTATATCTATATAATTATTTATTTTTCCTTTATTTGTTTACTATTGTACAGCAAAGCTAAAATAAAAGAAAAAATGGGGGTTAAAGCCATTTCTGAATGGGAATTAACACCCGCGGGGGTTAATTCCTTTTTCTTGTGGGGATTAATGCCACTTGAAAAAGGAATTAACCCCCGCGGGTGTTAATTCTCATTCAATTGGGAATTAACCCCCGCGGGGGTTAATGCCGCGGGGGTTATGGCACTCCACCTATCTTTATATATACCAGTTCAATTGATAATTCAAATGATAAAGATACAGAAGAAGAGAAATATGTATGTATTTTTTACCGCTATGAGAACACCTTCACCTAAATCCTTTGCATTACCAACATAACTATCATTTCTGTAAACTTCGAACTCTAAGCTGAAAAGTTCTGTGTCAGAACATGAGCAAGTTTGTACAACCAAGTAGTGTATTTTATTTTAATCACATTGCATTTCTTCTAGAAAATTTTTAAGGTCGAAGTTTAAGAAAAATAGTTTTACGTTAAATTTTGTAAGAAGTCAATTTTTGGACTTTTCTGTCATCGGTTGAGTTTGTGCAAGGAAATTGGAATGATATTTGAAAATTTTCTTAACAAAATCCTATTTTTTTAAAATCCAATTTTTTTGGTCTAAATATAATGAGATAAATATACAATTTTAAGAAAGACTATGTTGTAAAAATATACAACAAGAGAAAAAAACCATTTTAAAAATAAAATATTCATTGAAATGCGAATTGCTCATTATTTTAATAATAATAACAAAATATGACTTAGATCTATTCTTCTCATAGCTAGCCATTTACAACGTGACTTTAATTTCTTATAAAATTTTATCTAACTAAGTCAAGATAACGTTTTTTTTTCATATCAAGATGAAATTTTCTTATCAAAAAGTTATTTCAATTGAGCCAAAAATAAATTCTAAGCTAAAAAACACCATTTGTACAAAGTGCACTTGTATTTACATTTACTTTATAACAAACAGAAAAAAAAAACAGAACTGTTCAACTTTTAATCGCGAATAAATAAACAATATAAACATTTATGAAATAATAGTCTGAGCTTTTTTTTTTGATTACGGTTTTGTCATGAAAATCTAGCGATTTCTCTTTTGTGAATTATACTAGTTATAGTTATTACTTCATAATATGATTTGTTGTTTACAAACAATCAATTCAATATTCATCTTCTGGATTGATTTATTTGAAAAAATTAATTGTTGTTAAAAAGAAATACTTATTTTTAGTTTTCAGCTATAAATAAACTTGCCAAAATAAAAAAAAAATTTATTGTTTTACTAAACAATGAATGAACAAGTTTCTAAGTTGTCCAGAGGCAGATGAGTCATTTATGGACAAGCTTTGTCAGCAGTTGAATTATAGTTTTTTTTTTGTTTATTGCAAAATTAACATATTCAATAATAATATAGAACAAAATAAAAATCATTTATGAACTCTTAATCTTCAATCAATTTTTCTAAAAATTTAGAGTGAAATGTATAAAACATTTTGATATCTTTGTTAATCTGTCAAATGAAAAACATTTCACTTAATTTATCTTACGTTTTTCTCATAACATCGAAATATAAAATACAAGGTTATCAATTTTGCGGTTTCAAAAGTAAACATAAATAAAACACATATAAAATATTTTGTTCATGATATTTATCTGAGTTTATCTGCATAAACACGGTCTTTCGCGTAGCCCCACAAAAAAGTCCAGCGCTGTCAAATCACATGATCTTGGTGGCCAGTTGATATCGCCACGACGATAAATTACGCGGCCATGAAATGTCTCTTGCAATAAAGCCATATTCGCTTGAGTTTTGCGCCATGTGGTACCGTCTTGTTGAAACCACATATTCTGCAAGTGGTATTCTTTAATAGCAGGCAAAAAAAAGTGAGTAAGCATTTGACCATAACGCTCCGAATCGACGGTGACAGTCGTTCCATCGTCGTTTTCGAAGTAGTAAGGTCCAATCATCACACCTCCGGACCAAAAGGCGCCCCAAACAGTGGCTTTTTGTGGATGTAATGGCCTCTCTTCAATTACTTGAGGATTCTCAGAAACCAAAATACGACAATTTTGTTTATTAACATACCCGCCGAAGAAAATTTTGCTCGAAAAATCGCCGTCCACCGCCTGTTGTTCAAGCACCCATTCGACGCGTCTACGAAGTTGTGAATGGTCAGCTGGCTTCAGTTGTTTTGTAAGGTGAAATTTATATGGATGTACATAGGTGTAGATCCAAATGCAAAATACGCCATAATGTGCCGTAAGACAGTCCTAATTGCTGAGAACGACGAGGAAACGACACATTTGGGTCTTTTAACCGTACGGTAAAACACGATATATGCAGGGTTCCTGTGCTTAGTATACTTTTTCACAGGTTTTGAAGTGGCTGATCGAACTCTGCCGCACGAATAAAATTGTATGATGTGAAAACATGCATTTCGTCACGTATGCCACTAAGCTTATCGGGTCGTCCGGCTGCCGTATACTGTAGTGGCAGTAGACGGTTGCTACACGGCGCGGCGCGACACGCCGGCATTTTGCCGTGACCGTATAATATGAAAGCGTATATGCTCTTCTTCGCGCTTCTAACAAAATGTCGCCGTCCGGTTTTTTTGTCGTACGGTCAAAACCGTGTAGTGTGAAACGAGCCTTACATTAGCGACATTTTTAGTGGTACGAGCGAAACGATGATGCACAGGCCTTACAATATCTGTAACCAATCCAATCTTTTTAAATTCCTTCACAATTTTGCCAATTGCTTGCGTAGTTGGACGATTATGTAACCATAATCTCCTCTTAAAGCACGATATGTGGCTGTGGCAGAATCACCACTTTTGTAGTAGGTTTTAACAATTTTTATGCAATGTGCAATAGTTAAGCGATCCATTTTCGTAAATGTCAGACTAAATTACTTGAAAAAAATTGGTTTAGGAACTTAGTTTGGCAGATGTCAAATTCTAGTTCTATACTTTTGAAACTGATATGTATGTTCAGTTCATATAAAAATGTATTGCGTGCAATATTTCAGTGTTTATGAATTAACTTTTCTTTACCTTATTTCCATGTGAAGTTGATTTGTTTACCCCATAAAAATAATTAATTAAAAGAACAACAATTGAAACAATTGTTTGTCAAGATGTTGAATTTTGAAAAGGCCTGGATTTATATCAGCCAATAGCACGTTCTACCTCTTTCCGAGCCATATTCAAAAATAATTCACCCTTTTCATAATAAAATTGTATTCCCTTAGAAATAAATTAAAACTTATACATTTTTTCTTTATTGTGATTTATTTATGTGATGCAACGTAAGCAGGGCACCTCTAGTCATGATTAGTTAATACGAAAACAAACATCAAAGTTGATCCAAAGAAACTTGTTTTATTTTATTTTGTATACAATTTTAATTCTATTATGTTCATATCTTTAAGATGATTTCCTGTTAACTAAAAATAAACTAATAAAAAAGTCAAAAATCAATCTAGATTACTTGTAGTTATTCTCGCCAGCTCATCCATTAAAATATAATTTAAAATAAGTTATTCTTCTTTATTACCAATAAATACTATATAGAAATAAAATGTAAATACATATAGTAATTATTTATGTGCATATGTAAATCTGTATGTATTTGTTTATTTAAACAAACTTTTTTGTATATACACATTCACGCACAAGTTAAGCGACTTTTTGCTTTAAATGACATATCAACAAAAATAAAAAGTTATCATTAACAAAAAGGTTAATTGTTTTTTGTTGGTTGGTTTTGAGGGTAACTCTATTATCACATCGTTTACATAAATATGTATGTATTATCACATCGATGACAATCATTAAAGCACCGTAGTATAATTGCTGTTAACACATTGTCAGTTAACTTTCAAGCTTACTATAATTATGGTATGGATATAGACAGAGCAAAACGGAGAAAATTCATTGAGTAGACAAAAGATAGTAATAAATTATTTAATTATCTGTAACTTTGAAGTTATTTCTTATTATTTAACTTACTTTTTTATTTTTACTGAAAAGTTATAGAATTACATAAATGTAAATATAGAAACAGTTGTTTTTGAAGTTTTTGTTTATGTCTCCAAAGTTAATTATATCCTAATTCTAAACCAACCTTTCAAAACTTTAATGACTCTCAACAAACCTATCCTGATAGCATTGGATTGATCTCTGAACGCAACCAGTGGCAGTAGGCTAATACTACGTTTCCACCGGGCACTAAACCGAGATTTAGTTAGATTTGTCACAAATCTCCTTGAAATCTCGAAGATTTACCATACAAATTTTAATCTCCTCAAATGAAGATTTCAAATAAAACTCATTGAAATCTACTTGGAAACATTAGTTTGTCAAATCAAACAAACTTTTTTTTTCGGAGAAAAATTGTTGAACCGACCCATTTAAACGCCAATTTCGTTTATTGACAGATGGAAATGTCAACAAAAACTATCTGTCTCACTTCCATATGACTCAAATTCAAAACAATAAACAACTTTCAAGAAATCACAGACGAAATAAAATGTAAGTATACAAAAATAATAAATATGTACAAGAATATAATAAAACTAATTACTTACAGATGATGAGTGAACAAATACATATTTTTTTTCTTTTCGAAAGAAGAATAATTTGAAGTTTGGTTGTTATGACATAAACCAAACGTCAAATTGATCTCCTTTTCTTTGGTGGAAACACCTCATGATTTATTTTAAATCACTTGCCTTAAATCTCGGATTATTTGTTGGTGGAAACGTACTATAACATTTTAAGCAACTTACGCCATCTTGAAAGTTTATCCTCCATTCACACTGATTCACCAATGTTTAATCAAAAATGAATTAAGGAAGTTTGCCTGTCACTGTGGATGCAAATCCGAACGAGCCCAATATGTGTAGTTCCTGCAACGAGGCACATTTCACTAGTTTTTTTTTCCAGAATTAAAACTTTCTTTCTTTTCATTTAAATTTTGAAAGTACTTTCAAATTTATTCTACTCTTAAATCTAAGTTAAATCTTCTACCTCTAATCCCGGATTATAATATTGTGGTGATAAAAAAGTTCTATAGAAAGGAAAGTTTTTTAACACTATGAGAACATCCACAATCACTCAAGCATCTTCAAAAAATAATCCGTCTTCTATTTTCACAAACTCATTATCCATTAAGTCCCACTGCCATTTAAATGAACTCGAATAGGTATACAACAGGTGTCTTAAATCAAAAGCAATGGCATGACTTCGAAAAATATTGAATTATTATTATTTACAAACTAGCATAAAATGCATTTTCTTAATGTAACTCACGCTATTCACAATGTACCTGTCAATCAACTGATTTATTTTTTTTTTCTTCAATTTTATTAGACTGCACGTCTAGCTGATTTTAATTATTATTATTGCTTAATGTATATGCTAATTTTTTGGTTGTTGAAAATAATAAATGCTTTTAAATTTTTGTGCACGCCTTTACTATTATTTACTACTATTATCTGATAAATCTATTTAAACGAAAGGTAAACAATCATTTTTCCATTAGCTTTTGTTTCGTGGTCAAATGATTGCATATTCGTCTATTCGCAGACAATAATAATTATGTTATTATATTTTAGGGACTTAACTATACTTTTCTCTGTCAAGTAAAGTCAAATCCAATTCAATGAATAATGACAGTTGTTGATAGTTATTATTTGTGTCTGTGTCTCTTTTTGTATTTCGATCATAGATCAATAATATTTTCGAACACGAAAAAGTCTTTATGATCTTTAATCTCTTAAATGTCAAAGTGATCATTTATATTCGACTGCGAATTTCTAAGTCATCTTATAAAGTCAGGTATTCGTTTTGGGACATTTTTAGACATGATTGCAGAATAATTATATCATACTATGGGAAAGTAAAAAAATATATGAAATATAAGACATGTGTACTTATGACATGACATAATCTGTCTAATTCTCAACCCGTTTATTACTTATCTGATGAACAAAGATCTTGACTGTAATAATGTTAAAAGCAGAATAAGGAACATCATAGTAAGTATAGTATTTTGCTTAGTGTACAAACTCAAAATAGAGAACAATAGATTTATGTATGTTCTATGACCTATTAAGTCATAAAGATTTGTAATCTTGCCATTAAAATAATCCCTTAGGGCAACTTAAACATCGTGACTTACATACATACATTATACATTATACTTAATTTATTACCTTTAAAAATAATAATTAATAGAATAATTTAAAAGCGCAATTACAAACCACAAATTTTATTTAATGTTAATTGTATAACAAAGAGTAAGAGAATCGTGTAAGTCAATCCAAAGATAAAGAACACGATTTTATATAAATATTGGAAAGATCCCATAAAATTAGTACGCCTTCAAATTAAGCAAAATCGAAATATGAAATAATCATTTGGAAAATATCTTTCAATATGATCACAAGGAATGAAATGTTGTATCCGAAGAATTTCCATGATTAACGATAATTATTAAACATTAAATTCCTTTTTAAAAAAATAATACTTATGTAAAATAGTTATTTTTTAAAATAGGTTGTATAAAGTTCATGTAAAAAATGAATTAATAAATGACATAACAGAACAAATGACGTGCAGAACCCTGCAAGTACTGTCAGTAAAAACATTTGTACTAGATGTCTCAACATCTGACAATATTGCTGACAATTTATTCGCTGTCATTTATAAGTATAACAAATCTTCTGAGCGGGCGTAAAATCACTTTTTAGGACATTTGACATTGGAGAACAGACATTTTTGCATTGGAAAATATTTGACTATTGCCAGACCATTTTGGCATAATTTATCAGTGCTTCAGAACACATGACTTTTCTGACAATATTGTAAGATCTGACTATCGCCAATACCTAGACGGTTTTTCCATTGGACTTCTTAAAGTCAGCTCATCTATTTTGTTCTCACTATTGTGAGATAATTAAGACGAATATAAATTATGTTTTTTTCGTGCAAAGTTTTTGATTATTTTCCAAATAATCTCTAAATAGCCACAAAATGTCATGGACGCATTTTTTGTCAAAAATTTGATGTTTTTTATATTACACAAATAAGAATTGCGAAATTAGAGCAGAAAGCAAAATGTGAATGGATTACGTTGAAAAAAGTAAAGCTGGTTTCAAATGGCGAGTCTAAATTCTTACTCTAATAAATTGTGGGAATTTAAGTCCAAAATACTGTCAATTTGATTTCTTCATTAGAGATTGACAGAAAATTATTGAACTTAAAAATAAAGAAACAGTTTTTACATCACATTACATTACATTACATTACATTACATTACATTACATTCCATACTACTCAGCACATAAATGTACAGAGTAGAGACACAGCACCTTGAGCGACTAGACTATTTAAGGTGATAACAACACAAGACATTAATACAAGACAGAAGGACAGAGGAGAAAGAACAACACAGAAAGAACACATGACAACAGCACGCGGTAGGTTTCGAGACGGTCAGAAGAGAGACGGTCCCCCATCTTTCTACTAACCACGCTCACTGATGCTTGATGTCGGTGATCGATGGGAACCGAAGCTTTATCAGTGACTAGGCCGTTTCTTTTTTTACATCACAGTTTTTATTTTCTGCTTAAGACCAATTAATTTGAATCGCTTCATGATCTCACAATACAATCGTAATTTGACATTTCTGTCAAAATCAAAGGGTTCTCTCGATACACATTGGGCAGGTTCAGACAACATAAGGGACTTCATTTGCAGTCAACTTCATTCTTTGAACGTTAATTTTGACCAAGGCAACTAGTTAGTTTTTCAAGTGTCATAAATTTAAAATTTAAAACTTTACTTCACGAACCTCTACTTCAAGTTCATAGTACAAAAACTACCAAAATCATTATTTTCTACAAAACACCCGTCAGGCAAGCTACAAGTCCACCACTATTTGTATTTTGTATTTTAAAGAAATATTACTTATGTATTTCTTTTCCAAATTTATAAGGGGCCTTTTTACAAAAAACATTAAATGAAGTTGTGCAGAAAATAAATAAATCATTGAGTAATAAAGTTCAGGTTTTAGTTGAATTAAAAAACATGATATATTGTCATTTTGACATAAGTTGACTTGACTTGATAGTTAGGGAGATTTTTCTTGACTAACTTTCCAGTCAACTTTCCAATAAAGTTGCCTTAATTGGAAGGCAACTTTTTGGCAGCTGGCCAATCAGATGCTAGAAACTTGCCTTACTTTCAAGTCCCTTATGTCGGCTGAACCTGCCCATTGCTTATACATGAAGATATACTGTATCCAAAAACATATTATAGGACAGAAAAACTCCCGAAGAAAACCATGGGAGCCTAAGGTCAATTTTGCAATAAAATAAATTATTAAACATTTTCCCTAACTTCTTTAAGTAACTAATTTTAGTTTTTTCCAAATTTCCACCATTCTTGATTTTTTTTATTTTTCTTAAATTTTATTGACTGCATACTTTCGTAACCTTGGAAAATGTGTTACTTCCTCACAATATACAAAAGTCCTTTAACCAATTAGTTATGCATAGGTCGAATGTGAAAGCTCAGCTCCAAAACATTCAAAAAACAACCCAATTATTAATTATAAGCTTTTTTAAATATTTTATTAAAGGCACACATTAAAGCAGTTATTGATTTATTAAAATTAAGTTGAATTGTAATATGAAACGGGATTCTCAAGTCCATCAGCTTCAACCAAAGTACGTCTTTTTAACTTCGGCAAAAATTGTATAAAAAAACACATGTAAACAGCAATAGAATTAAGAACCTATGCAAAATCATTTATAATTGATTATAATTTATGTTTTTGAACCTTTTAAATTAACTTACTTGTTTTATAATCTTACAATCGAATAAGAAAAACCCATAGGCATTAATCTCTAATTTCTGATGTAATATTTGCAATGAAAAATGTTCAATCTGTAAATATATGTACATAGGCAGGTTTTCAAGATTTAAGTTTCCTTGAATTAAGTTGGCGCGTGCAAAAATATATTACCAAAGTAGAAAACCTCCAATATTCTATTGGATGCCTCAGTCTATACACGTGGTAGGATGTATAAGTGGCCTTAAATTATATAAAATAAATATTAAATTAAATCAGTAATTTATTACAATAATATATAATAATAAGTTAAATATTAATTTTCACATGAGTGGTCAGATAAGTTAAGATAATTAAATCATGCAATTAAAATGTCTAGACTAAATTTCTCAATACAGTAACATGCCTTACGAAACAACAAGAGGGTAAGAAAATATAAGTCCCCTTTTTAAGATGTGGGAATTGATTTTTAATTGATTTTAGTTTTTAAAATATATAAGTGCTCCACGAAGTAAGAAGAGTTAAAGAAAAGTCACGGCCGTAGGTTGCAAAAATTCTGTTTGCAATTTCGCATATTCTAAAAGAATATACAAGAAATTTTGTTTAAATCGACAAATCCTTCAAAAGTATTTCAGTTCCGATTCGGTATACAAACTGTGGGTCCCCTCCATTTTAAGTCACTAGGCCCACAGCTTAAAAGAGTTAATATTATTAGCAGCTTAAAAGCCGAATTTCGGTTCTGGCTTCCTTTTAAAAATCTCTCCACTCATTCCCGATAGCGAACTTACGTCTTCCAGTTGCGCATCTTAAAGCTTCATGCGTCCATGTCTTTAACATTTAAACCATATTTTGCCATGCAAGCGTCTACTATAAAATTTGCTACAAAGGACTTACTGAGCTGGTCCCCAAACCAATAGAATTTACAGAGTTTAATTGTTGTCACAAAAGATTAGCTTCGAGATTCATGATTTAAATCTTTATGCAATCAAAAGGAGTACACTCACTTATTATGCTGAAAATTGTCAAATATTTTACAACATATTGGAACGCGTTCCACAAACCGACTATAATTATATCTGTCAAAATCCGCAACCAATAGTATTTAGGACACTTTAAACCACAGTAATACGCCCAGGACATTTTACATAAATTGTAAATTTGACGTTTCATTCACCTAATTATCGAATATTCATGTAACTTTTTTTTTTTAAAATGCGTCCTTCTATTGTGAATTGTTAATTTTCTTTTGACAGTTCGCTGAAAAATATTTATGTAAAAATGAAATTTTATGATAACACTGAAGTTTACGTACTATTTTCTTTTTGCATTTGTAGATTGGTTCCTACATTTTCTTTGCTATCTTTCAAAAGAAATATGAATTATAACTTTTAGAAACAGTTAATAGCTCATGTATACCGCCATTTTTGTATATGAAACCTATAGTTCTATCATCGTGAGTTTTTATGGGGCGACACCTAGTGGCTACGGCGATATTAGCTATTTCAGTTTTTTGTACTTAACTTTTGTATGTATACAAAACTTCTAGCGCCATCTTGAGACTACGGCGATAGTAAAAAAAAAAACAGTTCCATTAATAATACTATAGATTTTACTCGTATATACAAAGCCGCCATTATTATTACTTACCATTCTCATGCAATTCCTCGAAACTACTAAAGGTATGACCATTTCCAGAATTCCCGGTATCAACAGAAGATACTCTGAAAATATTAATTTTAACAAAAATAATCCTAACAGCATAAATACATACCAATCAACTCGTCGTCATTGTAAATGATCCAAAATGTCCAATAGAAATTAGTTAGCACAATCATATAAGACTTAATAAAATTTGACGCCATTGACCAACCAAATGCATCTTTGACATGTTCTAACATTTCATAGATCAATTGATAACAGAACATAATTTGTGTTACTTTTTGAAACTCATCTTTCAGAGCATTTCCTCGAAGTCTTCTGCATCTCTGTCTCAAACTTTTCAACTGAAGATGCATATCACAAATCTCTGCCCGTACACATTCAATGTACAAAGCTATCTGCATTGTTCTTAAGGTTGTTATTACACCGAATGGGGTAAAAAATAACCAATTGAATAGCCATTGTTGTCGATGACGTATGACAATGGCAAATCCACACTCGAAAATGGTTTTTATAAAAAAATATGCATAAAGCAGCCAAAAAAAGACTCTATATCGAACTAATGGATTTTGATTAGTGAATTGCTGGGGTCTAGTTGTTCGCAATCTACTAAATTTTATCCAAAACAATCGATCATGTTCCCGACTGACGATTGCTTCGACCAGGGAAATTTCATAGGCAACGAATAGACTGACAAATTTCGAAATGTCATTGAATTCACCGAAGGCATTATCAACATACATGATTTTATTTTTTATCACAACTATAACTAAAGTTAAGGGTATCACTGACAATGCACAGATAATCGACCAAATTAATAGAATTCTCTCAGACTTATTTTGTATCTTATGCTCGGACGTCAAGTTCTCCAAAGAAATTGTACAAAAACCGAGGACATGAAAAATCTTCATGTGATTCCGAATCACCCGACTATTTATAACGCAATCCATATTCTAAAATGAATTGAATAAAACAACTTCATAAATTGCAACTTCATAAAAGCAAGACGTCAAATTCAATTCATTAATTTATAATCTGACAACAAGTGTCAAGTTAATTACTGTCAATGTCTCAACGATTGACAGCTACGGCTGTCTTATCGGTTTATTAGATTTCGTATTGTTTTTGTTCATGTATCATGATTTTGAAACACTAATGTAAATAACTGTGTACTTTTTATTGATGAATGATGATGATGAATATTTATGAAACAATTTTATAGGTCAGAAGTCATTATTATGAAAAATAAATTAAATTATGTGGGAGTTTTATGGTTCCATTTTTTTTTATTCCGACAAGTTCAAATGTACATACAAATATAAATTGAAATGTTATTGTATTTACCTACATATATATTGTAGCTCTAAAGTTAAAATGATTATTTAAAAAAAAAAAAACAATAACTATCATGAATCATTTTTAAGACTTTAATTTCACAACATTCGGACTTGCTTAATCAATGTGCGATTTAATTGCTTTATATTTAAATATTTTAATAATATTCAACAATTTAGGAAGTTATAACTGGTTTCAAAAGTGTAGTTAGTAGAATAATTAAGCTAATAATGCTTTTGAAAATGTACACCTGTTTCTGCGTTGCTTTGTTTAATTTTTTAACTAGATTCGTGGTTGTGAATGCAAACCTCACGTCAAACTGACACGGCTCTCCACTACTCCGACGTAATATACTATTGTAAGAAAAATGTAGGTAGATATGCGAATAATCCTAAAATGATCTCATAAAAAATTGATCTCCGACAAACAAAAATCAACTTTTGTTGAAAGATTAAAACTGAAGATTTATTGCAATCAGATTTAAAACGAGACGACATGATAATTTGATTTCAGATTTAGCCTCATACTTGACATTTGTGAAGTATTGGAATTCTTCCTCTTCTTCGGTTCCTACGCTCGTTGTCAATGACACTATTAAGATTATTGCACTTGATAGAGTTTGGCATCAGACTCTCTTATCAAAAATGTGTGCCTTTGGTTTTGGCGAATCCCTCCTTCGTTGGATTAGAAATTTTCGGACCAGCCAATACAAGTTATATTGGACAAGTCTGAGAAACACAAAAATAAATGCTGGTATGCCTTAGGGCTCTGTTCTGTCTCCGACACTCTTTTTCATTGTTATTAATGATCCCTGTCTAAAATTTCTAATCCACTTACCTTACCTTTGCTGACTATAATACCCTCAGCTTTTCATAATCGTTTTTAATTGCTGCCTTCCGTCGTTAAAATATAATTTACCACTTTTGCCACTATCCATGAGGGGAACTTGCATCATAAAATAAAATGGGTGGCGCAACAGTCCGTTGAGAACTAGGGCCTAATGAATTATAACTCTCAACCATTCCTGTGTGCGAGTACTGTTGACAGGGATGGAGGGGACCTACAGTTTTAATCCGAATCCGACCGCCTAATTTGAGAAAGCACTTTTCATGACAAGAATTACTCTTGGAGAATTTGTCAATTTCTCGCAAGAGGCATTACCCGTGATAAAAAGTTTGGATTGCATAGGCAAGGATCGAACCCAAGACCTCTGGCATGACAATCCAAGGCACTAACAATCATACCACGGGTACTACGGAACTTGCATCAAGAAGATTGAAAATGTCGAAACTCTAAGTATGTGTATTTTTAACCACCTTTTGTGGAAGGATCACATACGCGCGATGTCGCCAAAAATGCCAAAAACTGTTTGGGTTTCCAAAGGCAATGCAAGAAGTGCTCCCATTCTGATCTAGTTGTTATCTTTTTTCTCAGTCATTGCAATATTCAAGAATTCAAATAAATGTGCATTGACGTATCCTTTCAATCGTTAAAGTCTTGAAAAATTTTCTTAAGGTGTTAAATCAAAAGATCTAAAAATGTGATTACTTCTTTCAAAAATAACTTTTCTTTGATAAACTGAATTTTAAATCGTTAATGTTTGTAAAGCTGTTTTTGGGATAGAAATTTATACTACCTTCGTTCAAGGTTAGAACTCTCTCTAAACTGTTAATGATCACAATTAAAACTAACCAGATGAAATATAAATCCTATTTACATTGAATCTGATAAACCAGAATTATTTTTGATAATGATGAAGCAACTAAAGAGCCTTAAAAAAGACCCTGTTAAGAAGGGTAAACTTAAATGTTGGAAAAGGGGGCACCTGCAACGAATGATACAATTTGGTTTGATAAAATATTAAAAAAAGACATTTTGTTCATACTGAATCCACACTAACATTAAAATAATGCAACAGGTAAAACCACTTTTTAAATAATAATATTTCATTGATATGAGGATTGAAGTAGAAAAATCTACACCCACTCTTTGAATGAATGATGAATGTAAGATAACAAAAGCAACAAATGGAATAACTTTATTAATTCTAACTTTATCTTAATGCAAATAGATCAAGGATGTTATGTATTGTACACACGTATTTTGAGGCCAAGTAGGTTCTTGTAAGTGGTAATACAAGATTTATGCAAGTCCATTGATACCATGACCTCTGAATTAATTAATGAAATACAAAACTACTGTCCAAGAAATGGCATAATTGTTATTTATAAATATTTTATGAAGTGTTTATATGTATATGAAGAAAAGTGATTTGATTGTATAGTTTAGAAACAATTAAAATGTGCAGGTCTTTAATTTCTAGTGACATATCACTTACTTCTTGAAATACTAATTAAAAATAAAAATATTTCTGTTTGCATTTAGTTATAGATTAAAAATGGATACAAAGTAATAATCACAACATAAAATGGGGCTTATGGAATTAAATTCGCGATCGCCTTGAGAAAGGAAAATTATTGTCCCATTTATAGATATTACTAAAATGTGATCTATATGTTGGTTCAATTAAACGAAATTCAATTCCCATATAGTAAGTCGAGTTGGTAGATTTGAATGGAATAAAACATACATAGATAGTTTTACATGATATTACTTTTACATAAAATTTACTTCATTCGAAAGATAGTATTTCTACCAATATAATCTGGAATATGACCGCCACAGATGGCTCGAACACAGTCTAATATGGAGGTCTAATATTTATGATTACATTTTCCAACATTTGTGGCCGTATATTAACTAAAACGTTGCAAAAGTTGTCCTCCAAGTCGTTTCGGGCTATAGCAACTTCACATATCCCCACAGAAAATAGTCAAACAGCGGTTACCAAACGTTTTCTTCAATAAATCAATTTTTCCATGAGTTGTGTGACTTGTTGCGCCGCCATGTTTAAAAAGATCCTGCACATCATGGTTGCTCCATTGATGAACGTTATTAAAAAAGTACGAACCAATTATTCCATAAATCCAGAACTGCTGGAACACAATGGTGACGGAGCCGGAGCCGGAGTCGTAACCGGAATACCTGTCAAAATATTAAAAGTACGCAAATGCAGATGCACTAACACAACGCGATGGAACTGGAATCGGAGCCACAGCCGGAGTCGAAAGAGTTGACCAACTTTTAACTTTGACGTACGACACTTTTGACGTCTATCATTTTTGGCACATCAAATTTGATTTCGTGGTTTGTGTTTGTGCATTAAATTAATATTTTTCATTGCGGTTGTTTGAATAAATAAAAAAAAGTTAAATTAAATCAAATAAACAGTTAAATTAAATCAAATAAAAGTTAAATTAAAGAATACAAAATGGATGAATCGGAAAAAATTATCCAAGCGGTCAGTGAAAGGGACGTCCTTTGGAATTTGAAAAACAATAAAATCAAAGCAAAGGAATGGGAAGCAATTGCCCAACAGTTGAATATGCCAAGTGTGTTTTGTGTGATGTTGTTTGTTTTAATTTGTATAATTTATGTTTTTTTTTAGTGGAATTCATTAAAAAAAAGTGGAGAAGTCTGCGAGACACCTACTCCAGAGCCATCTCCAAAAAACCTGTGTCTGGACAGGCAGCCGAATGCGATGATGAGGAAGTTGTGGGAAAGTATTCGGCTCTAATGGAATTTTTAAGAGCATATTTGAGATACCGACAGTAATATAACATACATTATTAACACCCCTATTCCCATTGTCAATTCATAATTGATTAAATAATAATAATAATAATAATAATTAAATAGTTTTATTAAATAATTTTAAAACTCAGCCAAACTCAAACCAAATGATGAGTATCAAATCAATAATTTCAAAATACAACTAAATCTACATATATCAAACGTCAAAAAGTCGTACGACGCATTGTGTGCGTACTTTGTGCCCGATTACACGAGATGTTTTTTCGGTTGTTTCCTCTTTCGTCTTTTTGACAGATCGGGTGAGGGGTGTAGAAACGTAGGGGGAAAGAAGTCGTGAAAAGAGTCCTGAAAATGTATGGACTTTTTTTGGTTGAACTTTGACGTTTATGCTTTGACAACCAATAAAAAAAAAACAAAATGCATAATTTACATGCTATAAGTTCAGTTTTCCAGAGTACGGTGTAGTAAAGGCAAATATAAACGTGAAATAATGTAAATTTAATTATTTATTTAATTTAAGAAATGTGGACAAAAACTCAAAAGGAAGTATTATTAACGCTGTTTCAAAGTTGGCCCAATTTGTATAACAAGCTGAACAAAAATTATAAAAATAGAAATAAAAGAATTGAGGCACTTGAAATTATTCGAAAAGAGCTTTTAAAAATCAAACCGGGTGTTACAATTTCGGATATAAGAAGTAAAATAAAAACAATTCGGTCACAAACGTCAAAAAGAGGAATAACAAGGAAAGGAACAAAAAAAGGAAAGGTGTAATCACGAGGGTAGGTACCTGTCAAAAAGACGAAAGACGAAAACGAACGAAAAAACATCCCGTGTAATCAGGGTCATAGTGTGTTATTACACCCAGACTTTTTGTATGCTGCGTGTTTCGCATATTTTCTTTTGAACACTCATCCTGTCAATCTCGCATTATAAGACTCGGATTGTTTTCGGTTGCGTGTTTTTGACACTTCTCTTTCATTTTTTGTTCTCATCGACAAAGTCAAAGTGTGAAAATAATTAAAGAAAACTGCAAGTTTTACTACAGCAATGATTATTGACATTATGAATACGGATAATAATTCCGAATAATGTAAAAATAGGAATTGGATTGAAATCTGGAGAGAATCCTTCATTTTCTTGACAAAAGAACTAAAATCAAATGATAAACCATCGTTTTTAAATTATAAAAGGAGGAATGAAGACACTTTTAACCTGCTTTTCATTGAAAACGACATAAAAAAAACAATTTTGAGGGCCAGAAAAGTTGGCTATCACTTTGTTTCAACGGGTGAAACATTCCAAAGCTTAAACTACCAAGCTAGACTCTTTCAATCATTCCTTCATTTAATTTCATTATAAGGTCTTTGCTCCACATGAATTTGTCCGGCGGAATATTTCTTGTTTACTCGGTAACAATAGAAAGAATAATAAAGCAACGCCAAGAAACAAAGAAAGGCAAGAAAGAGAAACGTCAAAAACAATCCAAGAATCCCGAACCCAGAACCATAGAGGAAATATATTATCTAGAGTCCCGACTTAATGGGTTTGCTCTCTTTCGGCCTACAAACTAAATTGAGCGAATTTTGCCCATTAGCATAAGCATGTGTTAGTTGTCCCGTGCATTTCTTATGGGAAAATGTAGATTCTATGTAGTTGTTACGGGCTTTTAAGAGAGTTACCTCAAATAAAATTTGAGGGTGTTTCAGGCAAGACGGGTACCAGTCGGGACTCTAGATAATATATTTCCTCTATGCCCAGAACTCTGCGGGTAGAGACTTTTTAAAGTATTTCTATTTCACCTACTTTCTCTTTCGCACTTATTTGAGTCTTTCCAAAAAAGTCTGAGTGTAATAACACACATACATTCAGTTTTGGTGAATGAAAAGGTGTCGCAACATACAATTAAGGAATATCATCACTCCAAATACGTCAGTTTAGTTTTTGACGTATCCATTCAACCAATTAACCAAAAGCTTCTTCACTCAACAAAATTAGCTTATTTCGCACAGAAACATGATTTTTAATATAAATTTGGACAAATTGGAAAGCTCAGGCGTCAGTTTTTTCAGGTTGAAATGTCAAACCAAACTAAAAATATAACAAGTGACAACTGACTGGATGTATAATTATACTTTTCCAGATGTTTTTTTATGATCTGAGTCCCGCGACTTCAAAATCACTATATCACGTCAATTTTTTCAGATATTTGAATACTTACCTAAGGCTTTTTGAAACTAATTAAATTCATGAAGTATGTTTTTTTCAATAAAATTTGTGATGGTTTTCCAAATTAACAATCCCTATCTTCAGTTAAATATTTTGAAAATTTGAATACATATTTCGAAAATTCTTTATTAGTTGTTATTTTTTATTTGCTCAAAAGAATAGTGATGTGAATGGGTATAAAAGTTATTTTTTTGTTCTTGTAAAGAATCCGTCATCGAAACAAGTTCTTGAAATAATATTGATATAAAATGAAAAACACTGTTGAAAACGATTATTTAGCCAATTTGAGCCAAATATCTGAAATCGAAGCTCGAATTCAAAATCAACATCAAAAATTGTTTCGGAAATGCATTTCAAAATTCTGTTTTACAAAATTCGATGCAAATACAATACAATATTCAATGGAAATACGTATGACCAGTCTTGAATCATGTACAAACTAAAAGGTTTTCATATAATATTTTTGTAAAACCTTGTAAAGGTTTATACGCTTTGAAATCAAATCATGTGCATAATGCAGCTATCAAATCAAGGTATGATTAATGAACATTATGTTTATTACTTCCTATGGGGAAATGTAAATTGACATAAATGTACGTAGAACAACTATAAAATATGACCTTGTTTCATGTTTTCCTAAAACTTGCTTAAATATCAATTTCTGAAAATGTCATATGACATAAAATTATCATAATAACTTATAATATTCAATAATAATAATTTTTCATTGATAAAACAACTGAAGCATATATAGAAAAATTAACACATGTTTTCCAGATGGATGTGTAACTAATTAATAACAATATGACATCAAGAAAATGTGACTTAAATTCTTACTACAATATAAATATATTTCTATTAGTGTTCAATGAATTGATTAATTTAACGATTACTGTTTAAGGTATTTTTATTATACAAGGTGGTGAAAAAGTTGTCTTTTCACAAATAAATTGGATAATATTGATTCATGTTTTTGTATCTGCTTACTTTAAAAATTAAGTTAAAGAAAAAGTTGACATTATTTGCCAGCATTTACGAAATTTATAACTTCTTTCGAAAGGGGTCTGAATTTTGCCCCACCTTTTGTTATGTTTTTCTTTTGCATATGCATACTTACAGTGAACTCAATTAAATAAAAATAAATTAAAATCGACACATTTTATAGTAAACATATAAATGACATATACAAATATATGTTTTGTTGGATGCATTGGAGGAAGTTAAAATAATTCGAGATCCTAGTCAAAGTCACGATATTTTCTGGTCTCACAAACAAATTGACACGGATTTAAAGTTTATTCATGTATCAAAATATATCTGAATGATTTAAAGTTCAATAAAACTAGAGCAACTAAAGTTGTTGATTTTTGCATGTTACTTTATATGATATATAAATATATGTATTGTATATGGATTAACAAATACAAATTAGTATTGGCAAGAAAAGTACTTCGAGTCATGAATTAATTATCTCCAAAGAACGAATGCGTTTGTTAGGTTTTACAATTTAACTGTCTGTCTTGGGGGAATCGTGAGTAAGTCTGCACTTATTGATTTATTTCATTTCTAATGCCTGGTATGTGCGAACAGACATTTGAAGATCAATGGTTAATTAAAAAAAAAAAAAAACACTAAGTAACAAAATAATTGTCAACACAAGTCAATAATTGCTTACTGAAATTCCGTCAAGTTACTTTGTTAAAATATTTTTTAATTAAGATCGTTAATCGATATGTTGGTGTTATTAATTAAGAACATTGTAGTCGATACAGGTGTAATAACGGTTATTAAACACATATTTGAGCTTAAAACTATTTTGAAATTTATAGAGAGAAAACAAAGAATGCAAGAGTTTAAAATTGAGCTCGAAAACAATGAAATATTCAAACCTTAATCAGAAATTAGGTTGTCCAATGTAGGTGTCCTTTTTTGAAAAAAATGTTTATATACACACGTCCTAACGATCCTCAATATCTAATCTAATTTCTAATACATAAAATTCTCCTGTCACAGTGTTTGTTGCCATACTCCTCCAAAACGACTTAACCAATTTTAATGAAATTTTGCATATACATTCGATAGGTCTGAGAATAGGTTTTTATCTATTTTTTATATTTTTACTAGCTGACCAGACAAACGTTGATTTATAAATAATTTCTAGAGAATATTTTGCTAGAAATAAATAACTAACTTATTGTAAGTGTGTAAGGATGTGGTATATAAGTGGGAAAGGTATAGAGCACTGTAAATGGTGATAAAATATTATTCTACGATGTCGTGAGCTTTATCAGCAATTCATGGTCGACATGCATGTAAAGATAGAGAGCGAACGATTACGATACTTGAGATTTAATTAAAAAAAGCTGCTTGGGGAAGAATAAATTCACCTACGAGACGCCACCGACGCCGCTCAAATCGGAAACTTTGTCATTCTACCATCATCATATTCAGGCAGCCACGCCATATGCAAGAATATGTCCAGGATGCTCTGACTTATGTACGTACGCGAATATGGGCGGCCGTGTTTATTTATCACGTTCACGTGTAATCCGAAATGGTTGGAGATTACATCTTTACTATTGCGTGGCCAAAATACAATACATCGTCATGGCCTTACAGCACGTGTATTCAGACAAAAATTGAGGTCAAACGTTGCTGGATGTATAGTGTTGAATGGCAAAAGCGAGGATTACCTCACGCTCACATTTGTGTTTGATTAGTCGATAAAATACGTCCTACGGAAATCGACAGTATAATTTCTGCGGAAATTCCAGATCCCTCTACTGATCAAATGTTGTTTGATATTGTTACAACAAACATGATTCATGGCCAATGCGGCAACCTGAATCGTTCATTGCCTTGCATGGCAGATGGAAAGTGTACTAGAAGTTTTCCGAAAAATTTCAATAACGATACGATCACAAATGTTGATTTATATCTAACATATCGTAGAAGAAATCCCGATAATGGCGGACAAACATTTGTTAAAAATATTAACAGCGTAGACACTGACATTGATAACCGTTGGGTGGATGCCTCGCAAGCAAGGTACTCCGATCGTACATCGTACACGGTGCAACGATCTTACGATAGTATTCAGTGACGCTATGTTAAACGAAGCATTAATTGATACTGAGGATCTTTGCATTATCATTGCCAAATTACCACTCATTTCGGTATGCATTCACCAAATCGAAATGCATCTTATTTAATAGACACTGAATTGAATCGTGAAATACAATACAATACCGTAGAAATGGCAGCGATTGTGCTTGCAATGTCCCACTAATGAATGAAGAACAAAGAAACATTTATGACCACATCATGCTCGCAGTTTCGGCAGGACAAGGTGGATTCCTTTTTTTTCGATGCACCCGGTGGAACTTGCAAAACATTCCTTATTTCGCTAATTCTTGCTAAAATACTATCAAATAATGGTATCGCATTGGCTGTTGCATCTTCTGGCATTGCGGCAACTTTATTGGATAGAGGCAGAAGAGCTCATTCAGTATTTAAACTGCCACTAAATCTTCAAAATAACCCAGACGCGGTGTGCAATATAAAAAAAAAACAATCATCCATGGCCACAGTGCTGAAATAGTGTAAAATTATCATCTGGGATGAATGCACTATGGCACACAAACATTCGCTTGAGGAGTTGAACAGGACATTGAAAGATATAAAAAACAACGACAGACTATTTGGCGGCACTCTATTACTCCTTTCAGGTGATTTCAGACAAACACTTCCCATTGTTCCGCGTTCAACGTACGCTGATGAGATCGACGCGTACTTAAAATCATCGCCAGTGTGGCGTAATGTCGAAAAAGTACAACTGAAAGTAAATATACGTGTTAAAATGCTTTAAGATCCATCCGCTGAAACATTCTCAAAACAACTGTTAGATATAAACTATGAAAAAGTTATTACAGATGAAAATGGATGCATAAAATTATCGGTCGATTTCTGCACGATTATTGATTCACAAGATGCTCTCATTGACCAGATATTTCCCGATGTACACAGACAATACGTGCGTTTTGTTCGCATTCCATGTATAGTAAAGTGAGAAATTGCCAACAAAACGATCCGCAGTAGTCCGGTTTTTATATTTGAAAGTTGATACAACTGAATATTTGCCAGAATAATTTATCAAAAAATTCCACAAAAAAATAGCGAAATTCAGACCAGGGGTGAAATCGTGTAAGCTGATTTTTGATAGTTGACTATCAAAATCAAGAAAATACGTCTGTGTAATGTGAAAGTCGATTTAAAAGTTTTAACCAAACAATTTAACATCAAATAAAAACTTCAAGAAGGGGGTTTGTTCCTAGACTACTACATTAACATGTGGTGTTAAAGCGAGCTTGATGCTCGCCTAAATTCTTTATATACCTGAATCGAGTTGAAATGAGCTTGATTTGCTCGATTCCGGTCGGGGATCGGAAATTTGTGAAGAAAAACATGTGTGGAGGAGTTGTTTTGTGTTAATCAAATTTAAAAAAAAATTGCACATGGAGTAGGTAGCATATTCCTATATGGTGCTGAACTATTCAGTTTTTCATTGTTTAACACGAATCAAACTATCTCACTTGCACTTCATAAGAAACATCGAAACACCATTTGCATTTAAGAAAGTGCTGTCAAACTTAATCATTTTTAAATCTTCTTGTGCGGTGGAAACACCAAAAAGATTTATCTAATCTAAACTGAGATAAACCTTTGGTGGAAACATAGCAAAACTTAATTATCTTTTCTATTGTTTTCTCTTGCAAAATAAGCCCAGTTAGTCCATTTTCACTAACAAAACTAAATAATATCAACAGTTATAGATTGGTTTTTTCCCCAATGGAAAACACACATAATTCCAAATTCACAGCTACTCAACGAACACAGCCATCGAGATACAAATGCAATATCAATCGTACCAACATTTGAGAACAAAATCACATAAGATCCATTCGAGACTCGTATAAATGTCAAAAACCTATCCATAGTGAGATTCTACTCTAACTTTTATCGGTGTTATGCTCACTATGGATATTGTTTTTGTTATTCGTGTAAAATCCTACTATGGATAGATTTCCCAACAAAACACGGGTAATATACAAATCATGAGTGGCTGGCAGAAAGAGCAATTTTAGCAGCAAAAAATGTGGATGTCAACGAACTAAATCTCAAGATACAACATTTGTTACCAGGAGACTTGATGTCATTCAAATCTATTGATAAAGTTTGTGATGCTACAGGAGCTGTAAATTATCCAATTGAGTTTTTGAACTCATTTGATTTACCAGGCATGCCATCGCATAATTTACAACTGAAGGTTGGATCTGCGGTAATTTTGCTTCGTAATTTGAAGATGGGTTCACAAAAAATATTGTACACGCTGTTGCATTAAGGGATTGATATTGTTTTTTTTTTTGTAGTATTGTCATTATTAGCGATATTTATATAATTTTAAAGAATTAATTTGAATAAATTAAAAAAAATTGTTTGGTGATTTGTTATTTTAATATTTTGTCACCGCCTACAGTGCTCTATAACTCTCCCACTTACGTATATATACCACATCCTTACACACTTACAATAAGTTAGTTATTTATTTCTAGCCAAATATTCTCTAGAAATTATTTATATGACAAAACAGTGTTTGTCGGGTCAGCTAGTACGTTTTAAAAATTATCCTAATTTAAGTTCACTTCACTAATGAAACAACAACGATCAACAATTATTGTATGAAAAAATACGTATACGCCACAGTCATCAGTTCTATTTTATATGCATTACATTAAGAAAATGAGACACACCTCTTTTCCATAAGACATGATAAAGTGGTTAACTGTGTCAATTTATGATAAAATGTTGTTTGGTTTGTGATATTGCGGGTATGAAATTTACATTATTAACGCATGCCCAGCTGCTGGTTTAATCAATTCATGACCTCGACATTGGCTTTACCGCCTATGTCAATGCAATAAGCATGCAATAAACATATGCAACAATAAGTTGGTTTTGAAAAGTTGTGATGCAACAAACAACATATGTGATGTGTTATGGAAAACTATCATTTGTGCGGAAAGAAATAAATTGATAATAACTCTAATTTCTGTGATCATTTGTATACTCGTAGTAATAAATTTAATTAATATCGCATATTATGATTAATGCCTTAAGACAAATATTTAATAGAATGTGTATTGTATATAAACCACCAAAACAGATTGTCATTCCTTTTGCCTGTTCGGAAGTAAAGCTAAATTAAACATTTTACTGGAAAGTGTGGACTTTGCAATTAAGTATTAAAAATGCAATGTTTTAAATTTTCATCTGTCAACTATGACACCCATGATCATGTCATAATGCATGAAAATTGCCTACATACAAATCTTCACGTATGTATAATAAGATTTATTAATTTTAACTCATTTTTTGATTGCTAAACGGTCCATTATCGTAAATGGCAAACAATCTACTAATATTATGACACTTCAAATGACAGCTGGCAGTTTGACAGGTGTCAAATACCAGTGCTTACGACTTAAGCCACTGAATAAATTACCCTATGATTAATTTAAAAACGAAATTTAATTTTTTAATAAAATAAATATTTTTTTGTTCCATTTCAGGGTCGAACCTTTGCAGCGATTATAAAAAGCTTTTTACAACTCTCTCAGCCTTTGAATGAAGTTTATCTACCGCTCTATGCTACTGACGAAGGAAGTAAGTTATTTTTATAAATTATTTGTTTATAATAATTCAGTTTTACCATAAAATGTATTTTATCTGTATTCCAGGAAACGCATATAATGAGACACTTGAATGTGTTAAACAATCATTTCCACAGTACATACGGGAATTACAAGGTGTCTCAGATGGAGCTCAAGTTGAATTTCATAAGGTATTATTAAATTTTATTATATTTATTGTCTTCTCTATAATTAAAAATAATAATATATGAACCCAACCTACAAAAATGTTACGGGTTTATTATTATGATAATATCCACTGACAAATATACGTTAAGTGACACGCACATAATTGGCAAACTATCAATTTTCTGAAATCGAATGAATAAAGTGAATAATAATAAATATTCTTAGAATCAACATTTGTCTGAATATGTTCTACCCATTTATGCACAAAATCAATTTCATATATTTGATTGATTGATCGGTATAAGGAAGGTATAGGTTCTTATACATAAAGTTTGCTCTTGTTCTTTATTCTTTTTGCTTACGACGAGTGTTGGAATAATAATTCATAAACGTGGTTTACAATCTTAATAGCTTAATTTAGAATAAAAGGTGTTAATCAGTTATATAATTATTATGTAAATTTATACGACTTATGTGTAGTACCGCGAATGAGGAAAATTATAAATTTGCAAATGTTCCTCAAACGGCATATGCAAATTTATTCATTGTCAGACGTTTGCGGAAACGTCAGAAAATGAAGAAAATTTGGTGATCTCCCAATGAATTTTGTGTATACACGATTGCCACATCTGCAAATTCATTTGTCTTCAAAATGATTGATGAAAAAATTTTTCTGCAAATCAATTTGGTGTGTACACGGTTGTCAGCTTGCGTGTAGACGATTGCCAGATATCTACAAATTAATTGGCAGATATTTGTCTGCAAATTAGGAGCCAAACCATTTGTCTGCAAATTAATTTTGTTGTCAGCCATTCGAGACAAATTTTTCAGTGACAGATCTGGCAATATTTGCAGATCTGGCAATCGTGTACACTTAGCTTAAGATTGAAATATTCGTAGCGGTTGAATATGGAATTTTGGTATAGTACTTGAAATGGATTTGAAAGTACTCGGACAATTTAAAAGAAATTTAAATACTTTAGGAATTAAAAAGACAAGCTCCCAGTCGGCCAATTAACATTGCCAATATTGCTGATAACACGATTTTGAAATTTGTTACGCAAAACATCGATTCTGGAATATCATACCATTTTAAATGCACCAAGGTTGTCCAAATCCACGTCTTTAAAATAACTGTAACTGTAAATTAAAGGTTAAAGGTAATGCTCATTGTTAACCGAAGCGTTGTTCCCTGCATCGTTTTCTAAGAAAAATGGTCCAATGATGCCACCGCAACAAACTGTGTTAATCTGTTGATGCATTGTTTTCAAGCTCTTGATGCGGTTATTTTGTATGTTGACTATGCTGTGATAAAAATGCGACTTTTTTTACTCAAAAGTTTCGTCCAATTCGAGCTGCTCTAACGCCAAAACAGAGAAACGATAACGAAGCCTATGGTCGCGGACCTTTAATAACTCAGTAAATCAGACTTTGTAAGCGAATAAATACAAAATTTTCTCAGAATAAGGGATCAGATGTTTAGCTGTTGATATACAGTTCTGTGGAAAACATTTGCAAATAGAACCTCCAACATTTTTCATTAAAAAAAAAAAAAAAAAATTGTTTAAAAAATCAGCGAAATTCTTTCTTTAGTTTTGTAAACTTTTTTGATATTACGTAATAATTGTTGGAAAAAAATACAAAAATAAATAACTAAATACTTTAATAGTTGGTAAAATTGCTGTGCAAAACATTTGCAACTTAGATCTCACAACTAAATTTCAAACTATTTTCTTACTTCAAGGCAAGGAAATGTTAATATTTAATTGCGTACCCTTTATTTTTTATAACGGCTGTATATTTTTTTTTTTTTTTTTTTTTGTATACAAATTTATAAGTGGAAATAATAAAGGATGCATCCTGTAGTAGAAGACTAGTAGCGGATGCATGCATATGAATTAACAAATTAAAAAATATACATATACATATGTTCAACAATTGACAATTGTGGGGTGCATCATAATGGTTAAATATATTTAAGATATGTTGTTGACATTTTTTTCTTTTAATTTTTTGTACTTAAAATGAATAATCTTAAAGTATCTAAGAAGACAAATATTTTATAAAACACTATGCTAATTATATAGATTTTGAATTGTTCATGAAATTCTATATTATTACTGACAAATTTTCTGTTTAACAATATTTTTTTTTTTTTTTTATAAGTACATTCGCTTTTTTTATTTTTAAAAGTATTAATTTTGTATTAGATTTGTATATTAAGTAGATTATTAATTTCACAAAGATCAAAATTAAACAGCCATAATTTTATTTTTTTAATAAATACAAATGATGAACGGATGCTACGAATCTCAAGAGGTAACTTGTTAAAAATTCTGGGTGCTACTGAGGAGTAAAAGTTTAGAAAGCAACGATTGTTGTGAGGTGGTACTTGAGCAAGAAAACTTTCCTGACTTCGAAGCCTGTAGGAAGTTAAGTTCTGATTAAGAAGGTTACCACTTTTAAAAAAAAATATTTTTAAGACTTTATAAAAATAAAGGTGCTTAAACGGAAGAATCTTTGATCTTAAGAAAAGTTCAAAACTATGCTCACGGCGTTTTTTGTTCCATATAATCCTAAGAATATGTTTCTGTACAACCAATAAAGGTTGCATATTGTAGTTAAACGAACCTCCCCAACAAACAAGCCCATATTGCAACTTCGATTGAACCAAGCTATAATAAACTGTTTCAAGGAGTTTTCGCGAAGCGAATTTTCTAAGATGGAACAAAATAAAAGTCATAGACAAAAGATACTTTTTCAATTTTGAAGTATGAGCATTCCAATTTAATTTATTATCAATCAATAAACCGAGATATTTATACTTAGATACATGTTCAATTGTAAAGCATTTAGAAGAGCAGTTAAGGCTCACATTGAAACTCAGGTCACTGTTGGATAGAGTGCATACATTTTTGCTAACTACAAATTTTTTATAATCACAGCTATGGAATATGAATTTAGGGGAGGAAAGAGAAAGATAGGATTCATTAAAGAACATTAGCTTAGTTTTATCACTTATGACAAGCTTATGCATACCAAACCAATGCCTAAGAACCTCTAAATCATAATTAATATCAGCAACTAAGTCTACAATGGAATTATTCGAATATGAACAACCAATATCATCGGCGAAACCTGTTACAGAACCCTTCAAGTCGAGGTAGAAGATAGAATTTATATATATTAAGAATAAAATGGGACCTAGAACCGAGCCTTGGGGAACGCCAATAGCTATATCTAAAGGCCTACTGTACGAATCTTTTATTTTAACTCTTTGTCTTCTACCCTTAAGATATGAACAAAACCATTTGATAATGAATCCTCTAAACCCAAGTTTTTCCAGTTTAATTAGTAACAGATCATGATCCACAGTATCAAATGCCTTGGTAATATCAATATAGATAGCAGCTGTGACTTTTCTATTGTTAAGACTGGTATAGATCTGGCTGCAAAATTGAAGAAGTGCGTCTTCCGTTGATCTGCCCGATCTGAACCCAAACTGATTGCTACTAAAAAAGTTAACTTTATTCAAATACGTTACAATTCTGACTTTCATCACTTTTTCAAAAAGTTTAGAAAAAACAGGAAGGAGAGATATTGGCCTATAATTATTAAGATTTTTGGAATCACCTTTCTTAAAAATTGGTATAACCTCAGCCATTTTTAAGCTATTTGGAAAAATTCCACTATAAAGACAATTATTAAATATATGGGCCAGTACATCAACGACATTAAAAGCGATACTTTTCAAAAAATTGTTAGAAAAACTGTTTTGGTTTGCAGAATTTGAGCTATCCAGGGAATTAATAATTTTATATAGTTCATAAGAATCGATAGGCTGAAATAAAAAGCTGTGTTGAGCCCCATTTTCATTATTTAAACAATGTCTTGAACAGAAACTTTCGCTTAATGTTGTAAAGCCAGCAGTCTTAAGCGTATCGAGGGCAACCCCTGTGAAAAAATTGTTAAATATGTTAGACATATCTAAAGAAGAGTCAATTTCTTGGTCCATATAGTTCATAATATTGGGTGAATCAAAAGAAGCATTCCTTGAAAAAATTTCATTAATGATGCCCCACTCTTTTTTGAGATCGCCTTTAGCTATTTCAAATTTTTGAGAATAGTAGTGTTCTTTACACAAGGTTACCTGAGCAGCAACTTCCTTTGATAACTCTGAATATTTTTTCTGCAGACAAAGATTATTAGGTTGTTTTCTACATTTAGAGTGCAACTTATTCTTTCTGTGAATTTTACCTAATAAATTATCAGACATCCAAGGTTTCAATTTATGTAGTCTACGAACTTTTTCTTTATTTGATTTAAGGCATATTTTAACATGATCATCTAAAACCTTAGAAAACAAATCAAATGCAAGAGAAGGATCATTCTGTCCGTAAATTTCAGACCAATTTTCATGAAGTAATCGATTGTTTAAAGAACCAAAATCAATTTTTTGTGATGTTTGATTAAGGCTATTAATATTTGTTTTCGGTTCGACAGATTTAAGCTGAAACAAGAGACTTGTCATACAATGATCAGTTATTTTAATGTCTAACATAGAACTTGTGATAGCAAAAACTGATTTTCTATCCAAACGAGCAAAAATATGATCTAAACAAGTTTTTGAACTTTCCGTTAATCTTGTAGGTTCATTAATACATGAAACTAAGCCATAAGCCGACATTAAAGAAAGATAGTTATCAGTAACTGAATTCTGAGTTAAAATGTCAATATTCATATCTCCCAAGATCACAACATTACTACAAGATTCATCTCTCAATAAATGAGAAAGCTCTTCCACAAAAAAATCCTTACTTCTATCATGAAGTCTATAGATACATATAAAAACAAATTTTTGAGCATGTACAGTGCAATTAACTCTTAATATGTCAGAACTTAACAACACAGGGGTGGAAATTAAACAGCTCTCACAAAAACCATCCCTTATAAAAACTGCAACACCTCCCGAAGCATATGAGTTATTACACTTAGTATGAAGTTTGTATCCTGGAATATTAAAAAAAGCACCTTCACCATCGTAGATCCAGATTTCTGATAAAAAAATTAAATTAGGCTTAAAGCGAAAAGATTCTAAATGAGTCACGAACAAATCAAAATTTTTTCTTATGCTTCTAATATTTAGGTGTATGATTATAAAATTGAAGTTATTATCCTCACTAGAAATTATCTTATTAAGAGCTTCTTTATCATAATAAATGCAAAAAGAATTTTTCTGGGCATCGAATCTATAAGGTTATTAATACCCGATTTTGAAAATGTCATTCCACTGCTTCTGAATTCCTGCGAATAGGTCACTTTTGTGCTTTACAATGTTGCTCCCAATTCTTCTCTTCATAATTTCCCACAGGTTCTCTATTGGATTTTTCTGTAATCCACTTTGTGTCCGACTCCGACTTGTGTTTGGGATCATTGGCGTGTTGTAACGTTCATTTCCCAATGGGCATAAGGCAGCATGGTGTTACAAAGGATATCTACATAGTCTTCAGACTTCATTATGCCCTCCACTTGTCGAATTGGCCAGATTCCTTGGCCAGAGAAGCAGCCCAAGACCAAAATTGAACCACCTCCATGTTTGGCCGTCCCTTTAGTGTATTTTGGATTAAATCTCTCACCTCTTGGCTTCCTGGCATATTGTTTTCCATCCGATCACTGCATATTGAACTTTGATTCGTCAGAAAACAAGACCGTTTTCCATTTTTGGGGATTGGGATGAGTAAGAAATGGCTCTTTTGCTATTTTGGCCTGCAGTGCGTGGCGTCTGATAGTTGATGGGTCAATGGGTAACCTAAGTTTAATTTTTGCTTCCCTATATGATGCCGTGGGGTTTCTTCGGAAGAAATTTGTTATTTTTCAATCATCTTTTGCTGTGGTGCTTCGAGGCCTTCCTCCTCTATGATGGCATAACACCTTTCCACTTTTAATGATTCTACAAATAGTTGATTCGTGAATGGAATATCTCTTTGAAATTTCTTTTTGTGATGCTCCTTTTTTGAAATCACTCAAAATTCTAAATTTTGTATCCGATGAATATTTGTTTCCCACTATTTTTAAAACTATTTTTTTTTTTCAAATTAAAAAGAATTTATATTTAAACACCGTTTTATCGATCAAAATCAAGGCTCAAAAAATCAAGCTACACGTATAAACTTACCAACCTCAAAATAAATCAGTATAACCGTTATCAAAATGAGACGAAAAGAGAATTGGCCACTAGTTGCAAATGTTTTGCACAGCTGAAATCATTATTGTTTTTGTAAACGCAGTGCATTTGTAGAATTTGCCTGTGGATCAGTGCTTTAAGATTATGAGCAGTAAGTTAAAACATAAAAAAGTCTAAAGCAATACAAAAAATAATTTGATTGGAACAACATTTACATATATAAACGAATGTTCGTTTTTTTAATAGGCGGTGATAGTTGCAAAGGTTTTGCACAGTACTGTAGATTGCGTAGTTAATATTCCAGAATTGTATCTCACGCTCTCGGCTACAGCACTAAGTTCTAGTCTTGACGCACGGTACTAAGACGGGAACCATGAGTCTCACGAACTTTTTGTACAAGCTTGAGGACAACATTTGCGGTATGGATGCTTTATTTGAGCCAAAATGTTTATTATCAAAAAACTCACTTTAGGTCTACATACATTACCTTAGGAAATAAATGTTCAATATTTTACAACGTTGTTTAAGCTTAAAGGTTGGTACTGACTTTCCATCTTGATTTCGAGTGGGAAATAGCTGTCAGTCTTAAAATTGCCTTTGATTTAAGAAGAAACCACTAGATGGCCCACCTTTGATACAGCAGAATAAAAACTTTTTAGTATTTGTTATATCTCCTAGCATTTTAATGTTTTTTTTTTTAATAATGTAAAAAATATACATAGTTTAATTAGTAGTAAAAAAGTCAATCAAAATTACACATGATAATATTAAACATTTCAAGTGTTCAGAACAACTGTAATTCAAAACTTGACCTCAAATAGATGAAATTTTATAGGTATAGTAAAAAGCAATATAATCACGCCGTTTATGTTTATAGTATATCAAGAACAACTTAAACCAAGGACACCTATTCAATTATATGAAGTTGTTTTACCAATTTATTTTAAGAACTTTAAACAATGATGGATCTCCTTGATGGTGGTTTCACCTTTTAACTACTCTTTAACGTTATACTTTGTTTCAACTTTTAAAATGGAAATTCCAGACTAATGAACCATTAAAAATCCATTTACCGAAAAATCGCCTGCTTAGTACTATACCGACCTATAACTACCTACCTATCGATTGCAGCAAATATAACCTTGCAACACAAAAAGTGCAGCGATACCATTTTGACCATCACGCGCTACAACATAAATCGTAAATCGCACTAAAGAAATGACAAACAAAAACGCGGTAACAGATGTGTGCAAATCCAATAAGAAAATAAAAACATGTAAAATGCCAAAGAAGCCACACATAATAGACCCAAAGAACACATTACCAACCCCATTTGAAACTTATTTAATCAAAATCCCACCAAGGACACTAACCATCAAACCATCAGCCAACATACTATGTGCTACAATGTTTATAAAATATTTTTGTTTTAAGAAACAACTTTTAATAGGAATACTACATCAGCGAGCGCGTTTGAAACATTTAATTGAAAAAACTTAATGGCCAGAACCGTATTAATCCCCAGCCTTGTCATCAGACTTTATGGTAGTTTGATTTTTAGACATTAAACGTGTATTGAACAAGTTCACAGAAGTACCCTTAACTTGAAATGCAGTTATGCCAAAACCGAACTTGAACTTCTTCGTTTAAGTGCAACATGTTCTTGGAGCAAGTCAAGTCAAGTGGTTCTATAGTATCTCATAGCTCGTAGAGCCCCATAGAATGTATGTAGAAGTTTTAAGGGGTCTTAATTGGCACTGAATAACTCAACGGTAACGCGTTGCAGGTTGTTAAACATTATATTACACGCTTGATCGACTGTTGTCGTGAATTGTAATTATATACATAGAAAAAAATCCAATTAACCAATTACTGAATTATTACTATTGAGCGATGATGACGGTGTTAACTTATTAATTGAGTGTTAAACCTGCTATTAACGCCAGTGCATTTTTATTTTGTTCATGGGGCATGAATTTATTTCCATAATGACTTTGTTTTCTCGGGAAACAATGTTGCAGTAAAGGAAGCAAGAAAACACTTCTGCTGCAAACGATGCGATGGCTTCTGAAATTGATTCAGTACAATTTACAAACAGTTGATATTCATATTACGGAAAAGTTTCTATAATTATAGATTAGTCGAAAAAATATCTTTTCTAAACTTATTTGATAGTGACCAATTCCTTATTAAAGATATTAATACGGATGATAATAATTTGCGTTTGGGCTGCCTAACTATAACCTGGATAAGGTTTCAAATATTGTAAAATAAGACGGCATTAATGAGTTGAATTACGCTCATTTGTTATTTAAAAATCGGGTATGCAATTAAATATACAATAAATTAGAAGAAGAGGGAGGTATTGGAAAGGAGATGTCAGTGTGTATTTGTTTTGAATTCTTAAACATTGCAATGATTGGGAAACACAGAGTTTGCTAAAGAGTTCCACATTCGTGAAGTACGGCTGTACTTCTTAGTAAAGAATTCCTAAAAGTGCATGTATTACGATAAACTGTTTAGGAAGAGGAGAATACATCTTGCTGTTTCACCAGAGAATTGTCCCTTAACATAAAGGTAAAAAAGGGTGAGGCAAGAAACGTTACAACGATGACCAAGTGACGTAAATGATGTTAATGTTGCCAAAAATTTTAGAAGCTTTGTATAGGGTTGTCTAGTCTATCCAAAAGTTGACCCAACACATGGTTTACAAATTTTAAGATATTATGTTTTTAATGAGTGTAGAAAATTCATCACATGTATATAACGTTGCTTCCAATCACTGCAATATTTTTATAGATACATGCACTACCAACCATAAGGATGAGGCCACACATTTTGGAATAGATTTTTGTTTTTTATAGCTGGTGAAAGTGTTGTACCCTTAAACTTTTACTACCTGTGAATAGGTACGTATTTTACCATTACAAATTCTTAAAATTAAGGGGAAAATTAGAAATGAGAAAATTAAAATTTTTGGACCTCTATGATCAAAATTTTAAAAGATATGGGCAAAATTTGAAAAAATTCAAAAATCAAAAATTCAAAAAAAGTTCCAAGTCAAACCATACTTCCCCTAGTTTGTGTCCAAATTTCGCCCAAAACCATAAGCAAATATAGCTAAAGGCGCACAAAACCAAAAACCGTAATGTTTCCCCTCCCTAGTCCCCCCCTTGAAAGAATTTAAAATTTTAAGCCAAAGCTGTATTCTTTCAGCAAAGACTAAAAGGCCTTTAAGATTCCGACACTATGAAATAAGTAATGATTATACCTATATTCAAAAAAACATCCCAAACCCCTCCCCCTTTACAAAAACCCACATTTAAAAAATATTTTTATATGCAAAATCACAAGCAACAAATCGGTCCAAAGTTTCATTCAAAAATATTCAAAAATAAAGATAGTAAGTCTAAATAACACTTAACAGTGTACCATTCTGTTAACCATATTCGGGCCCCCCTTTTTTGCGAAATTCAAAATTGCAAAACTTGTTCCCAATTGTTCCAGGGCTCTTCTAAATTGTTCCAGAGATTCGATTCTTAAAATTGATTTTTAGTATGAAATGTAAAAAATGTACAAAAAATTCTCCCCGACCCCCCTTTTCCAAAATCGAAAACCTAAAACTTGTTCCCTATCCAAAAACACTCAAATCAAATTGTTCCAAACATTCATTCAAAAATGAAGATTTTAAACCGGAAAAACACTTTAAGTCGAAAAATCATGTTATCTTTGTTCTGGCCCCCTTTTCCTATATTCAAAATTCCAAATGTTCCCAATTGTTCCAGGGCTCTTCTAAATTGTTCCAGAAATTTGTTTCTTAAAATTGATTTTTAGTATGAAAAATTTACAAAAAATGCTCCCCCGCCCCCCCATTTCCAAAATCAAAAATCTAAAACTTATTCCCTATCCAAAATCACTTAAATCAAATTGGTCCGGAGAAGGCGTAAGCAAAAATGTGGAGACGGTTTTGCATTTTTGAACAAAAAAATGGGGGGCAATATCTTTTAAAATATACATTTCACGGCTCTCAGTTTTTAGAACAATGGTTAAAACACTTTTTAAAATCTAAAAAAAATATTAAAAGTTGGAATTTCGAAAAAGGGGGGGCTAGAAAAATGTTGTACATATCTTTTAAAATTTTGATCATAGAGATCCAAAAATTTGGAACAATTTTCAGAACAACTAGTACAACCTGGAACAATTTTCAAAAAATCGATTTTCAAAAAAGGGCGGGGCTAGGTTAAGAACAGTTTTTCGGGTCTAAAACCCCGATTTTTGGGTATTTTTCAAAAACTTTGGAACAATGTTAAACAAACCGGGAACAACCTGGAACAACTTTCCAAAATAGGAAAATCAATAAAAGGGGGCTAACTTCACGCAGTCCCAACTGTAACAACTATGTGCTCCTTATGCGTTCCAAAACTGACTTTCAGTACCTTTTTATAAACCCAGGATTTCATAGACGTATTTGCCCTTGATTTATTTAAATCAATGTTTCTTTACAAAACTGTGATGCTTAACTTTGAAAATACCTATCAATTCTAATTAATAATTAATATTTTGCGTAAAAAATTCCCAAATCGTGTGTTATCAGCCGTCTTGCCCATGTCAATTGGTCGCTTCAGAGCTGTAATTTAAGCCCTTTGAACAATTTTTTTTTTGGGAAACTGTGAAGCACCGATGTTAACTTATGCCAACATTCCCGAAACGACTTAAATACTTAAGGCCGATATCATCAAAGCAATGCGTGATCTAAAGCCCGAAACTATTTATAAGGTCTTGGAATATTGAAACGATATAGAATGCTCTTTACCGAAATCGGCCGAGGAAGCCACTTGAAAGACTTTGTGTTCCACAATTGATTGAAATGTTTTTCTAGTACTAACGGGTGACCACACAAAGATACCCATATTTATTTTTGAAATAACTCCAGAACCAAAGCACGTACAACAACGATACAAATTTTATTCGAAAATACAGATTAGACAAATTATTTATGAAATATTACATCCATTAAATGATGCCCGTTTTGGCTTACACAATCGTTTAATCTTTTGACAAAATTTTCGAAGACATTTCTTAACATTTCCGGCGTAATCTTAGAAATTTCTTGTCGTGTAGACACGCCCTTTCAAATATCCCCAGAGGAAAAAATCCGGAACCGTCATATCGGGAGAACGAGGCGGCCAAGCGAAATCTGTCGATCGAGAGAGTAAACGAGTACCGAACGCTTTTTTCAACAGAGCGAGCGTTTCGCAGGCAGTATGGCACGTCGCACCATCCTGTTGGAATATTGTTCGACTCAAACGACGAAGTTCGGGGAGGAGGAAGTTGCTTAACATGTTTCTGTACCGCTCTCCGTTTACCGTTCCATCAAAAAAGTAGGGACCGCCCCACTCCGCTACCGCCACCAAACCGCCACACGCTGGCTGTGTAACGGCTTATCGTGTATCTAAACTGGGTTATCTTCGGCCCAATACCTGAAGTTTTGCTTGTTTACGGCGCCGGAGAGCTCGAAATGAGCTTCATCGCTCATTAAAAGATTACCCAAAATGATCTCACCATCTGCCAATTTTCGAAGAATTGTCTGAGCGAAGAGTAAACGTTGTCTGTAGTCGGTATCTTTCAATTCTTGGGTTATCATGAGCTTGTACGGGTGAAAATTCAAATCTTTGACCAAAATTTTACGCACTGATTCCCTTTTTAGGCCCAAAGAAGACGCGTGTCGTCGCGCTGAACGCCGCGGACTAACCTGAATCGCTTCACGGACTCTCTCAATGTTTTCAGCCGTACGGACCGTTCTCGGCGGGCCCGGACGCTTCTTATTGGTTGCCTTGGCGGATTCACGAAAATTTTGAACCCATCTGTTGACAGTTTTCCATGAAGGCACGCGTTTATGACGAGGAACTTTGAACTGACGCCGGAATGCACGTCGTACTTTTCACTTTTACATACGAATTTTCGCGAAAATATAACTCGACGCAAAATGCTCGTTCTTTATCGATATAACTATCCATGACGACTGGTAACAAATGAAAACAAACTTGTCTGACCTGTACTTCAACTGGATCGCGCATTCGACACCATAGCAGTGTTACCACCGGAGCGAGACAAAAAAGAAATATGGGCATCTTTGTGTGGTCACCCGTAATAAAGCCGTAATTTGTGGAGAACAAATTACTTTATTTATTAAGTTCCATTTTTAATTTATATTTAGCCCACCCTTTTATCTACTTATATTTTAGAATTTTAACAATTTTTTTTATTTTTGTTTAAGTTATAGATATTCTCATAATCTTAATTTATTATTTTAGCTCTTCCTGCTTCATATGGACGATATAACTCCACAATCAATTAAACACCTAAATAAAATACCAGACATCAAGGATATTAAAGAACCAACTGGTTGTTCAACTATAATGCTCAATACCGAAGATTGCGTGAGTTCATTGTTTTCAGTTTTCAGAATTTTTAGTCAAATTCATTTCTTAATTGGTTTCACAGAAAGTTCTTGCTCATACCGAAGATGCCCTCACAGAAACTCTGAATCACTATTACTTCGTTGTTGCACACATCATCAATGACAGTCCTCAGGGTAAATACAATGTCCAAGAGGAACGTTTTATGTCTCTCTGCTATGCTGGACACTTGCCAGGTTATACAATGAACTACAACCATCATGGTTTGGTCTTTTCAATTAATACCCTATCGGCGGAATTTTTACGCAGTGGAAAAACACGTAAGTACAGTTGAAACTGTTATCCGCATAATTTAAAAATATCTATGAAAATGTTGTAATGGTTGAATTTTTAGCTCGTCACTTCATTACCAGAGCTCTATTATCAGCAGATAACTTTGATATGGCGCATACTATCTTGAAAGATTGTGGGGTTGGAGCTGGAGATGGATGTTCGATCAATATGACTTTCTTGAAGTTTGTCAACAAAAATCACTTTTCTGTTTTTCCTTTCTTAAATATTCTTCTATTTTAGTGTTGAACCACAACCTTTTTACAATATCGAGATGGCACCAGCTGTCGGTGATAAAAACGAATCTCAATTGGATGTTAGAGAAATCGGTCCTGGAGACCATAGCTATCATGCCAATAGCTATCTTCGTATAAAAACACCTGAGGCAAATCAAATAATGATTGATTCCAGCGTTTCACGAATGAACACCTTCAGTACGTATGATCCTCCAAAGACCAAGGAAGATATTGTCCACATGCTTGGGGATTGTTCTGGTGGTGAACATTGTGTATTTCGTGAAAATGGTGATTTATCTCAAATGGTTAAAACCATTGCCGTTGGAGTATTTGATTTAAAAGCAAAGACCTATGCCTTGTATTCGGATAATCCGAGAACTAGCTTGCCACATGTAACTATTCCATTGTTTTTGAAGGAATGAGTAGGATGAAAGTGATGATGAACACTTTTTAAATGGGATAGAAATGATATGAAATTTGTCAGCAAGGCTATAACTTTGATGTTTTGTTGCTACTTAATAATTATATGTGTTATTTTCGTTCATAGAAATAAAACAAAGATTTTATTGCAATATGGCTTTGTTTTATTTTAATTTAATTTTTTTTTTTTTATAATTAGCAAACACTAAAAGGGTTTTTTATACCTTTAATATGCCAAAGAAACAGTGTGAGCATTAGGAAAAGAGGGAAGGGTTGGATAGGAGATGTCGGTGTACATTGATTTTGAATTCTTGAACATTGCAATGATAGGGAAAGATAGAGCGTGGCAAGGCTTTCCACATTCGCGTAGTACGGCTAGTAAATGAATCTCTGTACTTCATAGTACGGCCGAAGTTGGGCCGAAGTACGGCTGATGGGCAATATAATAATATATATTTATAATATCCTTCAAATTTCAATTAATCTGTTATGATGCAACAAAATCAGTTATTATGTGTTTTACTTAATGGCGTAATGTAGAAGCTAAGTATTCAAATTTCAAGGCCGAATAAAATAGAATACAATACTAATTTTCACGATTAATCGTTCATTTAAATATAAAGTGCAAAAATAATCGAAAAAAAATATGTTAATTTTATTCGTTTTTCATGAAATATCGTTGCACTTTATTAATTGAATATACTTATAAACAAATCACGCATCTACTTAGACACCTAATCAAAATATGACTGGAGTGTGTCTAAATGATATTTTTTCATTTAACTTTGTATATTAAATGTTAATTTTTGCCGTTAAATCAATAATAAATTAATTTTTAACTGGATCTACATGCAAATACCCTCGATGATTAGAGAAAAAATATGTATGTCATTTTATCAACATAATAATAATGTTTAAGATTTTATTTGTTTTGTAATTAGGTGCAAAAATTACATTAAAAAAAAAAAAAAACTTCTACAAAATAACTCAATTAAGAACAAATTGTGAAACATGATTCAATTTTTTTCTAAAACACTGTTTAAATGAAATAAATTTAAAACACCATCATAAAATTAAGAAGCTTAAACTTGAATGGTATCATTAGTAAAATAATTAACTTACAAATTCTAGTTCTTTTTATTTTTTAACAACAACAAATGAAACTGGTCTGCTAGTCTTGCAATAAGAGTTCGACCTACATGACAATAACTTGAAGTATAGATAAGTATTTATGCCATGAATGAATTGCATTCCACATCAAGAAGTAGTTACTAGGTTATTCTTATTCATGATGAGGTATTATATAAAAATTAGGCTTAACCTTGCTATAATATTTGTTCTATAATAGAGTAAGGTAGGAATACAAGGGTTTTTCAATAAGAGCGGGTAGATGTTGAAATGGAATAAAACAAGCTGTGTGTGAGGTATTAACAAAACTATTTGTTTATTTGAAAGGCGCATGTATGCCATTAAGTGTGAAAAATGACATCATTAAAATGCCCGCTTCGGCTTCTTACGGTGGCACGGATACGAGTGGTCCAATTTTCAATGACTCTTCCTCATAAATCCGGATGAATTTGAGGGATGGCCTGTGTTATGTTCACCTTCAGGGCATCAGCTGATTGTGGTTTATTTGCATAGACCTACGACTTCAAGAAACCCCACAGGAAAAAAATCTAGTGGGGTCAAATCGCATGACATTGGTGGCCAATGCACATCACCCCTGCGAGAGATAACCATACCCTTAAATCGTTCATTCAAAATATCAATCGTTGAGTTTACTGTGTGGCACGGCACGTAGCGCCGTCCTGCTTTAACCGCATGTCGTCTAGGTCCATATGGTTCAATTTGGGCCATAAGAAATTAGTTATCATCGTTATGTAGCGCTCGCTGTTGACAGTGACCGCCTCACTGACGTCGTTTTCAAAAAAGTACGGACCAATTCCGCCACCGGCCCAAAATCCACTCCAAACGGTAACTTTTTGAGGATGCCTTATCACCTGGTGAACCTCGTGTGGGTTGGTGTCAGCAATTTTGCTTGTTAACACAGCCGTTCATCCAAAAACGCACCTCGTCACTAAAGATGATGTTTCGGCCAAAATTGGGGTCCTCTTCCAAACGATTCGAAGCCTTGTCAGCGAATAAATGGGCGTTGTCTATGGTCATGAACTTTGAGCTCCTGGGTCAGTTGGATCTTGTACGGGTGTAGGCAAAAGTTCCGACGCTAAATTCGCCAAGTTGAAGTCTGCAAAAGGCCGAGTTCTTGTGCACGGCGAGGAAAAGACTGCCTCGGGTTCTGCACTACACATTTACGGACCGTGGCGATGTTCTCGGCCGATGTTGCGTTGGCTGTTGGCTGATTGTTCACTGAACAGATCGTCTCAAATTTGGTCACCAAACGTTGAAGAGTCCACTGTGAAGGGCCACCACGTTTACCGTAAAATGGGCGCATTGCGCGCAATGTTTGCATTAATGAACACTCATTCTGATAATTAAGTTTTATCATTTGAACGTGCTGTTCAATCGTGTAACTTGCCACGATGATTTGGCATAAACAACTGAATAATAAACAAAATATTTGACAGATGTCACCAAAACAAAATGGCCACCACGAGGAGTCAAAATCTACTAGCACCAATTGAAAAACTCTTTATAAGTGTTGTTTAAGTTTTTTCAGACTGTATTCAATCTGGTAATATTTTTTTCGGAGTTGGTTTTTTTGACAGCTGTCACTTATTTTATAATGAGTTTGGTTTGTCATATCAGAATAAAAAGACTTGCGCCTTAATAACGTTTGAAAATAATGCAAATGTATTACCAAAATAATGGTTGTGAAAAATCGAGCGACGCGCGGCCACTTACCAAAATCATCTGGCAAATCCTTATCTTTAAAATAAAATTTTGTCTGTCTGTCCACGCTCCTACAGCCTAAACCATTGGGTCGATTGAGTTCAAACTTGGAAGTTAAGGTTTTGAGCAGATTCGCGTTAGGCGTTTTTTTCATTTTTTTTTAAGATCAAAACTAACAGTGGCCCTCATACAATTTTTTTGGTCAAAAAACGATAATTCAAATTTTCTCAAAAACAAACCGATAGATTTTTTTTAATTTTCTCTAAAATTTTATTTTTTAACTTGGCTTCTTTTAATAAGAAAAACATGTTTTTGTATTGCTCAGGAAAGGTACCGCTCATAGAACCGTTATTTTGTTTTTTAATTTTCTCAGCAACTTATGTACTGATTTCAATAATTTTTTTTGTGAATAAGCTCTTATATTGCTTTAACAATATTTGGTTATCAAAAGTGCAATTTTTTTTTGTTTGGATTTTTAAAAAAATATTGAATTTTTTTTTCAAAATTCTATATCTCAAAAACGGGTTAATATTTTTTTACGAAATTCAAATGTAGAGCGTATATTTATAATCACTAAACAACTGCATACCAAAAATATTTTTAGAACAAAATTGAAAAATTTTATATATATAAAATTAATTTAAAAAAAAAACGCTCTAACGATTTTCGAAAAAAAATTTTGAAAATCAAGGGCTTTTTTATTTATAAAATGGCATTTAAATTTTTGAAGACAAACTTATTTTTCAGGTAAAATTTTGAATCTTAAATTACTTTTTTTTAAAATTATTTTAACTGTATCGAATGTAAACCCCTCCCAAAAAAATTGAAAAATGGAGTTTTTTTCGACAAATGAAATGGCATTTATATCTTTGAAGACAAACTTATTTTACAGGTATATTTTTAAATCTTATATACATATGTACATAGATTTTTTTTTGAACAGACTCTTTGAATACAGGAGCAAGTTCGTGCGACCCAGTCGTGCATTTTATTTTTTCTTGAAAACCACACGTCTAGAAAAACACCATTTACAATTTAATATTTTCTTAGACACAATTGAGTAAAGTTATGGCAGTGCAGGCAAATTTGTTTAACTTTGCAAAAAAAACAAATTCAATGTTTCTAAGGTTACCCTAAAATGATATATATTTTTTTTTAATTTTAAATGGTTCTCTAGGCCCTTAAAAGTTGTTCAAAAATATTAGGCTCAGGAAAAACCTTTAAGTACTCGGTTTCTGAATTTAAGATTTAAAAATATTGCAAAATTCTTCCTCATTTGCTACTACTCAAAACTTTAAAAGCGTTCATCTCAATACTGGCTTTATTTAAGTCAGTTTTGTTTATCGACGTATCCATTCAGCTACTCGTTAAAATGATCTTCACAGCTAAACAAAATTCAATTATAAAAATTGGAATGCACGCCAGTCTTGTCCTCGGCAAAATTAAAAATAATTCATATTTCAGCTGACAAAATGACGGCCATTTAAAATAGTGTTCACAACTTAAAGTTCTATACCTTTAAAAAATTGGATCATTAAAAAATTACAAGAGCATTACGGTCGGACTGTGGACCCTTAAAGAAAGGAGACGTCATAGCAAGAATGCTGCACAACCGTCATTTTTTAATAAATCACTTAATGGAAGCAGGCACTTATAGGTGCAATCCCTATTTTTTCGGCCTCCAGGGTGTCCTACCATTAATATATTATACAGCGTTCGAATTAAGAACAAAAGATATGGGTTCAAAAGCACATTTAAAAACACTTTGGTTTTAAATTCTTGAACATTGCAATGACAGGGAAAGATGGAGCGTGTCAAAGTGAAACACATTCGTTTAGTACGGCTAAAGAACGAATCATTGTTCTTCACGGTATTGCCAAAGTCGGACTCAAAGGTAAACTGATGCACTCTTAGAAGCGCGAGTATTACAGTGAAATTGTTTAAGTGAAGAATGGAGAAAAGTAGCTCTTTATTTCCCTTAAGCATAATTCGTTAAAATAATGTCAAAAAAGGATAAGCCAAGAAGGATAACTACGATGTTTGTTAAGATTTCGTGTAGGAATTTTTTATTATTGGCTGAGATTTGATATTTTTGATGGTTTGACGATTGTATTAAAAAATTATAATTTGAAATATTATAGGCAAGTAAACATGTATAAATATTTGTTTGTCTATAAATAGATTTGTTGATAATAATTCGGTTGAAAATATGGGTTCCAAAAATATTGAAAAATCTTATAATATACAACTTTTTTTTAGGACACATTTAACACATTTAAATAGATAATAAATCTTAGGTACTATTACCTTATGACCCAAAGACATTCTAACTTGGACATTGTTTAAAGAAAGTGAATTTTTCAAAAGGGGTTGAGAACTTCTAAACTTTGTTGTTTTATAAATTACCAAAAGCAAAAGTAGCTATAGGTTGCTTCCGATGAATAAAGTGTCTCAAGGATAAATTTTAAGACATATTTTTTATTTGTAACTTTCTTATGATATATGTATGTATGTAGGTATTTACTACAATAATTTTGTTTAACAATAAGGTCCAATCTACAATTTTGAGTTATCAAAGATTTAAGGAAAGGCTTACTTTTACTTAAGTACACCCTGGTCCATTTTTACGGTAATGTCAAATTTAGTGCTAGAGACATAAACTTTGTTTGTGTGTTTATTTTTTAGAAAAATACTATACTTTGCATGAACTTTATGTTTATGTCTCAGTCTTAAGATATCTAAATTCTAGCAAATCCCATTTTTTTCTGCCAGAGTAAACTTTTTAACTTTGGGGTAATTTTTCTATAGAAAATGTGTAAGAAACATAATGTTTCACTACTTTTTAAAATGAACGTAATAATAATAAAATGAAACTCCAAGATAAGTTTGTAAAAAAAACAAACAAACATTTTATGATGCTATGATTTCTAGATACATATTGATCTCGCTATAAGAATACAAGATTTGCAAACATTAAATTCCATGAGGTTTTTAATTCCCCTCTGTAAAAACTGTGAAGGGTGAAAATAATATATACCAGAAAATAAAATTCAATTTATTTACTTCTCATTGGGAGATATTGTAATTGGTCCGACTTACCGAAATGTAAATTTTGACATCTCTAGACGTTTCAAAGTCCCTATTTAAACCCAATGTTCCAGCAATCCATTGAGTGTTTAAGGAAAAGTGGGAAGTATAGTTGGTCTGAAATATGTCATAGAAGAATAAAGATATCGACTTAAATTAAATTTTATTACACATTATATGCAGAAATGCAGAATTGATATGAATTAAAAAACTGTCAGATTTCTTTTATAAAACAAAAATATTCATTAGCTTAAATGTTTTAAGAATACAAACTTAAAGTGTCATCAGAGGTGGAATCGGCTACGGTGATAAATGACTATCACATTTTTGATAGTGAAATTGACTAGTAAATGTAACTGAAAATGTTCCAGCTGTTTGTATAAGCATCTGGTACCTCTATTCAGAAACAACATATTTGTTGGAAAATGATTATCACGTTAAAGGAAATTTTGAAACTCCAAACAGATGATTTACTTTTTTCGAGCTTAGCTTAGTTGAAAAAAACATATAAAAAACTACCCATTGTTATTTTTAGTTTTCTGAACTTTTGTTTTGAAATTCATATTTATGTATAGGTACATATGTATATAAACATACATAGTTATGATTAACTCTCCAAAAGTATTATCATTTCGAATATGTTTCTCGCTGTCAATTTGGAAACCACGAACAAATTAAGTTTGGCATTAGCAGCGTATGTACATAGCCTTACAAAATAAATCTTAGATCTGTTTGTTTTGCTTTTATACTACGTTTCCACCAACAAATAATCCGAGATTTAAGGCAAGTGATTTAAAATAAATCATGAGGTGTTTCCACCAAAGAAAAGGAGATTAATTTGACGTTTGGTTTATGTCATAACAACCAAACTTCAAATTATTCTCCTTTCGAAAAGAAAAAAAATATGTATTTGTTCACTCATCATCTGTAAGTAATTAGTTTTATTATATTCTTGTACATATTTATTATTTTTGTATACTTACATTTTATTTCGTCTGTGATTTCTTGAAAGTTGTTTATTGTTTTGAATTTGAGTCATATGGAAGTGAGACAGATAGTTTTTGTTGACATTTCCATCTGTCAATAAACGAAATTGGCGTTTAAATGGGTCGGTTTGTCGGATTTGACAAACTAATGTTTCCAAGTAGATTTCAATGAGATTTATTTGAAATCTTCATTTGAGATTAAAATTTATATGGTAAATCTTCGAGATTTCAAGGAGATTTGTGACAAATCTAGCTAAATCTCGGTTTAGTGCCCGGTGGAAACGTAGTAATAAAATACTTAATTTAGCTCTAATTGTTTCTTTTTTTTTGATTTTGGAAAATCGAATGATCTTGGTATATAATTCATCACTTTCGGGTATTAATATTTATACTGATTTTTCTTTGTATGTATATAATATAATCGAGTATTTTTATTACACCCTGCTTAATACAAATGAGATACAAAATTAACTACATACATATGTTTGAATTAATTAATGGACTTGATTTGCACAAATATTTATTGATGTGTTTAATTGTTTATTTGCAATAAAAAATCTAAGAAATGTGAATTTTTTGGCAACACAGTTTTAAATAATTAAAATAACGTATCTTATGTCCGAGTCATTCTCAGTTTAAAAAAAGTTATGATTATGTTAAAACTTTAATTGAGTTATTAACGTACACATGTTCGTAATTAGCATCTAATTGAAATAAAAATACCGACAAAAAAATCTAGTTTTTTAACGAACAAAATGTTGTGATAAAACTTAAAGGCACTAAATATACATAAACTATTCATAGTTATATCATACTTCAACTCATATTGAACTAACACGCTTATTAAAAATATATAAAAAAAAGATTAATTACTAAACAAGGAAATAAGAAATTATTTTAATAACGCAGATTGTTTTGATATCATTTCAAGCTGTGTCTATTGCACAATTTGACTTTTATTTGGTGTAATAAACAGAAGAACAAATTATTGACTATAAATTAGTAGTTTTTAAAAATTGGTTTGAAATAACTTAATCATAGAAAATTCAAAGGAGTTGATTAAGATCAGTGAATTGAATTGATTTTGATGTTTCTTATTTTGACTTGATCTTGACTTGATCAACATACAAAATTAAAATTATCGACTTCTGTTGATTCGCTGACGTTCAACTGAACTCAATGAATTTACAAAAATTGATTTTTTTAAACTACGCTAAATCACCGATCAGATATTGAACTAAAATTGTACAAGTGACACTTATTTTTGCAAAACTTTCAGATCTTAGGAACCTGATACTTTAATTTTCTCTTGTTTCCGAGGATTAAATAAGATGTAACCAGAGTTCAAGCATAGTTGAACTTCTGTTAATATAGAGTTTCATTTTGAAAAGTGCACCATTTCAGGAACTGTCACTTTTTTAACTGTCATCTTTTGGCATTTGACAAATAAAAACTACATCGTTTTTAAAAATAGAACGATACACTCTTTAATAACGCATTGAAGTTGTTAAATGTACTCTAAAATTGGTGAACATTCTGCAGTAACGCAGCATGCTATACTGAGACACCGAAAATAGTGAAAGTGGTGGAAAGATTTGAAAAGTTGGGAAAGGTAAGTTGTGCTCAAGCCGTTAGTTTGGTGCGATTTATCGGCTGACGAGTATGGTGTTATTGGAACTTACTTATTCAGAAATGAATTCGGTTTAACTGCTATGGGTGAACGGATTGCAATACAGAGATGTTATAAATGATACTTTATTTTCGAAATTGAAAAATACTGATGTGGAAAGTGAGATTTGAGTTCAAAAAGACGGCAGGTGGACGGAGGCAGCCGCTGCTTTTAATTGGCACACAAGCAACTTAACATAATGGTTAAACCACAACCACACGTTAACTCAGTCGAGCTTTTGACAGGCTTCTTACCGACCTTACGATGTTTTACGGTACCATGTGTCATTAAACACGAACACGACCTTCGAATTTGCAAAACGTACTTTAGCTTCAATGAAAATACAGTTGTCAGCTGTCAAAATAGAAAATATGTAGATCTCTTTGGGCGTTGAACTCGAGCTTACGATATTTAATATCTTAAGCGAACACAAAGCTTGAGGCAACATTTTAGATTGCATAGTCCATTATTTGAATTGGAAATGTCAAAACCCAACCGACCGATCGCGTGATAATGGTTTAGATATAAGAGTCCATTGTTCCTTTTCAACTTGTCAAAATCTACACGACCGAACGCGTGATTGTGGTTTAGCTATAAACAATCGACATTTTGTGAGAACATTTTTCTGGCCGTTTTATTACTAAAAGAAGTGATCACTAGATCAAGTGATTTCTTGAGACGATTTTCGTTGGGACCAAGTAAAAACTGATTAAAGACCTTCAAGATAAAATTCGTTATTTAATCGGATGTTATCGAAGACATCCAGCCCTAAATATACAAATAGGTCATGAAAAATTGCATAAAAAGAAACAGTGCAGCAGTCATAGCCATGGTTGTTTGTCTAATATCGTTTTTGAATGTTAATAACTTACTCTATTAAATAAAAATTAAACATTTTATCAGAATACCCTATAGAAAAAATTAAAAAGATATTCACCTTTAAGAAGCTTACAAAACATGGCCCTTATTCTTGTTCCGAACACCATCAAAAAGGTTCTATCTACAGATTTGCATAAAGCAATATGTTAAAACTTTTGAATTAAATTGGTTCAATCGTTAGACATTTTCTTATCATAAATAACAATAATTTATTCAGTTCGCAAAAAACTACTTGTTGTGACTTCAATCCGAAACATGTGACGTGATGTGGTGTTGATGTCCGGTAATGGTGACACACAAACTAAAGTGTTTTTTCCTCCATATTTATTATACTGAATATACAAATTTGCACTACATTAAAAACCTTTTAATAAATCGATGTAAGACTCGACAAATGATTTATATGCATTTTTGTCAAATATCACTCACATTATTTAAACGCAAAAACTGTCAGATTTAAATATTCTTAGCGAAATGTTGTTCCTACTAATTAATAATAACAACCATAAAATTAAATTAATCAGTAATTTATCCGCTAATCATTTACTTGATTTTTAAGAAGGTTGTTATTAGCATTTTAGGCTCTGCACCTACTCTACATACGCGAATATTCTATTTATCGATTCTAGCTCTGGCGGCAGTGGCGGTAGCTGGCGGTGCGGCGCGGGCGCGGCGTTGTATCAGCGTGTGGTAGAACCGATAAAAACGCATAATGGACAGGTATTCGTATTTTTAACGGGCAATGAAGCATAGAGTAAAACATCAAAATGAATCGCATTCGCAAATTAAATGCAAAAAGGAAGGTAAACCAAATTAATGAAAAAACTTCCAAACTAAATTCATTTTTAATGTAAAATTATTATTTAAAAAAATACTTTGTTATTAATTACGAGTATCTGATTGACGTAGAAAATCTTGTTAGAATATAGAAAACATGTAGGCAGGTTGTAGTACCCGAAGGTAAGTACCAAATAGAATTATGAATTATGACCTTCATTTGCGAACTGAATTTTCAAACGTTGCAAATAAAAATTAACTGCTATTTATACGCCGGAAAATCGAACATATAACAAGGTTTTTTTCACTGAACTCAAAATGCATTTCAAGAAAGAGATATCAATTACAATTTACACTAAAATAAGCTCGTGTTAACATCTTTTTGGATGCCTATGGCCATTAGTTGTAATTGAAGCAATTTTAGTATATTTTAATGTGCACTTCGGAACTTATACTTACAATAAAATATAAAACTATTATTTTCACCAAGCTCAAGGTAAAGCAAAATCAGAATTATATACTCTGTAACGTCGTTTTCAATTGGCAATCTGGAAGTGAAAAAAGCATTCTGAATGCGTTCAATTGGGCAAAAGTGACAGTTCTGATTCTGAAAAGAAGAGAATTTCCCTTCTGGTTTTAAAAACAGAATCAGAAGCAGAATCACTCACACATTCATAAATTTTAAATGTCACTTCCTCCATGTTTGCAGCACAAAAACAAAATGAAATTTAGCGCGAATACACATATATGTGACACATGTCATACTCAACCAATACATTCTCACCAAACTTCAGATTCTTCGGAATAAAAAAAAACTGTTCAATTGGGATTCCGAATCGAAGAACAATTCCAGATTGCCAATTGAAAACGACGTAAGTGTTTTAGTACTGTAGTAATCGTGGCATGATGGTAAGTGCGTTGGGCTGCAATTGACATTTATACCACACTTTTCAATAATGCATATTATCCAGTGCATTGGAAGACCGCTGTGGTTCATTCTCTCCCGAAAAAGGGAAAGGCCAACTCCGTCAAATCTTCGGTCGATAAGTCTTCTTCCGAGCATCAGCAAAGTTTTCGAGAAGATCATCAATAGGGCTCCGACTAAGTGGGCTGCGGACAACAAAATAATTCCGGATAAACAGTTCGGGTTCAAGGCGGGTCATGACACAATTCGTGCTGCGTCTAAACTCGTTTTTGATATCCAATGGAATAAATCAAAACAATAATGCACAGGTGCTGGAAAATGCTGTTGATTTGGAAAATGCCTTTGATACCGTATGGTTAGTGGGTCTTTACCTAAAACTGAGCAGGCTTGGCATAAGCAAGCCATTGTTGTATATACTTTATGATATGCTTAACGGTAGAAAGTTTGTTGTCAAAAGTGGCAGTGTTACTTCTACCACAACATTCCAAATTAAAAATGGTCTTCAACAGGGAGCGGTGAATTCGCCGATTCTCTTCAGCATTTACACCACCGATTTGATAGGTAGTCTTACAAAAGCAATTGCGTACGCCGACGATTTAATTGCGTACAGAACGGCCCGAAAGGTTGAGGTTATTAGAATTCTCTTGCAGCGTGATTTCGACAAGATTCAGCGATATTGCGACGACTGGAAACTGAAAATAAATGTCCAGAAGTCGGAGACAATTCTGTTCCGGACTCCGTTGGCTGGGGCCACTAGGGATACGTGCAAGAATTGTCGCAAGACGGTCATCGTTGATCTTCACGGGCAGCGATTAGTGAGCAAAAGTGTAGTGAAGTACCTCGGTATCTGGTTAGATCAGTATTTATATTTCAACAGACATATAAATGCTGCTCTAACCAGGGCCAGAGGAGTCTTCACTCTGACGAAACGGCTGTTTTACAGCAGTCGGCTTGACCCCAGAGTGAAGGTAATTTGCTACATGGCCCTCATACGGCCGATGATCGTTTATGGTTGTCTTGTGTGGTTCAGCGTTGCCCCTTCCCAGATGGAGAAGTTTCGGGTGTTCGAGCGACAGTGTTTTCGACTCTGTACCGGCTTATATCGAACAGCCGAATCTTCTTTCGTGCATTACTATTCCAACGAGGTCCTATATAACGGGGCTCGAATCAACAGAATTGACATTTTCGTGATAAAACTCGTTCGAGGTCACATTGCAAGAGCATTGTCTTCGACCAACAATTTAATTTTCGGGCGTTCTATCCGAACGACGAGCGGCTTCATTCCACTAGAGGCATTCCTCTTCTTAGATAGATGCAGGAAAGATTGGCAGTTCCGCTAATCTTCCACGTCAGACGACGAACCGTGGATAGGCGACTCCTGCAACAATCGGGACGTCATGGCACAAGGCGAAGCAGAGCTCCTTCGGTTCAGTAGGGCTGTGTCCGAACAGGCCGGAACTGATAGGGTGAAGCAGGAGAACCAGTTTTGGTAGCTTCAATCGGCACTTGATAGTGGGTAGTCGGGATGGGGTTTTAAGTCTTGGCAGGCTTACACACTTGTTTTATAGTTTTAGAGTTTAGTTTTAAGTAGAATAGGCATGGTGGCACAAAAAAATAATGATAAATAAAAAAAAACATGCAATAAGGAAAAACAAAACAAAAGGGAAAACAAAAAATGTTAGATAGTTAGATTTGCTGCTGTGGTTGTTCTTGTTTTAAGTAGTTTATAGTAGGTGGAATAGGTAGTTTAAGTTAGTTTTTGTTGTATATGAACGATTTTGTTTTAGAATTAAGTATGGAATTCAAATAGATCACTGTATGTATTCATTTATTTTATATTTCAAAGTTGGGTGCACTAACTACTGAATTATTGTGCTACCAACTAATTATGTTGAAAGTAGATCTTAGCTTTTCCGGTCTCTCTGATCCCAACCAGCCTAAGGTTAGCACGTAAGATTTATTTACTTATTGTGAATTAAATAACTAGTTTATTGGAATTGTAAATTCATTGTCTTTTATTCAACGAGTAAATAAAACAGTTTTAAGTTTTATATTAAAGACCTAATTTTAAGTAGTTTTTAAGTAAAAATTAAAAAATGATATTGAAATTAGTTTTTTTTTTAATTTTCTAATAAATAAAAAAATAAATAAAATTTAATTATAGTAAGATAGAAATAGGCATTCAAATTAAGTATTATTGTTTAACTTAGAGTTTCCGTATGGGACCAGTAAGTAAGTTGTAAGTTATGGTTAATTAAGCTAGTTTTATGAATTTTTAGCTTTGAGATAGTTTTAAGAATGAATTAATAAATAAAGTGCACGACTGGGTCGCACGAACTTGCTCCTGTATGCAAAAAGTCTGTTTAAAAAAGTATCTATATAATATTTAAAAATATACCTGTAAAATAAGTTTGTCTTCAAAGATATACATATATGCCATTTGATTTGTCGAAAAAACCTCCATTTTTCAATTTTTTGGGAGGGAGTTACATTTAATACAATTAAAATAATTTAAAAAAAACTAATTTAAGATTCAAAATTTTACCTGAAAAATAAGTTTGTCTTCAAAAATTTAAATGCCATTTTATAAATCAAAAAAACCTTGATTTTTCAAATTTTTTTTTTGAAAATCGTTAGAGCGGTTTTTTTTTAAATTATTTTTTTATATATAAAATTTTTCAATTTTGTTCTAAAAATATTTTTGGTATGCAGTTGTTTAGTGATTGTAAATATACGCTCTGCATTTGAATTTCGTAAAAAAATGTTCACCCGTTTTTGAGATATAGAATTTTGAAAAAAAAAATTTCAATATTTTTTTAAAAATCCAAACAATAAAAAATTGCACTTTTGATAATCAAATATTGTTAAGACAATATAAGAGCTCGTTCGGAAAAAAAAATTATTGAAATCGGTTCAAAAGTTGCTGAGAAAATTAAAAAACAAAAAAACGGTTCTATGAGCGGTACCTTTCCTGAGCAATACAAAAATATGTTTTTCTTATTAAAAGAAGCCAAATTAAAAAATAAAATTTTAGAGAAAATTTAAAAAAAATCTATCGGTTTGTTTTTGAGAAAATTCGAGTTTTCGTTTTTTGACCAAAAAAATTGTATGGGGGCCACTGTTAGTTTTGATCTTTAAAAAAAAATGAAAAAAACGCCTAACGCGAATCTGCTCAAAACCTTAACTTAAAAGTTTGAACTCAATCGACCCAATGGTTTAGGCTGTAGGAGCGTGGACAGACAGACAAAATTGACCGGACGGAATCGCGGGACCCACTTTTTTCGACTTCTCTACCATCGTAATATCATGTTTGATTAAAATCTCGAGTTCGAAATTTTGCACGAATGCAAAACTTGCCATATACATAGTTCCTATATGTCGCAAGTAAAAATGAATTAAAAAAAAAAGTGCCTTGGACTGTCATGCCAGAGGTCTTGGGTTCGACTCCTGCCTGTACCATCTTAAGTTTTTTTCACGGGTACTGCGTCTTGCGAGTAATTCTTGTCATTAAAAGTGGTTTCTCAAATTAGCCGTTTGGATTCGGCTTTAAACTGTAGGTCCCTTCCATCCCTAACAACATTACTCGCACACAGGAATGGTTGACAATTGTAAGTCACTAGGCCCAAGTTCTCCACGGACTGTTGCGCCACCCAATTTATTTTATTTTAAATTGTGTTATAGAAATGGTTTTTAGTTAAGAACATCAAGAATTTAAGCAATTCTATTGCAAAATAAACATTAGGTAACCAAAGGACATTAAAAAGCCATTTTTCATTTTATATTGCACAAATTTTTGCAAAAATAAGTTATAAATTTTACAAGAGCCTCGACAAGGCTTCCTCAAAATATCTTATTAATGGCTTGATTGATTTTTTTGTATATTAATTTTAGTAGATGGTTGGTAAGAATTTGTTTTGATTTTTATTTATATTAAGATGGTTAAAAATAATAAATTGTTTGAGGGTTTGTATGAAATAGAAAAAAATGCGTATACGCCTCAGTGTACAAAACTGTTCTATTGTTGTTATTGTTTAAAAAAATATTTTTTGCTTACAGTGTCATTGTATTGTGAGTATGGTCAATGTTTTTTTTGTGAATTCAAATGTTCCCCACAATATTTTCAATAATTTAACAAAATGTATGGAGTTTGAAGTTACATCTATTACATTAGGCTGTCCCAAATTTTAAAGCAAATACTCTAAATGTTTGAGTATGCAGTTATATAGCGATCGGATCAAAGGAACCCCTTCTCGATTGATGCCCAACTTAAAACAAAATAATTTGTTCAGGCATGCCATGAAGTTGTTTTGTCTAACCGGAAAATTGTAAGACGATTAGAATGGTTCAGCTTTCGTTAACAAAAGTGACCAGTATGGTTCTTTTTAAGATAAGGAAGAAAGCCATTGGTGAGGGTAAGAGCCAAAAGGGAAATAAATAGAGTTATTCTCTGGGAAAATTTGTCTTCAAGAGAAATAAAGGATAAAATTAACTTGAAATAGGGAGTACGAAGAGGGCAGCAAATATTGAAGGTGGAGTTTAAAACTTTCCTGCGAAAGTAAATGTCTGCCCTCTTACCAAGACATAAACATGCTAGGTTTCGGCCCGCAGAAAAGCATAGATTTCGGAACGAGGTTTGGATGGTCCAACAACGATCCTAAAATAGCGTTTCAGCGTAGAAACTTTGGTTTTGGAATTAGAGAATTCCTGGAGTCTCGGAAAATCACAACACTCGATTGGTCAGCCTTAAATTTCGACCTAAATAATATTGAGAACATGTGGTAACATTTATTATCAAAAGTTTTTAATCATGGCCACCAGTTCAAGGATTTTAAGGAATTAAAGGGTGCAATTCAGGAGGAGTGGAAGAAGATTGGTCTTTCTTATATTCAAACCCTTATTAACTGCATGCCAAGACGTTTGATAGTTATATAGATTAGGTATTGTGGTGTGTAAAAAGTAACGAATATTGCAATCACTCATCAAATCACTCATTGCTCCGTGTCCGTAGGTAGGTCTGATTAAGATGAAAAACGTCACGCAACTAATATCTCTCAAACATGTTTGTGTAGTGTGTGGCGAAACTATGTTTGCTCAAGCACACGTTTGAACAAACGTGTTTGCGTAGTGTATGGGCCCTATTAGTAAAATTTTTTCGGTGGATCTCAATCAGGAAATTTTTTTCAATGACAGAACATTTTAATGAAAGCTATAAACGACCTGTCAAAAAAAGTCCAATGTTTGTTTTCAATGATAAAAACCAATGATAGCTATAACTGGCCCCTTATGTTGGTTTTCCAATTTTGTACTGTTCCGATCACAACATTAAAAATTTTACTGATGAAAGAAACAGTAAAAAAATTATCTGAGGCGCGAAGCCTCAAAGTGACATTTAATTTAATGACGTAAATTTACTGATTGCTATAAACGCTCATCAGTAAAACATTTCAGATTCCTCCTGTTTCAAATTTTACTGATGGATTTTACTGATAGCTATAACCGGCCCCTTACTGTTGATTTCATCAGTAAAATTTTTAATGATGTGACCGGAACAGTAAAAAATTGGAACACCAACAGTAAAACGAAATGGATTTTTTTTGGCTTAAATGTTGACATTTCTCGACGTTTTAAGCCCCCTAGAGTCGAAATAAAAGATTTTTAGAGAGATGTCTGTGCGTGCGTGTGTACGTACGTTCGTACGTAAAAAACAATGATTTTATCTCCAAAATAATTGTATGCAGTAAAGAAGTACGTTTTTGACATCTGGTAAAATTTTGAGAAAAATCGAATTGACAGTTTTTTTTATAAAAAAATAAAAACCTTTAAAAAAAACATTACTAAAAGTTGGTAAAAATTCATTTTCGTTTCAATATCTTTTCAAAAATTAAAAATAGTGGTTTCAATTATCCAATTTGTATTTGTTTAGGTATATAAGAAATAAAAACTTTTAAGAAATGATACTAAAATTGTTAAAAATTGTTTTTCGACTAAAACCTCGTTTACAAAAATAGATTTTGAAATTAAACTATTTCAACAAATGCAAAATATTGTGGGTAATTTTTAAATCTTTTAGAATAATTCAACTGACAACTTTTTTAACAAAACACGAAAACCTACAAACCTTTTAAGCAAGACAAATCGACAGACGGGATGGGAAGTTATCAGTGTGCGTCGCATCCCAGCCTCTTTTTTTAATTTTCTTATTAATTCGCTTTTACAATCAAAACTATTCATTTGATTTTAAAAAATAGAGCATAAGGCGGTTTTTTAGATAAAGCGGAATTATAAAAAGTAGGATTTTAAGAAACGGGATTATAAAAAGCGGAATATCGAACACAGCCCCTTCTCAAGAACATCGATGAACTAGTAGTTGGAAATACTTAAAGGCAATATTTAAATAAAAAGATAGATCCGCTAGGTTCTAAAAATTGAGTTTAATTTTTAATGAAATAATAAATTTGATGTCAAGTCAAGCACCTTTTAGGTTGAATTTTGTCCACGTCTTAGATTTTGATTACATTTCGTATAAAAATGTGAAATACCGAACCGAATCTGTCCAACATTTAAACTGAAATTGTTGTGTTATATATTTGGAGTAATTTGATTCAGCATTAAAAAAAAAAAACTTAATGCCATAAGTACCATTATGTTTAAATTGTAAGGAAAGTTAATTTAAATGTTTCATACGCAAACAAAAACCCAAACTCAACTTTATGCCCCTTTAATTAATATCACTCTTCAAATTTTACTACTAGATTTTATATTTGTATAGACTTATTTGTTTCTTTCATTCTCAAAATAAGAAAAAGTATGTTCAATAAATTTCATGAGTATAACGCTTTTTGTAATGTCTCATTTTAAGTGGACTACAATATTATGGAAATCAATCTAAAAACAATGTTGGCTCAAAAGCGAGACTGACTTTCTGTATAAAAAAAATAAGTTCCTACAGAATTTATTATACATAAGAACTAGTAGTCAACCAACAATTATAACAAGCTTCCATATTTTTATTAAAGATATGGAAGCTAGAAATTCTTACTGAATTTTCAATTCCACTTTTTATTGTAAATGTGTAGCTTATCATACCTCAGTTAAATTTTAGTAAATATCTATCTCCATTTTTTTAACTAGAATAGAATCATTTATTCGTGGAACAATAATTCCTATTAATACAAACCCCCGTCGCGTCGGTCGGAGAATATTCATTCTACAAAGTGGCAAAAAAACTATCAAGCTTCAGTCGTAATTTAAATATTGACATTGACACCGAATTCGAGACTAAATATGCCACTTCTCAAGAGCTCCTTTTGGAAGAAAGCCAGTTATGACACTCCTTTGTTGCAATTCGTGGTACGGAATCCCTCCGAAACGGTGCCTATGACAAGTTCGAACATTTTATTTAACCTTATTAACATTGTATCACACAAAAACTGATTGAAAGGTTATTTGGTCATAGCTAAAGGCTATCATAAATCTCAACCGAATTGGAATTTTTTCAGGTGTAGGGAATTGTGCAATTCAATGTCGTTTCAAATGGTTTTGTAAGAAATTTTAACAACAAAAACCCCCAAGAAATTGCAAAGTCCAGTCGGACTTATTAAAAAAAAGTAATTAATACATATGAAGCCTTTTTCCATAAAATGTGTTTAGTTTTTCTTGTTCACATTTTTAGATCGTACATTAAACATTCTTCAAGTTTCATGCTCTGGAAAAAAAAATATATTTATATAATGTTATCTTCCTTCAAAAATTAAAGTAAAACTATTTTTTGTGGAAAAAAAGAACCAAGAATGAATTTTCTCTTAAAATTTTATTTTAAAAAAATTATAATTTTCAAAGCAAACAAATTAATGCTTTTCACAATGTGCTCCCTTCAAACAAGCACTCCACTTAAATGTAATACAATGAATCTAATATTCTAGTTAATGGCCATTCGTTTCCAACCAAACCAGTTTAAAGTGCCATTTTCCTTCCTTCGATTGATATCTCAACTGCTCGCCGGGATTCCTTCATTCGTTTTGCATCAATGAACTTCTTCATGTGTTTTTCATATCGATTCGGTTTCTTCTTTTGAACCTTTAATAAGAAACGAAATCAATCAACAACAAATCTTGACAAAGTTGGGCGAAGCATTCACAACTTACCGGATTGACTTCACCTTCCACAGTCGACCTTGGTCGAATTACATAGTCCTTGTTCGAGGGCATTGGCACTCGGGCTCTAGCCACCCAACCTTTATCACCGGGACGCAGTGGATTTTCATCTGTTGAACCAAACGCTGTATTGAGATTGCCCTTTTTGCTGCTGCTTCTTTCTGAAACTGTAGCCTCTGGTTCGGGGGCCTTTTTCTGCCTTGGCATTTGTTCCAAATCACGTTGTTGACGTTCCTCTTTGGACATTGCTTTGAAATCACAACTCAAATTGAATATTGGCCTAGCCCATTCCGAAATCAGCCGGCCGGCTCTTTCGCGGTTGTATTTTGTTTCTTTCGGGTGCTTGTACAAGTACATGATGGCCTTACCGATGCCAGATTGTTTGAGATAGCTCTTGTCAATTGTGGGGAACTGAAAATAGAAGAGGTCATCAAAAATCAATAATTCGAAATCAAAACCACAAAAGAGTTAGTTAACTTACATCCGAAAGCAGCTTTAGAATGCTTTCTCTGATTTGCAGACACGGTAGAGCCTTGTTGGGGAGGGGTGCTAGCCAATCAGTCAGGACGTTCAGTATGTTGTGCTCTAGGAAAGCCAGTTGCAGATCCTTTTTAATTAACTGTGACATAACTTGCTTCAACATTGAGATCTTTTTAACCGCTGGTTTATTGAGCTTGTTCAGTTCTCGATCTTCATCGGCGGCGTGTTTCATGTTCATTATAAGCTGATCGATCAAATCATCATTGTCGTTGATAAGTTCAATGTCACCACGACGACGACGAGGCTTCTTTTCTTCCTTCTTACGCTGCAACATTGCATCGAAGTCCGATATGAAGTTGTCGCTTCTGGGAAAAGATTAGATTAGATTAAACAATGGAAAGAAGGGTGCCAAGCCGAAGCTTTGACTTCAAATTTAGTATAACTTACTGTTCATTATTAGAAGGCATGATTTCATCATCAGAGCTGTCGACAATACCTTCTTTGGCGGATTTTTCTGCTTCTGGTGCTTCACCTTCTGGTTTTTCGGGAGCAGCGTCTTCCTCGTCTTCATTGTCTGTGTCGGTAATTTTTGGCCGTTTCTTGAAACTTGCCGCTGCACTCTCTTCGTCCTCCGAATCACTGAGCAGAGCTCGCTTCTTTTTGGCAGCAACTGGTGATTTGGAAACACTTCGTGAACGAGACCTGGATCGAGCACCGGATCCTGATCTAGATCTTGACTTCGAGCGGCTGCTACGTTGAACTTTTGAACCACTTCTGCTGCGCCTAGAGCCACTTCTGCTTCTCCTAGAAACGCTGCGACTTTTTCTTGATCCACTGCGACTTCTACGAGAGCCACTTCGACTACGTCTGGAACCACTGCGACTTTTTCGCGATCCACTTCGACTTCTTCGAGTTCCACTTCGGCTTCTTCGGGATCCACTACGACTTCTACGAGAGCCACTGCGGCTGCGACTGCGACTACCCGACCCACTGCGACTCCTTCTCGAGCCACTACGACTCCTTCTCGATCCACTGCGACTCCTTCTCGAGCCACTGCGACTTCTCCTCGATCCGCTACGGCTTCTTCCCGAGCCACTACGACTTCTTCTTGAGCCACTGCGACTTCTTCTCGAGCCACTTCGGCTCCGCCTCGATCCACTTCGACTCCTACGGGAGCCGCTCCTACTGCGACTCCGACTGCCACTGCCAGACCTAGATCTAGATCGAGAACGACTACCAGAGCGACTGCGTCTTGAGCCACTTCGGCTCCTACTACCAGAACCACTCCTACTCCTTCTCGACCCACTGCGATTTCTACTTCCACTCTTGCTTCGACTTCGCCTGGAACCAGCGCTACCACGTGAACGCTTCGATGCAGCCGAACCACTTCGTGACCTTGATTTAGACCTCTTCGATGCAGCACTTCCACTGCGACTCCTCGACTTCCTTTCAGTACTTAGATTGGCTGCATTTGAACTGCGTGACCTGCTCCTAGACTTTGAATTTGTTTCACGGGAAATATTTACAGCTGAATCTTTTGAACCACTGCGGCTTCTGTGGGAAGTCTTCGACTTCCGAGAACTATGCGATTCAGCCGATGGGGATCTTGATTTGGCGCCTTCTTCACCTGATAATTAATCAAATTTACTCGTTTATTATCATGAAATTAGTTTCTTTCGGTTGTTTTTTCACCGACGAAATAATAAAATTCTTTGTCATAACCTCAAAGTTATCGATTAAAATACAGGAATTTCTTGAACTCACCATTTGTGCTGTCCATTTTTGTTTTGTTATAAATTTTGAAGAAAACCAAGCAGCAAATGGAAACTACGAGGTGTGTTTTCCTGCTTTGGCAAGCTCACAATTAAGAGGAAACTCTTTAAGACTTTAAGTGCTTTCTAGGTTCAACAAATCCAAAAGTATTATGCGATTTATTAAATTGAAAATGAAATAAAACAAAACCTTGTGATGTGATGCGATGCCACTTTTTCCTTTCTTCTCTGGTTGTCTACACTTATTACACAGGCATCAGGAAAATATTTCGCTCTCAAAAAACAAACAGAACTATAAAAGCATCAAACTGTCAAAATAAGCTTGTGTTCGCAGCCAAATAAAATAAGTAATGCCAATAAAAATAATTTTTTGTTAAGTGCAGTTAATACTTTAAATAGTTATGGTAGGCTCTCACGACCTTATTTATGACGAATAAGAGGTTTTATTTTAAATAGTCTGTTTTGACTAATTAAACTTTAGGAGATGTAATCTTTCTATATTTGACAATTTAAATAAATAACGCCATTACTGCAAATGGAACGATACATTTTTCAACAATTGTTTAAAACTGTTAAAATTCATTTAAAAAAAAAGTATATTCGGGTTGTCGTGAATATCTTCTTGAATAGCAAAGGTTTTATTGATTGAAAAAATGATGTAATAAATCGAAAAACTGTTTGCGTTGCTTAAAAACTACTTTGAATATTATACGAAAGCCTAGATTTGTCGATTTCTCGTCCATCTTTGGAATATAGACATTCCACAAATGACATTACAATGTATTTTGTATAAAAGCTTAAGTTTTAAGCCTTATGAACTTATTGATAATTGAGGCTGGTACAACTGCTACGGTGAATGGATTTTACTGCTGAGGACCATTATCTGTGAATAATTATTACGATCATTATTTTGATCAAAATAAAACCTCCTACTTAAAAACTCTTTGTTTCGTTTTGGCTATTGGAATTGTGTCAAACCAATAAGGATTATTTATGTTTTTTTAGAAAAAGTTAATTGTGCTTTAGACATAATGATTAAAGGTGTAACTGTGTTGAATTTTGATAATTTAAGTAAGTAAGTAAGTAAGTAAGTAAGTAATTCATTTTATTTACACATTAACTTACAACTAAATTACAAAAATGAATTTAAAAGCTATGGCTAAGCCGTCAGCCTGGTTAGCAAATTTTTAAATGTGTATTTGAATATAAAAATTAATTTTCAAAACAAAAATTTAGAAAAACAATAAATATTTAAACGTATTCTGAAATTAATAACATTCTATATTTATAAATAGATTTTAAATAATTACTTATTTTTTTCCACTCGCAGGTGTTTAGTATATCAATAGTCTCTTTCATGGATAATGAATGTTTTCCGAAGAAAATCAACCTTTGTGGTCTGAGTATTGGGCATATACTTATAAAGTGAAAGCAATCCTCTTTCGCGTGTAGATTACACAGGGAACAAAATTGGTTGAAGCTTTCATTGTAAGGGTTGCCATTTAAAGAGAGAACCTCACACCTTGCTTTAAATATCAATGATATTTCACTATAGTTTAGTGAGTCATGAAAGTAGTTTCTTTTGTTTAAGTTGAAATTAAGTTGGCTGTATAGTATCCTGCTTTCAGACTCACGAGCCATTCTGATGAACGTATCACGAGTGATGTCTTCATGTTTTTGAATAATGCGGTATAATTGATCTTTCAGATTACCTATGTTGCATAAATCAATTTGAAAGGTTTCTCCACAAGTGTTACCAAGAGTTTGCCACCTTGCATACCACCAGTCTTTATTTCTCATCTCATACAAAAAGAGTTTCTTTGAAAGTCTGGATTCACCATATTGACTGCATACCTTAATTATGAACTCGGCTTGTGATTTAAGTGTATATGTTAAGATTTTTGGCAGTCCGGTTTCTAGGTAAATAGCGTAACTAGGTGTATTTTGGGGCAGGTTAAAAAGCTTTTTTATAAAGTTCCTATTAAATTTTTCAATTTCTTCATACTCATACGCTCCCCAAATTTGTGAAGCGTAACAAAGAGTTGATTTAACCACTGAATCAAATATTTTATATTTCGCAGATAAACTTATTCTTTTGTTTGAAAACACATTTTTCCATGAAAAGTTGAGCAAACTTTGAGAGCTTTTGGCTTTTTCAGTAAGATGTTGTTTGAAATTTAAGTTTGTGTTCAGTTTAACTCCCAAGTATTTAACATCTTTAACTGATTCCAGCGGATGTCCATCATACTTCCATTGTCTTTCAGAGTGAACTCTTCCGGATCGTGCAAAAACCATTATCTTTGACTTTTCTGTATTGATTGTCAGTCCCCATCTTTTGCAGTAACATGATAAGCGATTAATCATTAGTTGCATGTGTTCCGGCGATTCAGAGAGTATGACTAGGTCATCTGCATACAGCAACACATTTATTGTGACATTCGCAATCCTTACACCTCCAGGCAGTTCGTCTACTATGTCGTTTATAAATAAGGAAAACAACAGTGCACTGAGAAGACATCCTTGCTTCACACCTGTATTTGTGCCAAACCATTCAGAATAAGAGGTGCCATTCCAAACTGCTGCAGTTGTGTCCGTGTACATATTTTTAACCACATTAATAAATTTTGAGGATATGCCAATTTGAGAGAGCTTGTAGAAAAGCGCATTTCTATTAACAAGGTCAAAAGCTGCTTTGAAGTCGACAAAAAATGAATATATTTTTTTGTTTCTTGCATGAAACGCTTTGACAATGGATGAAAGTGTAAAAATCTGATCAGTCGTTGAATAATTCTTTCTAAAGCCAGCTTGTAGCTCTGTTAGAATACTTTTCATTTCTACCCACTTTTCCAGCCTTTTTACCAAAACACCGCAAAATATTTTTGATATCACATTCATGAAAGAAATCCCTCTATAATTTTCCACAACGTCAAAAGAGCCCTTTTTGTGTATGGGAAATATCACAGATTTTTTGAATGAGGAGGGTATTTCGGCTGTAGAGAAGATTTTGTTAAAGAGAATTTGAAGGTTATTCCAAAATGTAGGTGTTGCATTTTTGAAGAATTCGTATGGGATACCGTCTTCCCCTGGAGCCTTTCCATTTTTCGCATTAAATATCACGGATTGTATTTCATTAATTGATAATTCAACGTCTAAAATTTCATCAAGAGTTAGTGGTTCAGCATAGAAGAACGTCAAATTATCATCGTTGGAGAGAAGAAGTCTAAAATGTGCTGCAAGATCTTCAGCAGATACACCTATGCCAATCTTAAAACTCATTCCATTGATTTCCCTCACAATTTTCCAGAATTCTTTCGAGTTTTGTGTTCGACCTAATGTTAAGGCTTGTTGATTTTCAAATTCGATTTTCTTTTGAAAACACAAGTTTTTGTAATATATAATTTAATAATTTAATGTGACATTAAAATAAACGTTTATGACATTACATATTTAATTTTGTACACTATTGCTCAAATAACTCGTCTCTCTTGACTACTTGCTTTGAAAAAGAGAAACTTTTCCAGAGATGAACATGAGGCATTAAAGTCTCATGTTCATGTTAAGAAAATCAACAAAAAAGACCAAGAATGTAAATTTAGGAGCGGGAGAAAATTAAGATTATTGAACAAATTTTCGCAATAAACGTTTCAGTATTTGCAGTACTGCAAATGTTAGTTGCAATGTTAGTCTGCTATTACACGATGAATATAGTTGCATGCACCATCTTCGAATTCTTCTCTATTACATATTTCGTCAAATGTTGCAAGCGTTATTAGACCACTGATCCGTGGTCTTCTTCTACTGAACCGTCCTGTGGGCGTGGATTCGAAGACTTTTCGGACCAGGTCATTGGATTCCTTGCACTCTACGTGACCCAGCCATCTCAGTCGTTGGACTTTTATGCTTCTGGCTAAGTCTACGTCACCTTATAGCTCGTATAGCTCGTCGTTTCATCTTCTCCTATCCACTCACCTTGTATGCATACAGGATCACGTGAAGAACTTTTCGAGAGAAAAGATTCAAGATACTTTCAGCCGCTTTTGTCATATTCCATGCTTCTGCACCGTATAGCCGAACAGGGATGATTAGGGTCTTATAAAGTGATACTTTAGTTGCTCGAGAAAGGGCTTTACTACCCACTTGCTTTCTTAGCCCAAAAAAACAGCGATTAGCAAGAGTATTTCTTCGTTTGATCTCAGCGCTGGTGTTGTTTTCTGTGTTCATAGCGGAGCTGAGGTAGACAAAGTCCTTAACTGCCTCAAAGTTACGTCTGTCGATGGTGACGTTTTGATCGAAACGTCGGTAGGTGTTGTCTTTTCTTGATGACAACATATATTTTGATTTGCCCTCATTGACTGTTAAACCCATTTTTGCCGCCTCTGTTTCAATGCTCCCAAAAGCCCCATTGACATCGCGCTAAGTTCTTCCGATTATGTCAATGTCATCAGCATATATCAAATGGACAAACTTTTGAAAGAAAGTGCCTCTAGTGTTGACGTGTGAGCTCTGCATTATTCTTTCAAGTACGATGTGAAAGAAATCGGATGACAGCGCATCACCTTGTGTAAAGCCTTTTTTGACACCGAAAGGTTGAGTTTATTCGAACCATTTTGGAGCAGCGCGAATTCAATTTGACAGTTCTATTTATTTTTCATTTTCGTGTTTGTATATTCTCAAGCAATAATTTGATTTTAGTTTCGTTGACGACTTGTTTTTGTTTTGGATGTCTTTATTATTTCTTTTATGCTGAGCTATCTTAATCGTTACCAAAAATTGACAGTGATTTATAAAAAATGCAAACGAAGATGTTTCCTTCTTGAACAACGAAACCACATGAAGCAGAATAGTAAAAAACGTAAAAGATAAAAGCAAAACATCAAATTGTTGCATCGAAAATTTTACCCTCGCGAAGCAGGGTCGATTTTCTTCCGTCTCATGCTTTCGATTTTTTTTGTCTTTTGCACTCAAGTTGTTCGAAGTGTCACATGCATCTAGTTTTATTGTGTAATAGCAGACTTAGTGCGTATGACTGTCATGTCAACAATTTATTTGTATTTTCTTTCATTTGTACTGCAGCTTCCTCGATTTTATTTATATTTTTTGACATTTAAAGCAGTGTTGCCAGAAGAACATTTTGCTCAATGATTTTTTTTGTTCTTTTTTTTTGGAAAAAATAATACCCATGAATTATGTCAAATATACATTTTTTCGAACTTAATTATTTTAATTTCACCAATTTATGTCTAGTTTTGTTAAAATATCTCATTATTTCATGGATTATATACAAAATAAATAAATATATAAAGCTTCTCGCTTTAAATTTGAAAAATATTTTATTTCAGTCAAATGGAAATGTTTATATGGCAATACAGGTTTTATTTAATTTGTTTGCAATGATACCAACATTTACATGTGAAATCACAATGATAAATCGCTCCTTGTTGTGAAAAAAAGAACTAAATTTTGGATCTCAAATTGAGATCCATACACAAAGCAGGATCTTGTGTTGTTGTTGTAATGCATGTAAATTCAAGATCCGGATCAGATCATGGTGATAATAAAACGCGGATAATAAAACGCGGCTATTGTGAGCTAGTTTCAATTTTTCGATATCTACTGGCTTTAAATGTATGATATCGATAAATTAAAATTAAAAAGAATTGGCATCACCTAAAGAGGCATATGCACATCTCTAACAACAAACGTCACATCAAAATAAATCTTTTTTGTATCCAAATCAAACTGAGAAAAAATGCACTCCAAGCTAAATTTCCTCCTTTGATTTGTCTACCATAAATTTTATACACAAATTTGTACAAAACAAACACAAAATAGATAAACGAAAACTGCACCAAGTTGAAACGTAAATATTTAAACAATAGTTCTGCAATAATTGCAGAATCCAAACTTTTTGAACAAATCACAAGAATTAAAAATGATTCAGTACCATGGAAGGGGGTTTCCAGCTGGCTACGAAGATGACAGTAATGACGAAGAGGTGGGTTCCTTCATTTTCCTTTTTTTCTTCTTCCCAAAAGTTAAAAATAATATTTTTCAACTTATTTGATCCTAACCTTTAAAGAAGGATTTTGAATCAATGGAGATTTTCACTCAGAATCTTAAAATAACCGTCGTTCCTAATATAACAAAGTCAGCTGGATTGAATGGTGAAGATTTTGATGCTGAATTGCCATTGGCATTGGAAACATGGTTCACCTCATATCAAACTATGTGGAATTCATGTAAGTGCTAGAAAATAGCTAAAATTCACGTCCGTTAATATATTAAATCGTTATTTATTTGTAGATAAAAGCACTCCAACGTTAAGTCAGAATCTCAAAGCTGTCTATATGAACGATGAAAATCCATTGCTACTGGCGCTTAAACTTTTTGCCAACTGTCCAGGTTGCAACAATTTAAAGAACAAGAATTTAGCATTATTCGGTAAGATTTTGTTTGTTTACTTATTAATGCAACTATGACGAAGTATCAAGTAATTTGAATCGAAACCTGAAGGATAAACTAGTAGCTTTTTTTTTTTTATAATTATTGCCCTTAACATAATTAAACTTGGTGCTAACTTTAGGAAAATAGAAAAAGATATATCTTTAAATTTTGAACATAAAAATATGAGGGAAAACCAGTGTTGGGTAAATAATTTTACATTCCTCATGTACAGCTGAAAAAAGAATATGTACTTTAGATTGCATCCGAAATAGATCTCAAGAACATATCTAGAAGTTCCAGTATTATAGCTGAAATCTTTAAGTAATAACAAACATATTTGGTGGTGCTTGAACTTCCAGAATTTAGTGACTTACAAGTCTCAATTTTTCCTATATTCAAGTAATTCCAGGGATTAAATACATAGTTTCCTGCAGCGCTATTAGGCTGAAGGAATCAAACAGCTGGTTGTCAAAACCTTATGGTCACAGCAACACAACGAAATTGATTCCCTCAGATATTATCTCGGTAGACACTGACTACTGCACTCCTACTTTGAGCCTTAGTAAGGGTTTTAAGGTTATTTTCCCATCCAGAGAAGATTTGGAGGATGACATCGTGTCGATAGGTTTTGACACAACCATCTTTACTGACGGCTCAAAGATGGAGTGCGGAGTTGGTTCTGGGATCTTTTCTGAGTCCCTAAATGTAGCTAAATCCTTTAGGATTCCTGACTTTGCTAGCGTTTTTCAGGCTGAACTGCTGGCAATAAGGGAGGCATGTAAGATACTTAAACAAAGCCCAAACCAAAACCGAAATACGGCTATCTTCACAGACAGTCAGGCAGCTGTCAAAGCCATTAACTCGGCCACATCCTCATCTAAATTGGTCCAGCAATGTCGCGATGAGCTTGCGAGCCTGAATATTAACCTCGGTGTCACCCTGAACTGGGTTCCGGGCCATAGTGGTAGCGTGGGAAATGAACGGGCTGACGAGCTAGCCAGGCAAGGATCGGCCCTTCATAGCTCACTTGCGGAAATGGTTAACATTCCTCTTGGTGCTATGAAGGGTAAAATCTTTTCTATCTTCCAAACTGAATCAAACCGAGGGTGGAGCAATTTACCCAACTGCATTATATCTAGGAAGATATGGGCCACCTATAATAAAACACGTACAAACGATCTTATATGCAGGCCAAGGCAAGACATAGCCAGGATTGTTGCGGTTTGTACCGGACATTGGCCTATAGGAGTTCATGCAGAGAAGTTGGGTATCTCTTACAACACCTTTTGCCGTAGTTGTAGTGACCAAAGAGAAAGTGAAACGATAATCCATTTCCTCTGCAAATGTCCTGCTTTGGAAAACACTAGAATGAAATGCTTTGGGCATTCTTTCACGAACTTGATGAGCTATCTGAGACAAAGATTAGAGACCTAATCTGAACCAAAAAAAAGTTGTACAGTGGATTTTCTTTTGTTAATTGCAATACAAAAACAAAATACTTACCAAAAATAGGGATTTTTTTTAACCTCCAGATTAAGTAAAACACATTTTTTTAAATAAATTATTTTAGTAAAAAAAAAAAACAAATTCAATGAATAAAGTCTGTTTTATGAAACCAAAAAAAACTTGTACTCTTTGTAGTTACAATACTGTATAGAACCGTTATCCAGTAGGCTTTATCAGATCATCTCTTTTTTGAAAGGTTTAGTTTTTTCATGTTGCCAGAGTAATAATTTGTTAAAAATGTATAAGAGAAATAAAAAAAAAATGGAAAACAAACTTCACTTAATATGAAAAAACTTATTGTTAAGTTGTGGGACAAAAAGAAAAGTCTAAGACAAATCGCTGATATTGTGAAGAAGCCACATTCCACAGTTCAGTACGTTATTAATTCTTACAAAAAAAACGGATTTTTAACAAGACCATGTGGAAGTGGGAGACCGAGAAAAATTGATACTAAACAAACCAAGAGGCGTATAGTAAAGATTGTATAAAGTAACCCCAAAATTTCGGCAGTGGAAATAGCGGAAGACCTCAATAGAAACAAAATTGTCCAAGTTTATCCACAGACGGTAAGAAATTTTTTTACATTCAGAAGAGTTTAGAGGTTTTACGCCTCGAAACAAACCACTTTTATCCGCCATAAATGTGAAGAAGCGCCTACAATATGCCAAAGAGTATATAAATGAGCCGATAGAGTTTTGGAATTCCGTTATTTATACCGACGAATCCAAATTCAACATTTTTGGATCCGATGGGCGACGTTTTGTTTGGAGAAAAAGGGGTACAGCGTTAGATCCGAAGAATGTAAATTGCACAGTAAAACATGGCGATGACAGCGTTATGGTGTGGGGTGCGATGGGAGCAAATGGAGTTGGAAATTTTCAATTTGTGGAAGGGACAATGAATAAGTTTGATTACCTGAAAACCTTGAAAAATAATTTAAGAAGTACTGCATCAAAATTGGACCTTGGACATAATTTTAGTTTCGTTCATGACATTGACCCAAAACATTTCTCGTTGATAGTGAAGGAATGGTTGTTATGTAATGTGAAAAAGTACTCCCTCATCCACCTCAAAGTCTGGATTTAAATGCAATTGAACATCTTTGGGCTCATGTTGAAAACAAGTTTGAGGGAAAGGAATTTAAAAAATAAAGAACAGTTAAAAGATGCAATACAGAGGATATGGATTGAAATTACGCCAGATGTTACAAAAAAATTGGCCCTTTCAATGCCAAAGAGGTTGCAAATGGTCTTAGATGCAAAAAGACATTATACAAAATATTAAACCATTTGGGTTTTCGAAGTGTTGCTGTTTTTTAATTGAATTTTTCAGATGTACAAGTTTTTTTTTGTTTAAAATAGACTTTCTTTGTTTAATTTGGTTTTTTGTATTGAAATAATTTATTAAAAAAAAAGTATTTGACTTAAATCCCCATTTTTGGTAAGTATTTTGTGTTTTTTATTGCAATTAACTCCATTGATAATTGCATTTAAACAAAAGAAAATCGACTGTAAAACTTTTTTTTTGGTTCACTATACATACAGTTGCTCCCAAAATTGAGCGTACACTCAATTAAGAGTTAGTTATTTGTTACTTTTCATATTTAAGATGCAATCTTTTTGGAAAATTCTTTTTAATTTCAATTTTTTTTCTTACGAATACATAAAAAAAAAAACATTTCTTAAACAATAAACAAAAGGTAATATTTGAAAAAATTTTATCTCAACATTTCATCGCACAAAATTAAGCGTACACTTTGTATTTATGGCTTCTTAAATTAAGTTTTCAAAAAATGTACTGCTATATTTACTTGTTTTTTAAATTGAATTTGAATCCAATGTTCGTCGCAGAAATAATTTTCGTTTCAATATTCATTTCCTCATTTTTTGTGGAAATGGCAGAGAAAAGAAACCGACATTGCTACAAGACAATTAATTTTAAAACTACATTTAAACAATAAATCTTTACGTGAAATTGGCGAAATCGTCGGCCAAACACATTAAAAAGTCCAAAAAATACTTAACAAATATCGGTATGAAGGTACGACCCTAAACAAACCTGAAAGAGGACGAAAAAAAATCTTTTATCAGCAAGACAAACGATTAGTTTTAAGAAAATTCAAAGTTAACCCCAAAACGAGTGTACCAAATTTGGCGGCCGAAATGACGACACTTATTGAAAGACCAGTTTCAACCGAAACTATTTGTCGCGTTCTTCTGAAGAATGATTTTAACGGCAGAGTTGCTCGGAAAAAACCTCATATTTCCAAAATTAATAAGCGAAAACGTCTTGAGTTCGCTAAAAAGCATCTGAACAAATCCCAAAGTTTCTGGAACGATGTTTTGTTCTCGGACGAGACCAAATTTAACTTATTTGGGTCTGACGGAAAGCAAATTGTTTAGAGAAAGCCCAATACTCAGTTCAAGACAGAGAATTTGTTTGCCACTGTAAAGCATGGGGGTGGAAATGTTATGTTATGGGGGTCAATGGTGGCAAATGGGACTGGGAACTTTGAATTTATTAACACAATCATGGACAAGTGGACATTTTTGGGCGTTCTTAAAAAAAAATGTGTCAGTCTACAGAAAAACTCAATTTATCAGCAACCTTTTACTTCCAAAAAGATAACGATCCAAAACACACATCGTTTTTTGTGAAAGAATGGTTGCTGTATAATCCAAGAAACCCAAGAAGTCACCGGACCTCCATCCCATGGAGCATTTGTGGGAAAAAATAAAGCGAAGATTGCAAAATTGAAACCCAACCAAAAAAACTCAATTGAAAGCGAAGATCACGGAATTTTGGGAAAATATACCCCCGTCCTTTACTAAAAAATTGTTGAATCTATGCCGCTGCGACTATAAGGTGTGATTACGTGTAAAGGTGGCCCTACAAAATATTAAAATTTAAATTTGACCACTCATTAACATTTTTGTATGCTTTGAATTCCATCTGTACGCTTAATTTTAATTTCCATGCATTTGATGATTTTTTTTAGTTTTGTTATTTGTTACTATTTTTTGGTAATTGTTTTTGTTGTTTTTTCTCGTGTTTATTTAACATAAAATATTAAACAAAAGAAAATTAAAAACAAAGCATTTTAATAATTCAAAACAGCAAAACATTTTTTTTGCTGGTGTACGCTCAATTTCGAGAGTAACTGTATGTATGTTCAACATAAACGCTTATGTTCTGCTTTTTCCTCTACGTAAACTGTCACATAAGAGCTCATGTTATAATCTAATATATAAAATATTCCTGTCACAGTGTTAGTTGCCATACTCCTCCGAAACGGCTTAACCAATTTCAATAAAATTTTGCATATATATTCGGTAAGTCTGAGAATAGGTTTTTATCTATTTTTTATATTCCTAAGTGTTATGGTTTAATTGCATCAACATCTTAAACGGTGCAACGATCTTACGATAATATTCAGTGACGCTATGTACAATGAAGCATTGATTGCTATTGGGATCTTTGCATTATCATTGCCAACATACCAGTCATTTCGGTATGCATTCACCAAATCGAAATGCATCTGATTTAATAGACACTGAATTGAATCGTGAACTACAATACAATACTGTAGAAATGGCAGCGATTGTTGCTCGCAATGTCCCACTAATGAATGAAGAACAAAGGACCATTAATGACCACATCATGCTCGCAGTTTCGGCAGGACAAGGTGGATTTTTTTTTGGATGCACTAGGTGGAATTGGCAAAACATTCCTTATTTCGCTTATTCTTGCTAAAATACGATCATATAATGGTATCGCTTGGCTGTTGCATCTTCTGAGATTGCGGCAATTTTATTGGATGGATGCAGAACAGCTCATTCGGTATTTAAACTGCACTAAATATTTAAAACAACCCAGACGCGGTGTGCAATATAAAAAAACAATCATCCATGACCACAGTGCTGAAACAGTGTAAAATTATCATCTAGGATGAATACACTATGGTACACAAATATTCACTTGAGGCGTTGAACAGGACATTGAAAGATATAAAAATCAACGACAGAGTATTTGGCGGCACTCTGTTACTCCTTTCAGGTGATTCCAGACAACGAATTCCCTTTATTCGGCGTTCAACATACGCTGATGAGATCAACGCGTGCTTAGAATCATCGCAACTGAAAGTAAATATGCGTGTTCAAATGCTTCAAGATCCACCCGTGGAAATATTCTCAAAACAACTGTTAGCTATAGGCGACGGAAAAGTTACTACAGATGAAACTGGATGCATAAAATTACCGGTCGATTTCTGCAAGATTATTGATTCACAAGATGCTCTCATTGACCAGATATTTCCCGATGTACAGAGAAAATACTATATTAATCATGAGTTGCCGGCAGAAAGAGCAATTTTAGCAGCAAAAAATGTGGATGTCAACGAATTCAATCTCAAGAAACAACATTTGTTACCAGGAGACTTGGGATCATACAAATATATTGATACAGTTTGTGATGCTACCGAAGCTGTAAATGTTCTTGCTGAGTTTTTGAACTCATAAGATTTACCAGGCATGCCACTGCAAAATTTACAACTGAAGGTTGGATCTCCGGTAATTTTTCTTCGTAATTTGAACCCACCACGGTTGTGCAACGGCACGTGATTCGTAATTAAAAATGTTATCCAAGCCATAATTCTAAATGGCAAATTCCGAGGTGAAAATATATTATATCCCTATTATGCCCACAGATGTGCCAATTCAATTCAAACGCTTTCAATTTCCAATTATTGGAATTTGCAATAACTATCAATAAGTCTCAAGGCCAAACGATGATTGTCAGCGGCTTACATTTGAGCACTTTATGTTTATCACAACAATTATGCGTGGCGTGCTCTCAAGTGGAGAAACCATCCATTTTTTTGTATTGGCGAAAGATGGGATCACACAAAATATTGTTCACTCTGTTGCATTAAGAGATTGATATTGTTTTTTTGTAGTACAGTCATAATTAGCGATATGTATGTACAGTGCTGTGCAAAACATTTGCAACTAGAATCTCCAACATTTTTCATTAAAAAAAAATTGTTTAGAAAATCAAACAGGCAAATTCTTTCTTTAGTTTTCTAAACTGTTTTGATATTACGTTATAATTGTTGGAAAAAAAATTAACACTCTTCACTTAAACAAAAAATAAATCACTAAATACTTTAATAGTTGGAAAATTGCTGTGCAAAACATTTGCAACTTAGGCCTCACACCTAAATTTCAAACTATTTTCTTACTTTAAGGCAAGGAAATGTTAATATTTAATTGCGTATCCTTTATTTTTTATAACGGCTGTATATCTTCTGGGCATCGAAGCTATAAAGTCATTAATAACCATTTTTGGAATGTCATTCCACTGCCTCTGAATTTCAGCGAAAAGGTTACTTTTGTAATTAAAAATGTTGCTCCCAATTCTTCTCTTCACAATTTCCCACAGGTTCTCTATTGGGTTTAGGTCTGGGGATTGGGCTGGCCATGGTAAAACCTCAATCTTTTTTTCTGTAATCCACTTTGTAGCCAACTTCGACTTGTTTTTGTCATCATTGTCGTGTTCGAACGTCCATTTCCCAATGGGCATAAGGCAGCATGGTGTTACAAAGATGTCTACATAGTCTTCAGACTTTATTATGCCCTACACTTGTCGAATTTGCCCGATTCCTGAGCCAGAGAAGCAGCCTAAGACCAAAATTGAACCACCTCCATGTTTGACCATCCCTTTAGTGTTTTTTTGATTTATTCTTTCACCTCTTGGCCTCCTGACATGTTGTTTTCCACCCGATCCGTGCATATTGAACTTTGATTCGTCAGAAAACAAGACCGTTTCCCATTTTTGGGGACTCCAATTGAGATGAGTTTTTGCAAAAGCCAAATGAGCTTTCACTTTTTTTTTTTAAATAAATGGCTCTTTTGCTATCTGAAAACCTCGCAATCCGGCCTGCAGTGCGCGGCGTCTGATAGTTGATGGGTCAATTGGTAACCTAAGTTCAATCTTTGCTTCCCTGAATGATGCCTTGGGGTTTCTTCGGAAGAAATTTGTTATTTTTCAATCATCTTTTTCTGAGGTGCTTCGAGACCTTCCTCCTCTATGATGTCATAATACCTTTCCACTTTTAATGATTCTACAAATAGTTGATTCGTGAATGGAATATCTCTTTGAAATTTCTTTTTGTGATGCTCCTTTTTTGAAATCACTCAAAATTCTGAATTTTACATCCGAGAATATTTATTTCCCGCCATTTTTAAAACAAAATCTTTTTTTTTTTAATTTAAAAAGAATTTATTTAAAAAAAACCGTTTTATCGATCAAAGTCCCGGCAAAAACTAACTAAACAAATCAAGCTACACGTATAAACTTACCAACCTCAAAATAAATCAAATTAATCGTTATCAAAATGAGACGAAAAGAGAAATGGCCACTAGTTGCAAATGTTTTGCACAGCAGAAATCATTATTGTTTTTGTAAAAGCAGTGCATTTGTAGAATTCGCCTGTGAATCAGTGCTTTAAGATTATGAACAATAAGGTGATACATACAAAAGTCTAAAGCAATAAAAATAATTTCATTGGAACAACGTTTATACATACGAATGGTCGTTTTTTTTGAAAGGCGGTGACAGTTGCAAATGTTTTGCACAGTACTGTATGTACAGCTGCTCCCAAAATTGAGCGTATACTCAATTAAGAGTTAGTTATTTGTTACTTTTCATTTTTAAGATGCAATATTTTTGGAAAATTCTTTTTAATATCTATTTTTTATTATTTTTTTCTTACGAATACATAAAAAAACAATGAACAAAAGGTAATATTTAAAAAAAAGTTCATTATCTTAACATTTCATCGCACAAAATCAAGCGTACACTCTGTATTTATGACTTCGTAAATCAAGTTTTCAAAAAATGCACTGCTATATTTACTTGTTTTTTAAATTGAATTTGAATCCAATGTTCGTCGCAGAAATTTTTTTCGTTTCAATATTCATTTCCTCATTTTTTGTGGAAATGGCAGAGAAAAGAAACCGACATTGCTACAAGACAATTAATTTTAAAACTACATTTAAACAATAAATCTTTACGTGAAATTGGCGAAATCGTCGGCCAAACACATTGAAAAGTCCAAAAAATACTTAACAAATATCGGTATGAAGGTACGACCCTAAACAAACCTGAAAGAGGTTTCGCAGCAAGACAAACGAGTAATTTTAAGAAAATTCAAAGTAAACCCCAAAACGAGTGTACCAAATTTGGCGGCCGAAATAACGACACTCATTGAAAGACCAGTTTCAACCAAGACAGAGAATATTTGCTTGCCACTGTTAAGCATGGAGGAGGAAATGTTATGTTGTGGGAGCCAATGGTGGCAAATGGGAATGGGAACTTTGAATTTATTGACACAATCATGGACAAGTGGACTTTTTTTGGACGTTCTTAAAAGAAATATGTGTCAGTCTGCAGAAAAACTGAATTTATCAGCAACCTTTTACTTCCAAAAAGATAACGATCCAAAACACACATCGTTTTTTGTGAAGGAATGGTTGCTGTATAATCCCAGAAACCAGAAACCTCAGTCCCATCGATCATTTGTGAGAAGAAATAAAGCGAAGATTGCAAAATTGCAACTCAACCAAAAAAAGTCAATTGAAAGCGAAGATCACGGAATTTTGGGAAAATATACCCCCGTCCTTTACTAAAAAATTGTTGAATCTATGCCGCTGCGACTATAAGGTGGGATTACGTGAAAAGGTGGCCCTACAAAATATTAAAATTTAAATTTGACCACTCATTAAAATTTTTCTATGCTTTGAATTCCATCTGTACGCTTAATTTTGTGCCATGCATTTGATGATTTTTTTAGTTTTGTTATTTGTGACTATTTTTTTTGTTGTTTTTCCTCGTGTTTATTTAACATAAAATATTAAAAAAAAGAAAATTAAAAACAAAGCATTTTAATAATTCAAAACAGCAAAACAGTTTTTTTTTTTGCTGGTGTACGCTCAATTTTGAGAGTAACTGTATGTTCAACATAAACGCTTATGTTCCGCTTTTTTCTCTACGTAAACTGTCACATAAGAGCTCATGTTATAATTATGTTATATTACTTAAGCTACTTAAGTTTCATTTTAGCAAATGGCTCTTAAAACATATTTAAGTTCACTTTGAAATATGCAACAAGTCAACATTTTAAAATCTTCAATACCAATACCAATTGATTTGTCTCCCTTTTCTATATCCCTCATCACCAAACTAATTACGGGCACTTTGAACCAATGTCCAAAATTCTTCGTCACTCCAATGCAGCTATGCTAGTCTTCGACTTTAACATTTCCAAATCTCATCTGAAAGATATCCTTTACTTTTTCCCTTTTTTGAGTCCGCATTCCTCGACGCTTTTAGTTTTAAGTCTAATAAAATTAAAATTGTTAGTTCTTGTACATTAAAGAGCTTTTGTGTGGGCCTTAGGGCCACATGAATTAATGTTGAAAACTGATAACAAGAACTAAAAAAAAAAAAAAAATTGTTTAGTTAGTGTTAAGTTAAGTTAAGTTATAGCTTGTATTAAGCTGAATAAATAGATAAATATATGCGAATGAATGCTTGTATCATGACTTGATCCAGATCATCTTGTTACCACTTTCCTAAAAATCATTTAAGCATTACAAATCAATTGAAATCCCAAAGAGAAATACATTTTTCGGTTTTGAAAAACTTCTGCATCAAGTCCACTTTAAAAAAATGATATTAACTAAGGGACTGACTAAATTTGAATATCAATCACAGGAATAGAATTTGGAAACGATGCTATTCCAAAAACTCCCTTTTAGTTTTTAAACTATGAGATGGGTGTCGTGAAATTGTATGAAGCCATTTCCAAATCTAGCTTTTGCTTTGTATAATTTTAAAACTTTCCTTGAAATTGTTGAGACACATGCATTCCCTACAAAGTCAGCTATGCTGAGAAGATGATTTCAAGTTGCAAAGATTTAAGCCAAATTTATTTTACATTAATTTGATTATAACTATAATGCACCTGTTTCATCCACATTCTAAGCTTGCGATTTTCTTAAAAACCAACACTAGTTCCACTTAACTTCTTTTATATTTAGGTTTAAGTTTGATGCAAAGTTTAATGTATTACTTAAGGATTTATGTGCAACATAAACTCTTAGGTATCGTATCAGCAAACAGACCTTAGTAACGCCCCGAAATAAGCGACAGACAATTTTTTAAAGAGAATTATCAGATGCTCTAAAGTCCCACCCTTAATAATATTAGAATATTGAAAATGAGTAACTACGAATCCAGAATCCAGAGGAAAGTTCCATTTTTGACCAAAGCAAATTTTCAAAGCATTACAGTTCAACAAGAAAAAAAAGTTAAGAAAAATCCCTTGCCAAAAATGATAGATGAAGTGAATAGCCTAAGAAAAGAAATAAGTGATGTGTTTAATAAAAAAAAATTGCAGTTTTCGTTAATTGTACCCAACCCAAAAGTTGCTCGTATTCACGGTTTGCCAAAAATTCACAAGCCGGGAAATTCTTTACGACCCATAATTCCAAGCATAGATACTGCGTGTAGCAAAGTGGCTAAGTGGTTGGTATGGGAAATGAGTTGTTTAAATCCCATTAAAAGTGCGTCGGTGAAAAATTCCCTATAGTTTTGTAAAAAACCTAGTTTTAAAACCGGGTGAAAAGATGTTTTCGTATGATGTTGTGTCTCTTTTTCCGAGTGTGCCTGTTGATGAAGCTATTAAGGCATTAGATGATTATCTTATAGAAAATAATGTGCCAAGTGAAAAAACATCTGTTTATACAAAAGCTGCCAACATGTGTATGAACCATAGTTTTTTCCAGTTTCGCAGTGAATATTTTAAGTCAACAAAAGGTACAAGTATTGTTTACCCACTAAGCCCTTTAATTGCTGAAATTTATATGGCAAAGCTTGAAATGAAATTGAAAGCTGAAGGTAGTTTACCAGAAGTTTTTTATCGGAATGTGGATGACATTTTTACAATTTTAAAAGAGTCAGAAAGTGATAACTTTTTAAATCTTTTAAATAATTTATGCGAATCAATAAAATTCACAAGTGAAAAAGAATTGGATCAAAAACTAGCCTTTTTAGACTTGGAACTGACAAGAAAGTTGGACAAAATTGATGTGGCAATATACCATAAGCCAACTAGTACAAAAAGAATAATAACTAGTGATTCTTATTGCCCTATTCAACATAAACACGCGTCGTTTCATTCTATGGCACATCGTATTGTCAATCTTCCACTATCTATAGTAAATTTTAAAAAAGAATATGAGTACATACTTGTTGTAGCTAGTTTAAATGGTTATTCCAAGACTCTTGTGGATTCCATTATAAAAAAGGATTCAATGAAAGTGTACCAAAATGAAAAATCAACTTTGTTTAAGCAAAATTGTTTGGATTTCAGTAATGAAACGAAAAGAGAAGTCTTTAATTATGTCCCAGAAATAATGAACAAATTTAAAAACCGTTTAAATCAACATAACATTTCACCAGTGTTCTCTAATAGCCAAAAACTAAAAAACATTTTTGCATCTACAAAAGATAAAGTTGACCAAGAACAAAAATCGGGAATTTACGCTATTGAATGTGGAGTTTGCAAACGACGTTATATTGGAAAAACAAAAAGAAACTTGAATGTAAGATTTAAAGAACATTGCAATAGCATCAAAAAGAAAAAAAACTAAAACAATCGGCTTTTGCCGATCATGTAATTGCGGAAGGTCATGGTTCTGATGAGAAAGAGCACATCATAACATTAATACAAAATGTAAACAACTTTAATAGACTTGATGCTTATGAAAGCTATTTCATCGAAAAAGAAAACAACAATTTGAATGTGGATGGAGGAGACATTCAATCACCTTTGTTCTCTCTTGTATAGTTTGTACTTACAAAAGATCTAACTGTTTCTTCTTCGCTCTGGATCTACCAAAACTAATAATTGTTTGTGTCAATTGAGTTAGTGCTGATAATGAGCGCCACTGAAGCGTTCGAAATGCATTCACGTGTAAGTCGTTTATAATTAATGTTTAATTGTTTTTTTTTTTTCGTTAATTTGACTTAATTGTTTGTGTGAAACAATAAGGTGTTTTTTTTTGTAATTTTTGTTCGCAAAGTTATATGTTTCCACGAAGTTCGGATATAATGTCGTTTTTGACAAAAATGTTTGATCAATGTTGATATCCTCCAAAAAAGAAGGAATATCTTATAGACGGGTAAATGTAATAAAATTGTCTTGCATTATGAACCTGATGTTATCTTAAAGTGCAAACAGTAAAGACACCATACTATTTTTATTAAATGGCATCAATAACCAAGTAAAGCAAACAAAAATACCGTTATTTTCTCTTCTCTTTAGAAATTCCAAATTAGTTTTTGTTGTGGCTTACTAGTTACAAGATTTTTAAATATGGAATCGTCCTACAAGTTCGATACTATGGGCGTAAACTCTGCACTTAAGAATTCTCAAAATTGTTTGAGCTGACGCTGGCAAAAAGTTGATAGTTTGAGATTAAAATCATTCTAAACATTCACGATTAAAATATTGAATTTGCTGAAATCGTCTTCTTTAGGGACTAAATTGTGTTGAAAGTAAACCCTTCCTTAATTTTAGTTTATTAATTTACTTTTGCAATTTTTCATATAAAATATTAATCTTTATTTTCAGTTCTTGAGACGATTTGTGCTCTCCATAAAACCAATCCGGAAATCGCCAATGTGTGCACGGACAACATGCGAATGGTTGCATTTAACTTTATCAAGACATCAGGAGTTTTGACGCTTTATCAAGGCATTACAACGGCCTATCAATTGATCAAAATAAAAGATATTCTGGTGATGAAAATTCAAGAACTTATCGACGAGAAACGCTACAAAGATGTAAGGTGTTGGTAGAGACGATAGATCAATTAGAATAGTCTCATGTCAAAAATTATTCTTTTTTTTTTGTTTTCTATGTATACTTTAGGCAGCATATTGGGCTATCTCCTTGGAAGCTACACAGTCCTTTGATATTTATCAAATAGTTTTGCCACTCATTTTGCAGAATAAACCAAATCTAGCTGTAGAATGTTTAGATAAGGCCAAAGATCAACAAGAAGCAATGGTGCAGTTTCTTGACTCGCTATTGGACAAACGAAAGACTGTGATCGATCATTGTTATCCGATCATTGAGTGAGTTTTTATGTGCAGACATTCTGTTCGATCGTTCAAATGTTTAAAAATATTTGTTTGGATTGTAATTTGTTTCTTTTTGTGTGTCTTGCTTTCAGCCGTTATGGATATACTGAACTTAATCAATCAGTTATAAGTTTTCGGCCAATGTCAAAGCTTGTAGCTCGCCTCGCCAAAAAATACCAAATCGATGAGCAACTCACTCCGAATCTGAGTTACTCCAAATCCCGCTCATACATGTACTACCTCTATAAACGATTCAAGGATGGCAAAATGAGTCGTGATTCATTTCGCGAGCTTGTTAAAGATGCAGCAACCACAACAGTTTTGAAATATGATCTCGTAGCTAATATTTCGTCGCATGGTGATCGAGAAGAGGCTCTCTATTGGGTGAAGCTGTATCAGATTCCCACCGACCAATGGCCGTCTACTCTGTACGTCGATGATGGCGAACACAATAGCAGTAATGACACAGTCGACGGTGGTTGGGGCGGTAATTGCAGTAACGGTGGTGGTAATGGTGGTGGAGTTGGCGTTAGCGTTGATGGTGGTGGAAACAGAAGTGTATATGAGGAGAGTTTTTCAAGTAATTCCGGTGATGCATCTCCATCGGGAATCAAGGAGGAATATCTTCAATTGGAATTGAGAGACGAAGCTATCATCCTTGTCGATCGCAGGTCAACTTTCACCGATATGATAAAAACTCTAGAAAAACAAAGTTTAATCGGCTTAGATTCAGAATGGAAGCCATCAGCTTGTCAAGTTGAGACTGTTAGTTTGCTTCAATTGGCTACATTTGATAAGGTCTACCTCATCGATGTCATGTCAGAAGATATAACTGATGATTTATGGAGACTTTTCGGACGCAATATTTTCAATAATTTAGAAATTCTAAAGATAGGATTCGCTCTGCGCCAAGATTTAATAATGTTGCAAAAAAGCTTGCCACAAATGAATCTTTGTCTATCCAGTGGATCGTGTTACTTAGATTTGAGAGATTTATGGAACAGATTAAAGTATATGCACTCATTTAATTTTCCATATAAAAGAGGTTATTTAACTGTTTGGTCACTTGAATATTTGATCATAGGGATATTTTTTATTTTTAGCTGATAAATCGGGACCAAGTCTGAGTGCTTTAACACAAGTTTGCTTAGGAAAGACACTGGACAAATCAAATCAATTATCCAATTGGGCCAAAAGACCTTTACGTCGGGATCAAATTATCTATGCAGGTTAATTTTTTTTTTAGTTTTAAATTGATTTAGTTTGTTTAAATATATTTATATAATAGCACTTGATGCCTACTGTCTAGTACAAATCTACAAAGTCATAGCCGAATGTTTAGCACGTATAGGTTATGACATTGATCAAATTGTCGACCAAATAACATCGACAAATAGTACAAAACCCGAGAAATCGGTCAACAAACAATTAGAATGTAGTAGCTCAGCTTCTAGACCTTCCCGTAAGAGCTCTCGTAACACCTCCATGGAGTGTATAAGGTAATAAATTGTTCATCTACCTATAAAAGCAATTTTTTGACATTGATTTTTAAGTTCCACAAAAATAAAATTCATCTGTGATGCAATACTTGGTGGACTTCTTCATAATCTTCGTCGCCTCGGAATAGATTGTTTGGAAATTAATATGCGTACAAGCTTAGATTATTACGTGCGCAAGGCTCAACAAGAGAATCGATGCATTCTCTCACGTGATTCGCACTTTTTACACTTCAGCAAACATCTACCTAAAAGCCTTTGCCTTGAAATTCCCGAGGAAGCTCCAGATAATCAAGTTATTAATGTGATTCAGTACTTTAATATTACGATCAATAAAAATGAGATCATAACACGTTGTCCAAAATGCAACGGCATTGAATTTATATCAGCATCTGAATATCAAATACGTTTTCTCAAATTTGGTCCGGAAAACAGAAATTCATCTTACACGCGGGGAGGGTCTAATGGAGGTGCTGCATGTGCAAGCCCTGTTAGATTAATATTTAATTCAAGTGAGTTGTTTTTTATCATGTTTTTTTATCATGTTAACTAATTTGTATCTTTTTTTCTAGAACCAATAACTGATGAAGTGCTCCAAACAGGTAGAACTTTTTCATCAGCATTAATAAAAACCGACAAAATTAGCAACGGCGTTATTTCTTCAAAAAATGATTTTTTTATATGTGATGTAAGAATAGAATTGGAATTTTACTTCCAAAACAAAATTTTAACTTTTTTTTCTATTTTTAGAAATGTGGTAGAATCACATGGCCCAACGAATATCGTATGAGCCGAAAAATTGCAAACCTTATTCTCGATGAATAGCGCAATCTTCTTTAGAAGATAGGTTGTTGTCAGGATGAGGAGTTGACAAATGTGTAGAGCAAGTGATAAATAAATAAGTATTTTTTAAATAGTGGATTATTTAATTTGGTAATGTTTTTTTTTATAAATATAAATATATATAAATATTTACTATTCATATATTATGTAAATCTCATTATTTAATTTTGTAATGTAGTACAAAAGAAAAAAAGAGACAAAAGGCATACACACAATTGAACATACATACAAATATTAAAAAGAAAAATTAAATAAATGTTTTATGGTCATTGGATAACTGGGTTTTATATGACTTTATTCTATTAGATCTTATCAGAAGATGGGTTTTGGTAGTTAATTAAAGCAAGGTCAAGTATATACTCCAAATTTGACGTATTGGAGGACAGAACGTGTACATAGAAAGTGATCATTTTGAGGTAGTAAAAGACACCTGTACTTTTTAGGACTAGGATCCTAGTGAAATAGCGAAGGCATCTTTCAAGCAATTTATATGACACTTATTAACATTTGTAGGTTGCAATAGAAAGTGGAGAAGAAGATTTCATAACGAGCTGTATGGAGGCTGAGGACCTAATAAACGTCTTGCTGTTCCTTCAGACTTCCCGATCAAAGCAAAGTCCTTTAAGCTAAGGTATTGGCAGTGACATAGAGTGCAAAACAGGTCTCAATGATGACGCTATCACAAGCTGAAAACATCATTTTCATTGATAGCCAGGCAGCTTTAAAATCGATTGCTGCCACAAAAATCAAATCCAGGTCACAGCGAGGTACCTGGGAACAAGATAGAGCTGATGAGCTGGCGAGGATAGGCACAACACTGAATTAATTCAGTATAGACTCAACTATAGACACCACATCCTGTGTATTAAAACGCATCATTGGTAACAAGATACTCCAAGAAACCAATGAAAATTGGAAATGCCTTGAAACCTGTGCGACGGGCAAGAAACTATGGCCCAAATTCGACGAAACAATATCCCACTCGATTATGAATCTAGACAAAAAATCTTTACGATTGCTTGTAAGCATAATAACAGATCACAACCTCTTTGGTTGCCATAAAAATAAAATGCCCAGCACTATGTCACACTAGAAACAAATTGTTAGGCAGACACATTTAAATAAAGAACTTAAAGATATTCCAGGATGCAGCCGATTAGGCTTCAGCAAAGCCTCTAAATAGCTAGGTCATACATCGTCAGCCCATAAACCTTACCTAACCTTATCTGCTATTCAAAACTTTAGGAAAAGCGTGTCTAAACTAGCTGGAGGCGCAGAATCATTCCGTAGTAGCTCATTGTTTTGGAGGAGCCTGCAATTTTATATCGAAGCAAAACACTAATGAAATTATAGCAGATCCGGGTTTTTGACATTTCAGTAGGTATTAAGAAAGAATAAGCTTAGTACAAGAAATGGAAAAATATTACTAAAACAATTTTAAGCTGAAATAAAATATAATGCAGTAAAAAGTTTAACTATTCTTATGTCCTTTTTATTTAAGCATAAATATTTAAATTTTATTATATCATTCATACACAGTGTTTAAGTACATTTATGGATACTTTTCATTGATTGAACATAATCCAGGATATTGTGTATTCTTTCCAGTCTTACATTGCGAAGCTGCTCTCCCTGGAATATAAAGTTTTGCATTCCTAATATTCGTCCATGAATAATTACATGTGAAAACAGTTTTTTCACTTTTCATATGCATTATAGAACATCCAACTTGTGTATTTCGATCAGCTATCATCACAGTAAAATGACCACATTTCTTTTTACCCTCATTAAATACCACTGTTCCATCTCGAGGACATATTAGATGTTCTCGAAACCATCGATCAATGCCATGGTAGATATTATATTCAAGATTTTCTAAGGTTATTGTATCTTTAAATGTTGTTCGCCGAGCTATATTCTGTCCAGAATGTTTAAAGTTGTGTGTATTGCGACAAGAATCATGGGTTCCAGTGCATGTTTTAACATTCAGCTCGGCCATAAGTTCTAGTTCATCGTTCCATCGCATAGTTGCCATTCGAGTTGCTGGCGGGAAATTGGGAACTTTTCCCAGGGCCAGATGGTTTCGATATGCATTGTGCTTATTTAATATAATTTGTTTTATTTTTGGTGAAAGATTAAATACTTCACTGTAGTCAGCACATGATGAATTGATTTTCTAAAAAGATAAATATTTATAAGTTTTAACAAAATATATTTATTTTTAATTTTGAACTAAGATTTAGTGATCTTTGCATATTTTTTTATACTAGAATAGGAAAAAGCTTATAATAAATTTAAAACAAAATAAAATGTTATAGAATAGAGAGGATTTTTTGAGTCTACAAATCAAAGTTTATAAAATTAAAAACTCTGCTTCAACGATGTTTATGTAGAAAACATTTATTTTTATGTGTTCTTTTTAATCGTTTTTTTTTTTTTTTTTTTTTTTTTTTAAGATAAATATTCAAACAATTAAATAAATACCATATCACTTATATCACTTTTTATAATTGATAAAAATCTTACTAGATCATTATTGCACGCAACATGAACCCGTCCTCCTTTACACAAATTTGTATTACAAAATTGTGTAAGATTTCCACGAAGACAAATTACACTAGCAACTTTAAACAATAACAAAATTCCTATACAATTTAATATCTTTTCCATAGTTTTAAAGGACTATGTTTTATAAAGACACAACTTATTTCTTCTATTAAATTCTTTAAAACTATTTAAAGAAAACAACTGCAATTCTGTTAAAATAAAAAACCCGAACTGGGTCTAAAGACTTAAGATTTGCTACTAAAATGTTTGAGCTTTTTTTCTTCACAAAAAATTATAATCAAACAAGACGTGATATTTTGTAGTTTAATGTCTTGAAGTGCAATTTTAATCAAAATCAAATATTTTATAGTTAAATATTTTTTAGGTAAAAGATAGTAAATTTGTTTTTGAAGCATGTAAGGTTTTTGTCTTGTGTTTCAAGTCGTTTAAAAAAAATAGTATAATTCCATATTCTGTAGAAAATATGAGAGGACAGTTTGGTCACAGTGGTTTAAATTCTTTGATCCAATGCTATTCCAGATCGTATATACTCAAATGCACCTCTAAACCAAATTGTTTGTAAAGGAATTCATAGTTTTAGCGTTGAGTCCTTAAATTTGGATAAAATTAAACCAACGATTTCGATGCCGGTCAACCAGAACCTCTGAAGGATTTGTTAAGAACTTTACCTACTGTTAAAAAACTAGCCTTTAAAGTTAACCGATACATTTTCTTCATTTGTAATTGTAACAATGCCGCAACTTGAAAGATGTAATCTTTCCCTATGCATTAGAAATTATAATAAATATGATTTAAAATATAACCAGCATAAGTGTTCATACATTATATGCGTTTCGCCCCGGTGTAATGGTTGGGCTCATCAGAAGATGACCATTACACCTTGTCTTGACGCCCAGGGTTCTGTTCTGTCTCCGATACTCATTCGTATTAATGTCCTCCTCTTTGAAACTTGTACCTGCTTCGCTGACGATAGAACCCTCAACTTTTCATATTGGTTTTTAAATCCAGAACCCTGCTCTTGGGAAGTGGATCTTTATCGGCAATGTATGATAGGTAGGTAAAGTTGGTAGTCAGAAGCAACCCTGGTTGCGCGACTCAATTAGCGCATACGTATTGTAAAAAAGATAAGAAAATAATTTAATGATGGATTTATATTGACAAAATTAGCGACACTAGAGCCATTTCGTCGAGTTCAGAAAGGAAATCAGGTCTTTGATTTGCATCTCGGAAAGTTCATCAAGATCTTTAAGGAATGCCCTTCCGAAGCTAAACAGCCTACAACTGGGGAGGGCAGAACGTTTACAAAGAAAGCGAATCATAGTTTCTCTTTCATTTTGATCTCCGGAGGTACGGTAGTGAGTATTGTAAGGGATACCAAATTTTCCTGCATGCTCGCCTGGACCGAAAAGTTCGATAGAACGGTTTTTGTTATATGTAGGTCATGTCTTCCTGGATATAGTCCATCTCGTTAATCTGTTTCACCTGTGGTTGGATTCTGTCAGAAAAATTAAGAGAATGTTGCCCCTCATACCTCCAAGAGGAATATTTACCCTTTCCGCAAGTAAGCTTAGAAGGGCCGATCTTTGTGGGCCGGTTCATTTCCATCAATGCCACAATAATCTGGAACTTAAATAAGAGTGACACGGAACTGTTGGACCAGTATAAAGGATGTTTTGACCGAATTGATAGCCATTACAGCCGCCTGGCTGTCAGTGCAGATAGCTGTGTTGCTATTTTGGTTTGAGTTTGATTTAAGTATTTTGCATGCTTCTCTGATTACTAGTATTTTAGATTGAAATACACTGGCAAAGTCAGGTAGCCAAAAAGACTTAGAGATATTTAAGGATTCGGAGAAGATTCCCGACCAAACTCCACACTCCATCTTTGATCCGCCAGTTAAGATAGTGGTATCGAAGTCTTTCATAAACATACCATCCTTCGGATCGTTTCTGGCAGGAAAGATGACTTTAAAATCTTTACTGAGGTTCAAGGCAAGGGTGCACCAGTAGTGGCTGTCGGTCGCAAAAATACCCGGTGGAATCAGTTCATTAGTGCTGTCATGCCCATAGTGTCTGGAAAACCAACAGTTTAATTCTTTAGGCCTTAGCGCGCTGAACAATGCTAAATATTTAATGCGTAGGTCTACTGATAGGAGGTTCAGAATAACATTTTTAAGGTATCTGTTGGGCAGGATGGAAGCTGTAGAGCTGTAGTGCTGAAATTAGCTATTATCTTTGAATCTTCTGTTTCTAGATGTTTTATTTCATGTTAAGCGCTGACCTAGCATTATTAAATTGGGAATCAATAATCGAATAGAATTTAATGCGTCGAAATCCTACCTACCGTCGTAACATTGAAAATCTCGAAATTCTCAAGCAATTCAAAATACTCTCATCTCCCGAGATGCTCATCCATTAATATACCTTCAAACCCAACTAACTGTCAAGAACAGAGATTCATTCTTTAGCCGTACTACGTGAATGTGGAATGCTTTGCTAGACTCTGTTTTTTCATGTCATTGCAATATTGAGGAATTCAAAAGCAATGTGCATTATAAGGGTATCAATATCATCAGAAGCAGAGTAACTTTTTTCCGGCCAGCTAATACCTAAATCATAAACCTATCAATAAATTAATTAGACAATATTTAACTGGCCGTTACATTTGTCTTATGAATCCCATCATAATTTTAAAGATATGCATTCCAATATAAATATCAACAAGCAGCTAAACGGTGTGTCACTAAATTTTTCACAAAACAAAAATATAAATTTGCAGCATTTACAAAACAATGTAAAATCGCATAATTTAAATTCTAAGATTAATTTTATCAATGAGTTTACAAATTACAAATAATTAGGTACTTACCTACAATAACATACGTGACTTTATTGTGATTTCTTTTTTAATAAACAAAATGCAACTATTTAACAAAACAAAGCTTTGCATCTTAACTTTGTACGTGACATCGTAAAAGAATTTAATTATGAACACCTGTTTGTCACCAGGAATCCTTATGAGACATATTTTTTAGAGTAAGGTCAACAATGTACGAAGGCATTGTTGTGGTTAAGCACATTTTCTAACACATATTTTTTAAAGCATTTTTAAGATTTTAGTTGGAAATCGTTGTTCCGGGGCCTTTAACATTTAAAAATAAAATAAAATAAACTAAAGCTAAGTTTAAAATTTTAAAGGATTACGTGAAACAAAATCACTTTTAGCTAAATTATAAAGGATGTCTTTTTATCTTCTAACAATAACTTTTACATAATGGCCAACTAAACAAATGAATTTTAATGCTAAGTCCATTAAATTCTGACCTACACACAATGGGAATAAGAAACCGAGTGGAATTTAATTCTTCGAAATCCCCATGCTGTTTGGTATCGTTAAAGCGATTGCTATTATCCATGGGTGGCATCAATGAAACTGAACATCTCGATATTCTATGTATGTATGTATGTGCTTTACTACTTACCAACCAAACCACCTCTCGTGGAACGATCATATAATCAATGTCGCCAAAAACACCGCAAGATTTTCGGGTTTTCTGAGATGATACAAGAAGTTTTTCTCTCCTTCTGAGCTGGCTTCTATTTACAAAACCTTTCTTACGACCAAAACGTGACTATAACTCCCATGTCTAGACTGGTGCTCCAGAAACTTACTTAAGCCTCTTGGACAGCATTCAACTAAGAACTTTACAAAATGATTGACGAGAATAAAATGATTAACCCAATTACGTCACTCGGACATCATCATAAATTCCCTTATCTCACCCATTTTTCCCGTTATTTTAACAAACTATGATCTACTAGTGAAATAGTCAGTTGCATTCCTCCCCTCAAACAACCGTAATACTCGCTCGTCTAGAAACGCCCATCACTTTAGCCCAATTTCGTCAGTACTATGAAGTACAGAGTATCTACTCGAATGTGGAATGCCTTACCGCGCTCTATCCTTTCTTGTCATTGCAATGTTTCAGAATTCAAAATTAATAGGGGTGATTATTTAAAGATATAGGAAAGTTTTTCAAAAAAATTCATGAAATTTTTATTTAAATCGAAAGTACGGTCCATATATAATTTAATGTTTGAAGATTATTTCATGCAAATGTTGACCTTGACTGCGGCTCACATGGTCCATCCGCTTAGTACAATTTTGGCATACTCTTTCAAACATTTCGGCCGGTATCTCACGAATAAATGCTTCAATGTTGTCTTCCAATGCGTCAATTGAAGCGGGCTTGTCTGTATAGACATGAACTTTAACATAGCCCCACAAAAAATAGTTTAAATGCGTTAAATCGCACGATCTAGGCGGCCAATTGACCAGTCCCGAACGTGAAATAAAATGTTCACCGAACTCGCCTCTCAATAAGTCCATTGTTGCGCGTGCTGTGTGGCATGTGGCACCGTCTTGTTGAAACCACATGTCATGCAAGTCAAGCTCTTGCATTTTGGGGTAAAAAAAAGTTGGATATCATCTCACGGTAGCGCTCACCATTCACAGTTACATTATGTTACGATTCGCATCATCTTTGAAAAAGTACGGTCCAATCATGCCACCAGCCCATAAACCGCAACAAACTGTGGCTTTTTCTGGATGCATTGGTAGCTCTTGCAATGCTTCTGGCTGGTATTCACTCCAAAATCGACAATTTTGCTTATTTACGTACCCATTGAGCCAAAATTTAGTGGATCTTCGGCCAACTTTCCAAGAGCCCATTCATCAAAAATTTTACGTTGCAGTAGGTCGTTCGGCTTCAATTCTTGCACCAGCTGTATTTTGAAAGGCATCACACCTAAATCCTTCCGCAAAATTTTCCACGTTGTTGAGTAACAGAGGCGAGGCCCAATCGCTGCGAACGGCTACGAATCGATAAATGATGTGTCATCATTAACACTGGTCGATACAGCTGCGATATTGGGCAGGTTCAGACAACATAAGGGACTTCATTTGCAGTCAACTTCATTCTTTGAACGTACATTTTGACCAAGGCAGCTAGTTATTTAGTAAAGTGTCATAAACTTCTAATTCGGAACTTTACTTCACAAACCTCTACTTTATGTTCATAGTACAAAAAATACCTAAAGCACTAGTGTCTACAAAACACTCCTCAGGCAAGCAACAAGTACATCACAATTTATATTTTGTATTGTAAAGAAATATTACTTATTTCTTTTCCAAAAAGACAAGGAACCCTTTTACATAAAGTAATAAATGAAGTTGTGCAGAAAATAAATAAATCATAAAGAAATTAAGTTCAGCTTTCTGTTGAATGAAAAAGCACGATCAACTGTCATTTTGACAAAAGTAGACTTGACTTGATAGTTAGGGAGATTTTTCTTGACTTACTTTCCAGTCAACTTTCCATTAAAGTTGCCTTAATTGGAAGGTCATTTTTTGGCAGCTGGCCAATCAGATGCTAGAAACTTGCCTTAATTTCAAGTCCCTTATGTCGTCTGAACCTGCCCATTTTCTTCAGTTCGCACTCTACGAAAGCGTGTTGGTGGCTTAATGTCCAACAATGTAAATTTGGTGCGAAACTTAGTCACAATAGCTCGAATAGCCGCTTCAGTGGGTCGATTAAACTGACCATAAAATGGAAGAAGCGAGCGATGAACTTTCTTAACAGAGCACGCATTTTGATAATAAAATTCAATAATTTGCAAGCGTTGTTCTTTTGTAAGACGATATGTGGTTAAATTATAGACCAAACAGAAGATGTTTGATAGTGAAACAAAACACGAAACGTGCGCCAACTGTTTAAGCCAGTATTGCCAAAAAGATAATACCTGAAAAATCACCCTTTACATCGACACCTCCTTTTCAACCCCTCCCTTTTTTCATAATGCTCACACTGTGTCTGGGGCATATTAAAGGTATTTCATACCCTTTTGAGTATGTTCTTATTATAAAAAAAAATCTTTCCTTAGGCGCCAGTTATAGCTATCATTGGTTTTCATCATTGAAAACAAAAATTGGAATTTTGTTGGCATGTCGTTCATAGCTATCATTAACAATTTCTGTCATTAAACATTTTTTCCTGATTGAAATCCACCGAAAAATTTTTACTGACAGAAATCTGTCATTGGAATTGTGTGAAATTGGAACACAAATCAGTGGAACGATTCGTTTCACTTTTGAACATAAAAGTATCAGCTGTTCAGGAAAATGAATTTCCGTCCGGAAAATAGAAAAATACATTTTTAGAGAAAAATAAATGTGCAACTAAACTTTTTTTCTCAAAAAAAATTCTTTGTGTTATTTCCGATCGATCGGTATATAATTTTCATTTCTAATCAAAGGGAAACATCGTCAAATATCGATTCAAAAATTTTTCCGGATCGATTTCAATGATAGCTATAACTGGCGCCTTAAAGCTGATATTTTTCTGAACTAAAGTAGCTTAATTTTGAAAATTATGCCAAAAGCTAAAAAAATATTTCAAAATTCTTTCCAACTGGATTTAAAACTTTTGGATAGAGTTTTCTACAGTTATGTGTACAAGTTTATAAAATGTCTTACTGGATAAGAGGTTAAATCTAGAATACCCCGATATCCAGGCAGCTGTGATTTTTTAAGCTCCCTTAATTTGATGTTTGATAAGTAAAAACTATGAAATTACCAAAAATGGGCAGGTCCAGACAACAAACCGGACTTCATTTGCAGTCAACTGCATTCTTTGAACGTAATTTTGACCAAGGCAACTAGTTAGTTTTTCAAGTGTTATAAATTTCAAACTCAAAACATAATTTCACTAACCTCTACCTTCAGTTCATCATACAAAAACTACTAAAAACATTATTATCTACAAAAAACTCCTCGGGAAAACTATAAGTTCATTACGATTTGTATTTTGTATTGTAAAGTTAAACATTTTTGATTTGATAACTTTAACTTATCTTTTGTGTTTTTAAATTCAATAAAATCAAATTTAAGACACAAATTGAATGATTTATATTTGAATTTGAATATTGACGGATTTATTTCATTTTGAATTCGTGTGTCTTTACCGAGCAGCTGATTGTGAAACTTCAAAATCATTCTCCACTAACTTTGTAGCCGAATTTTTTACACTACGTCGGAGGGGAAATTTCAACTACTTTTGTAGTTAGATTTAGCCAATCAGAATCCCTTGACTACGTAGCCACTAGCTGTGTGAATTGGCGCATTCATAAACCTAGTGACTACGTAGTCGAATTTCAACTAGATTTGTGAATGCAAAACTTCACTACAAAGCTATTCAATCCGGAACTGTCATATCAATGACAAATGCAAATATATAATACAGGAAACATTTGTGTTTTCAGTACTTTAAATAGTTTGTTTTGTTTTTAAATTCAATAAAACCGAATATAAGATATAATATGAGTGATTTTTATTTGTATTTAAATACTAAATGATTTATTTCATTTTGAATTCTTATGTCCTTACCGAGCAGCTGATTGTGAAACGTCAAAACCAGTGTGCACTAACTTTGTAGCCGAAAATTTTACACTACGTCGGAGGGGAAATTTCAACTACTTTTGTAGTTAGATGTAGCCAATCAGAATCCGTTGACTACGTAGCCACTAGCTTTCTGAATGCGACCAATGCGACCATTTTCCTTGATTAACCTTACAGTCAATTTTCCAATAAACTTGCCAGTTGGAGGGCAATTTTTTGCAGCAGGCCAATCAGATACTAGAAACTTGACTAACTTTCAAGTCCCTTATGTCGTCTGAACCTGCCTAATGGCATGCATGCTTCAACTGCATTCCATTATAAAATTCACTTTAAAAATGATGAGCATTTTGCAGCATTACCCTTTTATCATAGTTTTCTTAAAAATGGCACACTAGTAATCTAACTATACTCGTATATGAAAGAAAGTGAAAGTGATGAGGAATTGTTACATGTTAAGAAAAAATAAACTAACTTACTTACGAACTATCGTTACGTGACCATTTTAAAAGATATCTAAAATACAATCTTTTGTTTCTGTTATGTGATTCTTCTATTCCAACATAGCAACAGCAGAGTATCAAGAAGAGAACCCACAAATCAAAATCTTAACATCTTATAATTTAAACGATCTTAAATAAGATCTCATGTTTGCTAATTAGGTTAGTCATACCATACTACCTTAAATATCACTCTGAAGCTTCATGGGCTTAAATTATGTATGTTTCGTTGGAAATAATAAGACTTATAGAATTACTTACCATAATGAGCTTGTCACACTTATGGTTTTTTTTTTCTTAAATTTAAACAGGTTTTATTTTATAAAATTATTCAGATCTTATTGTATTTGAACTAATTATGAACAGTTCAAAGATAAAATTACAAATTTGTTGTCCCTCATGGAATCAACCTATAATTTATTCACACCTTTCTTATTCCAAATATATTCTTGCAGGTATCGAAAGATATGCCTCTGTGTCTGTGTCTCAACTTCGTAGAAATGTGATTTTAAAGCTGTAAAATGACAGTTTCAATTTTATTTTAAAAAAATGCATTTTTGAACCGACTCAGCGAAAATTGTTTTTTGTTTAGTTTTTAGAAAATTCAGGAGTGTTAATGGAGTGTTCATCCTCAAGGATGAAATAATGTTTTAAGTTTCAATAAAAACGTTCAAATTTTAGCACTTATTACATATATGATTTTTATTTTATATATTTATTTACAAATCTTAATTTAATTTAAATTATTTCTTACAATTACAATGTTTGTTTTTAAATCTAATATTATTTAAAAATATTTTTCATTACTTGAACACAATCCCGAGTATTTTTTACTCTTTCCAGTCTTACATTGGGAAGCTGTCTTTCCCGGATTGAAGAGTCTTGAATTGACCAAGTTCGTAGTGGCATAATTACACGTTAGAACTGTTTTATCATTTTTCATAAGAATCATGGCACATCCAACATGGGTATTTTTGTCAGCTATCATCACAGTAAAATGACCACATTTATTTTTTCCATCAGTATAGACTTCTGGTTGATTTCGTGGACATAATGGATGTTCTGCAAACCAACGATCAATTGTACCTTTGATTGTTGCTTCGAGATCAGTTGAAGAAATTTTATCTCCGAATACTGTTTGTCTACCGATATTCTGGCCAGATTGTTTAAATTTAGGTGTATTCCGACAAGAATCATGAGTTCCGGTGCAAGATTTGACATTTAATTTAGCCATAAATTCTAATTCATCACTCCATTTCATGGTGGCCATTCGATTGGCAGACGGGAAGTGCGGCACTTTTCCCAGGGCAAGTTGGTTACGATATGCATTGTGTTTATCGACAATCATTTGTTTAATTTGTGGACTTAATTTAAGAACTCTACTGTTGGCTGCACAGGATGGTTGGATTCGCTAAAAATTAATAAAAAGATGTTATAGGATTTCCAATAATGTTTTTAATTACAAACAAATTAAGTAAAGGGATGTTCTAAAATGTATGCATTATTTGAATTTCACAACAATTTTAAGGTAAGGTGTTGATAACACTTAGAAATAATTTGACAATCAAAGGGAACAAAATTTTAACATCAAACAAGTAAACAACGAATTTTCATTATTTAACAATTACACTGATGATAGATTTTTGCGAAAGAAATAAAATCAAAAATTTGTAAATATTTTAAAAATAACAAAATTATGGCAGCCTTACTACAAAAAAATTAGGACTTTTCAAACTGACAGGTGTCAAATTGTTGCTTCATATGGTGTTTTTGATTCGAAATCGGTAACATTAAATACAAGTAGAACGATGTACATAATCTAGAAGAATAACTGCCATTGTGTCGAGTTCATAAGACTTCTAGATGACCAATCAAAAAAACCATGAGGATCAAAAATTTATTAAAAAAATGACCCCGAATTCAAATCTATCGTCAGATTAAGGACATCCCTCATCAAAAGTTTCAAGATGTTTGGTTATTAGGACTTAATTTTTAATGAATTATATTTTACTACTCAAAGAATAATAACTGATTGATCACATTTTTATCTTACTTGATTATTATTGCACGCAACATGAGCATTACTTCCTCCGCATAAATTTCTGTTGCAATATTTGTCAACACTCGCACCAAAAACAATTATAACATTTACGAATAACAAAAAGCTTAAAACAATATGTTTCACCATTTCGATAAATTTTATTTAATTTCTAAAATCTAAATTCGCAGAGATTAGCACTAAGGTCTTTATAAACAAATCTACCTTCTGCCGGCTACCGCAACTCTAAATGAATTAACCACAACTTGATGTTAAGGCTTGATATATATAATGGTTTGAATATTTAAATACATCTCATCTCTTTGTGAAAGAAAACAAAATAGATAAAAGCCAATCAGATGTGATATCTAATTATAATTTTGTAGTAATATTGTTAGTAGTTCTATATTTAATATAAGTACTAGGTTTTTTCATATAGTCAATATAGTTAAGTAGTATTTTGATTTATAGATTAATTGGAACAAGTTTTCCTACGTTCTTATTTTCGCGTCTATATTTGATTGGAACCTATACGGGTTTATCCGTGAGAAATGTTCAAAGAATGCGCTTGTATATTTTATGTTAAAATTATTACTCACGGGGAAAATTAAACTGCAATCGAACTTGTTGCTTAGATCACCTGCTTACATGCAACGTACTATTGTTAAGTGAAAAAAAGCTTTCCACATTCAACTTCATACATTTATCAATTGAAAACTTGGGTAAAGTATTAAATTAATTAATTAATAAATTGCAGTGACGTACAATGTATAGTAATAATAAGTAATTTTTTATTGGAAATAAAAATAAATCTATTTTTATTAGATAGACAAAATAATAGATATGTTACAAAATACAAAAATCTGATATTATCAAATTTTTATTTAAATACTTTGCTTATTTTAAAAGAGATGATGATCCAAAAAAAAGAGAAAAGAACTTAAAAACATAAATAACATTAAATGTATGTTGTCGCAGAAAATCCATGACTTTGTAGATTAAACTACTTTTTTGCCGAAAATTTTTTATTTGTAATTTCCACGTCTCCCGTATGAAAATCTAGTTTTTATTAACTTCCGATAGGAAGTCCGATTTGTCGGATTAAAATTTTGACATTTCTCGACGATTCAAGGTCCCCAGAATCTAAATAAAAGATTATGTCTGTGTGTTCATGTGGACGTACGTTCGTAGGTGCGTACGTTCATTAAGCTTTTTTCGACTTCTTTATTTCAGAAAGGACTTACAAAAAAATTGATAGGGGTTAGAACCAAAATATCTCAAGGACCAATAACGCTAGCGCCTTGAATTAAACTTGATATCAGAAAATGTGACGTGATACCAAACTGGTATAATTTGGATTTCAAAATGCGATTTTTTTATAAATCAAAAAAAAAACAGAAAAAAAACAATTATTTTCAGCAACGAAGGATAACGTTTTTGACTTCTGGAAAAATGTTGAGAAAAATCGAATTGACTTTTTTTTACAAAAAAAAAACCTATGAAAACATTACTAAAAGTTGGTAAAAATCGAGTTTCGACTTAAATATCTTTTCAAAAAATAAAGACATTGGCATGGAATTGGCAGTTTTGTTTATAAACAATAAAGACCTAAAAAAAACATTCCAAAAGTTGGTAAAAATTGATTTTCGACTAATTTTTTTTTATTAAAGACATTGGCTAACTTTTCATCTTACAAACATTATTGTTTTCAACATTCAGTAAAATTTTGAGAAAAATCGAATTGACAGTTTTTTTTACAAAAAATAAAAACATTACTAAAATTTGGTAAAAATTGAGTTTCGACACAAATATCTTTTCAAAAATTTAAGATATTGGCTTCAAACTAATTTCATCTTATGGAAAATGTTGTTTTTGTCATTCAGTAACTTTTTTATAAAAATCCTACTGTCAATTTTTTCATAAAAACTAAAATCTACAATAAATGGTATTCGATTCTCGATATCTCGTGATTAAACGAAGGTATTGACTTCAAAATGATATCATTCTGTGCTAAATTTTGTTGTCAACGTAAGATATTGTTCTTAGAAAAATCCGATCTGTACTTGTTTATACAGGAAATAAATACTTTCTAGAATACTTCCTCGTTAACAAAAATAGATTTTGTGATCAAACTTATTTAATCTTATACAAAATACTGTTCCTTACTTTTAGTTATTTTTTTTAGAAAAATTTAATTGACAGCTTTTTTTACAAAACACCAAAACCTACAAAAACAATTAAAAACTGATAAGAAATGGTTTTCCCCTAAAGTATTAGGAGAACAAGGAAAAATATTTATTTAAAATTATATTTCTTACACAAAATATAGTTATAAACATTTTTTTTTAAGTTTTAAGCAAGGCAAATCGACAGTAGGTATGGAAAGTTATAAGTGGGTTCACATCCCAGCTTCTTTTTTATTTAACTTATTTCAGAGTCAACTTTATCGAATTTCATCTTTCTAAAAGTCTTATAGGTATTCCTTTTAACTGATGTTAAATACATTGAAAGTGGGTTGAAACCACACCCTATAATTTTAAAACCGTCAATTTTTAATTTTTTTTTCTACAACAGAACTAAATCTTTATACTTTTTGCAAAATTTCCTGATTTAACGAGATCGCGAAATTCTTTATAATTTTGATGATTTGATTTCATGTATATTCTGAGTGACGTACATATGTATGTACATATATTAGGCAACACTTTTGCCATACCTACATATTTGACATTTTTTGATAAGCTGTTTTCTGTTAAATAAAATAAAAAAAAAATTGTTTGTAACAAAGTTAATCGTAACTGTAAATAGGAAACATGCATAAGAACTTGGCTTGTCACTTTTGAGTGGTTCATTCTCCTTCTGTTTATATTTCATTCCACTGCTCTGTCAATCCGCCCGAGAAAATTCTCAGAAATCTTAACACTGAAGGTAAAAGGTTTTGAAGTAAATTTCCAAGTTTGAAACTAATGTCTTCTGAAAAAACCAACTACTTGACTTCACAACTTCTATTGTTAAGATCTTAAATCGATTGTGGTGTATGCACATAGACCTTATATCACAGATAATAAGGGTATTCATGCAAACACAGAAAACCCATAGAAACCTTAAAAATTGTAGAATTTTCTATCGGTAGAAATCAACTGTCAAAATTTGTATGGGAAAACTATTCTGCAAAATATAGACTTTTATCTCTCAAATTTGAAGCAGAAATCGTAGAAAAAAAAACAGATACATTTTGTGTTTGTTTCTAACGTTTCCGCAAATATTTCTAATGGGGTGTTCATGTAAACCCTTTGCGGAAATTTATATTTGTCTACAAAGTAGAAAATTATATCGTTACATGAATACCCTTAATAAATTAATTATCTGTGCTTATATCTTCCACGTCGCAAACAAGAAAGAAGTCTTAAGATGTTCATCTTTTTTGTAGTGAATTTTAACAATTTCAATACATTAGACAGGTTCAGACGACAAAAGGGACTTGAATGTCAATAGCATCTAATTGGGTAGCTGCCAAAAAATTACGTTCCAATTAAGGCATTGGAAATTTGGCTGGAAAGTTAGTCAAGAAAAATCTCCCTAACTATCAAGTCAAGTCTACTAATGTCAAAATGACAGGTCGTGATGTTTTTTCATTCAACTGAAAGCTGAACTTTATTACTACATATGTGATTTATTTATTTTGTGCACAATTTGATGTTTTATATAAAAGAATTCCTTGTCAAATTGAAAAAGGAATAAGTAATATTTATTTAAAATACAAAATACAGGTCGAAATGTTATTGTTGCTTGCTATTGGAGTGTTTTATAGACAATTATGTTTTTGATAGTTTTTGCCTGATCAACTGAAGGTAGAGGGTAGTGAAGTTAAGTTCCGAGTTCGAAGTTTATGTTACTTGACAAACTAACTATGTAGTTGCCTTGGTCAAAATTTACGTTCAAAGGACGCAGTTGACTGCAAATGAAGTTTTTTATGTTGCCTGAACCTGCCCATTAACTAGCTGCCTTGGTCTTATTTTGCGTTCAAAGTTGGCTGCAAATAAAGTCCCTCATGTTGTTTTAACCTGTCCATTATTTTGTTTTATAAAGAAATATTACTTATACAAAATATTAAATGGAATCGTGCAGAAAATAAAATAGATCTCAGTTTAATAAAGTTCAGCTTTCAATTGAATGAAAAAACATTATCAGCTGTCAATTTGACATAAGTAGACTTGGTTTTTAGGGATTTTTTTACAACTGCCCATTCTTATTCACGAGTGTCTTATTGAATGCAATAAGTACATACATACATATCTCATATGATTTAAGAAAAAATCAATGTTTCTATTGAATTTATCTCGAAATGACAACTGAATTTCCAGTTATGAAGTTGATCTTCAATCAATAAGCAATATCGTCATTGATACCGCAAAAAACGTATGTAACTTCTCTCAGAAAAAATAACGTTTTTTTTAAATATAAAATTCCCAGAAAAATGACATCCTACATTTAACAGTGTCAATGACAATATGCATTTTCCCACACAAAAATATTAAATTAATTTGTTTTTTCTTAACGAAGTACATACATATGTAAAATTTTGCTCTAAAAATAAACTCAGTTATTTTTATTAAAAAATAAAGTGCAAATCTTCATTTATGTAGAGAGACACGTTTTCTTATGATAGATAGTATTATTACTATCAGTATTTAGCATTTATAAATGCTGATTAACAAAACAAAACAAAATATAGTAAAATGAAACATCATTGATTATAAATAATGTAAATATAAATATTCGCACAAACTCTGAACTTTAAAGAAGACTTATTAAAAAACAATTTACTAACATTGACAGTGCATCATTATTCTAGATATAACTTTGAGTTTACATTGCCATGTTTTGTCATGAATTTAATTAATTAAATACTATTCCTCATGAAAATAAACGTGTAGAAAACTGCTTTAACTTATCTGTAAAGACAACAACTAGCCGGTGAAGCGCCAAAAGCAAATACACCCATCTCTCGGAGTGTTGTGTTTTGTTGCAATCAAGGGCGGAATCAGTTTTCTGAACATTATGTAGGAGGGGGGTGGGGTAGTCTTTATTTAAAAATTCAATGAGTGTTGCAAGGAATGACAAATTAATTAAGTTGTCATTTAATGATTGCAATTGAAATTAAATGAATTTCCAATGCATAAACATAAAGGTATATAGGTAAAGAAAAGTTTTGTTGGTTTATAGATTCAAATAAAGGGACTTCCAATAAAAAGGGTTTGAATAGCCCGCTAATTATGTCACTTTTTAAAGCTGTCATAATTTGACATTTGACAAGTAAAAACTATGGGCGGGTTCAGGCGGCATAAGGGACTTCATTTGCAGTCAACTTCATTCTTTGAACGTAAATTTTGACAAAGGCAACTAGATAGTTTTTCAAGTGTCATGAAATTAAAATTCAGAACTTTACTTCACAAACCTCTACTTCAAGTTCATAGTACAAAAATTACCAAAATCATTATTTTCTACAAAACACTCCTCAGGCAAGCTACAAGTCTATCATGATTTGTATTTTGTATTTTAAAGAAATATTACTTATTTCTTTTTCAAATTTACAAGGAACCTTTTTACAGAAAACATTGAATAAAGTTGTGTAGAAAATTAATAAATCATAGAGTAATAAAGTTCAGCTTTCAGTTGAATGATAAAATAAGATAAACTGTCATTTTAACAGAAGTATGTAGACTTGACTTGATAATTAGGGAGATTTTTCTTGACTAACTTTCCAGTCAACTTTCCATTAAAGTTACCTTAATTGGAAGGTAATATTTTGGCAGATGGCAAATCAGATATTAGAAACTTTCCTTACTTTTAAGTCCTTTATGTCGTCTGAACCTGTCCTATGTCATTGCTGCCTTGTCTGATATCGTTCTTTATTTTGAATGCCATACCTTAATTTTTACAATAAAATAAACATCAGTGGATTGCTCTTAAAAATTACATGTTTCTTAGTATCAACATTTAAGCTCATAAAAATTGTTCAGGTTCTCTAAATCAAAATTTTCAGAAATTCCAAGTGCTTCCAAGATGACAGATTAAGAAAAACTAAATTGTCCAGTTTATTTTTCTAAGATTTCTCAGAATTTTCTCAGACGGATCGACAGAGGACAATTCACTATTCATTCTTACCAAGTAGTCACATCAGCTTTGCATTTCTTTTAATCCTTTTTGGAATTGTACAATAGAGAATTTGTCAGAAATTGAATCATAAAAATTCTTTTCTTAGATTTCGGATAGCAAAAGTAAGAAAATTTGTTTACATTGCTGAGAATACAGAAATCACTGAGATCTTAGAAATACAAACTTGCCAAATATAATTGAAATAAGTCATGGAAAATTCAATCGCTAAAGTCTAATTTTTGACGTTTGTTTTTATCTGTTTACTTCTCAAATGTGCAAGTTTAATTGACATTAACCGCCATTTGCAAATATCGTAGGATATTCTTATAGGTTGATGGCTCTTGCATTGCCAGACAATTTTTGAGCCACCTTATATACATAGAATTTATTACTATATTTAAAAAACCCCAGAGAAAAATGTTTATAACTTTGTTTTACCAACAAACAATACCTCATGAGATTATAACGATCATTGTTTTTTATAACCATACTTACTTAAAAACACATTGTAAATTCCCCCCTCCTCCAGTATCCGCCCTTGCCTAGTTGCGAATCTTTTTAAAAGACCTTTAAACAAATTCGCGCTTTTCAGTATCAGTTCAGTTCGCAGTCAGTTCTAATCGGAAGTAGTTTTTTTTCGGATTTTTGAAAATTTTGCAATTGAAAATGTTTGCCGCCAAATTGCTTTATCTTCTAATTGCTTCAATAGCAGGCAGCGGCATTGCTTTTGCTAACATCTCCGAATACAATACCGATGAACTATACTGTGATCCAGATTTGTGTCGGCTCTATAATGGAACAGATTTTGTCGTTCACGATCATATTGGTTGCCATAATAATGGCTCATTGAGTCCAGCGTGTGGTGATGGTCAATTGGTCAATATGAATCAGAGGAGAATCAATTTAATCCTTGACCTGCATAACGCAGCGCGAAATCGAATAGCGATTGGCAAGTTGCCGGGTTATAAATCGGCATCGGCAATGCCAGTTGTTAAATGGGATAGGGAACTGGAGTATTTGGCTAGTTTGAATGTTCGAACTTGTCGTTTTAAACATGATAGTTGCCGAAATACAGATCGGTTTTCGTTTAGTGGACAGAATATCGGTTATGTGTGGCAAACACGTCCAATTAGATCGGTTTCGAGGCGAATTAAATTTATTGTTGGTAAATGGTTCTTTGAGTTTCCCGATGCAGGGCAAGAGTTTATTGAGGCGTATAAAAATCATCCAAAGGGGTAAGTTTAAGGAAGTTAAATAAAAACGAACAAAAAAACTTAGATTTAAAAAACGTCTTATCAACACAATATTCAGTTTGAAAAAGGATGATTTTTTTTTTAAATCTTAGGGTGTTGTAAACTTCAATCTAGTCTTTTAAATTGTTCACTTTGACCAGGCTTTTAAGAAAATAAGGTGAACTTAATAGCTGCGCCATGATACGTATTTCTTAAAAAAATTCTTAGTGCCATAAATATTTACTAATTCTCTCTTTTAAATGTTTTAAATCCCTTGTTTGTTTGAAACCTTTTCCACATATGTACATATTTAGTAATTTGTCGCTTTAATGAAATAAATCTATGTATGTATAATTTCAGAAAACTAATTGGACATTTTACACAAATGGTATCGGATCGTGTTCAAAGAGTTGGATGTGCAGCAATTCGTTATACATCAACTAAACCAATTTTCGGATATAAATTTTTAATGACATGTAACTATGATTTTTCGAATTTATCTCGAGAACGTGTCTATACATCCGGAAAACCAGCATCAAATTGTACAGAGCGTAAGAGTGGGCGCTATCAAGGACTTTGTGATTGGGATGAAGATTATCCAGATAGCAGTGAGGAAAGTGATGAAATAGATGTAAATTCTTTAGATATTCCTTCGTTATTGTGATATAAATAAATTTTAATTGAAATATTTTCAAAATGTGGTGTTTTATATTTTTTTGGTTTTGCTTAGCTATTTAATATTTTGATTAGTGGATTCAAACTTAAAATTTAAAAAAAAAATATGTAGCCCGTAGAAGAACTAGGGCCTAGTGACTTGCAACTCTCAACCATTCCTGTGTGCGGGAAATTTTGTTGGGGATGGTGAGGACCTACAATTTTAAGCCGATTACAAACGGAAAATTTGAGAAAACACTTTTTATGACAAGAGTTACTGTTGGAGGATTTGTCAATTTCTCGTAATAGGCAGTACCCGTGAAAGAAACTTTAGGTGGCATAGGCAGGGATTGAAACCAAGAACTCTAGCATGACAGTCCTACGCACTAACCATAACGAACGGGTACCACGGGCTCAAACTGGATTTAACAAAAACCCCTCAAGAAACAAAGTATGCCGGAAAACCATTGGTAATGTAAGGACCAACGTGTTTTCCAATATTTCTTACAAATTCAAAGTTGAATTCATTTTCAATATAATTTATATAAAATCCAATGAGATTTATTGATGATGTTCTATATAAAGGGTGGTTTTTTAGCTATTATCTTTTTGACAACACTGGTTCAAACAGCTGACGTACGTTTCGTGTTTTGTTTTACTGTCAAACATCTTCAGTTTGGTCTATAATTTAACCATGAATCGTCTTACACACGAAGAACGCTTGCAAATTATTGAATTTCATTTTCAAAATGCGTGCTCTGTTAAGAAAGTTCATCGCGTGCTTTTAGCTTTTAAAAAATTACCCTTTATATACATAATGTATATATTTTTTAACTAACCTTTTTAATTTTTTAAAAAAAATTAGAGATTAATTTCCAATTACACCAGAAAGTGCAAGGGATCTCAGGAGTGCAGCTGCAAATAGATTGAATTTTGAAAATGTGCTCGGAAAAAAATGATTCTTATTGAGAAGACAATGGTAAATAGCTTTTGTTAAAGATAAAGGGATTTTTTACAGTAATGTGTTCATTTTTCTTTTAACCATTACTTTGAATTGAATGTGATTTTCCATTAATAAAATAAATCAGTTTATTTTTGATTTGAAATCTGTTTTGATGTAAAATCAATTCTTGGAGCAATATAGTGTTTATCTGTCTATCTGTTTACAAATTTTAAGAATAAAACTTTCTTAATGGACACTTGACAGCTACACCAGCTTATCAAACGTTTTCTATTGATCACGAATAAAATACATTTTTCTATTGCAATTCAAATTCTAAAAAAATTGCGACTGTGACACCGTTTTTACGTCACAATTTTTGAACCTTTCTTTCCATTGCCTTAAAACATCTTTAAAACAGTTTCAAAATGTCGACTTTTACCAAAGTTGCGAACATTTCCTGGGGTAATAATTTGTTTGTAGTTTGAAATTTGTTCGTCCGTCCCATTTTTCGAGAAAGAGTAGTAATTTTCAGTTTAAATTATGTTTCTCATCGAGCAGATTTTCCAATCTTGTGAAATTATTGCAACAGATTCGATGGAACTTCGCAGGAACTTAGAAGACCTTACTTCCACCAAAGTGTAAACTCTCGAGAATACAGTTGATATAAATTTTGAACGGTTCGGCAGGGTTGACAATCTCTAACTTATCAAAATTGTTTCTTGTATGTATATCATGAGTACTTATAGATCCTATTAAACCTTTTAACTATTATTATTAATACATTCTTTATTTCTCGATAATTTTTTTACAATTTGTTGATATAAGAATTATAAAGCTTGACAAAAATTTTGCCGTCTGCCTAATTGACTTATTTCGAGTTTTTGATAAAAAGAAAGAAAAGGTTAAAGTTATAAATACATATAAAAAATAATATAACATTTACGAAAATATATATAAGTATTAAATTATAATATCAGATTTAATAAATTTTTAATAAATAAAAAAAAATAAAAAAATGAAGAACATGTTTTAACAGAAAAAGAGATTTACATTATATTTAATCATCATTTAAATTAGTTTAAAATTCAATCGATGAAACTGTTACGGTAACCTAAGGCATGATTCACATAGAGACAAAGAATATTCCAACCTGAGCAACCATTTAAAATATCCTTTGTAGTGTAAGGAAACTCTTTGAGATATAAAGCCTGCGGATTTCTTGTAAGATTGGGCACACAGCTAGAAAATGATACACGTTTTCGGTTTCATTGCGGTTGCACAAACTACATATCGGGCGAAGGTCAGTTCTATGAGGTCTATAATTTAAACAAAGCATTTCAGTCCTTGCTTTAAAGATAACACTCATTTGATTTTTCGTTAAATAATTTCGAATAAATAAAGTGTGTGGTTTAATTCTTTATATAAAAGCCTAGTTGTCGATGTTTGCGCCCAATTCAGACATTGCAAATACAGTGAATCATCTACTTTAGCTATACAACTGTAGAATAAGTCCTGCCAATTGGTATGGGCGGTATTATTGAGGTCGAAGTTTACACTGTGTCTAAAAGCTAGATCATTCCATTCTTTGAAAGGCGATATTTGACGTCTAAGAGCATATTTTAATATCTGTTTTTGAAGATTTGAGTCAGGCCTTTTCATAACTTTTATTATTTAATCAGCATTTGATTTAAGATTCTTTAAAAACACTTGTGGCATACCGGATTCAGAATGGATTGCATAAGTAGGTGTTGAGTTATCCAGTTTAAAGATGCGCTTGAAAAATAAGCGTTGAATTACTTCAAAAAATAAGCGTTGAATTACTTCAAACTCTTCTAAGTTTTGATAGCCAAACACTTGATTTGCATAGCATAGGCATGTTTTAATGGTTGCATCAAACACTCTAAATTTAGCAGTTGCATCCACATACTTGTTGCAGAAGAAATTACTCCACATAAGATTTATTGCCGTTTTGGCTGCAGTGCATTTTTCTTTTACATGTGTGCGAAAATCAAGGTTACGAGTTATCAAGAAACCTAAGTATTTGAACTGATTTACTATTTGTATTGATTCACGTTCCAAAAACCATTTCTCTTGAGAAGTTGTTCTTCGATGAGTATTTTCAAAAACCATGATTTTCGACTTTGCAACATTTATACTTAAATCCCATAAATCACAAAAACGCTTGAGCTTGTTTATTTGTAACTGCAAAGCTATGGGATTATCCGCCAATAGTACAATGTCATCCGCGTATAGGAGCATTTTTATTAATGTTTCACCAACCTTAATACCACCAGGGAAATCTTTGGATACGTCATCAATATATAGTGCAAACATTAATGGACTTAATCCACAACCTTGTGGAACACCAGCACTTGTATTGAAGAAATTAGACATTCTACTTCCATTCCATACTGCAGCAGAGGTATCGGTTATAAGAAGCTTATATAAGTTGAGAAATTTTGTCGATAAGCCTAGGGTAGAAATTTTATAAATTAAAGAACTCCTGTTAACCGTATCAAAGGCCGCTTTTAAATCGACAAAAAAAACGTAAAGCTTTTTTTTGTTCTCTAAAAACATTTTGAATATAGTAGTGAGTGCAAATATATGATCAACTGTTGATAGACCCGATCGAAAACCGGCTTGGAAAATACTAAGTAGTTGATTCTCTTCAACCCATTTCGTTAACCTATGGTATAGAAGATGGGTGAATATTTTCCGAAGGCACTGTAAAATCGATATGCCCCTGTAGTTGTCTGGGCGCTGGGGATCACCTTTTTTAAATATTGCGCAAATCCATGCTCTTAAAAATGATTTCGGAATAGATTCTTCCTCAAGAAGCCTGTTAAAGAATAAATTAATATGAGCCAAAAAATTTACTGATGAGTTTTTGTAAAATTCAACGGGAATACCGTCGATTCCCGCAGCCTTATCATTTTTCAATTGATTTCAAAGTATCTTGCAACTCTTTCATTGAAATTGGCCCATCAAGTTCCGGAATTTTCACTAAAGGTAAAGCATATTCAAACGTTTTTTGAACCGATAATGGGTTCAGAAGAACTTTGAAGTGATCAGCAAGTTTTTCAACTGGCAACACCGAAGATGCAACATTTTTACAGCCACCTAACAACCTCACCTTTGACCAAAATGTTTTTGAGTCCTTACATGATGAGAGACCGGCTGCTACACCATTAAAATAAAGTTTCCGTTTTTGAACTAAAAGCTGTTTGTATTGTTTGTTCGCCTCTAAGTAAAGTGTTTTGAAAAACACGGAATTGTTCTTTCTAAAAAGGTTAAGAAGAGCGAAACACTTTTTGCGAAGTTTCATGCATTCCCAGTCAAACCATTCAGCCACGAATATGCCACCACCTTGCGGTTTTTTTCTAATATTAGATGCTTGCCGAACAATATCTACAATATTTTCACTAGCCTGGTCACTAATCCAATTTTCTTGTTAAGGCAGGTAGTTTAACTGAGCATCAAGTCTTCGTCTGTACTCTTCCGCGCGATTTTCAACCCACCTTATGCTCTTAATTGCGTTATTTGTCCCCACCGTCACCCCTGACAAAATAAGAGAAGTTACTGTTGGCATATGACCAGAGTAATTCGCAGTTTGAACCTCGAAGCCACTGATAATAATGGGTGATTTTTTTGAGGTTAGGATTTTCATGCATTAGTATTTGACAGATCACCCGATACTAAGCCAGTTTCCTCTCGCGAAACAATAGTCGATTACTGAACTACCTTGACCCGATACGAAAGTGAGTTCGCCATTTTTGTCTGCTTTAGTTATTCCATTTAATACTATGAAACCAAAATCATCAATAAATTCTAGAAGTTGCCTCCCGCATACTATCCATATATTTTTTTCAAATTGTTTCAAATCACTGTAAAATTTTGTTACAAATCACTTTTGATTCAAGGACTTTTTAACTTGTTAATATTTTAATGTTTCGTTAATTTATATTTTCTTATATTTGTGTATTTTTTCCCTTTTCCAACATTGTTAATTTTGTAAACTCTTATTTATTAATATAATTTATCTGTTCTATAGACCTATATTTATTGCTCTCTATTTTTTTTCAAATTGCAATGTTTTCTCAGTCAGACGGCATATTTTCCATGACCTTATTGTTAAACAATAATGTTAAAATGAAAAAATAAAAGAATCTATTCATCCATCCCATTATTAGTTATTAGATTCTATAAACTCTTAGGCTAGGTTAGGTTAAAGTGGCTGTCCGTGCTGGAGTAGGACACACTTAGGACAGCTTAATAGACCATTGTGATACCACATAAACCTTGAGGCTTTTTTCTAAGCTTTATGAAACCAGTTTGAGTGCCTTACGAAACGTATAAACTCGTAAGTTAACAACTAATCTCTACATTAACAGCTTCAAAAAATCAGTTCTTGAAAATAATAGTACCTATTGAAATCAAGCCATGTTTGGGTCCTTTATTTTTGCAACAGAAAGTCAATGCTCCACTTTCAATGACCAAAAAATTGTGGTATGTGATTTTTTGAATAATTAAAGTGGAAAAGCGTTTTCTTTGCCTGTGTTTTTTTCCATTGAAGAAAATACCATAAACTCAAATTTTGGTTAAATATGCAATCTCGAAATTTATTATTTTTGTTGTTGAAATGAAAATATATGACGTCAATGGATAAACAGTGCTATTGTACAATAAACTTACAAATTTAATTAAAATACCTACCTGAATCTTATAATAGGTCTTACAGCTTTGATTACTATATTTATGACTATTTTTTAAGTTATAAAAACGTATTTTTATTAACTAATGCTAATATATAAATGGTCTTTAATGAGTTTATATCATTAAACCATTTAACAAAAAATAAAAAAAAACATTCCACTTCTTATCTGAAGATTCATCATAAATTGTTGTTTATAATACATTTTATGTTTTTGTTTGAAAGATTGTAATTTAAATATTGAATTAGAGTCTGTATAATTTTTGCTTAAGGCATCATTAATAATTGAACTTAACTTAAACTATGGCAACATTTTATCCATAGTCTAAACTTCCTAGTTTTATAAAATTGCTAAATTAGGAAGCAATTTGTCAAAAACTTCTACTACAAGTTAATTATCCTCCTTTATTTAAACTATGTAAGTCGCTTCATACTCATCTTGACTTCAATTGAAAACAAAAACTAAAACATTAAGAATCACTTGAAAACTACAAATTCATTTATAAATGCTTGTTAGGTTTGCATTTAAAGTTTACGTCTTTTTATTTCTATGAGCAATTGTATTAAGCAGATCTTATTATTGTATCGATTTTCTATTCACTTAATAAATGTCCAATTGTAGACAATCACTTCAAATTAGAAACATTAAAGAAGAAGGTACGTAGTTAATTGTTTTTATATATTCGCGGCATTTGACCTCCACGTTCTACAGCTTTGCTATGTCAGCAGACACGCTTGAAATGTTATAAGTGCCGCCAATTTTAATTACCTACCTGCCAGAGAGATGTAAATTGCATTAAAACAAGTATTTGCTTCTCACTTATATTATAATAACAAACTAAAAAACAATATTAAACAAAATGTGTAATTTCTGATTTACAGAATACCAGTAGGTATACGAGAAGAGAAGCTACTTCTAGTAATTGTCTGTAATGTTTGATATATGCAAATAGTTAATAAATTACAACTAATTTACTATAGTACAACATAATAGGCGATTTGTAATTCATGCTATTTTCCGTGAGTGGAATCTCACGTTTCCTTAGATTGGATAATTACTTGAGGAAAATTTATTGAAAGGTACTTATTTAAATGTACTGGATAAGAAATTTTATATTGATTTGGAAAATAAAACAAATAACTGCATTTTGTGAAAGTGAGGGTATATAATTTTAGAATCACGACTGCAAGAAAAGTTTTTATTGATAGCCAAAAATAAAAGACATACGGATGCATCTTATGGCACAGAATGGTTTTGATTGTAGGCAAGATCGTATCCAGGGGTGGAATCGGGTAAGGTGATTTGTGATAGGTGACAGTCACTATCAACAAATTCGGTCTGTGTAAGGTGATAGTCACCGGTGACAATCACGATTTGGTGACTTTTTCTGGTGACAGCTCTTTAGTTGTCACTTTCATTGGAAATTGATTTTTATTTTTAGTTGCTGAAATTTCAAGACAATTTAAATGTGTTTGTGCCTTTGATTTTACCTTCTGAAAATGCTGAAAATGAAAATAATAATCATAATAGAAATGTCCGGCTCTTGAGGATAAACCTCCGCAATAAAATAAACATTCTTGATTTTCCAAGTCCAACTTATCAACTAGACAACACAAATCTATTTGCCGGCAGACACAAACGGTAATAAATGCCCACGTTCGCGATTGATTCACATAATGCTATCCGCATCTAAAAATTTTTCAGATTCCTTTGAGTTGTTATTGCAACAGCTGTGTTTTTACATAGTATTACAACAACACAAACTTATCCGGATAGCTTCAGATCGGTTTTTGAATACAACCACTGAAATTGTAACAAACGTCAGTGAATTTCTTTTAAAGTGATACCAAACTCTAAACAAAATTTGGTGATCACCTTACACAGACGCAAAAATTAGTTTGATCACTTTTTATGATCACAAAGGTGACAATCAAAAATCACCTTAGCCGATTCCACCCCAGACTTTTAATCAGAGGGGAGGGGGGAGGTCACACACTTAACACAAAGACGAGTTTTTGAGCACCGCTTAAAAGGATGACAAAATTACAATAACATAATGTTTATATACATCTTAACTTTATATTTACTATTTCAAGGGCTTAAGTCAATATTTTTAGTTTCTAGATTTATTGAGAACACTGTTTTCCATCGAGGCATGGTACTTACTAATTTGGAAGACTCTCTACATATGAAAGCATTCCAAGATTTTAACAGTTTTCTAAATATTTAAGAGCCAAAATACAATAGTCTAGTGAGGTTTTCGGTGAATTTTATGCAGAAATGTTAGAAATTGAAAAGTAGCTTTTTTCCAAAAATAATATATTCTTTTCTATTATTTGATTAATATGGATGCGAAGAACGCTACAAAAATATAGATGCAAAAACCAAGAATATGAAGAGAGGCTGGGATGCGACCCACACTGATAACTTCCCATCCCGTCTGCCGATTTGTCTTGCTTTGTAGGTTTTCGTGTTGTGTTAAAAAAGTTGTCAGTTGAATTATTCTTAAAAATTTCAAAACTACCAACAATATTTTCCATATACTGAAACAGTTTTATTTCAAAATCTAATTTTCTTAACGAGATTTTTAGTCGAAAACCAATTTTTACCAATTTTAGTAGCATTTCTTAAAATAAGTTTGTATTTCTTATATAAACAAATACAAATTAGATGAATTATAGATATTAATTTGAGAGATGCCGAAAACCAAACATCAATTTTTAACACATTTGCGTACTATTTTTTGTTGATCTTCTTTTTTTATATTTTAAAAAAAAAAATGGACTGTTGGATTCTTATAAAAAGTTACTGAGAGTCGAAAACAATATTTTCTGTGAGATAAAATTAGTTTGAAGCCAATATTTTTAATTTTTGAAAACATATTTGAGTCCAAAATCAATTTTTAACAACTTTTATTAGGGCAAGAGTACGATAACTCAGGCGACAAGATTTTATAACGCATTTCCTAAGAACAGTTAAAAACAAGCATTTTTTACTACGAGAGGGGGTCTATCTCCCCCCGTTAAGGCGGGAAGGGCAATTTAATAAAATTATTATTTAAAATGGAAAAAAATTATTAAAAAATAACGGTAATACTTACAATTAAGTTTTATACATTTTTTTTAAGCCAACATTCTGTTCTATTAGCCAGTTTTTAAATCAAGTCAAAACTATGCGTAGTTTTTGAAAAATTTAATTTTAAACTCAAAAATTTGAGTAAAAAAAGTTAAAAAAAAGGTTTAAAGTGTAATTTTTCAATACTTCAAGATTATCTACCATTGTTTTTATTTCAGAATTTATTGCTCTTATTTGTTTTTGATTAAAAACTGAAAATTAGATGATTTTATGTCTTTTAGTTTTTGAGAAAATTGAAAATGACCACAACTACTATTTTAATTTAATTCTTTTTTTTGCTTGAGTGGTCTTATTTTGATAGTAATGTAATAATGGTAGGTGCGAGTTTGGGTGTAAGCTACAGTGGGATGTGTATGCAACCCCCCTGCTTGGGAACACTATAGGATTTGGGGTGGGTGCAAGGTGGAGTGGGTGCATGGTGGGTAGGGTGCAAGTGCGGTGGGTGCAGGATGGGGTGCATGCAAAGTTTCTTTTGCATTTAAATAAGCTGGATTTAAGAAAAATTAATTTACCCTAGGTATATCTTAATCCATATTCGATTATTACTATTAAAATAAGACTACGTAAATATTCAAGCAAAGAAAAAGTAATTTAATTAAAATATTTTTGTTTGTAATTTTCCATTTTCTCAAGAACTAGAAGACATAAAATCATCTAGCTTTCAGTTTTTGATCAAAAACAAATAAGAGCAATGAATTCTAAAAAAAAAATAGTAGATAATCTTAAAATTTGGAAAAATTACTCTTTAAACCTTTTTTTTTTACTTTTTTTTCACAAATTTTGAGTTTAAAACAAGTTTTTTTAAAAACTATGCCTTGATTTAAAAACAAGCTAATAGACGAAAGTGTTGGCTTTAAAAGAAAGCAAAAAACTTAGTTGTAAGTATTACCAATATTTTTTAATTATTTTTTTCCATTTAACGTATATATTTTTTTAAATTGCCCCTACCGCCTAAACGGGGGGAGATAGGCCCCCCTCTCGTAGTAAAAAATGCTTGTTTTTAACTGTTCTATACAAATCCGGCATTAAACTTTGTCGCCTGCGAGTTATCGTACTCTCCCCTTTATTAGATTTTTTTTTGGGTTTTTAAATTTTTGTAAAAAAAACTGTTCATTCGATTTTTTTCAAAATTGTACCAGATGTCAAAAATGTTATTCTTCGTTGCACAAAATTGTTTTGGAGATAAAATCATTTTTTGTTCGTAAAATTTTGGAGGTGACAAATATTCTGTTTAAGTTTTTTTGATTTATAAAAAAAACCGTTAATTGGATATTTTTCCAAAAATATACTCGTTTGGTATCACATTACAATATGTAATATAAAATTTAATTCAAGGCTCTAGCACTATTGGTTCGTGAGGTATTTAAGGTTAACCAAAATTTTCACCTTTTTTTTAAACTGCTATGGTAAGAAAACCACCCACGCAATTTTCTTGAGAGCCCTTTCTGCATCTTTCTGCCTTATTATATGTATAACAAAATTTATTTGAAGTCGATATCTCTTCTGGTTCTTGAGGTATGGACGACGAAAAAACGTCGCGAACGTACGGACGTACGTATGTTAGAACGTACGTACACACACACGCACAGACATCTCTCTAAAAATATTTTATTTCGACTCTAGAGACCTTGAAACGTCGAGAAATGTTAAAATTTTCAATTCGACAAATGGGACCAATTACAATAACTTCCTATGGGAAGTTAAAAATATGAAATGATCGTTTGAACGTTGAATTTTTAATTAGCCATTAATCCAAAATATTATTGAGACCGTAAAAGAGCTTGTGCAGAAAAAATATTGAAATCGTTTCATTGGTTCTTGAGAAAACTTAAAAAACAACGCAACGGTTCTAGAAGAAGGGAGTAAGTATAAGTACCCTTCTGGAGCAATACAAAACATTTTTTTTTACATTGAAAGAAGCTAAATAAAGAAAAAAAGTTTTTGCGAAAATTTAAAAAAAAAAATCTATCGATTTGTGCTTAAGAAAATTCAAATTTTCCTTTTTTGACAAAAAATTGGTATAGGAACTACTGTTATTTTTAGTCTTAAAAAACGAAAAAAAAAATACGTAACGCGAATCGGCTCAAAACATTAATTTCCAAATTTTACTTTTCGACTTCTTTACCATCGTAATGTCATGCTTGATTAAAATCTCGAGTTACGAATGCAAAATTTACCATAATGGTTCCTATAGGTCGCAAGTAATAAGATGGAATTGAAGACGAGTTTCAGGAATTTAAAAGCAACTTAATATCAAATTGGTGATCTCTGACCCCCACCATGGATCGTCCAATGCTGATGAATTTGTGCTGCGAGATTGGAAAAGGGCTGGATTCCCGATTTATATTATGTTCTTGGTCTAGTCCTCAGTTAAAAGTAGTACTTTTAGCAACTAATTTTATTTGCATATATGGAAAATAAATAATTACAAATATTTTATAATACGAAATACAATTAGTTTTGAATTCAATGGAATTCTTACGAAAATTTAAAAAATTAACTCCCGGGGGGGGGGGTTCACGACCCCTACAACCTCATCCCCCCTGGATCCGCCATTGATAGTATTTTATTAAAATGTCAATAGACTAGCATCGATCTAGATTTTGATATTTTGTTGGATGTTGAAATGCTACCACCCAACAGAAAACGAAAGCTCTACCTAACCAGAATCATCCCCAATAGATGATAATTGACCTTCTAAATATTTAAGTTCGAAATTCAATTAAAGGTTTGCCAATAACTGTGTGTTTTCAAATTTTAACAGCGCTAAGATTTTTTCCCTCGTTATATTCACCAAAGTGATGTTTGCTACTGTACATATCTTTATAACAATAAGTAAATATTTTGTTAAAATATGGGACTTACATGAAAGCACAATAATTTCAAGAATTTCAAAAACTTTGTTATAGGTTTAAATGAAATTGTACTAAAATTGTAGTATGTTTCTAAATAAACAGAGCTGCCAATTTCTTATGAATTGCAGCTATGTCTTAACTAGATGTTAAATTTAGACTCCAGTTCAAATAGACTCGGGTTTAAAATATGACTATGAATATGCCCAAATATTATTAAATCGTTTTTTAGGCAAAAAATACATCGAAATTTTCGTAATAAATATAAAATTATTAACAGTATTGAAAAATTGGTCCAATAATTATGTGTTTGCATGCAGTAGCTCAAAACTTAACTGTCCAATCCAACGTGGTCAACGTGAGCCATTTAAATATTCAACTTGCGAAAATTACTTATATTCAGCCAGAACCAGACATGTAGAAAAAAATTTGTTCAAGAATAAATACAAGATAAATTTGAAATACTTTCCAACCAAGGAAAAATGTCGTCTAACATCATTTTCAAATCGTTTTTCATCAAAAACAAAAAAATGATGTGTGATGACCTTGTAAAGAAATGCTTGAAATGAAAAACAAGGTATCAAAGTCCATCATAAATAACGAAATATTAATTAAAAATATGTTCTTTTTAATTGTTGTCCTAGTAATAGTCTTTGATGGTTGTATTACTTTTTATACCCTCCAAAATCTCTTTCCTTTTATTTTTAGACAGGAGAGACATAGAGAACTATGATTTAAATAGAAAGCTTATAGATTATTTCTTAATAAGGTTCCAACCCCAAAAATAATTTCACAAAGGAAGTTAAAATAAGTTCCAAGCAGAAACAAAATAAAGTAGGTACATATATGAGATCATTATGGATGATTTATGTTCATAGAAAGAAGTCAAAACATAACTCTCATTCACACCTACACGCCAAGTCTTATATTTGAAACAAAATTGATTGCAATGCGAAAACATAATATATTTTTATTAAAATTGAAAGAAATTAAATTTTAAAATGTTATACATCAGAAAAAAACTCTAAGGGGAAGATTAGTTAAATTCAAATACGATGAATGACGGGGCATTGTAAACTATATCGACTGGGGCAGCCATTTGTTAAAAAACATTTCTTCAGAGCTGCTCTTCTCTTTAGATTGAGTTTACGAACAGCTCGTCATACAGACAAGCACTTCCCAAGGGAAGGCTGTCAATTGCTTTAACAAATGACAGGACACCAGCGCAATTAACGTGCTCAAGAAACACGTTTGACGACGGCTAGATCAACGTCCGCAGCCTCCACCTGGACAGGTGGATTGTGTATGGACTATGCGTCCAATTTTTCGATTAGGACGTAAGCCATCGTACTTGGGACGAAAAGGACCGCTACCGCCACCACCACCTCCTCCACCACCGCCGCCGCCACCACCTCCACCACTTCCCCAACTACTGCCACGACTATCACGTCCACCACTTCCACTGTTTTGCGGATCAAGTAAAGGTTTTAACAGCGTACGAAAGAAGGTCCCAATAAAAACAAAGAAGCCCGTAAACATTCCAAGAAATCTATCGACTGTCCATGGTTTATAGTCAAGGACTTGTCCATCTAAAAGTGAAAAAATAGTAAACAAATTCTTGTTAATTGAAAAGTAGAACAATTATATTGGTGGAGAATACCTTTAGATATATAGACCATTTTTATTACTTTTTAAACGATATTATTTGGTCTAAAATACAACAGTTTCAGTTTATTTTGTATATTAAATTATAATTTTAACAAAACAGGACGAATTTCGATTTTCTGATTTTGTTTTCTGTTCTGATAAAAAAACAACATAAAAATGACGTGTATACATTTGACAAACGTCAAAATCTAATAGGGTATATTACTGTATGTTTGGTAAGATGACATTCAGACTACTTTTGATATTGCACAGACGTGTTTAAGGCTGACGTACACTAGCAACTAAGTTGCCAGTGGCACATGCTGACTTTCTGGAACTCTTCATATCTTTTTTAGTATTTTTTCCAATTAAACTTTACAGCCATATCTCTTTTTTAGTGCACAAAAGGAATTTTTAATGCACAAGCAAGCTGTTTGTTTCGTGGTTTAATTTGCGGAAATTTATGAAAAAAAAGAACAGACATCATTTATTTCAGTGGTCATTATCAAAGGAAAATTAAAAACAAATTTGAGAATACTTCTTTGAAACAGAAAGACAACTGTAAGCTTCAGCCTACAGTAAGAGAATCAGGTTACTACATACAACACAATCAAATCAAGCAATTGAACTAATTAAACTAGACATCCCTATATATTTTAAGACCTCCCTTGTTATTGCAAGACCTACTTTGAAATCTCCAGACCTCCCTTGAAATCTCTAGACCTCCCTTGAAATCTCCAGACCTCCCTTGAAATCTTTAGACCTCCCTTGAAATCTGTAGACCTCCCTTGAAATCTCCAGACCTCCCTTGAAATCTCCAGACCTCCCTTTAAATCTCCAGACCTCCCTTGAAATCTCTGGCCCTCCCTTGAAATCTCCAGACCTCCCTTGATATTTCAAGACCTCCCTCGAAATCTCCATACCTCCCTTGAAATCTCCAGACCTCCCTTGAAATCTCCATACCTCCCTTGAAATCTCTAGACCTCCCTTGAAATCTCCAGACCTCCCTTGAAATCTCCAGACCTCCCTTGAAATCTCTAGACCTCCCTTGAAATCTCCAGACCTCCCTTGAAATTTTCAGACCTTCCTTGAAATCTCCAGACCTCCCTTGAAATCTCCATACCTCCCTTGAAATCTCTAGACCTCCCTTGAAATCTCCAGACCTCCTTTGAAATCTCCATACCTCCCTTGAAATCTCTAGACCTCCCTTGAAATCTCCAGACCTCCCTTGAAATCTCCAGACCTCCCTTGAAATCTCTAGACCTCCCTTGAAATCTCCAGACCACCCTTGAAATTTTCAGACCTCCCTTGAAATCTCCAGACCTCCCTTGAAATCTCCATACCTCCCTTGAAATCTCTAGACCTCCCTTGAAATCTCCAGACCTCCCTTGAAATCTCCATACCTCCCTTGATATTTCTAGACCTCCCTTGAAATCTCCAGACCTCCCTTGAAATCTCTAGACCTCCCTTGAAATTTTCAGACCTCCTTTGAAATCTCCAGACCTCCCTTGAAATCTCCAGACCTCCCTTGATATTTCTAGACATCCCTTGAAATCTCCAGACCTCCCTTGATATTTCTAGACCTCCCTTGAAATCTCCAGACCTCTCTAGATATTTCTAGACCTCCCTTGAAATCTCCAGACCTCCCTTGATATTTCAAGACCTCCCTTGAAATCTCTTGACCTCCCTTGAAATCTCTAGACCTCCCTTGAAATCTCCAGACCTCCCTTGAAATCTCCATACCTCCCTTGAAATCTCCAGACCTCCCTTGAAATCTCCAGACCTACCTTGAAATCTCTAGACCTCCCTTGAAATCTCTAGACCTCCCTTGAAATCTCCAGACCTCCCTTGAAATCTCCAGATCTCCCTTGAAATCTCCAGACTTCCCTTGATATTTCAAGACCTCCCTTGAAATCTCTTGACCTCCCTTGAAATCTCTAGACCTCTCTAGATATTTCTAGACCTCCCTTGAAATCTAAAGACCTCCCTTGAAATCTCCAGACCTCCCTTGAAATCTCTAGACCTCTCTAGATATTTCTAGACCTCCCTTGATATTTCAAGACCTCCCTTAATATTTTAAGAGCTCTGTTGGAATTTCAAGACCACCTTTTCACAATATAAAAGTTACGTCACTGTTAAGCTACTTGGAACCTATCAGCAGACAGAACTCAGATCAGTGTTTGACAATAACTTGGATTAATGAAGTACCTAAAAGTAATAATTAATAATTTTGTAGAGTATTTAAAATAATCAAATGCGTTATTAAAGCATAATTATATTTGTCAAGTGTCAAAAAGTGGCATCTTCAACAGTGACATGACAACTGATCAAATTAAATAATATAAAAATTTTTCGATGCATTAAATCCGTCGATGACTGCCATCTCCTTCAGAATGACCTAATTAATTTAGCCGATTGGTGTAACTCAAATCAGTTATTTCTAAATGTTGCCAAATGTGATTCCCTATTTTTTCGCCGAAATTTCTCACCTATAAACTATGTTTATAACATTGATGATATTCCACTGCAAAAGGTTACAGCCAAAAAAGACCTAGGTGTCATCTTTGATCCTAAGCTAACGTTTTGCCTTCATATTGATTTTATTGTTGCGAAAGGAAATTCCTTACTCGGTTTCGTTTTACGTAACTCTAAGGAATTTTCAGACCCTTATACACTCAGAGCATTATTTTTTTCCTATGTAAGGCCGGTCCTTGAATACTGTTGTGTAATATGGAACCCCTACTATGCTATCCACTCAAATAGAATTGAAAGAATCCAAAAGCGTTTTACCAGGTTGGTCATTTATAGACTTTATTGGAACATACGAATGCCTACTTATCTTACTAGATGTAGTTTAATTTGTCTCCAGTCTTTAGAAACTCGGAGAAAATATTTTGAAATAATTTATATTAGAGACATTATTAAAAATCAAATAAATTGTCCTTTTCTTTTGTCTCTTATAAGAATATATGCTCCAACAAGAGATCTTCGAGTACATAGTATATTTTTTGAACCTCTTCATAGGGTAAATTATGGTCTTAATGAGCCAATAACAAGGTGCCTTAGAAAGGCCAACTCAGTTGCTAATCATATTGACTTCCATAGCAATATTAGTCGCGATACCTTTAAAAGTCTTATTATTAATTTATTAACTTTTTTAAACTCTGGTGGTTAGGTGTTTTATTATTTGTAAATATTAAGTTAGTTTTAGGTATTTATACATACTTGTAAGGTATCGCATGTTGCTTATAATTTAATTCAGTAGTCTTTAAGATTATATATTTTTATTTAAAATGTATATCTGCTTGATGGAAATAAATAAATAAATAAAATTAAATTGTGTGTAAAATATCTACCTCGTAGCTTAGCTCGTTTCACTTCATTTACAAATTTTTGTTAAACAAACTACATTTACAAATTTTTGTTAAACAAACTACAAAAATTAATATTACTAATAACATCAACGTTCACCGCCTTACCCTATAATATGGGGATTTATTTCCATTTTGGAAATATCCCCCACTAAAAATCCCTTATTAAGTTTTTGACGTCTTGTGTTGTCATTTCATCTGTCAAAAAAATCCTCTCCAAAAACAAAACTTATCAAACACATACGTCATTTCTTTTTTGTTGAATGAAACTGACGTAATTTGCCAAACATAAATAAATTAATCAACAAAAGTGAAAAGCTTCTAGTTCTTAGTTAAAAAAACGTCGACGTCCAACTTTCATCCATACTTTAGTTTGTATTTTTATATATATTTAAGTAAATATAAACCTTAAAAGTAGAAATTCCATAAGAACCTGTATCTTACTGTGTGACGAATAATGTATTATTAATAAAATATCCACACGTAATTAGTTAAAAACGTAAGTTTTTCTTTTGTAAGTTAAGTTTCTAATTATATTTGCGAATTGGTTCCAATCAAAATTTTAATGTTAACTATTTAGCAAATATTATTTAAACAGAAAAACCACTCAAAATTTCTTTACACACCCAAAAAGTTTTCCAATAGCCATCGCAGCCGAAATTAGATTTTTGTTCTCTCAATATTTTTTCTTCTTTAATTCGCTAATCGCTAAACTTTGATTAGATTTGTTTGGTGTGAAATATATGTGTTTATTGCTTCTTTGCCAAATCAGCTGCAGTACTCAGCATCTCAGCCGTGTGACAAAATTCTAACTAAACACATCTTAGCGGGTGAAGCAACTAAACTTGATGACTACAACTAGATAGAGTTGTTGTTAAATAAAAAAAAAAAAAAAACACTTCATGCTAAAATAAGAAAAGATTCCCTCCGTGCGTCCGTCGTCTTCTTGAATGCGTCACACTTGAGTTCCATTCGCAGAAGCAAAAGCTACTAGCAGCAGGTTGTTTGGCCAAATAAAAATGGAAAACTAAACTAAACGTAGAGGTTACCGGCAGCGGTGCGGCCGGCGCGGCGCGGCGACGACGGCAGCGATAACAACGCGAGAAAACGATTGCTCCCCATAAGTAAACGTCGGTCGGTCAGTATCTGTAGTGTGTAGGTACGTCGTTTTGTACAGCTGTCCCCACTTGTATCATTCGTCTCCGTCACCTCAATGAAAATGCTAATAGGAATTAAGCTACAAAAACAAAGCAACTACTACTGCCGTCCTCCATGCGAAAGCGAATTCAAATCTAATTCATCGGTGAGATAGAAACGCAAACGATCGACGACCAAATTTAATACCAGACCCCCTCGAGAACACAGTCGAACTATCTAAAAGCTAAATAAGACAACCCAACTCGTGGAATTAAACTTGCGTTTAATCAGTTTCAGTCTCAGTCCAAAGAGTGCCAAATGTTCATTGTAGATGGTCGGTCGGTATAGTCATTCTATGTTGTGGTGGTGGCGGTGCGCGATTTCAGAACTAAGCATCGAAATAGTAAATACTAGAGAAACAGACACGACAGACAGACAGAAAGAAAGAGACCGAGCAGCAAGTGTGTTCTAACTTTTCGACTTTCGAGGCAATAAATCTCATTCCGGTTTCGGTTCGTGGGTCGGTTTGGTTTGAACAAGAAGCACAGCAAAACAACAAAAAAAGAATAAACTTCAATCTTTCCTGTAAGACTCGTTTGACCTGTTGTCCGTTGCCGGCTAAAGAATATCAATAAACTCGTACTCCATGCCATTGCCAAATAGAATATAGTAAGTTAGTCGCGTGTTAAAATTTGCTGCTTTTGAAAAGGAAGTGAAAAGAAAGTTGACCGGTTGACCTGCGCCAGAATAACAGCAAAACAGCAACAACATCGTCGCAAACGGTTTTTGCTGAAGCTGAAGCTTTACGCATTGCGAAAATGTATTCTCCTGGTAACTATCTAATTTTTGTGGCCAAATATTTTGAATGTTTTAAATGTGATTCGATAATATTATGATGTTGTTCGTTAAATTTTGTTTCGTTTTTATTTGATTTATTTCTTTCAAGAATGCGGTGTTGTTATAAATGTTTGGAAAAAAATAAATTAAAACAAAATAAAAGTTCAAAACATACAATTGTACATATATATAATATTTACTTAGCACATCCTTTCTTTTTCTCTTATCCTTATCATTGTTTTGTTTGGTATGCTACTCTCTTCCACCCTGCCTTAAACCCACGACCCCTATATTGATTGTATTTTTATATATCTTGATCAAACAAATAGCAAAAATAAAAGCAAAATAAAACATCTAAAAGTGAGTACTATTAAAGTTGTTGACTTACTTTGTTTGTACACATTTAGTTAAGTTGCAGATGATGCTTGGAGCTGCAAAATAAAAACTGCGAGGGGTGCGCTTTTATATTATGTTCTTGAAATTCCATTTTTGTAAAGCTCGCTCGCTCGCTCGTTCGTTCGATTTGACCCTTGTTTATACATTTGATTGTTTTTATTTTTCTATTTTACTATTTACCTACATTATTATTTTAATAGAGAGATGTTTGTTTTATTTGTGTTTTGATGATACTCACAGCAATAGTATATAAGTGAAATGTTTAAATGCTGACGTAACCCCATGTATCAGAATTCAAAAAGGAGGACCATAATAAAAATAATAATAATAATAATAATTGAATTTATGCAAGTAGGCACCAGGCCCGTAGGGTGAATTCTTATCACACAGCGTTCTGGTGTAAGCTTTTTTAAAGCCGTTTAAATTAGACTACATTGCATATAGTCAGGCCAAAATTTGGTCACAGAATGGTAGATTAGGGAGAACATTATGCTCACAGTCGATTATCTGGGTCACTCTAATTCAATATAATATTGTAGAGTTTAATGAGATGCGTATTGTACATTTGTTAGGAGAAACATTCATTTAAACTCACAATAAGCAAAGCAAAGGTGTGGTAGGGCTTTTATTTTAATAAGTGATATTGATATTACTGCACACTCATCCAAAGATAAACATGTCAGTTTGATTTTATTGCTATTTTTGTATGTGTCTAAAAGATATTAAAATTATTTGATGATACACAAGATGAGTTAGATATTTCGATATTTCTAGTTTTCAAGAGTGTAACTAGCTCTAAACCCTTATCGTTCTTGCAAGTCTTATAAAGAAGGGAGCAGACCTAGAATTGTCTGTAGTCCTAGAACTAGCACAAGACTAATAAGAGGATGTCCTAACATCTTTCAGGATGTGCAGTAACCGTTAAACAAGTATTTCAAATCATTCAGATTATTGATGCATAAATAGTGGAAACAATTTAGAATAGACCAGGCATATGCTTAAAGAATGCAACACCCTTGCCCACATGGAAACTAGCTACGTTCAATCACATTAGCATTGAATAAATTTTCGATTACACATGATGTATGTACGTATGTACGCATTCAATAGTCGCATTCATCAATAATTCATCATCTTTATTTAGATAACAATTCAAAAAAAAAAAATGTGTTTTTGTTTAATTTTTGTTAGTTGAGTGAATAAGCAATTGTTGCCAAAGTTAGGAAGGCTAATTGTGTCGTTTTGAGTTCTAATTGAATTTTATTTGAAAAATCATTTAAAAAGCTTTAGTCATAGTAAAGTGTACATCGGAAATGATTGATCTGATAGTTCTATTTTAAAATGACAACTCATGACTCAGTCACCAGAACGAGTACAACTATTATTGTACTTAGTATAGTAAAACTAAATTGAAATCACAATGTTTTTCTATCGAAAGGTCAGTATCAACGATTAAAAAAGGTGAAATTGCAATTCAGTAATCTTTTAATGTTCTTAAAATAGTATTATTATGTTTTTTTTTTTTTAAATAGGTAAACAACTTTTTTTGTGTTTAGATTTTTTTTTTCAAAACACAAAAGTATTTATATAGAAGTTTAAAACAAGTTGGCCTTTTAATTGTAAGTTGATGTCTATACAAAATAAACTAATAGGTATCCGCGATGGGTATGTAACCTTGCATACATATTATAAACAGAGTGTTTAAGGATACCCTAAAAGGTCTTCTCAAATTCTCTTATCTATGTCCTCAAAGGTGAATTTATATAATCTTTTTTTTTTAAGTTTGTTTAAAAAAATGTAATCGGTTGTTTAATGTTAATTTGTATAATCGTTTTTAAACAGGAATTTTCAACAGATGGTCTTATCTGTTTATTTTATTGATCATTTTAAAGTGCCCTTAAAAAGCCTATATTTTACTATTTATAATAAAATTAGCAATGTAAAATTAGGTTTCCAAAAGTTGAGTCAAGTTTGTTTCTAGCTGCTCACAAAATCAGGTTTTTGGTAAAAAATTAGGTGTTACTCTTACCTTGATAGTTGCTTATCATTTAAAATTTAATTTAAAGTTGCTAATTCAAGTTTTTTGCATAAAATTTAAACAAACTTTAATCTAAACATTAGTTATAGTTTCTTAGTTTTCAATTTAAATCTGAACACGTTTCACCATCAACAACTTTAATTTAAACCGGTGCGTGCTTAAAGGTTAAGGCTAATATGATAGGTAGAGATAGCAAGCAAAATTCGGTTAGTGACCCAATTAGTGCCAATTAAAAGAGCAATTTCGTAACGTTCGCCGTCGAGAAGAAAAAGCAGGTATTTGATTTTCATCTCGGAAAGCTCATCGTGAGAAAAAGTTTGTCTTAAAGATAATTCGTTCTCAATCTGGCTGAAGCGGAAACGAAATTAAAACTACTCACCCACAGCCACAGTGATGGGAATTGTGCGGAGTGCCTTACTTTGCTACATCATATAAGCAGGTCAGTTAGAGCTACATATTTATAGTGAGCATATGCCAAGATCTGTTAAAGTAGCTTATAATAGGTGGCTCACATTTTCTAGATATTCTGTTAAACTGGTCCAATAGAGGTTATATTCTGTATGAAAAATCGAGAAAATTCTGCCCTCCGTACCAGTTAGAAAAATTTGAACAAAGAGGAATGAGAAAATTTCGCCCTCCGTAGCACTAAGAAAAATTTGAACAAAGAGGAATGAGCATTTTGGTCTATCAATTGTCCACAAATAGGAAAATGTGATACATATCGTTGGGAAGCTAAAACCGTGTACACCACAAAGTTTTACAACATGGGGCTACGACAGGATAAAGCATCAAAGATTACAAGAGCAACAATTAATAGCAATAGTTTACCATTGAAATTAAAGTATTCATAATCATAACCATCGGCGCGACAACAGGGATCTGGTCCTGGCCTCATACAACAAGTTTCTCCATTTATACTGATCGCGAGCCGGCACGCCATGTGCATACCAAGGCTTCGGGCGCACTGGTCTACGTCATCTCTCCAGAGTTAACATGTTCAGCATCGCTGTAGCATACCATAAAATGTACTACAAAGGACTTTCCGAGCTGGTTCTTATTCACTCATACGAGCAAGGTCCAAAGCCCACCTTGATTGTAGCGCCTCTGGAATCGCCCTTCCTTACATAAGGATCCAACAATTCTCCGCAAGACATTCCTCTCAAACGCGCCTAAGTGGTCGGAATGCCTTTTTCTAAGCAACAAGTTGTCGGATACATTTGTGAGTACTGGCAGAACCATTGTCCTGTTCAGTAGCAGCTTATAAGTTATGGTAAAGTTTATGGATTTGAAAAGATTAGACAGACAAAAATGAAAGTATTGGTTAAATTTAATGAACAACCTCGTAGATATCAACCAAGTTCCCTTTAAAAAAGGTAGATGTACAATCGATTCACTCTTACACGTCGACGAATTTATTGCTTCAAGCTTATCGTCAAAAAATCATGTTTTACTTTTTTCCATTGACTTCGAAAAGGCTTTCGATCGGATCGGAATCCACGTTGTTTTGGACGAATTAACCCAATGGAAATTAGGTCCTAAAATAATAACATTTGTTAAAGCATTTTTAACCCATAGGAAATTTCGAATAAAAATAAAAAATACATTTTCTTCCGTGTACAATCTTGAAAACGGTATTCCCCAGGGATCACCTCTTTCAGTTGTGCTCTTCGTGATAGCTTTTAATAAAATAAGTACTATAATCGGAAAATATAACAAAATTAATTATTCTTATACGCCGATGATTTAATTATTGTATCCAAATGCAAAGACCTAAACCATGTAGCAGCTGATTTTTCAAATATACTTCTAGATATAATTAAATGGGGAGAATACTCAGGGACAAAAATATCTACAGATAAAAGTAAAATATTGCACTTATGTAAAAAAAACCAGCTGCTCCAAGAATGTTGCAATAAATTTTCATAATAAATCAATCGAAAATGTAAATACCCTAAAAATACTTGGAATTATATTTGATACAAAATTTAACTTTAAGCAACATTGCATTTATATAAAAAAGAGCCTCGCTACCAGGATTAATATGATAAGATACTTAGCTTCTAAACATAGTTATTGTAATGTAAACTCTCTTATTAATGTTATTAAATCAGTTTTGCTTTCCAAAGTAGACTACGGACTCGCCATCTACGGTAAATGCTCAAAATCATCATTACAGCTAATCACACCACAATACCACAGCGCCATCAGAACCGCCCAAAAAGCCTTCCGTACAACACCCATTAAAAATGTATTAACAGACGCCGGACTTCCATCTATCCCCGATCGGATAGAATTCCAAACTGCCTCCATTCTTCTCAAAATAAATTCCTGCAAAAAATTACCTATCCAATCACTGATCCCGAAAATTCTACGGAGAACTAGACAACAAAAACATTCATCATCACTACTCAATGCCATTTCAACAAAATGGAATATTCCAGTTCAAACCAACACAGCCAAGTCTTCAATATTTCCAACATGGAAATTAAAAATTGACTCTATAAACACAGACCTTCAAAGATTCTCTAAAACAGCAACAAGTAATGAGACGTACCGGAAAATGTTTATGGAAATGGTGACAAATCTTGAAAGAACAGAATGGAACTTCCTCTACACTGATGGTTCCAAAAATGAGCACGGGATTTCTTTTGCCGTTGTTGACGAAATTGGAAACATAAAAATCATCCATTTTTACTGCGGAAGCCTTTGCAATTCTTAAAGCAACAATGTTTACAAACAATAAAAAAAACTGCAATCTTCTCCGACAGCCTGTCCACAATCACCCCACTAAAAAACCTAAATAACAAAACTGAAATAATCGATCAATTGAGGGATAAAATAATAGGAAATAAAAATCTTAAAATTATCTGGGTGCCTGGACATGCCGGCATACCTGGAAATGAGATGGCAGACAAAACGGAAAAAGCAGCACTGAATGAACCGCTGTTACTGTTCAACATTTTTAATAAAAAAGATGCAAAAAAAAACCTTTTCCACACAGCCTGTGATTTAAAAAAAAACGATTGGAAAGAATATCTCCATCATTATTCCCGAATCAACCCTCAAGGTCAAAAAACTATATACCCAACAAATATATCCCAAAATATGCTAAGATGCTATATTAGACTCAGACTCGGCCACTGCAACATTACTAATAGCCACTGCATAACAAAATAACAACAACCACTTTGTCACCTTTGTAACAAAAATATTCCTCTCAACATTTATCACCTTACCGTCGATAGCGAGCATGTCAAACTCATGTCCAAAAGAGTCAATGCAACAAGCACTCTGTTAAACCTTTTAACCGTCCCTACTGAACAAAACATTAAAGACGTTTTCAAAATATTAACTGCAATTAAACTTCAAACTCTAATTTAACTATTATATTTATATTAAATATAACTACATTTAAGTTAAACTCAAGACCTAACAACATATTATAATATTTAAATAACTGCCCTTATCGGCCGAAGTCCTGGTAGCTTGTGCCGAATAATATTATTATTAATTTGTGTAATTTATTACCTATTAATAAAGTTAATAATAAATAATAATAATAATTAGACCAATGAAAAATAATAGCGAATAAGATAAGGGTTATCAAATAATACGTATTAACAGTATGGAAATTCTTCTTTTTTTTTTTAAATTTGATTTAGCGAAATAAATGAATGCTTATAATTGTGCATCTATTCCAATAATTGAAAAGCTCAGTTCAAAAGCATAATTTTTGATTATAGACACAAAATTGTAAATCTTGAGTTTAAGACAGTTTACATCACTAAAAGGTTCTTCCTTTTAAAATTATAAATCTTTTTTTTGTTTCTGCAAACAATGTCGTAGAGCCAGTTTGTACTTTTCGATCAACAAAAGGATGAAGCGGATACATTTGGTATTTATGTTGGGACTGTCGTAAAAACATATTCATACCTCTAGATTACAATATGAACATTTTTATTGTTGATGAAAGATTCAGATAAAAATATAAAATATTTCATCTTTATTTATTCGAATTTTAAAAATGTTTTTCTTATTTTTTGGTCGCTTACTTTAGCCAACTCACATTGTTAAGGACCAAACAAATGCTCGTACGTTATCATTTTCATAAGTTTCGTTTCTGAGCACTAGATAGACCAGGTCCCATATATCTTTGCCCATTATCCTTCAAAAAAAAAGTGTTTTACATTTTTTTTTCAAACAACACTTACATATGTATGTATATCTCGAGATATCTCGAAAATTATTCAAAACATCTTTTAACGGAATTTAACTTCGTTCGCGTCACCATATTAGTGGCTTGTTGTCAAGAGATAAGCTTGTTGTCCAATGACCAACGACGCAGACGTATCCAGAGGTACTAAATCACAATACAGTACGAAATAGATTCAACACGTCGATTATTAACGTTGTTGTAACCATCTTCCATCACTGTAACAGGACGATCATTACCTTCTACAAAAAAAAAGACCCAGTAACACCTCCACTGACATTAAATCCACATCATACATTTTTTTGTATCACAACATTACCTCGGATATTTGGTGAAAAATTTGAATTATTTGTAAACATTCTTCGTTCGTGATATTCACCATGTTGAAAATGTTGTTTATTTAAGATTGTTTTAAATTTCATAGAAACATGAAAATGTTGTTTTATTTTCCATTGCTTAGAGCTTGCAAATTCAATTGATAAATAAGTTACTTGCGGTTGCATGCTATCATTCTAGAAATTACAGTAGTTTTAAGAAAACTTACATATTCAATATCTTCTTATTTCAGTGAGTACACACGAAAGCTATCCCGACTATCCTGAGTCAGAAATGGACGATCGTGATAGCCTATATTTCGATACAATATCTTTGGCTGGATCCGAAGCGGCTAACAATCGACGTTCACTTTCACAGTCTCGCATGACCATCTACCATTCAGCTGTAGATTTAGCATACGATGGCACACCTAAGCGCAACAGTCGTGGTTTGGATAAGAACGGATTAGGTAATGAATAATGATAAACAATAAACAATTTGAAAAATAGAAAATCATTCATTATACTTATATTTAGCTAACTATCGCCATTCAGCGGCGGCTGCTCTATCCAATAGTGGACATGACGATGGACATTACTCGGATCAAAACAACATCGCTGCCAACAACAACGGACTTAACGATGAGGTCTCTAGTCGACTTATCCCTAGTAGTTCTTGTAATAAAGATAAGAAATTGCCAATTACGTACTCCCAGTGGAAGTTTAGGGTAACGAATTTTACACAAGCAGAAGCACATATCCATATCCATTTTCTTGTTCTTTAATTGGTTTTTGTATTATTTTCAAAATTTGTCTTCTCTTATGCTTTTAATTTCCATCATCAAGTTATGTTTTTTTTTTTTGAAAAATTTAGCTTTCAGGGTTTTTTGAATTCATTTTGAAATTTTGTAAACTTTCCCTGTTTGGCAATGTTTTTCTTCTTTAATGGAACACCCGCTTCTATTTGAAAAACACTTGTTTTTTTGTTTTGAAAATTGACCATTTTTTAAGCTTTTATTTTGGCATTTTTTTAGTTTGTGATTGTGTGCAAATGTTTTGCGTGCGTCGCACAATTTTTTTAAGAAATGATACATCTTTTATTGTTTTGTCTGTTTTGGAGCACTTTTTGAATGTAAATATCTTTGGAAATACCTTTTCTTTGGACGGATCGCTTGTGGGAACGGGTAATGGCAATTTTTTTATTTTAGTTTTTAGTGTTATTTTGTACATATACTTGAAATTGAGTTCTTTAGGATAGTTTTTGTTGCGTAAATAATATAGCAGACGCTTTGTAACATATTTTAAAGTGTGTTCTACGAAATACAATGCTTTGATGTTGCTATGTTTTTACAAATACCCTATTATAAAAATGAACGTTTGCCTTTTGTAGGCATTAAATTAAAAAAATCTATGCTTATTCTTTTTGAATAGATTCAATTCATTTTTAAAAATTATAAAACTATGAATTGCTAGTTATTCGAATAACTTTTAACTATTTCGCGAAATACCCTTCCCTCTTATTATATTGTTTTGTAATTACCTAACTTTTTTTTTTAATATTTTTCTAACTAAAAAGGTAATTTTATATTGATTCCTAATAATTTTTAAGATTATCTTAGTATTATTTTAAATTAACATTAAACTAGCTTATGGTAATATTGTGTTCATAAATCAATTAGGAAAGAAAGAAAATTAAGATCTAAGATAATTGAAACACATTTATCAGAAATCTTAAAACGAAAAGTCAAACCCCCTTTTTAAAATGTATAACTTACTTACTTACTTACTTAAAGTGGCGCTACAGTCCTGTGTGAACTAGGGCCTCACCCAACAAACTTCTCCATCAAGCTCGGTCCCTAGCTAGATGTCTTCCACTTGTGCACTCCACCTAATCCGCGGTCTTCCTCTAATGCGCTGCCATGTGGGTGTGGATTCGAAGAACTTTTCTCTCGAAACGACCCAAGGTGCTTTCATGCGCTTTTGTTATAGTCCATGCTTCTTCCATATTTAAAATGTATAAGCTTCTTCTTTATAAATTTATTAAGGTTAGAATCAGAGTTAAAAAAAAAGATCACCAAAAATATACAAATCTTTTCAAATGGTTCTCCAAAAATTCAGATCTCTAAAACAGAGGTGGAATTGGTTAAGGTGATAGTTGATTGTCAATTTTGTTATAAATACGATTAATACGCCTATCGTCAAAAAGGTTACTTATTTATCGAACGATCATATATAAGAAAAAAATCATACCACTTAACCAGAGACAGTAAAATGTAGATTTTATCTCTTCGTAATTTCTAAAGATGTATATAAAAGGTCGTTGCATTTTAAAGGCCGATGTTGATTTTGAATAAAACACAAACTATTTAAGAAATTATTGTCATTTCAATTTATTATAATAATATTGGTATGGTTCAATTATTTATGTAATAAAATATCGGCCAAATGACCGTTGCTTCCTCGGTGGCACACCTCCATCTGAAGGTCAAAATTGTCGATGACGCTAAGGCATAATTGAGGTTCTATTCCCTTAATGTGCCAAATTATCTCATCATTTAGCTCTTGAATTGTTGCTGGCTTATCGAAGTACACCCTTTCTTCCAAATAGCCTCAAAAGTCCAACGGTGTCAAATCACATGATGTTGGCGGCCAATTGACATCGCCAGATAACAGGGCCATTAAATTTGTCGCGCAAAAAAGCCATTGTTTCGTTAGCTGTCTGGCAAGAGGCACCGTCCTGTTGAAACCACATATCGTCTACCTGCATATCTTGCAATTCGGGCCATACAAAGTTCGTTATCATCTTACGATAGCAAACACCATTTATAGTAACTGCCTGGCCGGACTCATTTTCGAAAAAATAAGACTCGATGATGCCGCAAGCCCATAAACCGCACAAAAAAGTCACTCTTTGTGGGTGCATTGGTTTTTTGACAATCACTCTTGGATTATCACTCGCCCAAAAGCGGCAATTCTGCTTATTGACGAATCCACTAAGTTGAAAATGTGACTCATCACTAAAGATGATTTTCTTCAAAAATTGATCATCCACCGTTGCCATTTCTTGCTACCATTCTGATCATTGATTACGCTTGAAATGGTTAAAAGGCTTTATTTCTTGATACAATTGCACCTTGTAAGCGTGTAAATGCAAGCTCTTACCTTGCGAATAGACTTATAGAGTCCTCTTCCGTAACTCGGTCTCCAGTCCCATACATGCAACTTCTGGAGTCCCACAAGGTAGTCACCTTAACCCCCTGCTCTTCGTCTTATCTGTTAACGATGTCTGTCTTAAATTAAAAAACTCAAATATCCTAACGTTTGCGAATGATAAAAATTTTTTTAAGATTATCTCAACTCCATCCGATTCCTTACTTTTACAAATTGATCTTAATATGTTTTTTGTTTGGTGCATGCATAATTTCCTTGAGTTAAATGTAGGTAAATGTAAACAAATGATCTTTTCTCGCAAACAAATCCCATCTCATAGAGTATACTACTTCATTAATGACGCCGTCAACGTAGTCGATTCTATTAGAGATCTTGGTATTATGTGTGACAAACACTTGAATTTCCATTCCCATTTTGACCAAATTATTAATAAAACTAATAGATCTCTCGGTTTTATTAAGAGATGGTCAAAAGAATTTTCCAACCTCTATGTAACTAAAGCGCTTTACATTTCCCCAGTCCGTCCTCATCTTGAATATGCATGCCAAGTATGGTCTCCCTTTTATAAAAATTATTCACTTAGAATTGAAAATGTTCAAAGACGATTCGTTCGATTTGCCTTATGTGGCCTTCCCTGGGATGATACATCCAACTTGCCTCCTTATGCCAATCGATTAAAACTGATAAGTTTGCAACCCTTATATATTAGACGCAAAAACGCTTATATATTATTTGCTCACCAATTGTTAATGGGCAATATACATTCCCCGGCAATACTGAGTAATATTGATTTTAACACTAACCCTCGAAATCTGCGATCTGTCTCCCTTTTCTATATCCCTCATCACCGCACTAATTACGGGCACTTTGAACCAATGTCCAGAATTCTTCGTTACTGTAACGCTGCTATGCTAGTCTTCGACTTTAACATTTCCAAATCCCACCTGAAAGATACCCTTTACTATTTCCCTTTTCGAGTCCGCATTCCTCGTCCCTTTTAATTTTAAGTCTAATAAAATTAAAATTGTTAGTTTTTGTACATTAAAGAGTTTTAGTGTGGGCCTCAGGGCCCACATGAATTACTCTTGAAAACTGATAACAAGAACAAAAAAAAATTAAGTTAGTTTTAAGTTTAGTTTAGCTTGTATTAAGCTGAAGAAATAAAAGTCTTTAAGCATAATGTTCACCAATAACGATCATGATCATGAAGTGCAATTGTTGAACACGACGAGTTCAGGTGGACGTTTCTTCAGACACACTATTGCGAACCGCAGCAATATTTTCTGCAGTAAGAGCTATACGAGCATGCAATGGTGTTTTCACATATCCTACAGTCCCGGTTTGCTCAAATTTTTGCACGATTTTTCCGATTGTACGCAAATTAGCACGATTAAATTGACCAACAAAATCGCGAAGTGCACGATATCCATTTTGATTTGAATGCCCATATTCATAATAAGCCTGAATAACTTTAACACGTTTCACAATTGTTTATCTTTACATGGTTCAAATTGAGTTAGTCTGAAATTGAGATATGTCAAATGAAATGCAGAAAAAAAACTATACGTTTAGGTTTGGTTCACCTTCAAAATCGGCCCCTAAAATGTAACCACCCTTTATTTACATCTAACCGGTAAAAGATTCATCCCTTCACCTTCAGCATCGGCCCTTAAAATTTAACCACCCTTTATTTACATATAACCGGTAAAAGAGTCATCCCCTACGTTTCTCTTTCCGAAAAAAGTATTGCTTTCCATTTCGCAGAGTATAATCTTGTTTCTGAGCATTTCAATAAATATATTTTGTATTTATCATTTGCATAAGTTCTCAAGACAACATCTCCCTGCAAGTTAAAATATCTAAACAGATTCTCGTACTATAAAAAAATTCAAATATTGAACATATATAGAAGGTACAAAAATAAATAGTATACGATTAGTTTTGTACTTAAATCGACTTATTGATGTTTCCCATATCATGTAATCATTTTCATTTGTCCACATATTTATATATTTTTTGGCCTAAATAAATTAATTGTATAGCATTTGAAATTAATATAATTTTTAAATTTAATTTTAAGGCTTTTTTAAATGTATTGTCTTTGTTTTACTTCAAGTTCAATTAATTAACACAAAATATCAAAATCATTAATAGTATCAAGCATTCAAAAACTAGACTTCTGTTAAAAGATCACTTATTATCACCTTTAACCATTTGATAAGTATTGGCTGCGTTCAATCTCAGACAGATAGGGTATCCGGATACCTTTTTGTTAGTGTTTTACGTGTAAAATAACAACTGATCAAAAAAAGCTGAGATGTCAAAAAAGGAGTCCAAAGGTATCCAAGAATTTCTGGGGTATGTAGGTATCTGACAGAACAGCTGATTCAACACATGGTTGAATTTCAAGAAACTTGAAAATTGATTTCAGCTTTTTCTATTTGTTGGTAAACAAAAAGGTACAAAATGTAAGTTAAAGTTGTATTTGAGGATGTTCTGTACATACTAGACGATGAAGAAGCTTTTTGCCTCCGAATTTTAGAAGGTAATTATGTTTTATCTTACAACAATTTTGACTTCGAAGCTTAAATGTTTCTCTGCTTTTTGTGAACAGCTGAAAGTTGTTTTTATTTTTTGACAGCTATCTCAATACAGCTATCCAACTCGTTCAACAAGGTATCTTGGATAGGTGGCTTTTTAGATACCTTGTTGAACGAGTTGGATAGCTGTATTGAGATAGCTGTCAAAAAATAAAAACAACTTTCAGCTGTTCACAAAAAGCAGAGAAACATTTAAGCTTCGAAGTCAAAATTGTTGTAAGATAAAACATAATTACCTTCTAAAATTCGGAGGCAAAAAGCTTCTTCATCGTCTAGTATGTACAGAACATCCTCAAATACAACTTCAACTAACATTTTGTATCTTTTTGTTTACCAACAAAAACAAAAAGCTGAAATCAATGTTCAAGCTTCTTGAAATTCAACCATGTGTTGAATCAGCTGTTCTGTCAGATACCTACATACCCCAGAAATTCTTGGATACCTTTGGATTCCTTTTTTGACATATCAGCTGTTTTTGATCAGTTGTTATTTTACACGTAAAACACTAACAAAAAGGTATCCGGATACCCTATCTGTCCGAAATTGAACGCAGCCATTAAGTCATATTATCTCTTGATGTGTTCAGTCTGAAAACAGCTTATCGTTTCCTTAAGCCAATTGATGTAGCTGTTTGCTGCACCAACTGATTCTTGAATTTATTGTATGATGTTTATTATTTTTGTAGTCTCTGTCTGTTGGGCTCAGCCAGTTACTCTATATTTTTATCTTCATCCTTTATGAAAACAAGAAAACAAAATTGTTTGTGTGTATACATTTAAATTGTAAATCAGTTAATTATTTATGTATACTTATTTATTCAGCTTACATATATTGTTATACTTGTACCAGTATTTTTTGTTAACGGTTTTTTTTTATTAACATACTGTGTTTGACTGAAAGAAATCAAGATTTAAATTTTAAGATATCAGTTATATTGTTTTTAAACCAGTTTCGTACTCAAGCCGGCCGGTGTATTTAAGTCGAATCTATTTATATAGCCGATGTGTTGTACACCCACAATATAGAAACTCACTGTATCCAAATATGCATTTGGAATCGGTAAATATTGTTAAGAATTCGCTTTCTGCAAGGCTTCTCACGAAATCTTGTAAATAAGCACAAAAATCTGTATTATTTAATATAAGACCTAATTATATTTTATTTCCCCTAATGGAAGTTGTTGTTAATAAAACTGGTTTTTATATCGTGCTTCGTCGGTTATAAAATTTCCAATTCGTTTTATAAATCAACTGATTTTAGATACAAATTTCTGCACTCTCGCCAAAAATCACAAAATGGAAAATAAAATAGAATACATTCAAATGCTTTAGCATTTTAACATTTTTGTAGTTGGCATTTTTATTATTCAGTGTCCCAAAGTTGTCTGTTGTTTTCTGTTTATGAATATTAAATATACTTGCCAAATTAAAAATTTAAATCAGTTTATATTGTTTTCATATTAAATTCATATTCCTCATACAAATATGCAATTCAATTAAATAGTCTTCTTTTTTTCACTAGCCCCGAGCCCAGCACACGATGGTATTTTACACTTGAGTCTAAAGAGTCCACATAGTTAAGTGTTGGTGAATATTTCTAATAATATATTCTTCAAGGCCTTCAATGATAACTTTCTTTATGTAGTTTATTATCTCTTCTCATAAAACGATCAAGACAAACCGATTGTTCATAATTGTTCAATATTGAGTGGGTAAAAGATAAAGTACACAATAATTACTTCCCACATGTAGATTAACTCAAAATGTTCTTAAAAAAAAACATATGTATGTTTGAAATAAAAGGAAAAAACAAAAAATTGTTCTCACTTTTAATTCGTGTGCTTCTTCTGAAGATCACAAAAAAATAAATAATAACAATGAAGAACAAAAAAAAAAAAATCAAGATAAATTTAGCTTCATTTTACCACTGCCAACAAGAAGCGATGCCGCATTCATGTTAATAATTTCTCGTATGCGTCACTTCTGTGGTTGGTATAGGTAAGGTACTTTTTATCGCGTCTACAGCTCAGCTTTCTTACTCAGTCATTCACCACCGATAGCTAGAGACGGAGAGTTTCAAATAAGTGATCTCTTCCGGTAGTACATTTTTTTTTATTTGCTCTCAATTCAAAAGCATGTTTAATAAATGTAGAGACTTCATTCGCGAAGCTATTGAAACATTTTCGTATTGTAACGAACACGGACCCGTAAGTAATTTTGTTTTGTTAGTGCGATTTCGATCAGTCTTACTTAAGTGATCTTAAATTACATTACAATGACCTCGTGCGGTGAAAATGTCAAACTAAAAACTAATGTGTTCCAATAAACTGCATTTATATTTAGAATAATTTTATTACACTGATTTTATACAAAAATGTGTATTTAGTGGAATATTTTTTTTTTAAAAAAGGAAAAACTAAAACTTCGTCATAACCGCCTGTGATTTAATTTCCTATGAAAAAATTGTTTAGCATCAATGATGCTATATAATTTACGATACCAAAAAATCCCAGCAGTTTGTTGTTGCTACTGTCGGTCGTGTCGTGCCGAATAATAAATAAATAATATTTACACAAATCTGAGTTTCTTGCACCCCGAGTAGCTATGTGTAAAAAGTTTCCCATAATCTTAAAAGCGTCAGTTGCACTTTGACAGCTTTGTGTTATTTTGTTGATACATTTAAGATCAGCAATGTTTTATTTAAGTTCTCACTTAAATAATATTATAGTTTTCCTTGATTTATTGATTTTAGTCATTTGATTAAATTAATTTGCAATATTTTGTTATCTCAAATTTTGTATTTGTTTATAAAAATGAATGGCTGCAAGGTGATAAAGCGAGTGATTATAATTTATAAATACGTTCATTAATCGTTCTTATTATTTTTTTAATTGTGTTTCATGTGTTGTATCGCAAAAATTTAATTTTGGATTAATTACATTTCGATTCAGAAAAAGTAGAGCACTTGACAAACATAATGCATCTGTAGATTCTGTTACTATCTTAACGGCTATGGTTCTTCAAAAAAGTGTTTTTTTTTTAAATTTTGTATAATTAAATTTAAGGTTTATTTCCCTAAACAGTGGTGTATCATATAATCATAATAACCACAATAATAAAAATCTTGTGTTCAACTTAACGTCTTCATATCTTTACTATTTTTGTGCATTAGTGTGACGCTTACATTTTTGTTATCTTAATTTTTTTGAGCCGACTATTCCTAAAAGTGGTCAAGATATTGAAAATAAGTTTATCGAATTGTTCTTGATAGTAGCTAAAAATTCTACTTTACTCGATTTGCTCAATGAAAGTATAAACTAAATTTTGTATCATGATTTTGTTTGGTAAAAATTGTCGTCTTTTCCTAATTCCATAAAATACACTCACCTACAATTTTATCTGATTATAAATTGCTTTGTTGAAACTTGTGATCATGGTCTTGCCCTTGAAAATAAAAATTCATTTACTGATTTTGCTGACATGCATACATTTGTTGTGTGAAATTCTAGTTCGAAATTTTTGGTGTGAGAATAGCTAATGTAAACAAAATTTTCTCCCTTCAATTTATTTTTAAAACAAATACAAATTTTATTGTATTGTTGATGTGGTGACAAAAATTTAAATAAATAAACTTGAAGATGTAGTACATTAGGGTGTTTGTTATTTTTCCAAACAAATGTTTTTTGTTTAATTATTTTTTTCTTAAATTCAAACATTTTAAAGCCAAATGTATTCGAATCAGACATCCCATTAATATAGTCAATTTATTTTGAATTTAAATAAATCTGTTAAAACGACTATTTTCTTCTTCATTTTGCATTTCATTGATGAAAACAAATTATAATTTATTTTTATTTTAAATCAAATTTTGTTGAAAAATACAAAGATTATTTTGCATCTCTCAGTTTTATTGAGATAGTAAAAAAAACTATAATTTAGTGCAAGTTATAACACTAGTCGACAAAGGTTTTCTTACTGGCATTAAAATTGCACTTTTTCAACTGGTTTTGGTAGTCTTAATTCAAATCCGATTTCAAAATTAATGTATCACGTCAGGTTTTTGAGATATCACTTTTTAAGATTCGAAAAAAACACGTACAGTGTCTTGCATAAGTATAACCGCACCTGAAAAAATGCGTTTTATAGAAAACCTGTAATCGGAGTGACTCCTTACTATTTTTTTTTTATTTTATCAGGATTGCATCACTGATCAAGCAAATTGAGTAGAAAATAAAGTACCGTTATTTCCTCTCCTGGTGTTTAAAAATTAAAAACAGAATTAAACTTTTTGTCATCACTGAAAATAACCTAATAAAAAAACATTCATTCGAGTATGCCATTTGGAATAACGAGATTTTAGTGTAGATTGATAGAAAGTCGCGTACGGTTTTCCAATCCTGATTCATGTTTTGGCTGGCAAATTCCAATCTTTTTTGTTTGTGGGCTGCTGTTAGATTTGGAGCTGGCACCATTTTGCCCCGAAAAATCACTCAACTACACTCTACTGCACGAGAAACGGTTAAAACCGAAACTCCTAAACCCAATTCGTCACGATATTCCGGCAAAGAATGCACCGAATTGGATGCAGCATTGATTAAACGCCTCTTGTCGCGACGTGTAAGCTTCTGCGGACGCACGGGTCTTATTTTTTCCCCATAAGATTCTGGGTCTTTTAAAAAATTTCGAACGACAAGATCCGATCGCGAAATTCGTCTTCCAATAGCCCTAAGACTTAAGCCGCTTGACCGAAAAGCCAAGATTTTGCCTTTTCCAATTTCGCTTGAATGCGTACCACGTGGCATTGTTGTTTTTTACTTAGAGAACACTTGACTGAATGCAGCTTCAAAGAGATTTGCATTGTGCGGTTAAATTTTTGCAATACATCAAAATCTGTTTTTAATTTTTAAACACCAGGAGAGGAAATAACGGTACTTTATTTTCTTTTCAATTTGCTTCATCAGTGATGCAACTCAATAAAAAAAATAGTAAGGAGTCACTCCGATTGTAGATTTTCTATAAAACGCATTTTTTTAGGTGCGGTTATACTTATGCAAGGCACTGTATATAAATCTTTTTGAAGCTATCTAAATTTATGAAGTAGATTTTTTCAATAAAGCCTGTGATGGTTCTCCAAATCTATAATCTTTTTTTTCAATATTCGGTTGAAATATTTGTATTATTTTATATAATATTCGAAAAAAACTTCCAAAAGTTGTTAGATTTCACCTGTCTTACAAAAATTTAAAAGAAACGCTAAACCATTTTTGCTTAAATAGTTTTCAACAGAAAAAGGCAAGACGGTTTGAAAGTAAGTTTTGTTCTCGTAACGAATCTGTTCTCTAAGCAATTCTATTACATATATCAAGTTTTTGAGCTATATCAAAAAAATATGAAAATAATGTTAAAAACGGGTATTTTTAAAACTGGAGCAAAAAGTTAAAATTAGAGTTTTAATTTGTATCAGCACTAAAAATTAAGCCCAAAACGTATTTTCCAAAACTATTAAAACATCAAATTAAAGTTTTTTTTTCAAATTTCATATAGATTTTAAAGACTCATAACTAATGAGAACCTTCAGACGCTAAGTAAGATACTATAATGCTGTAAATTGTGTCTAAAAGAAAGGAAAATGTGTACTTTTCAAAATCATCATACAATTTATAGTAAAGAGATATTTTGAGTTTTAACATAGGCTTAAAAACGCCGCTTTTGGTTGTTTTTAGCATTTTTAAAGGGCATGTTTTAAAAACCCGATGTAATAGAAACATTTAAAGGTTAGATTCGAATTTAGGACATCTTATTCCTTTAAATAAGTATTTTATTGTTTGTGGGATAGAAACAAACGTGATTTTGTCGAGCACTGTAGGCAATGTATCGCTATCACAAAAAGAAACAATAAATTAATGAATTACTTACATATTTACTTAATCTTAAGAAATAATAAGTACTTTTTAAAATATATAGATAGTTTTAAATAAAATACTTGATGCATTTAAAACATTTCATAATAATTTTGTAATCTACAACGAACTGAGTTCATTTGTTCACAAAAAAATCTTTTTTTTTCACTCGAATCTAAATTTATTAATTGAAGATTAAAAAAAAATAGGATTTGGACATTTTATTTCATTTATTTTACAAATGTAAAACTTTTGAAAATATTATGTATGTACTTCAAACATTCTTAGTCACGTACAAATCCTTGCAAATTTAACTAAATTCAATGTCTCATCTAATTACAAGGAATTTGAAGTATTTTCTATTCAAAAATGTTTTAATATACAATATAAGACCTTTTCCAGTATCTATTAACAGTCAAAAACCGGAAAAAACGCCTACCACTTTCTTTTTGTTGTTTGAGAACAAAAACATACAAAACTTACTTATGCTTAACTACATTCCTCGGCTTATTTCACTTTAATGAATTTTACCTAAAAACAATCTTTTAATTTTATATTTAGGTTCAGGTAAAAAGAGATAAAACATTTTTTGACTTAGAATTACCTGTAACAAGGATAAGTGCCTATCGAAAAGGAATATTAAAGTTAAGCCACTTATCCGGGTTTAACTGTATATAGTTATATAGTCATAATATTATATGAAAGGTCTGTTGTTCTAAGAAATAGATACCCTTATACAATCTCTTTTGAATTGAAGATGAAATTTCTTTATAAGTGCAAGTATATTTATTTATTGACAACTGTTAACACTTTATTATGAATGCTTTATTTAAATAAATTTTTATTTTTAATTTAAAATAGATCACCAGAGAGTATCAAGAAAACATGTTAAACGACTATTGTTCAATCTGCTCATGTTCGAACGCTAGACCATATAATGCTTAGTTAATATATAATTTAGATACCAATTAACGGAGCTATAATATATTCCCCACAGATTATTGTTATTTTACGACTTATTATATGAGATAAGTTTGAGATTCACTACTTGTCGACGATTCAATTAAATATAGCCTATTTTTAAGATGTCAAAATGAGTCACGTAGAGTCTAATCTGAAAACCGTACACACCGTTGTTTTATAGACGTTGAACTTTATCAATTTAGGAGTTCGTCTAGTGTTAAGGCACTGTATCCGTAATTATACCTATTACTAATAAACAAACACAAAACAGAGTGTCAGGGAATGAAAATGGGCATTTTGGTCTACTTATTGCCTACAATTGAAATACTATATGCCTATATGGAAAGCTTATATGTACATATCTAGCAGGGACGAAGCGTCCATATATTGAGTGGAATGAGTGCTTCCGTTAAGCAATTCAAAAAATTATACGATTTAAGAAAAGAATTTTTAATTGGAAACAATGCAAAACTAAAACTACAAAAACTCATAATATCCCTTCAATTCCACGGCGAATGCACTACTATGTCACTCCATTATACACTCACGCTTGCAAGCAAATATTTGGAATGCATACCAGCTAGGCATTCTGATATATCGCCTACTCTCAACTCTCACTCAATCTCCTTCAAAGCAAATTTTTTAATTTGTTGGCGTTCACATAAGAAGTGAAGATTGAATTGAGTGAACTCATTATGAAAGTTTGTGAAAACAAAAGTAGAGCAGGAAAGGAGGGATATGAGTTTTGAGTTATTTGCTTCTTCTTACAAAGGGGTAGAAAAGTTCATTAATAGTTTTTCAAACTATTTATATAACTAAACTTTATATTTTATTTTATTTAAATAAATGAATTTTATACAATTTTCTTTTACATTTCTGTAATAAAAAAATATGATCTTGAATAAATGACTTTTAATTTTAAGTTCAACGTTAAGTGCTTCCGCTTCCAAAAAAGTCACGCCTCGTGCCTCATACGTCATTTATTTGCATGAACACAAAGCTGTAACTCTAGGGTTAACCAGTATATGGAAACAAATATTGCAATTAGAACAAAAACCAATTGTATTTTACACTTTCCGTGAACCGTATATACTTCAAAATAAATGATCTTTTGTATCAATGGTCAATAACATTTGATAGGTGGATAATTTGCTCAACATTGTGAAAAATCACCTTTTTTTGTTGGAATGTTAAATCAAGATCATCATTTTTGATTATAGATACAGCATTGCAAACTCAGGGGCTTTTTAACAGTATACAATTCTACTTTGTTTATTCAACTTACCGAACCGTTTTTTCAACCATCTCGAAGTGTATTAAATAAAATGAATTGTCCATCCATCATTCATTTTATAACACTTACGTCGTTTTCAATTGGCAATCTGGAATTGTTCTTCGATTCGGAATCCCAATTGAACAGTTTTTTTTATTCCGAAGAATCTGAAGTTTGGTGAGAATGTATTGGTTGAGTATGACATGTGTCACATATATGTGTATTCGCGCTAAATTTCATTTTGTTTTTGTGCTGCAAACATGGAGGAAGTGACATTTAAAATTTATGAATGTGTGAGTGATTCTGCTTCTGATTCTGTTTTTAAAACCAGAAGGGAAATTCTCTTCTTTTCAGAATCAGAACTGTCACTTTTGCCCAATTGAACGCATTCAGAATGCTTTTTTTCACTTCCAGATTGCCAATTGAAAACGACGTACATACATTATTTAAAGATGATTTTCATGTTAAGATGCAACAAGACGTGCGTCGTTTTACCAGATACCATAGCTTGTACTTATTTCATTAACAGTAAGATGAGCAATATCACTGCAGTATTTGTGTTAGGCCCGACTTCCAATAATGTTCAAAACTCTAGCTGATGATAATAGGAACAATTTAATTCTTGATGAAAAATTCATATTGTCGCTGTAAGTCGAATACCTCGTAACCGGGGAAAGTTCACTTTTAGGTAATGATGCACAACTTTCCAGATCTAAAGAAAAATACCTTGTTGGTCTAAGAATAATAGTTACAAATTTAAACGCATAAAAAGCATGTCAATGTTATTGGTCCTCAATAATTGTATATCAAGTTTTTTGTTCGTCCTGAAGAATGTAACTTTTCTGGATTGCAAATAATTCGATCTACAGTGACGATATACAATTATAAAATATAAAACATTTGCAAGGTATTTTTCTTAGTTTTTGTTCGCTCATTCAACTCTTACCTAATTATTTGTATATAAGCCTCGTTTGTGGGTACTAGGTAGACCAGGCACATACATATATCGGGTGATTTTTTAAGAGCTTGAGAACTTTTTAAAAAAAAAAAAACGCATAAAATTTGCAAAATCTCATCGATTCTTTATTTGAAACGTTAGATTGGTCCATGACATTTACTTTTTGAAGATAATTTCATTTAAATGTTGACCGCGGCTGCGTCTTAAGTGCCTTGCACATGAGCAACGAACTGCGAACTGCGAATGGACGAACAAACGTGATTTTACACATTTCAAAAAGTCAATTCCACACAAAAACACATTTAAATTATAAGAAACCAATTGACACTAATATTAGGATAATAAAATTTGCATTTTGTTCTCTAAAACAAGAGAATTTTGTAAAAACAATTTGGTAGTAACGAATCGCAGTGTGGTTGCTGCGAACTGTCAAACTCTATTCGCGTTCCACATACCATCCACACTGCAACGAATAAATTGTTCGCGCTCAACTTAACCTCAAAATTATGCCACTCTTGTTTTGTTTTTGTGTGAAAGATGATGGCTGAGGAAAATATGGAGAAAAGGGTTGACAATTCGTCGCTACCTGCGAATAGAAATAAAAGCTCATGTGAAAGAAAAGTCAAAATATGCGAACATCCACAGTTCGCAGTTCGCAGTTCGTTGCTCATGTGCAAGATGCTTTAGGTGGTCCATTCGGAAAGTCCAATTTTGGGTAACTTTTTCGAGCATTTCGGCCGGAATAGCCCGAATTTCTTCGGAAATGTTGTCTTCCAAAGCTGGAATAGTTGCTGGCTTATTTGTGTAGACTTTAGACTTGACGTAGCCCCACAAAAAATAGTCTAAAGGCGTCAAATCGCATGATCTTGGTGGCCAACTTACCGGTCCATTCCTTGAGATGAATTGTTCTCCGAAGTTTTCCCTCAAAATGGCCATAGAATCGCGAGCTGTGTGGCATGTAGCGCCATCTTGTTGAAACCACATGTCAACCAAGTTCAGTTCTTCCATTTTTGGCAACAAAAAGTTTGTTAGCATTGAACGATAGCGATCGCCATTCACCGTAACGTTGCGTCCAACAGCATCTTTGAAAAAATACGGTCCAATGATTCCACCAGCGTACAAACCACACCAAACAGTGCATTTTTCGGGATGCATGGGCAGTTCTTGAACGGCTTCTGGTTGCTCTTCACTCCAAATGCGGCAATTTTGCTTATTAACGTAGCCATTCAACCAGAAATGAGCCTCATCGCTGAACAAAATTTGTCGATAAAAAAGCGGATTTCACATTTCGAACCGAACACTGATTTTGGTAATAAAATTCAATGATTTGCAAGCGTTGCTCGTTAGTAAGTCTATTCATGATGAAATGTCAAAGCATACTGAGCATCTTTCTCTTTGACACCATGTCTGAAATCCCGCGTGATCTGTCAAATACTAATGCATGAAAATCCTAACCTCAAAAAAATCACCCATTATTTTTGCCCACCTTCTTGCTCAGCAAAAAAGACTTTCATTACCTAACTCTAAGGTTTTATTATCTTTTGTTCTCTTTTAAGTGTTAAGTTCATAAAACTATAGATAATTCTTTGAAAGGGCACATTAAAAGATGTTGTAATAAGAACGACCGATTGTTCTGAGATTGCAGTGTGAACTGAAACATAGTTTTTTTATACTGATAATTAACATATTGGTACATAGAATGATTGGTATAATATTGTATTGAAACCACAAAGCAAAAGAAGTAATTAAGTATAAGAAAACAAGTGGAAAGTATAGGGTGACAAATAATTGAATGATAAACATGAATATTCAACACTTCCACTTTTATAATTCAATTTAAGTTCATTACATAATTCAAATTCAAATCAATATTAATTAATAATAATAAGTTAGAGTTTAAGAACTCCTAAGGCGGTTCGTAGTGACTCAAAACGATCTTTAGGCAATGGCTTCGTAAAAATGTCTGCAGTTTGTGTATTTGTTGGAACGTAGTTGAGAGTAAAAAGTCCTTCTTCGAATTTTTGGCGGATAAAATGGTATTTTACCTCTATATGTTTCGTGCGCTTGTGAAACTCCGGGTTCTTAATCAGCTTAACAGCGCTTTGATTGTCCATGTTGAGAGTTGGAACCTCCGCACCTTTCGAGACAAGTTCAGAAAATAAGCGATGTACCCAAATCAGCTCCTTTACACCTTCGCAGGCAGCTACGTATTCCGATTCGGTGGTGGAAAGAGCAATGCACTTTTGACGTTGTGAAGACCATGAGACCGCTGCTCCACCCATTATAAGAGCGTAACCACTGGTTGAGGTTCGGTTTTCTAAGTCCCCAGCAAAGTCAGCATCTGTGAAACAATTAATTTTCAAGTTAGTTTTCTTAAAAAGGAGACCATGGTGGATAGTTCCTTGAATATATTTAAAAATTCTTTTTACCGCAACCACGTAGCAATACTTTGGATCATCTAAGTGACGACTAACCAAGCTTACCGCGTATGCTATATCCGGCCTTGTACCTACGGCCAAATACATAAGGCAGCCAACAGCTTCACGATATGGATACTTCATATCAACATTCAAATTTGTATCAAGTGATGCATTCCTGTTTTCAGCCGGTGTTGAAACAGATTTTGTATCTGTCATACCAAATTTGGAAAGAACTCTTTTAGCATATGATGTTTGCTTCAATTGTATGTTTCCGTTATCCAAAACATTAACTTCCAATCCCAGATAGTAGTTAACATTTGACACTTTAATTTCAAATTCTTGGCTCAAATATACTATCAGAGACTCAATATCACTGTCATCGTTTGCTGCAACCAATCCATCGTCAATATAGATAGCTAGTAGAATTTTCTTCTCATTTCTTTTGCTTACGAAAACGCACGGATCAGCCGCACTTGCTTTCAAACAAAATTTCTTCAAGAAATCGGTAAATTTGAAGTTCCAGCATCTAGACGCCTGCTTGAGCCCGTAGAGGCTTTTTCGTAGCTTACATACCTTGTTGGTTCCGTCGCCATATCCCTTTGGTTGCGCCATGTAAACATCTTCACGTAATCTTCCATGTAAAAAGGCAGTTTTTACATCAAACTGTTTGAGTTTTAGGTTTTCGGTTGCACATAAGGCCAGAATCATCCTAATTGAAGTAAATTTCACTACAGGGCTGAAGGTTTCTTCGTAGTCGATTCCATACTGTTGAGCAAATCCTCTTGCCACCAACCTTGCCTTATACCGTTCAACTGCACCGTTTGCTCCGAGTTTAAGTTTGTAAACCCACTTGTTTGATATGGCTTCTTTCCCAGGAGGTAGTTCCACAAGATCCCAAGTGTGATTCTGGTTAAGTGAAGCGATTTCGTCGTCCATAGCAATCTTCCATTGATTGCAAAATTCAGATTTTTCCACGTCCTCAAAACATTGTGGTTCCTGACAGTCAGCCAAATAAGCAAAGCCTTCATTCAGAGCACAGGCGTTAACAGTTTGCGAACGCAGTTTTCGTTCATCTGAGACAGATTCTTCCGCTAAAATAATTCCTTCTCTATTACGCACTTTACGTTGATTCAAGACAGGACCCTTTTCAGTTTCTTTAATGGTAATTATTTCGTTATCAGTTTGCGTACGCGCTTCACTTGTAAGAGGCTCTTTATAATTGTCTTCAGATTTAACTACGTGTTCTTCCACTGGATGCAGACATTCATTACTTATTGGTGAACCTTGTATTTTCGCTACGATCCCACCTTCACCCCCAGCTTTCTCGTTAAGGATTTCCACTGCAACGGGCAATATCGGTTCCTTGAAAATTACATCCCTCGAAATGACAACTTTTTGGCTATCAGGTAACCATATACGATAACCCTTCGTATTTTCCTCGTAGCCGATAAATACACCTTTAGTTGCCTTTGCGTGAAGTTTTCGCCTTTTTTCCTTAGGCACATGTACATATACATCAGAACCGAAAATTTGTAGATTTGTTATGTCTGGAGTTTTGTTAAAACATAATTCAAAAGGACTCTTACCTTTCTCTGGGCTACACCCAGTCCGGTTAATGGTATACACTGCTGTTGTAACTGCTTCTCCCCAATATTTATAGGTCATCGATCTTGCGTGTAACATTGACCTAGCAGATTCAATGATGGTTCGCATATCCCGCTCAGCTCTGCCATTGTGCTCGGGGGTGTAAGGTGTGCTCCTCTGGTGTCGAGCTCCATATCTACGTAACACAGCATCCACTTCTTCATTGACGAACTCCAGCCCATTATCTGAGCGCAATGTTTTGACATGTAAGTTTGTATCTATATGAACTTGGTCCAAAAACAGCGCAATATAATGTTTGACATCCGATTTAGATTTAATGCAATACACTTTTCGAAAATTGGAAAAATCATCTCGAAATAACAACATATAACGGGCACCTCCATATGATGTTTCTTGCATCGGACCACAGAGATCCGTGTGGATGAGTTCACCTACTACTTTGGCCCTATTGCTACTTGCACTAAATGAAGTTCGATGATGCTTACCAAAAATGCATGCTTCACAAAAAAAACTTGCGTCGTCTTTGAAGAGTATGTTTTGACCAGTTAGTACATTTTTAACATGTGCAATGTTTTGATGACAAAGTCTCTGATGCCATGATCCCAAAGACATAGCTATGGCAGCATTTGCTGTGCCCTCGTTCTTTGCTAAAATTACCTTAAAAACCATCTTAAAGAGTTTATGTGACTCCCCCCGAAGAGCAACTGCTGCAACTTTGTTGTCCTTGCGAATTTCACAGCGATTGTTATCTGCAACTAGATTAAAACCCTTGTCCAAAGTGGAATTTGATGAAAACAAATTAAGCTTAATGTCTGGAACAAACAAAACATTAGATAAGTATCTTTCTTTCCAAAATTTACCATTAAATGCAATAATCTTAACCAATCCCTTTCCTTCTGCTTTTATGACATCTCCGTTTCCAATTCTAATGAGCATTGGCTTCTCAAAATGTTTCAGATCTTGAAACCAATCTTTCCTAAAGCACATATGGTCACTGGCTCCCGAATCTAAGAACCAACTATCTTTTTCAGCAGTAGCCCAAGAATTTATCTCACCAACAAAGGCATCGCCAATTCTGTTACTACTGAACTTGTTTCTTCTCCTCGGACACTCGTTCTTCCAGTGGCCTTTCTTCTTGCAAATAAAGCATTTGCCACGTTTCTTATTGTCTGGCAAATAACCACCACCTGTACCGTCACCTTTTGACTTTTGCTTCTTAGCAAAAAAGGCGCCAGATACTCCATTTTGCACACCAATTCTAGATTCTTCCATGCACAGCCTAGCAGTTAGATTTCTCAAATTTCGCTCCTTTTTTTCAGTTGACTCCCAAGACGTAAAAAAATGACTAAAGTTCTCAGGTAGAGTCATGAGGATTTTCGTGATGAGCATATTCTCCGAGATTTCTTCACCAAGATCCTTTAGCTGCTGCGCAAGTTTTTGAAGCTTCGAAATATGAACTGCAATAGAATCGTCCGATTCTTTCGAGTAGTTGAAAAATTGCTGCTGTAACAAGTGAATGCTTGTCTCGGATTTCTGCTCATAGACGCTTTCTAACTTAGCCCACATATCCGCAGATGACTCGTAGTTCATTATGTGTAGCATAGGTTCCTGTCCGATTGTCGTCACAATCATTCTTTGAGCTTTGTTATCCAGATCAACCCATTCGGCCATACTGGTTTCAGATTCTGGTTTCACCTTTACACCAGTTACAACATCCCATGTTTTGCTCGCTTTCATCATAACTTTCAATTGGAATTTCCATAAGCTCCAATTTTCGCTATTGACAAGTTTGTCAATCTTGACGAGTTCACTATCCATGCTGCAGATGATCTCAAAAAAAAATATAGAGTATTATAGACTATCGAGTGTACAATCGACTGTACGATTTAATCCAAGCTCTAATCTAAGCTGTCGAGTGTACAAAACGACTGTACTACTTTTGCCGGGCTCTAAGCTATCGAGTGTACGATACGACTGTACAAAAAAAAATAACAATCAAAAAAAATATGTATATTTTATGATCGCCTATGGGTGACTGGGCCCATAACCTGTTGTAATAAGAACGACCGATTGTTCTGAGATTGCAGTGTGAACTGAAACATAGTTTTTTTATACTGATAATTAACATATTGGTACATAGAATGATTGGTATAATATTGTATTGAAACCACAAAGCAAAAGAAGTAATTAAGTATAAGAAAACAAGTGGAAAGTATAGGGTGACAAATAATTGAATGATAAACATGAATATTCAACAAAAGATAATTTAGTTTTTTTTACAACCCACCACGCCCACTTGATCTCATTTGCGGCCAGGCGAAATTCTGACTGAAGTAATTTGTTGCCTTTGTTAATCAACTTACGTAATAAAGTGCTTCTAGTAATTAATAATACAGCAACTTTTCTGCAACATTAGTACAGATAAACGGTCTTTTTATACCACTTTTACCATGTATCCAAATATGAAAAAAGAGGCTGGAATGCGACCCACACTGATAACTTCCCATCCTGTCTGTCGATTTGTCTTGCTTAAAAAGTTTGTAGGTTTTCGTGTTTTGTTAAAAAAGGAGTCATTTGAATTATTTTTAAAAAATATTTAAATTAACAACAATATTTAGCATATAATGAAATAGTTTCATTTCAAAATCTAGTTTTGTTAACGAGATTTTTAGTCGAAAACCAATTCTTACCAATTTTAGTAGTATTTCTTAAAAGTTTTTATTTCTTATATAAACAATTACAAATTGGATGAATTAAATTAATTTAAAGTCAATATCTTCTGTTGTTCACGAGATATCGAGAACCAAACATTAATTTGTACCAAATTTGCGTACCTACTATTTTAACTGTCAATTCGATTTTTCTCAAAATATTAATGAATGTTGAAAACAGTATTTTTTATAAGAAAAAACTAGTTTGAAACCATAATCTCAAATTTTTGAAAAGTTATTTGGGCAAAAAATCATATTTTACGAACTTTTAGTAATTTTTTTTTTTAGGTTTTTAATCTTTTGTAAAAACGTGTTAGTTCGATTTTTCTCAAAATTGTACCGAATATTAAGAACAATATTTTTTTATAAAAAAAATTAATTTGAAGCCAATATCTCAAATTTTTGAAAAGATATTTAAGTCAAAAATCAATTTTTACGAACTTTTAGTATTTTTTTGTTTAGGTTTATATTTTTCGTTAAAAAACTGTCAATTCGATTTTTCTCAAAATGTTAATGAATGTTGAAAACAATATTTCTTATAAGAAAAAGTTATTTTCAAGCCATAATCTGAAATTTCTGAAAAGGTGTTTGAGTCGAAAATCAATTTTTACGAACTTTTAGTAATTTTTTTTTAAGTTTTTATTTTTCGTTAAAAAACTGTCAACTCGATTTTTCTCAAAATTTTACCGAATGTTGAAAACAATATTTCTTATAAGACAAAATTAGTTGAAAGCCATAATCTCAAATTTTTGAAAAGATATTTGAGTCAAAAAACAATTTTTACCAATTTTTAGTAATGTGTTTTTTAGGTTTTTATTTTTTATAAAAAAAAAAACGGTTAATTCGATTTTTCTCAAAATTTAACCAGATGTCAAAAACGTTATTCTTTATTGCACAAAATTATTTTGGAGATATAATCATTTTTTGTTCGTAAAATTTTCGAGGTGACAAATATTTTTTTTTAGTTTTTTTGATTTAATTGGAATTTTTTCCAAAAATATATTTTACAATATATAATATAAAATGTAATTCAAGTTTCTAGCGTTATGGCTCGTGAGATATTTAGGGTTAACCAAAATGTTCACCTTTTTTTTACTGATGCCCTTTCTGCATCTTTCTGCATTATTATCTGTATAACAAAATTTATTTGAAGTCGATATCTCTTCTGGTTCTTGAGCTATGGACGACGAAAAAAACGTCGCGAACGTACGGGCGTACGGACGTACAAGCGTACAGACGTACAGACGTACGAACGTTCGTACACACGCACGCACAGACATCTCTCTAAAAATCTTTTATTTCAACTCTAGGGGCCTTGAAACGTCGAGAAATGTCAAAATTTTCAATTCGACAAATCGGACCAATTACAATAACTTCCTATGGGAAGTTAAAAATCCATTTTTTACAATCTTCAGCTTCCTACCTACATTCTTGTTTAGTCTGAATTTAAACACTTTATTGCCCATGAATATTTATTGAAGGAACAAAAATTCATTTAATATCCCTCTCATATTATCTCCATTTTCAATTATTATGTAAATATTAGATGTTTTTAGTTTTATGTGTTGTATTTGTAAAATTGTAATTTTGAAAATTAAAAAAGAATCTATAATTGTAAAATATTCAAATCCATGTTAAATCATCAAAATAAAAATTTTAAATTTGATGTTGTGCAGTTTTTACATTACATACATACATACTACATATTTATTGTATATTTATTGCTTCCAAACGCGTAATTTAATTATAAACATAGCATTCCAGTAGCTGCTAATAGCTATATGTGTATTTAGTACATTTATTTGCAATTAATTTTTTTTTTTTCAAATCTCTTTTCAAACATCTTAACTAATATACATTTTTTTTAAATTAGACAAGAAGACGATTTCAGGATGGTGAACGGAGTGTCGACTTTGTATTGGCCTACAATGGCGACGACACAAGCACAGATAATGAAATCAAAAGAAATATATTCGAAGCTAATTTGGAAAATGAAGGCCTCCAATTGGAAAGGGACAAAACGCAAAGAGTATATTTTGTTAAAATCCACGCACCTTTAGAAGTTTTATGTCGTAATAGTGAAATACTTAAAATAAAACTGCCAATGAAATGGGTAAGGTTTGAACTTATTATAAATATGAACTTCGTTAATATAACACATATAATTTTTGTTTTATCATTGCAGCTAAAAGGGCAATCTGAACTGACTGATAAAAGTTTTCAACTCTTAGATGCCATAAAAAACCTCTTCGGTTGGTGCTGTTCCTCTGTAGAATTGGATACATCTAAGTTTCCACCACGAGAATATAGAATATATTGCGAATTTTCTAGGAGTTATCGTCTTTTGTAAGAGACACACATTTATCCATAAAGAATTTTTATATTAGTTTCTTTTTCTTTTTTAAAACAAGATTTGACTGCGAAAAGCCAAACTTTTTCGATGCAACTGTTAGGAGCTCTATAATAAATTTTATCCTAGAACGACAACATTTTGTTCAAGGTGAAGAAAGTCCAGATAATTTAGGCATTGAAAAACTTATATCAGACGGAGTTTACGAAGCTGCATATCCGTTGCATGATGTGAGTAAAAAGTTTGCTAACGATGTTAATATTAGTTTAAAATTCCTCATTCATGTAATTTTTATTCTAGGACAATGATAAAGAGCTACTTTTAAATGAATGGGCAACTTTTCGGAAATGGGCAGAGTAAATATAAATCTTATACGAGCTTAGAAACTTTGAAAATCTTACTTTTCTTATTTTTTTTTTTTAGTCACCAGCCTTTGGAAAATGTGAGAGAATATTTCGGACCTAAGGTTGCCTTATACTTTGCTTGGCTGGGATTTTACACGCACATGCTTATACCAGTTAGCATAATTGGTGTTATTTGTTTTGTTTATGGCCTTGTCACATGGGGCTCAGATACCATTAGGTAAGAAGGCAACATTTTAGAAATTACCTTATTTTAAACTTATCCTATTCAATTATGTTACAGCGCCGAAATATGTTCTGCTGATAAAACCACTTTGATGTGCCCACAGTGTGATAAACGATGTGATTACTGGAAACTACAGGACACTTGTAATTCGTCGAAAATTAATTATTTGATAGATAACAACTTGACAGTGTTGTTTGCGTTTGTTATGTCAGTTTGGGGTAAGACTCCTTCTATGACTATCTTACAAGATGACTAATTAAATCAATTTGTTCATTATTGTTTATAGCCGTTATATATCTTGAACTATGGAAACGTTATTCTGCGCGCCTTATACACAAGTGGGGTCTTGTAGGATTTAGTCAAGAAATTGAACATCCACGACCGCAATATCTCTCAAAAATTCGAAGAGCCCGTTTGAAAAAACTCAAAATTATCAATAATGTTTTTGAACCAGATGTGCCTTTTTGGAGAATAAAATTTCTTTCAGATCTCACCAGCTATTCAATTATGCTTCTTTTTGTAAGTTTAACATTAAAATGTAAAACGATAGAATTATTACAATATGTTTTCTTTTGGTGTTTTAGATTAGCATTTCTGTAATAGCAATTTTCTCATTGATCGTCTATCGAATGGCTCGACGTGCCTCGCACAGTATTTTAGGAAATGAAGATACAGCCACATATAAAATACTGGTTATGCCATTAACTGCTGGTGTCATCGATTTAGCTGTTATTTCATTACTTGACTATGCATATTCGCATCTTGCGGTATATTTAACAAATCTAGAATATCGTCGCACACAAACGGAATACGATGAAAGTCTGACAATCAAAAATTATGTATTCCAATTTGTCAACTACTACACCTCGCTTTTCTATATTGCCTTTTTGAAGGGCAAATTTGTTGGCTATCCAGCAAAATATAATCGAATATTTGGATTTAGACAGGAAGAATGTGCTCCAGGAGGATGTCTCATGGAACTCTGTGTACAATTGGTCATTATAATGGTTGGAAAACAGGCGGTGAATGCAATTATTGAAATATCAATTCCTTATGCGATGAATGCTTATAAAAAACTTCAAACTAACTTTGGAATGAAACGTAAGCGAAGCGAAGAAAAACTAATTCCATGTAATCAATGGACTGAGGATTATAATCTTATACCATGGACGCATAGTTCGTTGTATTTTGAGTACTTGGAAATGGGTATGTAGAAATAAAAATGTTTAAAAATGTTTGTGTTTTAATTTAACATATCTCCATTTATTTAGTCCTTCAATTTGGATTCATAACACTGTTTGGTCTGGCTTTCCCACTTGCCCCACTTCTAGCCCTTATTAACAATGTGATAGAAATGCGTATGGATGCATTCAAAATGTTAAAGTTCTTTAAAAGACCAGTTGCCCAGAGAGTTCGAAACATCGGTGTTTGGTACAACATAATGGCAATTATAAGCAAAATTGCTGTGGCATCAAGTGTAAGCTTTGTTTTTGTTATATTTCAAAAAGTACAAAATTTTAAATTTTAAATTTTATTTTGCAGGCAATGATAATAGCATTTTCTACGAATTTAATACCAAAACTAGTCTATGTAACTACAACCCATGACCAATCATTAAAAGGATATTTAAATTTCACTTTGGCCCATTTTAATACTGAAGATTTTCAGGTTGAATTTTAAATCCTTATTCTTATAAGACATTTTATTTAATTGTGCGTTCAAATTTCCATTTATAATTAGGTACAACCTATAGCTAGTCTTTATGAAAATGTTACCACCTGCCGGTATACTGAATTTAGAAATCCTCCATGGGATGATGCACCCTATAAAAGACCATTGATTTATTGGAAAATATTGACAGCAAGGTTGGCATTTATTGTTATCTTTCAGGTATGTATTTTAAAGTGACATTTCTGAATTTCGTTTTAAATCTTATTATAACTCCTTTGAAAAAAAAAAAAAACAGAACATTGTCGGTATGATTCAAGCAATAGTAGCTTGGTCGATTCCGGATGTACCAGGAAAACTTCTTAAACAAATCAAACGAGAAGACTTCCTTTTGCGTGAAAACATAATCGAATATGAGAAAAAAGCTGCCGCTGAATTGGCATCTCAAGCTCGAAACCAACAGCCTCTAGATAGCAATGCCACATCGTTATCAGATCAACCTAAAATTTCACTAGAAAATGATGTACTAAGGCGGCGCTATAACACTGTAAACGATGAAAACAATGAAGAACAAACTTCATCGGTCTAGTTTTTAGTTTACATTATACTAAGTTATATAATTGCATTTATCTGCTTCGAATTCCTCGTACGAAAAAAAAAGAAAAAATTAGTTTCTTTCAATTGTAATTAAAATAAGAACAACATTTAATTTAAGTAGGTACTTAAATAAATACGAAAAATTCAAGAATATTATATGTAAATGTGCTCAACAAAGCTTTATACGTAGAAAATGAATAATTGTATAATTTCAAAAAATGGATTAAGCTTTAAAGAAAAGTTGTTACATATTATTATGTATTGAAATTAGTAACAATAATATTTAATACACATTTAATACTCAAGAACTGCCTTTATTTACAGATTTTTTCTATGAAATAACAATTTTCATTTGATCAAATGTTGTGTAGATTTTTTAATGTTTTAAACAATTTTTTGTATATGTAATTTATTTATAAAACAAACAAATAATAGTAATATGACACAATGACATTATTTGAATTTATACACAATACGCAACTTTGAGTTTAATCGAAAGCTTAAATCAGACCAGGCCAGACATTCGTCCATTTTTACAATGAAATACAATATCGGTTGTTTAAACTAAATCGGCATCATTTGTTTTTAAAAACACATACAAAACCATCACAAATAATATAGAGCTTTTATACAATACAACAATCATAATTAAAAAAAACTAAAAATTATATACATTTATTCGTAATCATTATACACAAAACAAAATCACAAAATAAAAGAAATAAAATCAAAAGTCATTATATTCTCCCCGTGGTGACCAGAAAGATCGTACCTTAAAAAATTTAATAGAAGACAAACTTTTAGAGTGTGCCAACTAGTAAACTGCACACATCCAATTACAAATGTAAATATATTTATTAACCTATACAAAATATAGTAGTAGGTACCTATGCAAAAAGTATATCAATTATTTTAATTTAGTTTGCAAATAATGATTTTATTCACAAGCTTTTTTACGAGCAAGCCATTGGCTTATATTATATATACATACATTTTAGTACCTAGATAAGTTATTTACCATTCAAATAAAAATAATTACTAATATATTTATGTTTTAACAAAAACGATTGTTAAGAGTTTATATTTACACATTAATACAAAACAAAATAAAATAGAAATGTTGTATATTTATTATAGAAAAATAGAAATTGTTAAAAAAAAATAAGATACTATTGTAGATGGTATATACATATATAAATATTTATACACATGCATACATAATGTACGTTGAAATCTCAATATTTAAAATGAAACCATATTTCTGTTTGCACACAAATATTTTTATACTTACAAAATGTTAATGTCTACATATTATTTTTTTTGTATTGTACATAACAAATATGGAACAGAAAAACAATTGTATAAAAATGGACAAATATAAAAATATATGTTACAATCATAGAATTTAAAATGTCATTCTTAATTTTTAATGTGCCGAATTTTTAACAGACAAAGGGCAGGTTCAGGCGACATAAGGGACTTGAAAGTAAGGCAAGTTTCTATCATTTGATTGGTCAGCTGTCAATTAAGGCAACTTTATTGGAAAGTTGACTGGAAAGTTAGTCAAGAAATATCTCCCTTACTTTTCAAGTCAAGTCTACCTCTGTCAAAATGACAATTGATAATGTTTTTTTATTCAAGTTGAAGCTGAACTTTATTACTCTATGGTTTATTTATTTTCTGCACAACTTCACTCAATGCTTTCTGTAAAAGGGTTCGTTGTCAATTTGTAAAAGAAATAAGTAACATTTCCTTACAATACAAAATACAAATTGTGATGGGCTTGTAGCTTGCCTGAGTAGTGTTTTGTAGTCAATAATGTTTTTGGTAATTTGTGCACTGTGAACTTAAAGTAGAGGTTTGTGAAGTAAAGTTCTGAATTTGAAATTCATGACACTTGAAAAACTAACTAGTTGCCTTGGTCAAAATTTACGTTCAAAGAATGAAGTTGACTGCAAATGAAGTCCCTTATGTTGCCTGAACCTGCCCAAAGTATTTGGTCACACCAATGGCACCATCTTTCAAAAATCCACACAATATCTTGGATTTGCAGATGACTTCGACATTATGGGAAGAATCAAACGAGTTTGCCATTCGGGTGCGGCCCATCCTACCACGTTTGGCAAATGCTGGCATACCAATCGCTACTTGTAAACTTTTGCTACTGCAAGACGCTATGAAGAAGGCAAACACCAGGTGGAACAACATTACCACGTGTCAGGTAACACAAAACATCTGGCCAACACTAGATTTAAAGCGATCAAGGTGCTTGCAATCTCTAAGCAGATCGCATATAAGCTCGATAATAGGTGTCATAACCGGACACTGTCTAATAGGAAAGCACGCCACGCCGATAGGCGTATTCTCAAATGACTTTTGCAGAAGCTGTATGGACGAGGAAGAGGATTAAACAGTTCTTCACCTTCTCTGTACATGCCCTACTCTAGCTCAAAAACGCAAGAATTACCTATGTAGGAGAATTCTTCTTTAACGATCTAAATCATATCAGCATAATCAGCCTCTCACGTTTCGTAAGGGAATCAAACTGGTTCTATTGAGCTTAGGAGGAAGCATTCATGTGGTATCACGATGGGTCATTAAACTGGCCTAAGTGTGTCCGATTCCATCATGGACAGGCACTTTAACCTAACCTAACCTTGCCTTTCCGGTATCGAGTCTAAAGCGAAAAAATGGGTCTTGTGATTAACGAGGACAAAACGAAGTATTTACTGTCATCGAACAGAGTCGATTCCCATCGTAGACTCGGACAAAACGTGATCATTGATCGTTATAAATTCGAGGTGTTAAATGAATTTATCTGTCTTGGTACTGCTGTTAACTCTGCAAATGACATCAGCACTGGAATCAAACATAGAATAACTCTTGCTAATCGCTGTTCCTTTGGCCTAAGTAAGCAATTGCGAAATAAGATCCTATCGCTAACTACCAAGGAGACACTGAACAAAACCTTGATCTTTCCACTCTTACTGTATAATTCAGAAGCATGAACTCTTTCCCAAGTGGATGAAGAATCCCTTGATATCTTCGAGAGGAAGTATCTACGTACGATATATGGACCGGTATGTGTCGACAGGCAAAATAATATCTAGCGGAGACAATACAATCACAAACTATACGAGCTGTACAGGGACTTGCCACTGGTCAAAAAAATAAGTGCTCAACGATTAAGTTGACTAGGACATGTAGAACGAATGAACATCGAAGCTCCAACCCGAAGGGTAATAAACGTTAAGACTGAGGGAACCAGAAGCAGAGGCAGACCTCATCTCCGGTGGTGGAGTGATCAAGTTGAGACCGACGACGCACGCCGGCTTGGAATTCGAAACTGGAGACAACAAGCTAAAGTAAATAAGTACATTACAAGGTTAAATACAAAAAGAAAAATACAGCTAATTATCGTAATCTATGATAATGGTATCGAGGAAGACAGCACAAGGCCACACAATCAAGACAATATGAGCACACGTACCCATGATACGTCGACCTGTCAGGAAAGAACAATAATATTATTTTATATTACTATCTTCATTGTTGCTGATTAGTATGTAACAATAATATATTTTGTAGTTGAAGGTCCGATAGAACAATAAAACAAGCTCGCTCTGAGGACGCTCAAGTTCTGTGCGAGCTTAAGTTCAAAAACGGATTATTTTTTTTTTTTTTTTTTTTAATATAAAAGATTTACGAGTATGGCTTAAAAGCCGTCTGCCGATTATATCTAAAATTATTACATTAAAATTTACATTTATAAATTTTAGACACATCAAGAGAATTGAAAATGAAAAAGTGTAGAGTATTTTAACATTATGTAAGTATAATTTTGCCAGTTAACATAGACATATTTTAACAAAAATATCATTTGAGTTTAAGACTTTATTTTAAACAAATCCAATTGAAACTAATATAAACATATTTCAGAAGTTACATTTTTTAAACAAAAGGAACAAATTTAAACTAGTGAATATAAATTTAAAAAAGTTGATGAATTAATCGATTAAAGAGTAATGGTAGATTAAGGGATTCAATATTAACTGAAAGATGGGCTTTTAGTTTAGCTAAAATAAAATAATAGATTGATTCTAAAAAAGATTTACATAAGTATTTCTGTAAGCGAAAGCTTCAGTAACAAACCGGATAAGAACTTTCCAACCACACTCACCATTTAGAATTGAGTAACTCTCTTCTGTAGAAAGAAAGCTTTTCTTAAAGTATAAACGTCGAATTTCTTGGAGTATTGGACATCTTGCTAGGAAGTGATAAACGTTTTCGATTTGATTAAGGTTGCAAAGATTACAATTATGATTTATATCACCCCTATGAGGTCTGTAATTTAGCTCTAGCATTTCAGTTCGGATCTTAAATATTAAACTCATCTCGTTAATTGTGAATTCTTGTCGAAAATAATTAGATTCCGCCAAACAATGATTCAGTTTGCTGTATATCGTTCTTGACATGGACTCTTTAGCACGGTTCAGAGAATTTTGAAACATTTTTTCGTCAATTGCTGAGATGCAGTCATAGAATTCATCCTTCCATGAACCAAAGTTATTCAAGGCTAGATTCAAGGTCGTATTATATTTAGTAGCCAATTCTTGCCAATCTTTGAACGGCGAGTAACAACGCTGAAGTGCAATCATGATTACTTTTCTTTGAAGATTATTATCACATCTTTTTAAAACTTTGACAATATAGTCCGCATTTGCCTGGAAGTTTTTTAAGAAAATTGGAAGTAGTCCAGATTCGACATATATTGCATAGTTAGGTGTGTTTAAGGGGACCTTAAAAACACGTTTGAAGAAATATCTCTGGATAACTTCAAAGTCTTCACATGCTTCGTAACCATACACTTCATTAGCATAACAGAGTGAACTTTTAATTGTTGCATCAAATACTTTGAATTTTACCATCGGTTCAATACATTTGTTATTAAAAAAACTTGACCAAATGCAGTTAATGGCCGGTTTCGCAACTGATGTTTTATCTTTTATATGGGGTCCTATGTTTAAATTGTGTGTTATTGTAAAACCTAAGTATTTAAATTTTTTAACTATCTCTATTCTTTCACCATTAAGGTTCCAAGAACGGTCATTTCTGACATTTTGGTTATGAGATCTAAAAACCATAATTTTCGACTTTGAAGTATTTATTTGAAGATCCCAAGAGTTACAATACTGGTTAAGTTTGTTAATTTGCAGTTGTAGAGTTACCGGATTATCAGTAAGAATGACTAGGTCATCCGCATATAAAAGCACCTTAATAAGCAAATCACCATAATATACACCCCCTGGAACACTGTCTCCAATGTCGTTAATAAAAAGTGAGAAGAGCAAAGGACTCAAAATGCAACCTTGCGGGACACCCACTTCTGTCTTAAATTGCTGCGAAGTGATTCTACCATTAGAAACTACAGCTGTTGTATTTGAAAGAAGCTTCTCATATATTCTTAAAAATTTTGTTGATAATCCAACACTTGCTAGTTTGAAAAGTAATAGTAATAGTAATAGTTTTTAAAGGCAGCTTTAAAATCTACAAAAAAAGCATAGAGGTTAGTTTTCTTATCCAAAAAACGTTTAGCGACATTGATCAACTGTAGAGAGGTTAGCTCGAAACCCAGCCTGAAAACAACTTATTTTGTTGTTTGTTTCAACCCAAGGTACAAGCCTAAGATATAGCATCTGAGTAAACAGTTTTCGTAAAGAATTGAGAACAGAGATACCTCTGTAGTTTTCGGGGAGATTAGGATCTCCTTTTTTATAGATCGCTAAAATGGATGACTCTTTGAAATTCTTTGGTATTTCTTCGTTGTTGAACACATGTTCTAAAAATTGTGAGCTGGCATTTTTCAAAAACTCGGCTGGGATGCCATCTAAACCCGAAGCCTTATTGTTTTTCATTTTTTCTAAGGCAAAAAGTAGTTCTGGCATTGAGAACGGAGTGTCTAGTTCTTCGATGTAAATAAAGGGTAACGCAAAACATATGTAAGATTGGTTTGGATCTACTTTTGTAAGTTTTTCGAAATATGATCCCATCATGTCGATACTGATTGAAAAAACATTCGATCTGTTTTGGTTACCTAAAATTCGTACATTTTTCCAGAATTCTTTAGCATCCCTGCATTGAATCATATTAAGAGCTATTTTTTGCACATATTGTTGTTTTTTATAGAGGCATAGGTTTTTATAAGTGTTATTCGCCTGCAGATAAAGACATTTCAAGGCTGAGTTGTTAGTTTTCCTAAAGAGTTTCAACCATTTAAAAGATATTTCTCTGCTTTTTCTACAGGCATCATCATACCAACTGCACTTCTAAAAATGCCTCTGTTTACTGAGTAGGTGACACTTGACTCTCTTATGGTTGTAATAATAGACTTAGTTGATTCATCGATTGTATTCTCAAACGATAGCGAGAGATCGATTGAATTTTGATTCAGATTTTGCCTATAAATATCATATTTTTTATCAATCCAGCGCAATTTTGAATAACGTCGTTTTGTTCTTGAAAATTAATTGGTTTTGATTTAAACTCACAAGAGACACAAACGGGAAGATGTAATGAATAGTTAGCAGGGATAACATTGAAATCTTTTATAATATCAAGCCAGTCACCTTTGGCAAGGCAATAATCTATTACAGAGCAGCCTTGACTGCTAATAAAAGTAAAGTTTCCTAGATTATCACTTTTTGATACTCCGTTCAAGACAACAAAGCCAAAAACGGATTATTTTGCATTAGCATCAGCATGTTCTTGTATGTATATACGCCACATACTCTGTTTGCTATATTGTCAGATCGTCTGTCCATTGGTGGCGTTGGTATCTTCCGTGGTACAGGCCTCGCCGACAGACACATCACACAGTTTCGATTTTGCTGTTCCATTTCGAGTAGCAAGACAGTCAATCCAGTGTTTTAGCAGATGTCAACGTTTAAAACGGATACCAGTGTCCAGTAGGTTTGCAGGGGTCAGAGATGAAAATAAAAGATAAGACACAGAGAAAACTTAAACAGCAGCGGAAGGTCGTCACGAGCGCAATAAGAACGACCAAAATTACCATTGTCCTTTGTTCCACATTTCAAATGATTTTAAATAGTACATCCCAAAAGTATTCATGTCGAAATGAATTTTGTCCACTTTTTTTCAGTTTTGAGTGACATTGAAATGCAGAACCTATTAAGTTGACTTAATGGAACAAGTTTTAATTTTTGAAGTTTTATACAAAATAGTTCTTATCATTCGTAAATGTACCAATGGAATCAATGGTGTATTTTAAAATTGTTTAAGTGCAATGTATGAGTTCTTGACTTTAGTCTCAAAATATGTCTTATTGTTATTATTCTACAGGAGTTACTGATCAAACCCCTCATGAAACCGAAATCTGACCCAAATGCATACATGGGCCACAGTCTCCGCCTAGCATTTAGCATTAGTCTGTTGTTTATCCCTAAGATGGGAAATCTTCTCGTAGGACCAAAGAGTGTCTCATAATCAAAACGTTGATTTAGTTTGAATCTTCTACCAGTTATGTATATCCCCCTCCCCTTCATGGTTCAAAAACAATTTTTTCTATCAAAGGGATAAATCAGGAAATCTATTCATAATATACACTTAATGTATTCGCAACCATAATGCTAATCAAATACATGATTTTTATAAATAACAAATCTTTTTTATTTTATAAACTTTTAGCCTCATGTGTGTACTAACTGATACATGTTACCCCTGGACTTATTTCCATATGCGAGTATTCTTTCGATTTTATGACCAATAATTTTATTTTATTTGCTATAGACACTCAAAATGGGTTAATGAGATTGATCTTAGTATAATATTATTTATCTAACTAATCAAAGTCTAATATTCTTTTTTAAATATTTATTTTTTTTTATTTATTTCCATCTAACACGTCTACAATGAGTGACAACAAAAAAATACCCTAGTTGTCTTTTGTTTCTAATTATCCACTAAGCTATTTCTTATATGACTTTGTCATATCATCTTGAGTTTATGATTTTGTCTTAATTTAAAAGAAAAAAAAAAACAAGCTTTGAGTTGAAGATGCGTAAACAAATAGTTGATAATAAATTTAGTTTTATTGTTTTATAAGAAAAAAAAATGTTAAATTTATGATAATCTAAATTGGGGGATTTTTAACAAGGTAAACGCTATTTTTTTTATAAACACCCTTTATGGTTGTTTTAAATAGGATGCTCTACAAAATAGGTTTTTCAAGTAACAATAATACTTCCTTAAAGATTTTTAAAATAAAAGCCATAAATTATTATTTCAATCAATAGAATGCAAATAAGGTGGATCAGGATTATTTTACGAAGGGAAGTGCAAAAGAATAACATTTTTTGAAAGCTTTCTTAAATGAATGATCTGAAAACTGTATTGGAGTTCTTTAGTCAAATGTAAATCATAATTTTTCTTTTACAATTTGTACCCACTAAAAGGGTTATTTCTACCCTTAACATGTTAAAAGTTTAATCAATAATAGGGAAGGATTTAAGAGGAGATATCGATTTACATTTGTCTTAAAGTTTTGAATATTAAAATAGAGGGGAAAAATAGAGTTGGGTAAATCATTTCACATTCTTGATGCACGGTTTAACAGCAATTGATCGCACAATGATCACATTCTCGTATAATCTTCATGCTAAATATTTATACACATGTTAGTGACTCTTCTCCGACCGAGTTACAAGTAACCTCTCTCGAAGTTCTCTGCCGCCAACACAATGTATCGAAAACCAGTGGCAACATTGCCAAGATGCAATCAGAGAAGCTGCCTCTGACGTGCTGGGTTTTAAGCAGCCACCAACAAGGAACCCCTGGTTTGATGAGGAATGTCGGCAGGAAAATGCAGCCAAACAACAGGCACGCAAAGCGGCGCTGCATAGAAGGACGAGAGCTGCTCATGAGCTCTATTAGCAGAAGAGGCGAAAGGAACACCGACTTCTCAGAAGGAAAAAGAGAGAGCATGAGAAGCGTGCGGTCGAAGACGTTGAGAGGTTCAAAAGCAGGAATGAAGTTCGAAAGTTTTATGAGCAGGTGAAACGGAATTCACAAGTCAATAAACCTAGAACAGAAGGCTGCAAAGACGAAAGTGGAAACATCATAGTGGAACCGCAGTCAATGCTGAGGATATGGAAGGACCACTTCTGCAGACTGTATAACGGCGACGACGAACCGAATTCCGCTGTCAGGCAGGATGATCCATTTAACATAGACGACGAAAGCCAACAATCCCGTCCTCCCGACTTAGACGAAGTAAAGATTGCCATATCTAAGCTGAAGTCTAACAAAGCCGCTGAAGCAGATGAGCTGGAGATAATTTGGTTAGGAGCATGCACCAACGTATCTGTAAGATATGGTCGGAAGAAAGCATGCCCCATGAATGGAACCTCAGTATTGTTTGCCCGATTCTGAAAAAAGGAGACCCTCTAAACTGCACCAACTATAGACGAATCAGTCTACTTAACATCGCTTACAAAATCTTCTCTGCCGTAATATGTGAACGTCTAAAACCCATCGTCAACAACCTGATAGGTCCTTATCAGTGTGGTTTTAGACCAAGAAAGTCCACAGTCGATCAAATATTCACATTACGGCAGATCCTGGAAAAAAACCCAAACACATCGAATCGACACCCACCATCTTTTCATCGATTTCAAGGCCGCATATGACAGCATCTATAGGGACAAGCTGTATATAGCCGTGTCTAGTTTTGGCATCCCTGCCAAATTCGCCCGTTTGTGCAGGATGACCATGGAGAATTCGCACTGCTCCATAAAGGTTGGAAACAACTTAACAGAACCTTTTGATGTCAAAAAACGAGGTGGCAAAAATGGGTTTAACGGTTAATGAGGGTAAAACAAAATACATGCTGTCGTAAATACCGACGCACGTCTCGGTCAAAACGTCACCATCGACGACAGACGTAACTTTGAGGTAGTCAAGGACTTCTTCTACCTAGGCTCCGCTATTAACGCAGAAAACAACACCAGCGCTGCGATCAAACGAAGAATAACTCTGGCTAACCGCTGTTTCTTTGGGCTAAGAAAGCAATTGAGTAGCAAAGCCATCTCTCGAGGGACCAAAGTGTCGCTATATAATACCCTCATCATCCCCGTCCTGCTATACGGTGCAGAAGCATGGACTGTGACAAAAGCGGATGAAAGCACCTTTTCGAGAGAAAAGTTCTTCGAGTGATCTACGGTCCTGTATGCATAGAATGGGAGTGGAGAAGAAGATGGAACGACGAGCTATACGGGCTGTACAGCGATGTAGACTTAGCCAGAAGGGTAAAAGTTCAAGGACTAAGATGGCTGGATCACGTAGAGCGCATGGAAACCAATGCTCCGGCCCGGAAAGTCTTCGAATCCACACCCAGGACAGTGCAGTAGAGGAAGACCTCGAATCAGGTGGCGCGCACAAGTGGAAAGTGACCTTACCCAACTTGGAGCGCTAAACTGGAGACATCTAGGGACCGAGCTAGATGGAGAAGTTTGTTGGGATTAGGCCCTAGTTAACACAGGACTGTAGCGCCACCTTAAGTAAGTAAGTAACTCTAAAGATTAGGTTTTTAATGAAGTGATTTAATTAATTCAAAAATGATCGGCTTAAAACTTGAAACAAATGTATGTATGTACATATAAGCTCTCGTCAAGATGACACTGGTCGACAAAATTATTTTTTTTTCTATACCACAAACAAAACAATACTTTTTAAATGATTGAGTGGAATTCGAATTTTGCTTTAAAATTTACACATCAGATTTTTAAAATATGTCCCTTCAAAAATGCTAAAAACTACAAAAAACTGGGTTTTTAAGACTGATTTAAAACTCAAAATATCTCTTAACAATAAATTGTAGGATGATTTTTCAAAGTATAAATCTTTTTCTTCTAGATAGGTACAATTTAAATAATTTTAGTCTTGAGTTTGAATTTGATACTTTCATAGTTTTGAAAAATACGTTTTGTACTTAGTTTTACTACTGATTTTGAATTCAAATTTTAATTTTAACTATTTGCTCAAGTTTCAAAAATACCCGTTTACAACATCATTTTTATATATTTTTTAATTAATTTTATAATCTTAATATAATAGAATTTTGTAGATAATAGATTCGTTACAAGAACAAAACTTACATTCAAACCGTTTTACCTTTTTTTGTGTTAAATACCGTTGTAGAAAAATGGTTTAGCGTTTCTTTCAGATTTTAATAACATACAGTTGTGTTCATAAAAATAGCAGTGCTAGTCACACTTTATTAGATTGTCAATTATTTAAATATACTATACTCTACTTTTCCCGGTGAACACACATTATTTCCAATTCTCTGAATATAGAGTGTTCATGAAAATAGCAGTGCCTTTGATTTTAGAATTAAAAAGTGTTAAAATTCAATTTTTTTTTATTTTTCGGTAAATAAACATTTTACTATTTAAAGTTTTAAGTATTTGTAACATACTAGGATAGAAAAAATTAATAAATATTAGCTCAAAAATAAACAATGAGATGGTCAAAACACTGCACCGAAAAAATTGGAAAATTTATTAGAAAATATTCAAGACATCCTAGGCTGTTCAGCAAAAATGGTCAGTAACGCCATAAAATGACAAAATAAACCGGAAACGCGAGGCCCAAAAAGGATAACTTCTGAAAGAACTGACAGAAAAAATGTGCAGTTAGCAAAACAGAACCCTTCCATAAGCCCTAGGCAAATAAGAAATTGTCTTCAACTTTCTGTTAGCACTGTCACAATACGAAGACGTCTTTTAGAAGCGAAATTACCAGCCCGAAGTCCACGCAAGGTACCATTCTTGACGAAAAGGCATGTGGCAAAGAGAATAGAGTTTGCCAAAGCGCATAGAGATTGGGCAAAAGAGAAATGGAGGAATATTCTGGGGAGCGATGAAAGCAAAGTCGTCCTTTTTTGGTGCAAGGGTCGTCGAAAATATGTGAAAAGACCCCAAAATGCAGCAAACGATCCACGGTACACTATAAAAACAGTGAAGCATGGTGGATGAAAAATTATGATATGGACTTGCTTTTTATATTACGGGTCCAGGCTTATTTATACCATCGGAGGTATAATGGATGCAACCGAGTTTGTGAAAATTCTTGAGGAGGTTATGTTACCCTATGCTGAACAGTAATTACCGTTGGTTTGGGTATACCAACAAGACAATGACCCAAAGCATACGTTAAAAAAGGCAAAATCATGGTTTGCGCAGAAGAAGCTATCCGTTATGGAGAGGCCCGCTCAATCCCCCGACCTTAACCCCATCGAAAATTTGTGGGGGGATGTTAAGAACGCAGTTCAGAAAGCAAAACCCAAGAATTCGAAAGAATTGTGGGAAGCAGTGCGTGATTCGTGGAACGCAATACCAGTCGAGAGGTGTCAGGTTTTAGTGGACTCGATGCCGCGTAGATGCGAATCAGTCATAAAAAACAATGGTTATGCAACAAAGTACTAATTGTAAGCTAACATTATTTATATACTTTCATATAACTTATTACATTTTTTCTTACTTCTTACGCTAAAGATCCAGTACTTTGGCATGCACTGCTATTTTTATGAATAGCCATATATTTAAAAATCGGTTTTTACTGTGACAAAGATAACGGTAAAAAATCGATAATACTTATTTTCTGTTATTATGAATAAAATATTTTAGTTTGTTATTAGAAGTTTAATGAAATATATTATAACGTTGATATTGAAAGCCTTTTTGTTTTATTTGGAGAGAACTGCTATTTTTATAAACACAACTGTAAATATTTTAATTTAATGTTAAAGAAAAAATCCATCACGGATTTTATTGAAAAAATGCTACTTCATAAATTTAGATAGCTTGAAAAAGCCTTATTTTTTTAAAAAGAGTTTTAAAAAGTCTGACGTGATACATTCATTTTGAAGTCCGATTTAAATTTAGGCCATTAAATCCATTAAAAAAGTGCAATTTTATTGCCAACAAAAAAATCTTGTTGACGAGTCTACAGTTGATCAACTTATCAAAATCTTAAAAAAAGGAGATTTTAAGTCATATCAGTTATTTTTTGGTGAATTGTTTTAAATTTTAACCTAATTTATTAATACAAGTTTTCAACTTCAAGTGCAAATTGTTTATGCTAAAGGAATAAATTATTATAAGATTAATTTATTGGTGTTTCAATTGCAAATCTAACTTCGCTTAATTAACAGTAGTTAATAAAATTCATAAATTTACATTTTGCAACAGATTTTACATTACAATATATAGAAACAGTTATCAGTCACATTGATTTTATTATCCATACTATTGACAAATGAATGGATGGGCATAAAATAATAAATTTTTAAAAATTAAAAAACAATAATAACAAACAACAAACATATCACTTCCTAGATTCATGATAGGAGCATTAAACTTAAAACAAATAATATATAAACAAAACTCAAAGAAATTTTTTTACAAAATCAAATTGAATCATCTGCTTCGTACACCTACGCCACAATGAGATTGAGATTGAGAAGAGATTTTCTTGTTTTTGTTTGGCATCAAAATATTCCATAAACCATAACTTTCCGTGGTGATTTCGCGCGCACGCCTTTCAGTCATGAACAAATGAATAATAACACAAAATCTATTTCACCAACTGAAAACAGTGGCGTAGGTAATGGAGGAACATTATTTCCATATTTTCATTCTATATACAATAGGAAATAAGTTCCAACATTGAGTTAAGTTTTAAAAAAATAAGATTGTTTTCTTAAAACATAGATTTCTTATTTTGATTCTGAAGTTTTGGAAGATCATAGTTTTTGAAATTTATTAACCCAAAGTGAGGAAGAAGACTTACATATGTACATACATTCCACCTAAAACGATTCCGATACTTTTCCAAATTTAATTTTTATTTTAGATTGATGTATTTCAGAATAAACAACTTCCATATTTTAGGAAAAATTATTTTTTAAACATATTTTACAAATTTTTTGCAACTAAGGAAATTAAAAACCACATTAGTCGAATTGACAGTAACAAACAGTATTGCAGTGTAAAAAGGGGTAGATCTCGAAAAATTTCGAAAAAACCTTAAAATTTGATCTTAAATCAAATAAAAATCAGTTTATTTAACCCAACGGAACATGTTTTTTCAAAAATTAAAAATGAAAAAAAAAAAAACAATTGATTTAAATGCGAATTAAAAAACTCAGAAATGTCTTTGTTTTGTAAAGAATACGATTTCTATATTGTCATTTTGTATTTCATTAAGTATTTGGGGGTAGTTGATATATCCTGTCAAATTTTATTGGCTGTGTTCAATCTCGTGTTGGATAGGCTATCCTGGATATGGGGATTTTTAGAGGTAGCTTGCAAAAAATAAAAACAATTTTCAGCTGTTGACAAAAATCGACAAACATTTAAATTTCAAGGTAAGAAATTATTGTAAAATAAAACTTTTAATAGATAAATTTACTAATTCAACCCATTTTTACCAAAAAAAACATACAAATTTGAAATTCATTTTTGGGGTTCGTTCAAATTCAACCATATGTTGAACCAGCTGTTCTGTCAGATAACCACATATACCAGAAAGTCTTGGATATCTTTGGATTCCTTTTTTGACATGCCAGCTGTTTTGGATCAGCTTTTCTTTTACCCACAAAACCCTAATGAGGTTTTCCATAGTTAAACTCTGGTTTCCTTCAAAAATTTTTTTTTTTCGTGACGCATGGAACACTATTGGAATTGTTTTTTTTTTTGTCATTGTTTTAGTGTAACTTCATGTACGTGTTAACAAGTGCGGCAGGGCTGTCAAATTCACAGCTTAGCATTTTTTAAATAGTATATTAGTATTGGTGCAAAGGAGTAAATCTGCCGACAAATTCAGATCTGCAAATTTGATCTTAAATCAAAAATAAATCAACTTATGAAATATAAGAACAGGGAAAAGAGAGATGGATTTATTTTACCCATGAAAAACCTCGTAATAAAAAGTTATACGGGTACCCCATCTGTCTGAGATTAAACGTAGCCATTGCTGAATCACATACACGCTTCAGCTTCGGCTTCGCCTGACGTTTACGAGTTCAGCCATAGGAATTCAATGCATGCTATCACAATGGAGCTTCGACCTCACGTTTCGTTTGGCAATCGTAAGGAAAAGAACGTAATGTAACGTAATGTGACTCTAAACGGAAGCTCTAGTTCAATTTTCTGAACATTTGCTTCGTGATTGTGATTCAGCCATTATACTTCTGCCTTGTTCTGACAGTTCAGACCTGGAAAATCATATTATTCTGTGTGACAGGATAGGGACCAGAACTTATTATTCTTAATTAATCCCAAATAATTTTCACTCATCTACGCTACTGGTCGCAATACTCTCTAAATTTTCTTATCGTGTAGACGCTACACTAAATTCAACAACAAAAATCTCTTCTGGTTTTCTATTGAAAAGTTTATTGGCGCAAAGCTTATCATCATCCACCCATAACTTTGACATTCAGAGAATTTTAGTTTCCTATAAAGCTCAGCTACTCACTTCTCGGTTAGTTCAGTTCAAAAACACTCTTATATCAGAAGGAAGTACTCGTTTATTCTTCTCATTAAAGAAAACTTTTGAATTAGTGTTATTGTTTATAAATTTCAAGTTTGTTATTATTGCGGTGTGCAAATAAATATTTAAAAAAAAATTAATAATGTTGGTTAAACAAAAGGCACGTTATATTCTCGACTTGAATGCCGAAGAAAGAAATGAGTTCCTAAAATCCTTTGACATCGTCCTCAGTGATTGTGACGGTAAGTGTGCATTAAATGACTTAAGTGTAGGACATTTTTAAAAGTGAATGCCGGACTTCTAATCACGGCAAATGACAAGTCATCTAAAACATGTGTTGTGAATATCAATAACAATTTTAATCAATTATGACAGAAGAAATGACATTTTCGCTGTTCATGTAAATCCATAATCTTTACTGTTTGTTATTCCATGCAAATACTTAACCTTGATGAATCAGCTGCTCGGGCTGCGAGTAGTATGAAGGTCGTATTTTATGTACGTAATAAAGGAAGAAAACAAACATAAATAAGCTAATACCTACGACAATGAGTGAATTGCACTCACTGGACGCATGGCGTGGCATGTACCGTACCTACCTAATTTTCTGTTTAAAAAAATCCATCACTGTCAATTAAAAATAGCTTTGAAAAATTTCCGCCGATAAAATTAATTCATTCTTATAGAAAACCGGTGACGAAATAAATTGCGAAAATAGATTAATCTTGCATGATCTTACATAGTGAAAGACTGTTGACGAATAGGTTAGCTTGTAGACGCTGCTATAGGTGAAATAAGTAGACTACAAGGAACCTGCTATGATGGGGATTACATATAATGATGACAATTAATTGTTGTAATGTTAATGTCAATATTCGAATTCAAGGTTGTTGGTGTGTGAAATCGATTTTTCGGCTTTGGGAAGGTCAAATTTTTTTTGGCAAAATGCATCTTCTTGTAGTTTGTGCGGTTTTTCTTGAATACCTTTTTTAAAATAAGAATTTATTGCACGTGTCAGGTTGAGTTTAATATTAAACTTTAGAATGTATTATGTATTCATTCATAATGTCGGTGCTTGTGCTTGACTAGACACCTCCTGATTTGTATACAGATTTTGTTTAAATTTATTTTCTTAACAGGTGCCAACTTTGTGCTTGTAATGAATGAATACGTAATTCTAATTATGTATGAACATTAAGATCAAAAGACCTGAATCAATTAATTTTTAATGAAAGCCTGAGCCGTGAGATGATATTTTATTGCCAAAAATGCATATAACTTTCCATTAGCTTTTTACACGATGAATATTGAGTCATACAATATAAACACATGTACATTCGTTTCAATTCAAGATTTCAAAGTTATAATCCTTCATAATTCAAAGTATCTAGGTTTTGAAAGGGTCTAACTGAATATTTATTTTAATTTAAGGAATTTTTGAAATTGGTCTGAGCATGTTTTTAAAATTTTGTATTCCAAAAACAAAAATAAAATTTGCTTAGAAAAAATAACATCACACAATTAACGGTGTTTCAATTGGACTCTTTTGAAGCAATTCATTTGATTTTAATTTGCTACCACTCATTTAAGAAATAAATGGGCGCATTCACAAAGCTAGTGACTACGTAGTCGAAATTCAACTAGCTTTGTGAATGCAAAATTGCACTACAAAGCTAGTCAAACCGGAACTGTCATAATAATGACAAATACAAATATGTATATAAAATAAGAAACATTTGTGTTTTCAGAACTTTAAATAGTTTTTTTTTTCTTTTTAAATTCAATAAAACCAAATAGAAGATATAATATGAATGATTTGTATTTGTATTTAAATACCGAAAGATTCATTTCATTTTGAATTATTGTGTCCTTACCGAGCAGCTGATTGTGAAACGTCAAAACCAGGGTGCTCTAACTTTGTAGCCGAAAATTTTACACTTCGTCAAAGGGGAAATTTCAACTACTTTTGTAGTTAGATTTAGCCAATCAAAATCCCTTGACTACGTAGCCACTAGCTTTGTGAATGCGACCATTGTCTGCCTAAAATTACGTCAAAATAAATCACCTCAAAAGTGTCCAACGTAATCACTTGGCCAGTCCATTTTTCTAAGATCCTAGAGGTTTCCGTATTCTCCAAAATGTAAACAAAATTTTTTATAAAAATTTATCACTTTTGTTTTCAAACATCTGAGAACAGAAATTTTATGATTCATTTTCTCAAAAATTCTCTATTGCACAATTCAAAAAGGAGGAAAAGAAATGCAAAGCTAATTTGATTAATAGGTGAGAATGGGCAGGTTCAGACAACAAAATTAACTTCGTTTGCAGTCAACTACATTCTTTGAACGTACATTTTGACCAAGGCAACTAGTGAGTTTTTTAAGAGTTTTTTAAACTTCAGACTCGGAACATTACTTCACTAACCTCTATCTTTAGTTGATCGTGCAAAAACTACTAAAAACTTAATTGTCTACAAAACACTCCTCAGGCAAGCTAAAAGTCCATCTTAACCTGTATTTTGAATTTTAAAAAAATATTACTTATTCCTTTTCTAACTTGACAAGAAACTCTTTTACATAAAATATCAAATTAAAATGTGCAGAAAATAAATAAATCACAATGGAATAAAGTTCAGCTTTTAGTTAAATCAAAAACTATGATAAGCTGTCATTTTGACATACATACATATTTACATACATAAGTAGAGTTGGTTTGATAGTTAGGGAGATTTTTCTTGACTAACGTCGTTTTCAATTGGCAATCTGGAAGTGAAAAAAAGCATTCTGAATGCGTTCAATTGGGCAAAAGTGACAGTTCTGATTCTGAAAAGAAGAGAATTTCCCTTCTGGTTTTAAAAACAGAATCAGAAGCAGAATCACTCACACATTCATAAATTTTAAATGTCACTTCCTCCATGTTTGCAGCACAAAAACAAAATGAAATTTAGCGCGAATACACATATATGTGACACATGTCATACTCAACCAGTACATTCTCACCAAACTTCAGATTCTTCGGAATAAAAAAAAACTGTTCAATTGGGATTCCGAATCGAAGAACAATATTCCAGATTGCCAATTGAAAACGTCGTAACTTTCTAGTCAACTTTTCAATTAAGTTGCCTTTATTCGATGGCGTGTTTTTGGCAGCTGGCCAATCAGATGCTAGAAATTTGACTTACTTTCAAGTCCATTATGTGACCTGAACCTGCCCAATGAATAGTGAATTGTGTCTTAATTTCATTCTCCTACTCTGTCAACCTGATTGAGAAAATTCTCAAACATATTAGAAATATAAGGTGGTCAACTGTTATTAGGTGACAAAAATGACAACTGTCAAGTTTGACGTGTGGTTACTTTTGATTTTGAATTGAATTTCAAATCTACAAACAAAATTGTTTTGGGAATCAAAGTCAGTAATGTTTTCTGGTTACCAGATAAAAACGACATTAGTAAAGTTGTTCAATTAAAAAACTATAGGACATAACCATTTTTTATACAAAATTAATCAATCAGGGTTCAAATAGTTGCCCTCTAATGATTGCGTGTTTTATTTTGTGTAGCAGGAAAGGGGCTTTAACCTTGATATTCTATATTTAACCAAACATAGATATCATCTATTGCAAAAATGTATGTGACTCTTAATACATTATATAAACATACGTTATTCAAGTTAATAAAATGGATTACAGTTTGATCAATAATCATAGAACTTAAAACATCTTACAGTTGGAGAAAAGAATTTAAAATTAGTTTAAAAGTATTTCAGAGCTCGTATTTCCTATTTTAGTTTACCGTTTTAAATGAAGTTGTATATTCGTTTATAAAGAAATCATTACCTTCAGCAGCACTTTAGTTCATAACTTATGTCACTTCAGACATTTTATTCGCTACCTGAACGTGTCTCCTTGAAATACCAAAGGTTAAATCCAGTCAATTTAAAACGCTTAAGAGTAATCCCAAATTCAATAATAATAAAATAACTTTTTTATCTCAGCACAATGCACGAAGTCTGTCAACAAAATTGGACAGATATTAGATAAAACATTTTTAATGTATGGCTATAATTTATATGTATTACTTAATTCTAGGAAATGTCTGCATTCTTAGAATAATATAAACAACATTTTTTATAGAAATTTATAGACGGTATAAGTTTTTGAATTCAATCTCTCAATAATTACTCTCCTACGTGACCAAATAAAGAGGGAAATCTGTTTGTTTTTCTACTGTTTTATTCTGACTACGAAAATTCTGAGAAATCTTCAATCGTCAATGGGCAATCCAAAAAGTAAACTTATGCATACATTCACCCCAAAGAACCTACATTTTTCTGATATTCGTCTATATAAGTAGTAAGATAGAATGTGTGCTTTTTGAATCTTTGAAATAATATTCAATAATGTACACTTGGGCGTATACGTACTTTTTTAATTCAAAATATTAACATACGAAACTACATATTTTGTTTAACTTTAAGGTTCGACCAAAATAATTCTATAAATAGCTACACTACGCACATACATATGTACATTGTTTTAATTAGGCACTATCAGTGTCTGGGCTTTCCAAAAAAAATCTTCTAGCATCTTATTAAAATACAGCCAGAAAACGAAGTAATAGAACATCGAACATGCTCCGCAAGTATTCGAATTTTGGAAAATCTGTAAAATTTTATCCACAGTAATCAAGAACATTGTGTCCTGTTTCTTCGTGTGAATGTTTGAATGCAATGTTACTTGATATTTTCTAGACCTTTAATTTAAGTTTCTTTAAAAATGTCTTACAACTTCAGCAGATAAGGATTTCATGCCTTCAAACTACGACTTAATATAAACAGAATTTCCTCGTGTCAAAGAGAACATTCTTGTCAGGACCAATGAATACATTTCAAAGAAAGCCATACACTGTAGAAATGCATTTATTCAGTATTGCTCACCACATCACATAGAGTCGTTTGATCTTATTTTATTTAATTTTAATTTGTTATAACATTGTGCAAAGCAATTTAAAAATTTCGTTTCTACAAACAAAAAAATCATTTTAGATTTCATCTATCAACGTAAATAATAATAATTTGTAGGTATAATTTAATTTTCGTAATCTTTTTTTTTTGCTCTTAAAATAAATTTGCACTTTAAATCTTTTTTATACTCACAACGAAATTGCATGATAGCCTTGATAAAATGATCGTTTACAAATTGAATAATTTGGTTTAAAATTCAATGGTTGTGTAGATAAACTATAGCTATACACAATACAGATGATGCAGAAAATAGAACAATCTTAAAAAGCTTACGTTGTGGCAGTTTGTACTTAAAAAGAATACCTAGGCAAGTTCATGGCCGCTGCAATTTTTTGGCGCCTTTCTCTAAAAGAAGGACAAAACTTGGTCCTTTATATTTCATAAATATTTTACAATTTAAATTTGAACCACCACATGAGCAGGAACGTCGAGAGGAATTTCAGGCCCGGGACGGAAAAATCTCGGGCCCCCCCATATTTACCATTTTTTTTCAAAGTTCATGCCTACTAATATGGTACGTTCTAATTGCAATTACAAATAGCATGAAATTGGTTGGAATTAACGGAAATAATAATTTTTTGTTTTGCAAAGTGAACCGAAAAGAAAGTGTTAATCATCAAATCAATCTAACGGGTATAGTCCAGTTTAGTTGAAATAGAAGATGGATAGAAAATAATTCTACATGCGAGTAGATCAGATTCCGAACAGAATCATACATTCAATTCGATATTGCTAACGACATGCTGGTTGGTCGACTAACTATTTAAAAAAAAATTAGCATGAAGATCTATTAACTACTATGAAAATAAAATAGAGCGAAGTAAAAGTATTTGAAATTTGTCTTTAAAAAAAACTATGTATTTTAAAAGGTTTACATTAAATACTCTTTATTGTTTTTCTTTATATTAAAATATTATCACAATGTTTTCATTAGAGTTAGTTTGCATTCAATGAAATATTTCTTTTTGCAAACGAGCTTTCCTAGCTTTCTGAGCAGCAAAACAACTTATAATTGAATCGAAATTCAATTTCCTTGCCAAAGGTGCTTTGATGCATAGTGTAGCAAGTCCAGAAACACGATCTTGTGATGAGCACGAACGATGAAAATTCTTTGTTCTGGCAAGGACGCTAAATGAACGTTCGGCACTAGCTACGGTTACAGGAATTGTGGAAAACACACGGAGAGCAACACAAATGTTGGGGAAAATCGTCTCCAAGTTCTGGGAATAAATAGCATTGAGCAAACTCAATGGCGGAAGTTCTGCTTCAAAATTGGCTTCATAAATGTGTTTCAGATGAATTATTTCTTCTTTCAACTCTTGAGACACATGCGAGTTATACTTTTGGATGAACCTTGTAGCGGAGTTTCTAATCTCAATTTCGTCCATTGTTGAAAACTGCCATAAAAATGTAGCATTCAAATTCTTCATCGTATCGAACCGACGAGAAATTCCAGTTATAATTGAATCAACTGTGACGTAAAAGGTGTTTTTCTTGAAATTTATTTCTTCGTCTGTTTCAATTTGCTCTCCGGCTCCTCGATTTTCTCCAAAATGTCTCTTTAATTGCCTTTTTCGGTTCGATGGGAACGATTCTGGAAAATCCCCCAATCCAGTAGCAACTGCTTTGCATTCAGATAAATTTGATCCCATTCGTTTCGAATAAAGTTCGAATCGGAGATCAAGTTGTCAAGATTTCGAATTTAAACGTCAATAGTTATGTTTCTGGCTTGAAGAGTGATACTTCTTTCATTTATAGCGCTAAGAACCTTGCACCAAATCGAAGACATCAGGACGCACTCAAATTTGTGCATATATTTTAAAACGCAATTTACATCTCTTCGAGCTTCAGCAGTTAAATTAATACCACTTAAGGCTTCTAATGATGTTCTAAGGTTTTTCAGATGGTTTCACTGCCTCAATTCTAGCTGACCATCTTGTATCGGAAAGTTTGTGAAGGGATCCGGGCACATTTTTCTTAAGAATTTCCCAACGTTGGGCAATGCTGCTAAACAAGTTGAAACACTTTTGAACAACTCCAAAAATGTGATTGCGGCAGTACAACATTTCGCTGAATCGACTCCACACAAGTTAAGGCTGTAAGCTGCACATGGTGAATACACGGCATTCGGATATTTGTTTAAAATATGACTTTGTCCACCATTATACTGTCCTTTCATATTGCTTCCATTGTCATAGCCGTGTGCACAACAGTCTTCTAAAGGGATTTCGTTCTTTGCCAATGTTTCGCAGACCAAATCAGCTATTGCGGTGCCAGTTTTTTTTGTTGCAATCGACAAATTCCAAAAACCGTTCTTGAATGGTGAACATATTTTCTTCCAAGCGCTGATATCGCAAAATAAATGTGTTTCCTCATGACTTGAATCGGGTGTTGCATCGACAATTATAGCGAAGTATTTGGCGTTTGCAATCTCCTTCAAAATAGCTGAATTCACATATTGGGCACAAATTTTAATGAACTCATTTTGAATCTCAACGGAAAGGTAGTGGACTTGCAAACGTTTGTGCTCTTGTTGTGAAATTCTTATTTTTTTCAAGTGCTTCTGAAGTAAGGGGTCATAATGACTAATTAATTCCAAAATGCCCAAAAAATTACCATTATTTGGCTCTCCAATAAGATTGCCATCGCCTCGTATTCCTAGTCCCCTGGTGGGATTTTCCGGTCACCCGAAACCGAATCAAAAATTTCGTTTACAGCAGAAACAAAAATAGAAGAAAAGAAACTTTATAAAAACAGAAACCGAAATGAATATTTGTGTTTTGTTTTAATTCGCCGGGCCCCTTATTTTGACTTTAAAAATTTTCAAAATAAAATAAATTTGAAATGTACGTTAAATTAAATAAGAAAAGCGAAACAATTTATTATAACTATTTCAATAGTTCAGAGTTGCCCAATTTTCCATTAAATATAAACAAAAATGTACATATATGCCAATAATAATCAGGGGCCCAGTTCGGCAAGCTTGTGACTGAAAGATTGGTAGATAACATGCAAACAGGGGCCCGATTGCGAAAGCATGAATGATTTTAAATTTTCGGGCCCCTAAAAATAAGTGGGAATAGGTATGTTGATGATGAATTTAGACTACCTATATTGAAAGAAACCCTCTCCTCATTGATTTCAATTTTACGGGCCCCTAGAAAATCCCGGGCCCGGGGGGTTCCCACCCCCCTTTCCCCCCTCTCGACGGGGCTGCACATGAGTGAATAGTCCAGAGCAAATTAGTAACCCTTCCAATTTTGTACAACTAGCTTTGTAGCCTTTTTCAGAGCTAGTTAAAGAGCTAGTTTGACAAGTTATAGAATAATCACAATTCACTTCTAGTTATATCTAAGTTTGCATCTTCATATAGTTCATAGTATCCAAATGATTGGTCTGCATCAGGAATTCCTTTTAATCTGATACATTTTCAAGATACTCTTTACACTTTATGAAGCCTAATGAACCCCGTGCAAACTTTTTTTTAACATTTTATATATTTTTGATTCTTTTTGTAGGTGTCATCTGGATGTTGGCAGGTCCAATCCCAGGAGCTGGACATGTTATAAACCTTTTTTTGAAAGCTGGTAAAAAATACAAACTTATTTCAAACAACAGTTTGCGTCCTGATGAAGAGTATTTGAGTTTGTTAGCAGAAATGGGAGTTAAAGATATTGGCAGTGTAAATATAATATTCCAAAAATGTATACAAAATTATTTTACAGAGATTTTGTATTTTTTAGAATGATATTGTTCATCCAGTGAAGACAATTGAAAGATATTTACAAAAATACAAACCTGGTCAACCCGTTTACTCCATTGGATGTGATATATTCAATGATTATCTTCGAAAGTCAGGAATTGAAGTTCAAACTTTGGTAAGTTTTTTTTTTTTTTTTTTAAATAAAATGTATACAAGTTTTGCTTTTAACTTTTGATTGTTTTAATTTTAAAGGAATCTCGAGATGATTGGACTTTCAAACTCCTTTCAAAATCATTGCAACCAGTTAAGCCAGTCGGTGCAGTTGTCCTCGATTTGAGCTTAAATATGACTTACGCATGTCTAGTTCACGCTCAACAGCATTTAAAAAACAATCCAAACACAGACTTCATTGTCGGCGCTACAGATCAACATGCTCCAGTATCCAAGGATTTGGTGGTTATTGGACCATCTGGATTTATTCAGCTTTTGAAAGAGAATACTGGCAAAGAGCCTATTGTTTTGGGCAAACCTGGTCCATTGTTGGGAAATTTCCTCAAAGAGCATTTTCAAATAAAAGATCCAAAACGTGCTATTTTCTTTGGAGACGCTTTGCAACAGGATATTAAATTTGGCATTTCATGTGGTTTCCAGACACTTCTAATGCTCTCTGGAGCAACAAATAAACAACAGATGCTTGCTCTACCAGAAGAATTGAAACCAGACTATTATGCAAATGGTATTGAAGATTTGAAGATATTATTTGAGCAACAAAAGTAAACTATCTAGATTAAGACTTCAAAAACAAACAAAAAAAAAACTACATTAAATAATCGTACAAAACCGCAGAGAAAGTATTTTTTAAATAAACGTTGAATGAATGATGTGAAGAAGGAAAACTATATTGTGTTTGTTAAATTGTAAAATGAAACATAAAAGTGAATCTGTTAAATTTAGTTTATTATTATTTATTAAGCAAGAATAAATCTTACACAAATAGCTGTGCTTCATGTTGAATGTTAAAACAAATTTTTGTGTTTCCTTTTAAATAGAAAACTGCAAACAAATTTATTAAAATAGGATTCCAGCATATAAGGCCAGGATTAGAGGTACTATTTTTCTTCTACGTATTCAAATCAAATCACAAATGCCAAAGTGGGATGTGATGTACCCTTTACACATTTGTTTGACTTTTAGTAGGTTAACAGCTTAAAAAATATAGAAAACACAACCAAATGATGGTAAAAGGGAAAGGCCATGTTTATAAATGAAATTTGAAGACCCATTATTCCATTTGCCTAACCAATGTAATTTACACACAATACTATTTTCCAATTGGATTTTCTATAAATAAAATAAATCAATTTGTTTATTTTATATTTTAAATCTGGCAAGAGCAGATTTTTAACGTTGCGGTGTTCCATTGGGAAAAATAAGGATAGGGTTTATTGGCAAGTTTGGATTTCAAAAATATGTTTTTGTTTCGAGTCCGAAGGAATACAATTGTAAAAAGGTTTGTTTGTAACTACGTTGGTGATTTTTCTTGTTAATAGTACGTTTCCACCAACAAATAATCCGAGATTTAAGGCAAGTGATTTAAAAAAAATCATGAGGTGTTTCCACCAAAGAAAAGGAGATTAATTTGACGTTTTGGTTTATGTCATAACAACCAAACTTCAAATTATTCATTCACTCATCATCTGTAAGTAATTAGTTTTATTATATTCTTGTACATATTTATTATTTTTGTATACTTACATTTTATTTCGTCTGTGATTTCTTGAAAGTTGTTTATTGTTTTGAATTTGAGTTATATGGAAGTGAGACAGATAGTTTTTGTTGACATTTCCATCTGTCAATAAACGAAATTGGCGTTTAAATTTGTCGGTTCAACAATTATTCTCCGAAAAAAAAGTTTGTTTGATTTGACAAACTAATGTTTCCAAGTAGATTTCAATGAGTTTTATTTGAAATCTTTATTTGAGGAGATTAAAATTTGTATGGTAAATCTTCGAGATTTCAAGGAGATTTGTGACAAATCTAGCTAAATCTTGGTTTAGTGCCCGGTGGAAACGTAATATAAAGCAAATTGTGTAAGTGTATAGCTGTCAAATTTTCGTTCAAGTTTGTTTTTGGGAATTTTGAGAATTAAAAACTTCAAAATTTGTTCTTAACAATGGTTTTATAAACGAAGTAAGCAAAAATGACATCAGTTAAACTGACAGATAAAATTTAAATTCAAAAATTTTTGTTGTTGTAATTTAAACAAATCGATGTGTTTATTTCCTGCAAAATTATAACAGTGCTTAACTGGAGTTAAGTGTACTTTTACTGAACTTCCCATTTTATGAAGAAATGCCATTTTGGCAGTTTTGGTAAATAAAAGTCAAAATTAAAATAGTGTTGAAAGTTAAACTTTTTTTTTATGAACTAGAAATAATTTAAAATCACCTAAATGTCCATACACCTTCACATTCTACCTACTTTTTCATAAGTATTTTAACTCAATTTAAATTTAAAATTGAATTCAATTGACTAATTGCTGAAGGGTGACAGTATAGATAATAGATAAACATTCAATTTCTTTGTCAATAGAATTATAATTTTCATATTTTTACCAACAACAAAATAAAACTTATAGTATTCTTATGTTTTAATTTTCACACTCAAAAATATCATTTAAACAATTTAAATAATTTTCTTTATAAAGTTTAAATGAAAATATGTAAGTTGACGAAAGATCTCAGGGATTATACCTACAGGCCGTATCTATGAATATAGTTAATATATGGATGAGGGTGGCTCAAAAATATTTATTTAAGAAATATTTTTATCTCATTGACAAAAAAGGGGCGGTTCACTTTTGAGTCATGTAAAGTTTTGGAAAATCGTATGGGAGGTTTTTGAGATATTGAAGCATGAATTTGGAAACTATGCACTTCGAAAATTGCACCCATTTTTCTTCTAATATCTGATAGCATAAATCATGTATACAAAAAAAATGAATGCAACAAGCTTTTGTCACTTGGAAAGCAATAACAGCCATATAGTATTATTAGGGTCAAGGATGCTTGAAGACGACCCACAAATGCACAAATTAGTGAATTTTAGCAATTTTAATGCGTTTTTTAAACATATACGTACCATTTCACTTTTAATAATAATCTATTATTTACTTGTCAAATTTCAAAATATTACAGCTTCATAAGTGACAGCTGAGATTGCTATTTAAAATGCAACCTTCTACTGGAAAACCTTTTCTTAGACTTTTCCGCAAGAACCACCCTATTCTCAAATACACATGCTTATGGCTTGTGTATACATTTTTTACCTTAAGCAACTAGCTAGTATTGTAGTATTGTTTATTGTAGCTTGAAGGTATGTACCTATGAAGTTACGTTTTAAGTTGATTGGCTTTAGGCAGAAGCTGTATGTGATAATTTTGTTTTGTTCAATTTTAAGCAGTATTTTTGGATTTGACAGACTTCAAATTGAATTTTCAAGATATTTACGTCGTTTTCAATTGGCAATCTGGAATTGTTCTTCGATTCGGAATCCCAATTGAACAGTTTTTCTTTATTCCGAAGAATCTGAAGTTTGGTGAGAATGTATTGGTTGAGTATGACATGTGTCACATATATGTGTAATTTGAAATTGAAAACGACGATGTGTAATTTGAAATTGAAAACGACGTTAGTGCATTTGGGTTTTTTCTGTTTCTATTTGGTTAACGCAACAGTTCAGATATTGAACCAAGTTGTTGTGACTTAAGCTATGTATAAGTACAGAAGATTGTTAGATCTTAAATTTTTTTTTAGTTTAGTCAGTGCTCTGACAATTTTTGCTATTGCTCTGAAAAAAATATCTTCCAAATGAAAATTTTACATATATTAACACCGTTGGCACATTTGATCACAAATTCTTACAACGATTTCAAGTTGGCAGTGCTGGCATTTGACACCTGTCAAATTCATCAGTTATTTGAAGTAATACTTGAATGTTTGATATTTATAAAGCATCTATAATGGATCGCTTAATGCCTTAAAATTATTTAAACTTACTACACAGTGTTGTTGTCGAAGTTTGCAGAAATTGAATGTATTGTACAAATTCTTTCGTTTCGCATATGGAATTTCTATTTTAGCAGGTAATTCTATTTCGAATGGTTTTTTAAAAAACAGTAAGACTTTCATGTTTTGATTTTTGACAACTTATGAAACCCAACAAATTTGGATCATTTTCCTTTATTTAGCTCTATTGATCAAGCTAACTTGTTTGCAAGGCAGTTCGCTGAAAATTCCACCTTACCAGATAGTGTCATGGCTCCCCCAGTTCTTGAACGCGTAAATGATTCTATGTGACCAATCTATTTTCGTACTTGTACTGTGGTGAGAGCTCTTAAAGATCTTAACATTCATAAATCCGCTGGTCCGGTTGGTATCCCCGCTATTATTTTGAAGAGGTGTTCTTCCACGCTAGCAAAACCACTGCGTAAGCTTTTCCATCTATCCTATTCTTCTGGGCTCGTTCCCAGTAGTTGGAAAACTGCATTTGTTCAGCCAATTCCAAAAAAAGGCGAATCTTCTTCTCCCGCAAATTATCGACCGATAGCACTAACGTCCCTTCTTTCTAAGGTCATGGAAACGCTGATTAATTATCAGCTTAAGAAATATCTTGAGGAACGGAAGCTTCTTAATGACCGGCAATACGGCTTTCGTAGCAATAGGTCCACTGGTGATCTCATGGTTCATCTCACCGAACAGTGGAACAAATCTTGACATCGTTTTGGAGAAAGTAAGATTATTGCACTTGATATTTCAAAGGCATTTGATAAAGTCTGGCATCTTGCTCTCTTATCGAAAATGCGTGCTTTCGGTATCGACGAATCTCTTCTTCGATGAATTAGAAATTTTCTTTCGGATCGTTCAATACAAGTTTTTTTGGACGGATTCAAGTCTGAAACCCATAAAATAAATGCTGGTGTGCCACAGGGCTCCGTTTTGTCTCCGACCCTTTTCCTCATTTTTATAAATGATGTCCTGTCTGCTACTTCTAATCCAATACATTGTTTCGCTGACGATAGCACTCTTAGCTTTTCATATTCGTTTCCAGACTCACAACCCTCCTCTTCGGATGTGGAACTGCAACGGCAAAATATGATAAGCTCATTAAATTAAAAATAAAAAACCGTGTGGAATTTAATGCTTCGAAAACCCAATGCTGTCTTGTATCGTTAAAGCGAGATAAACCCTCTTTGCCACTATCTATGAGTGGCACTTGCATCAACGAAATGGAAAATCTCGACATCCTCGTTATGTGCATCAGCAACCACCTTTTGTGGAGCGATCACATACGCGATGTCGCCAAAAATGCCGCAAGATGGCTAGGTTTTTTGAGACGTTGCAAGAAATTTTTCTCTCTGCCTGATCTGGCTACAATCTACAAAACCTATATACCTACGTATGAAACTTGACTATAACTCTCATCTCTGGGCTGGTGCTCCAGTAACTTAGTTAAGCCTCTTGGACAGTATTCAAAGAAGAGCTTTTAAAATGATTGGTGACATTAACATCATCAACTCGATTATGTCACTCGACATCGGTTTCTTGGCAAGGCAAGGTTTCTTGTCTCACCATTTTTTACCGTTATTTTAACGGACTATGCTCTAGTAAAATAGCTAGTTACATTCCTCCCCTTAAACAATGTAAGCGTAATACCCACGCTTCTAGGAATGCCCATCAGTTTACCCTTGAGCCCAACTTCGGCCGTACTATAAAGTAAAGAGATTAGTTTTTTAGCCGTACTACACGAATGTGGAACGCCTTACCTAGCTCTATCTTTCCCTATCATTGCAATGTTCAGGAATTCAAAATCAATGTACACCGACACATCCTATCCAACCCTTCCCTCTTTTCCTAATGCTCACACTGTGTCTTTGGCATATTAAAGGTATACAAAACCCTTTTAGTGTTCGCTTATTATAAAAAAAAAAAACACTATTTGTTTCTGCTTAAAAATGTCTTTTAATTGGAAATCAGAACGTATGATTTTTTATTTTAGAATTCAAAATTGAAGCTAATGTAGAATTAACAAGTATGTACATTTCAATGTCACATAGGAAGAGAGTACTAATGAGATGCAATGTGTAAGAGTATGACTTAATGTCCGCAATTGTCTATAAAAATATCTACAAAAACACGGATATATGAAAGACCTACTCATTTGTATTGTGTAAAGCACATTCTACACATATATTCAGTGTAGACTATATAATATTTACAGATGAAAAATTGGTCGTCAACGTCAACTGCGCGTCCAAGACGAAAGTGGAAACATCATCGCTTCAGTTTCAAATATATAAAAGCAATATAGCTAAGCTATCAATTGTAGTTGGTGACGCTGCTGATGCTGTTGTTGTATTTTTATAAAAGGTAAAACAAAATTGCAACAAAACAAATAAACACCCTTTCCTACCCTAAAACCAAAAGAATATCTACTTACTTTCTACATATATACCATACCTATACTATACTAAACGGTTTCTATTTTACTATGATGATGATGGTTTAGTTAGTTTGCTTATGGGGTTGGTGTCGGTTACGGGAGCTATAAATTAAGATAATTTCACGCAAGTCAATATTTATAGAAAACAAAAAATGTAATAATTTTCTTTGTGACAAACATTTTGAAAACAAACAAAAAAAAAAACAATTCATTGTTATTTTTAAATTGTATGAAAATGGAAGGTTCAAAGGTGAGAATTTGAGGAGACTTCAAAATAGCCAAAATTTAACAAATTTTAACCGAGTCGAACAGAGTTTGTAGCATAGGGCTTAAGTCAAGTTGTGTATAGTGCTAACATGGTATTCAAAATAATGCTACAAAACTTTAAGAGTATTTTAAGAAATTCAAGTTTTCAACATAAATGTGTGGGTGTTTAATTAATAAAAATTAAGTAATATCTGTTTAAAAAAATATAATACGAAAAACAACATAACATATAAATAACATTGCATTGCTGTGTCTAAAAAACTCACTAACATTTCTCAATAAATTTTACAATTAAAGATTGAATTTTCTTAGTTGACAAAAGTTAACCTTATCAAAAAAAGTTTAAATGAATTTTTTGAGAGAACGTAGTCTTTAGTTTTTCAATCAAACATATAGTAGAAAAGAGATTAAAATTTAATTTAATTTAAAAACTTATGGAATTTGATAAGAAACTTATAAAACTTTGATAGACCTACATATAATTAAGGATTTAAATGTAAACCTGCAGAATAAATTTGAAAATTTAAATACCATTTATTTTTTCACAAATTTAATTTATTCTGTAAATTAATTTCATTTTCTAAAAAACTTTAATTTATTATTTTTTAGTTTTTTGAAAATCATTTAGGCTTTTTTTTTTAAATAAGTTTTTGTATGTATAAAATGTCTTCATTTTTTTTAAATATTTTTGGTATGCAGTCATTTATTGCTTATAAATATAATGGGCCATATTCATAGTTCTTTGATAAGTTCTGATTTTGTCTTTGCTAAACTAAACTTTAGTTTCTTTAATTCATAGACAATTTAAACCCATTTTAAAACCATAGCCTGGAGTCTAAAAATAAACACGACGCGACGGAAGTTATGTTTAAGCTGTTTTTAAATCTATAAAACTTCAAAAATAAACAAACTAATTGAGAAAATTACTTTGCAAGAGATTTTATTTGAAAATTTAAAAACAAAAATTAAAATGTCAAAAAACTTAAGCGTATATCAATATTTTGATATTTTGTATGAAAGGTATCAATTCGAGAAAAAAAAACTTCCAAGTTTATGATTGACCTTCTAAATAATGAAGGTCGAAATTCAATGAAAGGTTTGCCAATATATGTGTGCTTTCAAGTCTTAACAGCACCAGCACGACTTACATAAAATGTATCAACTAACAGCAAACAGAATCATTTAAAGGATTTCAAAGATTTTGGCTCTCCAGCTAAAGCATTTTATTTTGTTCCCTCTACAAGCCATTTTGTTAAGGTTTAAGTGAAATTGTACTAAAATTGTTATAGAATATACCTTAAACCTGTTTCTAACTAAACAGAGCTGCCAAATTCTTTATGACTAGCAGCTGTGTCTAACTTAGATGTTAAGTTTAGACTCCAGTTCAAATAGACTCGTGTTTAAAAAATGACTATGAATATGCCCAAATATGTTTTACATTAAGAATTTCGTTAATAAATGTTGACCCGTTTTTGAGATAAAGAATTTTGAAAAAAAATAAGGTGGGTTACGACCCACACTGATAGCTTAACATCCGGTCTGTCGATTTTTCAATATCTTTCTTTATTCTCCTAATACTTGAGTCGAAAACCATTTCTTATCAGTTTTTGGTAGGTTTTCCTTTTAAAGTTTGTTAAAAATGTTAACAGTGGAATTACTATTCTAAAAGATTACCAACAATATTTTGCATATGATTTAATAGTTTGATTTCAAAATCTATTTTTGTTAACGAGATCTTCAGTCGAAAACTAATTTTTACCAATTTAAGTAAATTTCTTGAAAGTTTTTATTTCTTACTAGCGGCCCGTCCCGGCGAAAAAGCACTCTTTCCTAAAGTCGATACCAACTATGGAAAAAGTTTGTCCCTGGGATTTATTTATTGTTAGGGCAAAGGATATTTTTAAAGTGATCTGTAACCTTTTAAAAGATATGGGCAAATCAGTTGGTATCATTGGAATCCGCAGAACATGTGCGAGCTGACCAGCCACGGGACCTGTAATGATAGTTGCTACAATCACATTATCTCTTAATTCTTTGATCAATAGTCTTGTACCATTACACATATTGGGAGGGCTTAAATTTCTTAAAAGCATAACAGGTGTACCTAGCGGACAAAATTGTGAATCTAAACCATTCTCAGATCCCCTTGAACACACACAAAAAATTTCATCAAAATCGGTCCAGTCGTTTAAGAGAAGTTCAGTGACATACACACTCACAGAAAAATTATATATATTAAGATAAACAAAAAGATTGGATTTTTCTAAGAAAATTTAGCAAAGAATGAAATCATTTTGAAGTCAATTGCTTAATTTTTTCACGACATATCGAGAATCAAAAATCAAATCTTACCAATTTTGCGATTTTAATTTATATGAAAAAACTGACTGTTGGATTTTTATACAAATTTTACTGAATATCGAAAACAATGTTTTCTGTAAGAATTTTTTTTTTTAATTTTTGAAAAGATATTTTAATCGAAAATCAATTTTTAACAAGTTTTAGTAATGTTTCTTGTGTGTATGTATAATTGTTTTTTTGTAGAAAAAACTTTTTTAAATTGCTTTGTTAAAAAAATTTCTGCAACTTTCTGCATTATTATCAGTATAATAAAATTTATTTGAAGTCGATATCTCCACTGGTTCTTAAGATATGGACGACGAAAAATGCTCCCGTAACGTACGAACGTAAGTACACGGTCGAGAAATGACAAAATTTTCAATTCGACAGATCGGATTACAATAACTTCCTATGAGAAGTTCAAAAACGTCTAAAGCAAAACAGACTGAATGGCATGGGTTAAAGGCCGAGAACACACAGACAGACAGACACCGACTTCACTACAACTACGAATAAGTCGCAAGTAAAAATTCTGTCTGACTTGAAGATTATTTTAGCTATCGAATTTTTCAAGATCACGATACATCTTAACTATTTGCTAGTTTAAAAGCACTTAACTCAAGAGATCATATATAAATCTGTACTTAATAATCACATCATACTAAAGTCATTTTTAAATAAATGTCAAATCTTCAACTGTGTTAAAATGATAATTGAAATAAAGCCATTTTATAATTTTGGCCTTACGCAGCCTTACGAAGAGAAGTAACATCATGCTAAAATTGATTTTATATCGTACTGAATAGACTAAAATTTTGGGCCTCTGAATTTAGAATAGGCACTGCTTTTTAGAAAATTGGTAAAAATCGTTTTTCAACTAGAAAATGTAGAGAACGAAAAATGATGTTGTCTCTGGTAAAATGACGTTAATGAGAACTGACAACAAATTTCGTTTTGCAAAATTCAGCTGTCAGTTTGTTTATTCTAAAAATGAATACAAATTGTGAGTGTGACTGTACACAGTAATGTCAGATAGAGATCCAGTTTTCAAGGATACCTGCTTATCTCTCATTTTTAAACCAAGAGATAACTTGATGTCTTATCCCTTTTTTTGAATAACTATCTTGTTAAAATATTCCTATGAATAATCTTCATTTGTATTATTTCTTATTATAAAGGTCAGCAAAATTATCAATTAATGAAGTTGTATCACGGCATATGGTAATTTGTGTTATCTGTCGCAAACTCTTCAACAAAATAATAACAAATTAAAACTTCCATTATTTTAAAATAAACACGGGAATAATGCCAAGAAAACCTGCATTAAATAAATACTCTTAAAAGCTATTTTTTCTCTTATCTTCATTTTAATTACTGCCTTTTAAATTATATTTTTATTTATAAACAATTTATATTAAATTAACGATAAAACACAATATTTCACGATAAAAATATAATAATATTAATTTTAATATTTAATTTAAAAAAAAAAAAAAAATGGGCAAATTGCTCGGCAATGCCACTGTTATGGAAGTGTTCTGAACAGCAAATTTACGAAAATCCGAAGCTAAGCTACAATTTACTTAACCAAGAAATTTTGAAAGTGGCAAATCTTGGGAATGTCGCTGACCTCATTGCAGGCAATGTGTATTGGAAACAACATTGCCTGCCAACCGAGCGTTGGCCCGCCGCCATGCGTCGGGAGTTCGGCGTAACATTCCCAACAAATCTACCAGAGAATTACTGGGCGAACAGGAGTGTGACGGATGCCACTGAGCAGATCTGCAAACACTGAAAAACGGTTCTAGCGATCAATGTTCAGCTACGTGCCATCACAAACAGAAGACACACACTTCCGTCTGTTTTAAAAGGAAATGGTATATTTGAATTAACAACCTATTGAAAAATATAATGTGAATTGTAAATGAATGTTAATTTTTTAAAGAAAATCGATTTTTTCATTACGGTTTTAACATGGTTTGTGTATTTGATGACGGCACAAGAGACATCTACTGGATGAAGGCTTCAAAATAGCAGAAAACCCAACCTTTCTAGTAACGTTAAGCATTCGTCCACAAGATGGATTCAGGATTAAATATTTAAATACATTTAAATTTGTTAACGTTTCTCAATTGTTGTATTTATCGAAGCAGTTTTGATTAATTCGAAATTCAATGTTTGCTTGAAATAATAATTTATTTTAATGTATAAATATACATACATATGTACTTCTTATGTATATTGAAAAAATAGCATTTGTAGCGAAGTTGATTTTTAAAAATTCTTCTGTAAAAAATAATTCGAAATTAATTGATATCTTTTAAAAAGTTTTTTTGGTTCTCATCACTGAAACCAATCATTGAAATTTTTTTAAAAGCTTGATTGGCAATCGTAGAAAATGTATATCTTTGGAAAATATTTTCTTTATTGAAATCCAATTAAACACTTTTTGAACAGAAATCTTTAATTTGAATTAAGTGAAATTAAAACACCAATCAGTGGAACATATTCTTTTAATTTTTGGGCATAATAGAATCAGCTGTTCAGAAAAATTAACTAACGTCTTAAAAATATTGGAAGTTTAAACCTTTCAACTTCGGAAATTGAACAAGCCTTATCTGAAATTAAAGTTAACGCACGACTTAGAGTGGATGGAATAGCTCCTATTACCCTATAGAGGTGTGCTCGACTAATTGCAGTTTCTTTGGAAACAATTTTTAATCGTTAACTTGGAAGTGGTGAGTTTCTAAATACGTTCTTTAACTACACCAATTTATAAATCAGGCAATAGGCAGGAAGTTTCTAACTATCGCCCTATTTGTAAGATAACTACAATTTGAAAAATGTTTGAAAAATTAATTTATGAAAGATCAACTCCAATTCTTAAAAGCATTATTTCTCCATGGTTTTGTTGCTGGTAGATCTAATAGCACAAACCTTAAAATTTTTACTAATGATGTACTAAATGGATTAGAGGAGGTGTATTAATTTGATGTTATGTATACGGATTTTTCTAGAGCATTTGATCGGGTTAACCATGATTTACTACTTATAAAGTTACAAAAATAGATTTCCACTCTCACTTTTCAAACTGAATGGATGAATACTTAAAGGATTGTATTCAATATTCGTATTAATAACATTCTCTCTTTACCCATTATTGTTGCTACCTCGGGGATGTCTCAAGGCAGCCATCTCGGTCCTCTTTTTTTCTTATTAGTTATCAATATCATTCCCAAAGTATTTTTTAATGATATGATTTAAAAGTCTTTCTTTGTATAAAAACAAAACCGAATTGCATTTTATTGCAAGAAGATTTTGAGAGATTATAGAATTGGTGTTTGATTAACTCCTTACACTTAACATTGCAAAATGTCAAAGTTTAACTTTTTCTCCAAATCGTTCATCAATTAACTTTACAATACATTTCTCTCCACACTAACCTCTAAAAGGACGTTGGAGTAATTTTTGACCACAAACATTATAGATTTATAAGTAGAAAAAGGTAACTAAATAATTCGTATGTTAGAACTACTCTTGAGTATTGTAATACTATTTGGTGCCCTTTAGACTTTCAAAGAATACATTGACTTATGGGAAAGTAAGCCATTATGAAACGACAGAAAAAGTACATAGATCAGAGAAACTCATATGTATATGTACATATATCGTGTTTTTCAATAAGAGCGCTACAAAAGTTTTTTTAAATAAAACAAAAACGGTTTTGGATATCAATAATATTCTTTATTCCTGTGTTCGATGCCATTATGTATGGAACGCGATTTCTTTTGCATGGCCACCACGGGCACGCTGCCAGAAGTCCAGACGCTGAACCCAATTTTCGACGGTTTCAAGCATAAATCAGTCGTGTCGCTGGCTTGTTGGCATAGACCATAAACTTCACGTTGCCCCACAGGAAAAAGTCTAATGGCGTCAAATCGCACGACCGAGGAGGCCAAGCGACTAGACCATTTCGTGAGATAGCACGTCCTCCAAACTTTGTTTCCAACAAATTGATTGTGACATTCGTTGTGTGGCTTTTGGTGCATGCCGTCCTGTTGGAACCACATGTCCTCCAAGTCCATATCATTATTGGGGCCAAAAATATGCGCATATCATTGAACGGTCTTGAACATCACGGAAGAAGTACGGCCCAATGACGCCGCCGGCCCATAAACCACACCAAACCGTAATTTTTTCGCAATGCTATGATGACTCATGGAGTACGTGTGGATTGCTGCCTGACCAATACCGCATATTTTGTTTATTGACCAAGCCGTTCAGCCAGAAATGAGCCTCATAGCTGAAGATGATTTTTCGATGAAAATCTGAATCATTTTCAAGTTAGTTGCTCAGCCCAATTCACGAACATACAAAACGCTTCTGGTGGTCAAGCGGCTTCAGTTCTTGCTTCAATTAAATCTTGTAAGGATGTAGGCCAAGATCTTTTCGAAAAATTCGCCACAACGACGTCACAGAGATGCCCAACGCTTGAGAACGACGTATGAGAGACACATTTGGGCTTTCTGCAACTGAAGTCTCAGCGGCAGCAATATTCTCGACACTACGGGCACTTCTTTGTCTCACTGGAACGGGAACATTATGTACTGTGCCTGTGGATTCAAATTTTTCCACTAGACGCTCAATTGTTGATCTGCTAGGGCGATTATGATGACCATAAATTGGACGAAGCGCTCTTAACTTTGAGGCCACTGACTAGTTGTTGGCTCGTAAATCTTTTCATCATGAAATGACAAACCTTACTGAAAAGAAATGTCAAAAAAGCGGCAAGAAATATGACTTCGTTTGCTGTCCTTGTCGCTCTACTTTTGTAGCGTCCCTGTTGAAAAACCCTATATACATATGTGCTAAGTTGAAATTGGTTTCAAACTTTGACATTCAAATTAATTTAGAACTTTATCCAAATGTTTTCAAGCTGAACGACGAAATGTGACATTTTAGTGGAGAGCTGTACTAGATTTCTTAGTACAATTCTCCACTCTTTTCGTTCTCAATTTAATTGCCCAGCACATTAATTGCTTGCGAAATTTTGACGTTTAATTTTTTTATTGAAAAAAAAACTGTTTACTCGTGACTTTCGGTGTTTTGACTTTGATTTATATTTGATTTAAAATTTAAAATAAAATGGATTTGTCTAATGTGTTCCAACATTCCATTTCTGAATCGGAAACTCAGGATGTTATTAGTGATGTGCAACAAGTGATGAAGACAAGCAGTGAAATTCAACTTCCAGACAGAACTCTCCACAAATATTTTTCCGCTGTGCTTTTCGTTTTCATTTCGCTCTGCACTTGGAGACCACCGAAAAATTTCGTTTCGCATCAGCAGCGTACTAGGCTTTAAGAAAAAACTTGACATACGATATTTTATTGAATATTTTATTACAAAATGTCAAGCTTTTGAAAGTTTTGGAGAGTTGAAATTATGAAAATTTGTTATATATTTAAGCCTAGTACATACTTCCTCGTGAAGTGAACGTTCGCCAGTGGAGAAAGTGAACTTTTGAAATTGCTCACTGGTACACACTTGTGAATACACGTTGTGAACATTTGTATTCTATTTCATATAAATGCATTTTAACTTTTTTTTTTAAAAACCACACGCAAAGCAGCCACAAACTTTAAATGAGGAATCAGTATCAGTATTCAGTACAAATTGAAAACTGTCCTTTTTTTTGTAACCAAATGTCAAAGCTTCACCAACAGTTCCCGTACATTTTGCACGTGAATTGCCCGTGAACGAAAACTCTCCACTTTTTCTCCACTCAGCTTCACGAGCACATTCACGGGTGAACCAAAAACCGAAATTTGTATGGGTTCACGAGATGGTTCACAAGTATGTACTAGGCTTTAAAATGAAGGGTATTATATACTGTTTTAATTATTTTTGTTTTAATTAATTTAATTAACTTCATTAATAAGAAAGTTAAAAAGGTATTTTAAAATTATAAATAATAAACGTCAGTTCGCAGTTTGTTTAATGTAATCTATACATGCATGCATAATGTGTGTCTTGTATCCCACTGAAAGTGGTATGGTAGTTCCAAAATGAATTTGAGCGTATTATTGCTATTTTGTTTTCAATAAAAGCAACCAAGGACTCATTTTGACATTTCATTTAATTGCACTCACATTCATTTTCTGAAAAAGAATTTACTGTGTTCTTTTAAAGAGAAGGAGATACGTCAAATTATCAATAAACAATATAATAAGAGTTACCAGATAGTATTAAAATTGTTGAATTTTTTTCTAAATGTCATTGTTTTTATTTTTTGTTTTCATTTTCAGTTAATTAAAAATGAGGCGAAAAAACTTGTAAATTTAAAACATCTCTCCAAAGAAGAACGAATAGAATTCATAAATTCATTCGATCGAATATTTTGTGATTGCGATGGTAACCTATGAACTTCAAACATCTGTTATATTAAATAAAAATAGTTTTTTTCTTTAAATGAAGGTGTTATTTGGCATACAACACAGTCACCAATTCCAGATACTGGTAAAGCTATAGAATATCTTCGAAGCATTGGAAAAGATGTAATTTTTGTAACCAACAATAGCATTCGTGTTATCGAAGATCAACTTTTGAAACTCAAAGCAAACCATATCAATGCCACAAAAGTGAGTTTCAAATAAGATACAAACACAAAAATTTACTAATCGAAATATATTTCCAGGAACAAGTAATTCATCCAGCTCAATCAGTAGCAGATTACCTGAAGGAAATTGAATTTGAAGGATTGATTTACTGCATTGCTTCAGGACCATTCAAAAGTACTTTAAGATCTGCAGGTTTTGAAATCACAGATGGGGTTAGATTAATTTTCCGAAATACACATTTCTCTTTTATTAATAACTTTGTCCATATGTTTTTAGCCCAACAGAATGTTAGATGAAACAATCCAAGATTTGGCAGTAAATATATTTTGTAATGATCCCGTAAAAGCAGTTGTTATCGATGTGGATTTTAATCTATCTGTAGCAAAGCTTATGCGAGCTCATAGGTATCTCAAAAATCCAAACTGTCTCTTCCTTGGTGGGGCAGCTGATTTGATAATTCCTTTAGGATCAAAAGATATCATTGGTAACAAGTATTAAGTTCTTCCTTAAAAAGAAACTATTCTAAATGTTTGTTTTTCCCTTTGCTTCTGTTTCAGGTCCTGGTCCATTTATAAACGTTGTTGAACAATCAACAAAACGGAAAGCTATCGTCCTTGGAAAACCAGGAGAAGCACTTGGTGACTTTTTGAAAAGACGTTGTAATGTAAAAGATCCCAAAAGGGTGCTTTTTATTGGAGATATGTTGGCTAGTGATGTTAAATTTGGTCACATGTCAGGATTTCAAACGTTGGTGGTACTCACAGGAGGAACTACACGAGATGACATATTTAGCGAATTACCTGAATATGAAACACCTGATTTTTATATCGACAGTATAGCTGACTTATATAATTTTATTTAGATTTAAACATAAATTTAACAAACTTCGTGGAAATAAAATTAGCCAAAAAGCTCGTGTAACAATCGACATACTGAACCCTCAATCCAGTCAATCAGTTCAATTTGTTTAAAAAAAATAACTTCAATAAATGCCATCTTGTTTGATATGTAATTTATTGTGTATATCTAGAACTTATGCAAGTATGTTATTATGACTTCCTTAAAACTAAGATCTATTATAAAAAAAATGTAAAAAAAAAAATCCTCCTTACAATTTCGAGCTTTCAAAAAACTCAACAAAATCATACATGCTATCGGCATAATAATCAGGATGCTGGCCAGAAATTGTATTCTCTAACATTTGTGTCTTATTACATCCACCACTTAGTACAAGCAACGTCTGCATTCCAATTAATTTTCCAAATCCAATATCTTGTTCTAACATATCACCAATCATTAAAGCTCGGCTCCTATCTTTAATATCAAAACGATCTACAAGCATATCTGCCAGTTCTTTTCCAGGTTTTCCCATAAGAATAGGAGTTTTGCCACTTGCTTCAGCCAAAATTTTACCATATGGCCCGGGACCTGAAATTCATAAAAATTTTAGTAATCACGTTTGGAAAAGTGAATTTTGAAAAAGAATCTCACCAAGAATTTGAATGTCCTTTGATAGAGGTAGCATTGAATCAGTTGCTCCAATGATCAGTATACAATCGGGATGTTTTAAATACCAATGAGCACGCATCATTTTAGCTCCAGATAAATTAAAGTCAGCATCAATGACTACAGCACGAACTGGTTCCTTATCAAAAATTTGTCGTCCAAAATCAGAGAAACTTTCCTCGAATATTTTATTTGGCTGTTTTTTGCGGGTTAAATAATTTGCATAAAAAAGTTATAACATTTTGATAATTATTAAAGCTGCAGTTAACTTACACCATCGATAATTTTAAAACCAGCCTTTCGAACAATTGTCTTAAAATATACACTACCAATGCAATAAATAAGCCCATCGAAATTTTTACTCAATAAATATTTAACGACATTATCTGCTGGATGAATGATATCTGACTAAAAGTATATAAAGTTACGTAATAATTGTTTTGGACCAAGTTTACTATCCTTACATTTTTTACATCAATTCCATGATCTTTTAATCGATGTTCAAGAGCATTTTCACTTCGAACACTGTTATTTGTCACGAAAAGGAGTTTCTTTCCAGTTTTAGTTAGACCTTGAAAACCTTCTGCTGCACCTTCAACATCCTTGTGAAGATTCCAGAGAACACCTGTGGAAGCACCGTTTAAGTTTAAAAAACATAAGAATATATCGAAGGTAAGGTTCGAATATGATTGTTTAAAATACCATCAATATCTGAAAACACCAAATCAAAAGATTTTATAAATTTGACTTTTTCTTCAGGACTCAACTCCAAAATATGACGAGGCTTAGGTAACTTTTGTGTGCTCTATATAAAAGAAAAATAAAATAAAAAATATATGACATACGATATAGAAACTAGATTTTAAAAAATGGACTAATCTAAATAATTAAATTAAATGAAAATAAATGCTTTTGCGCCCGGGAGTACCATTCTTGTGTTTCTATTTTTTGGTCATATTCCCGGAATTATTTTGTGGACTTAAAAAGAGAAACTTATTTTATATAAAATGGAGAAACTTATGCACATATTATTCATTAAACAACATCGAATAATATTGGAAGATCTTTAAAGTGTTTTAGGTTAAAATTGCTATCTATATAGAATTGAAAAAAAAAATGTTTTCAGAGGAAATGAAGTTGAATGTCTAAATTTTTGGCAAATTGTTTACTAAAATCATAACACAAAACATTACATTGCTTTCTGTAAAAAAAGGTACAATTGTTTTTTTTTTTTTTTTTAAATATCAAAATGAATCCTCATATTGGTAAACTCTATATTTAACAACTTTCTTTCTATAATTCTTTTGCTACGTAAAATAAGAGAATACTAAACAAAAATATTAGTAATGACATTCATTTAAATATTGAACTACATATTTGGCCTTGAAAGTTCACTCATTTAAAAAAAAAAGTTAAAACAATATAAATTAAATTTATGGCTTCGAATCACATTTTCAATTGTAATCAAAATAATCTTTATCCGGTCTTCCAATCCAGAATTATTGTCCCTGAAAAGAAACCTGACGGATTTCATTCTTCCACTTTTCCATTTCACTTTCAACTCATAGGAACTATACACAAGTATTGTATTTGTTAAAACATTACGATAGTAGGAAGAAAAGTAAGTACTGTGATTCTATGCCTATGTCTATTTGTCTGCTCTGTCCCTATAGCCTAAACCATTAGGTTCTTTTTTGTAAATAAAGGTTCTAAACAGATTCGCTGTAGGCATTTTTTCTTTCAAGCCCAAAAATAACAGTAGTTCTCATACAAATTTGTATTAAAAAATCTAAAATTCGATTTTTCTCAAAAACAGTCCGATAGATAGAACAACTGTTCTTTAATTTGTTTCTTCCTAACTTGGCTTCTTTCAATATAAAAAACATATTTTTGTATTGCTCTACAAGAAGACGTTATTAACTTCCCATAGAAAGTTATTGTAATCGGTCCCATTTGTCGAATTTAAAATTTTTTACATCTCGACGTTTCAAGGTCCCTAGAATCTAAATAAAAGATTTTTAAAGAGATGTCTGTGCGTGCGAGTGTACGCACGTTCGTACGTCCGTACGTTCAGGAAGTTTTTATCGACTTCAAATATATTTTATTACAGATAATGATGCAGAAAGGACAAATTATCTCACGAACTAATAACGCCAGTTTTATATTATATATTTCGACGTGATACCAAACAAATACAATTTTGTAAAAAGAGGCTGGGATGCGACCCACACTGATAACTTCCCATCCCGTCTGTCTTTTTGTCTTGATTAAAAGTTTGTAGGTTTTCTTGTTTTGTTAAAAAAGTTGTCAGTTGAATTATTCTTAAAAATTTCAAAATTACCAACAATATTTTGCATATAATGAAATAGTTTGATTTGAAAATAAATTTTTGTTAACGAGATTTTTAAGCCAAAACCAATTTTTACCAATTTTAGTAGGATTTCTTTAAAGTTTTTATTTCTTATATAAACAAATACAAATTGGATGAATTAAATTAATTTGAGAGATATCTAGAACCCAACATCAATTTTTACCAAATTCGTGTAGTACCATTTTTAGTAGATTTTATTTTTTTATGAAAAACCGGACTGTTGCATTTTTATAAAAAAAATTATTGAATGTCGAAAACAATATTTTCTGTGAGATAAAATTAGTTTGAAGTCAATATTTTTAATTTTTGAAAAGATATTTGTGTCGAAAGTAAATTTTTACCAACTTTTAGTAATGTTTTTTTAGGTTTTTATTTTTTGTAAAAAAAAGTTGTCAATTCGATTTTCCTCAGAATAACATTTTTGACATCTGGTCAAATTTTGGATAAATCGAATTGACAGTTTTTATTACAAAAAATAAAAAAAAAGCATTCCTAAAAGTTGGTAAAAATTGATTTTCGACTCAAATATTTTTTTTAAAAACTTAAGATATTGGCTTCAAACTGATTTCATCTTATAGAAAATACAAAAAATAGTACGCAAATTGGTAAAAATTGAATGAATGAATTTATTGACTTCAAAATTATTTCGTTCTGTGCTAAGTTTTGTTGTTAACGTCAGATATTGTTCTTAAAAAAATCTAATTTGCATTTTTGTTTATATAAGAAAAACAATCTTTTAAGAAATTGGTAAAAATTGTTTTTTTTTTGGACTAAAAATCTCGTTAGCAAAAATAGATTTTAAAATCAAACTATTTCTTTATAAGCATAATATTGTTGGTAATTTTTAGGTAATCTTTTAGAAAAATTCAATTGAGAAGTAATATAAAAAAACGCAAAAACCTACAAAAACAACTAAAAACTGACCAAAAATAGTTTTTCAAGTATTAGGAGAACAAAGAAAGATATTGACTTCAAATTTATTTATCTCACTCAAAATATTGTTATGAATAATTTGTTCAAGTTGTAAGCAAGACAAATCGACAGACGGGATGGGAAGTTAATAGTGTGGGTCGCATCCAGTCCCTTTTTTTATTTTTACATTTTAAAGCAACTAAAAACCGAGTTTAATTATTTTTTTCTGAAAAAGCTCTTTTATTCTCTAAATAAAATTTGATAATCGAAAATATATTGGTTTTGGATTTTTAAAATATATTAAAATATTTGTTCAAAATGTCTCAAAAATTTTTTTACGAAATCCGAATATAGCTAAGAACTAAATAACTGCATACCACAAATATTAAAAAAGATATATATAAACCGCTTCTACAATTTTCCATAATTTTCCATAATTCAATTTGCAATCTCTTTGGATGCATGAGGAAGTTCATACGACCCAGTCGTGTATAATATTTTGTACGCATAGTACATTCGTTTTCTTCAAGTTTTAATGATTTCTTTAAATTGGTTCTTGTCTTCTGTAAAATTGATGAATAAATTTATTTCATTTTCCGCTTAAAAACTATTTTCTATTTTCAATTAATTTTAAAAGTCTTAATCTGCTTGAGTTTGAGGTAGTCATTGCCTGACAAATGAATTTCAGATAATGAAAACCATGTAACTACAGCATTTATGTTAAGTATACAATGTATAACAAATATATGCTTAAACTTAAAGTGAATAAATTTAAATAAAGACATCATAATTGTTTATGCATAAATTAGATTCAAGAAATGCACATACAGCTGTGGACAGCTAATTAGAAACACAAATTGAATTCACTTTTAAAGCAGTATCTGTATTTTTTTTTGTTTGCTTAATTACTGGCAAAACATATTTAGGGTGGAACGCTGTTCCTTTTGGCCTTCGGACATATCGTGCACCATCTTGGCTCATCCTATTTATTTTAGTTTCGTCACTCCACACCACACTATGTACTTCCATTCGTTTGTTGTCCAGTTGGAGTGTGATCTTGCGAACTCTATTCTTATTCTACGTTGCCTTGCGGTTACTAATGGTTTCTTTCGAGAAATACGACCATGTAACCCAACTTCCACCAATCTTCTTCTGATTGTGCGTGGGCCTATCGGGACATCGAATGCAACCGAGAGTTGCCGTTGTATATCTGTGGAGCTTATTTTTGGGTCTTTTTTGGCCAGCCTACTAATTGCTCGATCCATTTGGCAGCTTGTCTTACGGGCCAGTTTTTTACGAGGTACATTTTCAGCAGTCCCGAAGTTTTGAAAATGCTTAATTGTATTGAAAACTTTCTTTACAGAACAGTTTATTTGAGATGCAATTGCTCTATAGGATATTTTAAGCTTCCAAAGCTCAAGAACCGCTTTCCTTGTAGGAGGATCACAACTCTTTAATTTTCCCATTACAATTACCTCCAAAATTTAAAAATTATTCTTTAAAAACGTTTGCAGACAATTCAGAATTTTCTACTTACCAATGCAAAATAAAAAGATTATTTTTATTTCACCCAAATCAAATCTAATTAAACTGTTTCTAATTAGTTGACCAGTTGAAACGAACACTTTTTACACTCTACCTTGATTTTGTTGTGAACTATGCAAAGACTTTTGTACAAATGATGCTTTTTCAAACAATTATGTAATAACGCTTGCATTACACCGTTTAGGATACCGCTATTCTAGTCAAACATGACAAAGTGAATGTGGAAATGAGAAGCAAATAATGTTTCTAATTAGTTGTCCACAGCTGTATGTATGTACATTTGTAATAACTTGTAATTAATTAAATGTGGGTATTTCCCTTTCGAAATCATGTTCCTGCAGTTAACAGAAAAGAAAAGTGAGTTAATGCATAGGTATTTACGTTTACATTATTAATAAACATTGTTTTAATGTCCACAGAGCAAAAGAATAGATTTATAAAGAGTTCGTGATATAAACTGCGTTGCATTTAAAATACAATCTACGGCGAACAGCATTGAGTTTGTGACATTTTCTTACAAATTTCGAAACACTCACAAGATTGCCTTGAAAGAATGTCTTAAAGCCGAAGTTTGTCATTAGTCCAGGCATTTATTTATATTTTCGGGAATAAGATTTTACCAACATATCGTCGCCTCAGAATTGGTTTGTCGTAAACGCTAACTTGGTCGTTTTTAAACTGATGATGCATATACATATAGATTTTCGAATTTGCTCTTTTAATTGCTGTCATCAGAATTTTCCTATCGCTTACCATTGCTGAGATATTAAGCGTGAACTTTGTCATATATCCTCATTTTCAACGTTTTTTTATGTTCTTTTGTCGTATACGCCACTATTTTGGATATACGACAAAATTTCCGTACATTTTTCCGTTATTTTTTGCTAAACTTTGTTTTGTCGTGCATGTATGCGAATTTTTTTTTTTAATACTTTGTCAATGAGTGAAAGAAGAATTTACTATTTCTTTGATCATCTGGATGAAAATGGTTGTCCTTCAAACAGACAAAATGTTAAGAAAGTAACTTCTCCAGAAAGTATTAAAGAGGTCCACGATAATATTTTAAGTTTTCCAACCATTGACTCCCATTATAGCTGAGCTTCTTCTACCAGAAATACATTGATGGGAATCTGAACATTCATTAAATGTATAAAATGTATACGGAAATTTCGGAAAAACTAAAGGAACATATTTACAGAAGGGAATTCAATTATAAGTTCAACATTTCCTTTTACAGACCAAAAAAAGACCAGTGCGACCGTTGTTTGGTTTTTCAAGATAAACTCAATCCAACACCAGAGGAAACCAAAGTTTTTGAACAGCACAAAAATGAAAAAGCAGAAATGAAAGGAGAGAGGGACCTATATAGATAGACGAAACATTAATCCAAAACACGCCATAGAGTGTTTTGATTTACAAAGTGTTTTTTGTCTTCCAAAAGGAAATACCTCATCTTTTTTCTACAAGAGAAAACTTAATGTTTTGCTGCCACAAAAACCCAAACTAATAAATTGTGCTATTTGGAATGAAAGGCAAAGTGGTCGCTTTGGAGATGATATCGCAGCATCGATGTTCAAAATATTGAATCAAATTATTTCTGATAATCTTTTCATTGAAATAATAAACATTTGGAGTTACTCATGCGTTCCCCAAAACAAGAATAAAGTTATGTCGACAGCTTTAATGATTTTGCTTAACAAATCAACATCAGTAAAATGTATAATTCAAACATTTTCGGAACCTGGTCTGGTCATTCACTTATTCAAGAAGTAGATTGCGTTCATAGCTCAATTGATAAATATCTCAAAAAAAATTAAATATTTAGCCAGCTTTCACTTTTGAGACTCTTAAAAAAAATGGAATTCCAAAATTTTAAACTGAAAATCATGCAAATGCAGGCCAAAGATTTCATAGCATTTTCCTCTAAGGCTGGTCGGCTGAATTTTTCTTTTGTGCCATTCAGCAAAATAAAAATTTTAAAATATTGTAAACATGAAGTTTTTACACTATATTTTAAAAGAAGCGGTTTGGAGCTTGACTTTGTAGAAGCTTACATTTTTAAAAGGGGCACTAAATATGCATTTCCAACACTAAACTAAACTAAAAACAAACGCTGTATAAGGGTGTCCCCTAATGTTGCAATTATTAATTATTAAAATCGTTCTTCAGATAAATGGTTCATCGAGTATTCAAAAAAACGATAATTTAAAGTAACAATACAGTTTTTTTCGTTTAGACTTTTATTTTTCGGTTAAATACTAGTATTTATAATAGCAATTGGAATAATTTCATAACTGACCAAGAACATAATATGAATCGGAAATCCAGACCTATTCCATTTACGCAGCACAAATTGTTCAACTTTTGACCAATGGCCGATCCAGGGGTGGAAATCATATGAGCCATAAAGCTTCTACAGTTAAGTTGTATAAGTAGAGTTTTCATCTAAAGATTTATTAGTAATTCAACGATATTCACAAAAAAGCGGTTTGCTCTCAGAAACAACTTACATTTTTGTTTCCACACAATTTAGAATTTAGAAAAACTTTAGTAATCCTTTTAATTATTTTCATAAGATCTTTTCTGAAATAAAGAGCAAATATTCAGGTTCTTAAGAAGAAACCTTGAATAAGAGGTCACCAATTACAAGTTGACTTTAAATTCCTGAAACTCGTCTTCAATTTCATCTTTTTTTTTTTTTTTGAAAATTGAAATAACACTTTTGTTAAACTAAAGGCTAATTAATATAATAAACGTTTCATATCTATTAATTTAATAAAAAAACGCTTAAAATCTCTCGAGAACTGAAGTGAAAAAAAAGATTCTGCAACCCATTTTTCTCTCTACTATTTTTAAGTTTTGTTGACTTTTTTAAGATCAAAATATTTTCAAAAGGTTCACGCAAAACAGTAACTTTTTAGAATTTGTCTTCTAGCATCAGCTCCAATCTATGTACGAGTAAGCAGACTGATAACAATAGTAATAATAGACTCCTGAAAATTGAGTCCGAAAAAAAAGCCATAAAATTCTTCATATCAGATTTCATTCAGACGAAAAAAAACACATTTTTCTGTCAAAATTTCTCATGATCATTGTTGATTGTTTTTAGTCAAAATAATCGAATTTGATCTGTGTAAGGTGATAGTCAAATTGATACCTAAAAAGCTGTCGCTAGATAAATTTGATAGTCGTTTTCCTACAAACATGTCGTTTCTGAGTAGAGCTACCAGACGCCTACAAAAACACGAATGGAAAATTTTGACAGTTACCTTTTTAAGGTACCAAAACACATTCTTGTGACGGACAAAGCTTACGACAGTCGAAAAAGCATAAGAAAAGTAAGAATGTTATTAAAACACAGCCAATTTAATGCTTTTATTTAGATATTTTATAGAAATAATTTTAAAATTTCACCATACCAACAATGAATTGTGACAATTATATTCTGAAAATGTTCAATCGAATTGAATTGAATTGAATCAGCTTACACAGACGGGAAACTTGGTGATAGTCGATTTGATATCAAAAATTTGATAGTCAATTATCAGCTTAGCCGATTCCACCCCTGGGTTTTTGAATCTACATATATTTTTGTAGCGTTCTTCGAATTTATAGAAATGCCAACAAGAACAGAATATATTATTTTTGGAAAAGAGCTACATACGTTTCAATACAAATTCTAACATTGTTACGTAAAATTCACCAAAATCCCTCTAAACTATTGTAATTTAGTTCTTAAATTTGGCATATTTAGCAAACTGTTGGAATCCTGGAATGCTTTCATATGTAGTCGTCCAAATTATGTATTTAAATCATATCTTGCTCGACAACAGTAAAAAAAAGAGGCTGGGATGCGACCCACACTGATATTTTCCCATCCCGTCTGTCAATTTGTCTTGCTATATATGTATCAATTTTTACCAAATTTGCGTACTATTTTTTGAAGATTTTATTTTTTTATGAAAACACGGACTGTTGGATTTTTATAAAAAAAATTACTGAATATCGAAAACAATATTTTCTGTGAAATAAAATAAGTTTGAAGCCAATATTTGTAATTTTTGAAAAGCTACTTGAGTCGAAAGTAAATTTTTACCAAGTTTTAGTATTGTTTTTTTTTAGGTTTTTATTTTTTGTAAAAAAAACTGTCAATTCGATTTTTCTCAAAATTTTATCGAATGTTGAAAACAATATTTCTTAAAAGTTAAAATTAGTTAGAAGCCATTATTTCAAATTTTTAAAAAGATATTTGAGTCGAAAATCAATTTTTACCAACTTTTGTTTAATTTTTTTTAGGTTTTTAATTTTGTGTACAAAAACTGTCAATTCGATTTTTTTCAAAATTTTACTGACTGTTCACAATAATATTTTTTGAAAGATAAAAGTAGTTTAAAGATAATATCTCAAAGTTTTGAAAAGATATTTGAGTCGAAAATCAATTTTTACCAACTTTTATTAATTTTTTTTTTAGGTTTTTATTTTTTGTAAAAAAATTGTCAATTCAATTTTTTCTCAAAGTTTTATCAGATGTTAAAAACATTATTCTTCGTTGCACAAAATTGTTTTGGAGATGAAATCATATTTAAGTCGTAAAATGTTCAGTTTTTTTGATTTATAAAAAGAAAACGTTAATTGGATTTTTTTTCCAAAACTTTACTTGTTTTGTATCACGTTACAATATATAATATAAAATTTAATTCAAGTCTCTAGCGTCAACAGTTCATGAGATATTTAGGGTTAACCAAAATTTTCACCTTTTTTTAAAAATGCTATGGTAAAAAAACCACCCACGCAATTTTCTTGAGAGCCCTTTCTGCATCTTTCTGCCTTATTATCTGTATAACAAATTTTATTTGAAGTCGATATCTCTTCTGGTTCTTGAGCTATGGACGACGAAAAAAACGTCGCGAACGTACGGCAAAGTTTTTTTCGTCGTCCATAGCTCAAGAACCAGTAGAAATATCGACTTCAAATAAATTGTGTTGTACAGATAATAATGCAGAAAGATGCAGAAAGGGCTCTCAAGAAAATTGAGTGGGTGGTTTTTTTACCACAGCCATTTTGAAAAAAAGGTGAACATTTTGGTTAACCCTAAATATCTCACGCACTAATAACGCTAGCGACTTGAATTAAATTTTATATTATATATTCTAACGTTATACCAAACAAATATATTTTTGGAAAAAATCCAATTCACAGTTTTTTTATAAATCAAAACATAAAAAAAAAATATTTGTCACCTCAAATATTTTACGAACAAAAAAATGATTCTATCTCCAAAACAATTCTGTGCAACTAAAAATAATGTTTTCAACAGTTGGTAAAATTTTTAGAAAAATCGAATTGACAATTTTTTTTACAAAAATAAAAACCTAAAAAAAAAATTAATAAAAGTTGGTAAAAATTGATTTTCGACTCAAATATCTTTTCAAAACTTTGAGATATTGGCGTAAAACTACTTTTATCTTTTAAAAAATATTGTTGTCAACATTCAGTAAAATTTTGAGAAAAATCGAATTGACAATTTTCTTACAAAAAAATAAAAACCTAAACAAAATTAATAAAAGTTGGTAAAAATTGATTTTCGACGTAAATATCTTTCCAAACTTTGAGATATTGGCTTCAAACTAATTTTATCTTATAAGAAATATTGTTTTCAACATTCGATAAAATTTTGAGAAGAAACCTAAAAAGAAAACAATACTAAAACTAGGTAAAAATTTACTTTCGACTGAAATAGCTTTTCAAAAATTAAAAATATTGGCTTCAAACTTATTTTATTTTTTATTTTTATTTTATTTTCAAAGGATTCAAACTTATTTTATCTCACAGAAAATATTGTTTACGATTTTCAATAATTTTTTTTATAAAAATCCAACAGACCATTTTTTCATTAAAAAATAATATCTACAAAAAATAGTACCTACACGAATTTGGTAAAAATTGATATTCGGTTCTCGATATCTCTCAAATTAATTTCATTCATCCAATTTGAATTTGTTTATATAAGAAATGAAAACTTTTAAGAAATGCTACTAAAATTGGTAAAAATTAGTTTTCGATTTAAAATCTTGTTAACAAAACTAGATTTTGGAATAAAACTATTTCATTATATGCAAAATATTGTTGATAATTTTGAAATTTTTAAGAATAATTCAACTGACAACCTTTTTAACACAACACGAAAACCTACAAACTTTTAATCAAGACAAAAAGACAGACGGGATGGGAAGTTATCAGTGTGAGTCGCATATCCCAGCCTCATTTTGCTTTTTCGTTTTCCAAAAATAAATGTATACTAAAAATTTTCAATTGTATAGTTGTCTTTTCTTAAGGTACTACAAAATAAGAGTGTGTCATAAGACTGTAAAGTTTCTACAACAGTTGAAACAAAGTAAATTTTTCTGACGTTTTTTAAAAAGCAAGAAAGTCAAAAAAAAGACGACGGAATTTATTTTACGGCTTTTTTCAAAAGAATTTTGTGTGTAATTTTTGTTTCCATTTCTGTAAATAGAAAAAGCTAGATTATTTAAATTGAAAAAATCCAGAACATAGGAAAAGGAGTTCCTAGGAAAACCAAAAGTTTGTATAAAGAATTTTCAATATTTTCCCAAAAAAAAAGTCCGGGAGTCTACTGGGAGCCGTGAAACAAGTCTGAAGAAGTGTACCAAAGATCTTTTTTCAGATTGTATTTCAAGAACACACAATACACAACTAATAAACCTGTTATAACATTTGATTTTTTTTAAATGTCCGTTAAATTTTAAAATTACGTTGCCCACGTCTTTACTTAGTTTCCTATATTTATCTGACGGTAATAACCTATTCCAACGTATTAATGTTAATTAAAAATAAACTTCAAATGAATTATTCGTTGAGTGATTAATATTTGTAGTTCTTTGGAAAATAATATATGTACATAGAAAAGTAACTGCACACTATGCCAAAAACACTTCACAGAAAATTTTGAAAACACATTTTTAGAACTATTATTGCTTATCTGCTTTAATACACTCGTAATAAAACGCCAAACATAAAAATATCTTTATTTCACTTTGTTTCGTATCTAATCAGTTAATTGTGAATTGTTATTTTGCATTGTTCTAATATCAATCACTATATTAATTTTTAATATTAATTTAAAGAAAAACACAACAAAAATCATTACAAACCGAATCTAAACCCAACGTAAGTTGTTTGATGAGCAAAGTCAATGCAACAATCCCGAAGACAGCGGTATTCATGGTTTGAATTGTTTATTACAAATCAACAAACATTTTACATCTAAATCCGAGGAAAGCTTTGAATTCTGACGATGGACATTAATAACATGTCAATAAATTTATATTCTTATAAACTAAACAAAAACAAAAACTGGACAAGATGAATGCATTAATTCATAAACCCCTCTCAACTCTAACCGGCACGGACGCCCACAGTAATTAAACAAAAATAATATATTTAATAAATACATCATAAGAAAATGATCGAGCGTGTCTCAGGAGACAAAACTTGCCATTTTTACTTTGAAGAAATATATCCAAACTTTTAACTCCTCGATTATATTAAGATTACTTAAATAAATAATTTAATAACAATTACTTGAAAATATCAAAATTAAGTGCAACTAATTGCCGAAATGGTTTATTTGCAACTGAAACGTTGAATGTCTCGCAACCGATACAAATTAAGTAAACATCAGAACACCTCTAGAAATTGATAATAAGAATTAAAAAGAAATGAAATTCTGATGAATTAAAAGTTCTGATATAGAGAAGAAGGTAAATAAATAATAAATAATAATCAAGTAATCGATAAACGGAAATTTGATGCTGCTGCAGCTGTTACAAAATTGATTTTAGCGTCGTCGTCGTCGTCGTTGTTGGTTTGTTTTATTGTCTTTGTGAGATTATTATGGACAAAAATAATGCGACCGTAACGTGTATACAAACGTGAGCAGTCTGATTAATTTAATCGAAGTTGGAAAAGATATCAATTCATTGCAAGAAACGTACAGTGTGGGAGTTTGTGATTGAAGTGAATCGAAACCTATGATACCAACATTTTAACTTTTTCTTTATTAAAGTAAATCGTTGTTTAAAAAAGAAATAAAATAATTTTAAACAATTGTAACATGCATCCATTCAACAACCATATACTTGGGATGATTTCGCATTCCCAATATTCTCATACATACATACATAGTATGCACTTAGTCCAAAAACTCTCCGTACAGCAGCCTAATTTTAGTGTTTTTTTGAAAAAAGTTTTTTATTATTATTATTATAAGCTTTTGTTTGCCATTATTGATATTTTGTACAATATTTATTTACATTTTTGTTTAAATTTTCTGTTTCTTTTGAATTAATTACTAATGGGTGATTTTTTTGAGGTTAGGATTTTCATGCGTTAGTATTTGACAGATCACGCGGGATTTCAGACATGGTGTCAAAGAGAAAGATGCTCAGTATGCTTTGACATTTCATCATGAATAGACTTACTAACGAGCAACGCTTGCAAATCATTGAATTTTATTACCAAAATCAGTGTTCGGTTCGAAATGTGTGTGTTCGACAAATTTTGTTCAGCGATGAGGCTCATTTCTGGTTGAATGGCTACGTAAATAAGCAAAATTGCCGCATTTGGAGTGAAGAGCAACCAGAAGCCATTCAAGAACTGCCCATGCATCCCGAAAAATGCACTGTTTGGTGTGGTTTGTACGCTGGTGGAATCATTGGACCGTATTTTTTCAAAGATGCTGTTGGACGCAACGTTACGGTGAATGGCGATCGCTATCGTTCAATGCTAACAAACTTTTTGTTGCCAAAAATGGAAGAACTGAACTTGGTTGACATGTGATTTCAACAAGATGGCGCTACATGCCACACAGCTCGCGATTCTATGGCCATTTTGAGGGAAAACTTCGGAGAACAATTCATCTCAAGGAATGGACCGGTAAGTTGGCCACCAAGATCATGCGATTTGACGCCTTTAGACTATTTTTTGTGGGGCTACGTCAAGTCTAAAGTCTACACAAATAAGCCAGCAACTATTCCAGCTTTGGAAGACAACATTTCCGAAGAAATTCGGGCTATTCCGGCCGAAATGCTCGAAAAAGTTACCCAAAATTGGACTTTCCGAATGGACCACCTAAGACGCAGCCGCGGTCAACATTTAAATGAAATTATCTTTGAAAAGTAAATGTCATGGACCAATCTAACGTTTCAAATAAAGAATCGATGAGATTTTGCAAATTTTATGCGTTTTTTTTTTTTTTAAAGTTCTCAAGCTCTTAAAAAATCACCCGTTATATAAAATTGACATAATTTTTATTTTAATCAGCTTTAATATGTAAGCAAAGTTTGAATAAATAAATGGATGCGTGTCAGAATTCTATGATCTGGCATAAGCCTCCCCCAATGTTGCTCAAAGATCTCTATCTTTTGCGTCATTGTACCAACTTTGTCTTTCTTTAAGCAAATCGTCTGCCCATCGTTTCTTTGGTCGTCCAATTGGTCTTCTGCTTTCTGGTGGTGTCCATTTTGTAATGATTTTTGTCCATATTTGGTCCTGTATTCTAGATATGTCCTGCCCAATTCCATTTAAGGAGTTTTGCTCGTTCAACCGCGTCCGTTAAACCAGTTCTTCGTCTTATTTCTCTATTTCTCACTCTCTGGCTAATTCGTAGGTTATAAGTAGTTTTCTTTCCATCTTGGTTTGGCATATTCTTATTTTGTCAAGTAAACTTGAAGTCAAGGATATAGTCTGTAACCCATACGTCATAACAGGTAGAATAGCAGAGTCTAGTATATATTTTCGTGTTTCGTCCCTTAGATTTGATTGTAATATTTGTTTTAGACTCCAAAATTGTTTCCAACTATTGGTAATGCGTCTAGAAAAAAAGTGCTAGGAATAAATGTAAAAACCAAAGTGGTAATATTGAAAAAAAGTTAGTTTCCACCTTCACCTTTTTACCAAATTTAAAAAAATTGTGATTGTGATTTTCGAAAACCAGTTTTTAATGTATTGTTATAGTTAATATTTTATCTCGAATCATCAAAAAGAAAGCTGCTGTACGGAGACTTTTTGGACTATGTGTATATATTACTTTAGCTTGACTCAAAAATGTTTAAAACAGATGTGTTTTCATCATCATTTAAGGAGGCTTCTAATTAAGATTTGTTTGATATCAGAATTTTGAATGATTTGCGTAATCAGAGCATAATTTTTCCGATAATGAAATTTATTGTCCATACATAAAGTTTGTAGAAATGAAAACATATGGCAAGTTCTTATATTTCTAAGACTCCAGAAAAATTTTTGTTAGTCAGCATGGCAAAGCAGTAGGATATATAGTAGGAAATATAAACACAATTCTCCACCCAGAAGTTAATCTTTGTATTTTTGTCTTGCCATCTGAATTGTGCTATAAAGAATAGCTGACATAAAAGTCCAGTGAAATTAGGCAAAAAAGGGGTAAATCTCGAAATTAGAGATAGTAAGGTGGAAATTTGTTGGTGTTCTAAGAGTTTGTTTAAAAAGTCTCATAAGATCTTGTGTCCACCTTGTAAGTTATGTTTCGCCAAAATTAGCGAAAAACGCTTTCTTTTTATTATCTTCGTTTCTGTGGGTCCTGGTTATAACACCTTTACAAAAATTTTCAAGCATAAAAGTTGTTAAAATAATCTCCATCATTTTTTCATGCACTCAACCGTTTCAGAGAAAAGTGCTCAACACTTTTTTTAAGCTAAATTTATGGTAAAAACTTAAACTTTATGAAGACATTTTTTTTTAAATGGTAATCTTTTAACTAGTTGTCACGAGATTATATCAGACCTTTTACATAATGTTCAGAACACTAAAAGGAAGGTATATGCAAATTTCCAGCTCAATATCACTCATTAAGAAGACTGGACTATCATACAAATTAGATACTCAGAAATTAGAGTTCTGACTGCGGAAGCGAGAATTATTTTTTTTATTTTTAAAAACACAGAAATCAGAGATTTTACAAACAATTTGAGTTTTTTTTAAGACGTGTTCTTTTTGAAAACTGTCACTTGATTTATGCTGCGTTTGGTTTGCCATTTTATAATAAATAGACTCCTGAACAATGTTTGTAAATCGTGCAAATTTCGGCGACGCCAACGAAACAATCAATTTATTAAAGAGAACTTTTGTTGAGCGTATTATCTCGCGTAGTGGGCCTATGGCGGACGTGGTCTCGAATTTCGTGCTATTTAACACCGCCGGCAATTTTTGTGGGGTTATGTGAAATCGCTTGACTACGCAGATTAGCCCACGACGATTGAGGTCTTAAACGTGGCCGAAAACTGGGCCTCTCGGCTGGATCCAGCTGCGGCAGGCATTTCCCGAAATACATAAATTGAAAATATAATGACAAACATTTTACTTATAATAAAGCTGATTTCTTTACCATTTCACTCAATTGCGTATCGTCTTATTATTATTTGAAAACCACACATCTTTATAAACTGGCCAAAATTTTAAATTTTTGATAATCTTTATATCTAAGCTCCCATTTATAATATAATGAAGTTCAAAATTTATTATTATGTACATATGTATATAATTGTTAAAAATTCTTTCCACGGACTTAATCTCAAATGGATTTTCTCAAAGTTAAAACTATAAATTAGATTTATGGTTTATTGAGATAATTTGACAAATTCGTATAAAATCACTTTCAGTTTTTCTACGAATAGGGGTCGGAGCTTTATTTAAGAATTTTTTCCTTGTTCTCCAATTTCATTAATTTTGTCCATATCGTTTAAAAGAAGCGATGTAATTTTTTGTAACTTAATGTTTGTCTTAACATTTTTCAAAATTGTCCACTGTATGTAATTATATATCTATTATTTTACACAATCAAACGGTTATCCGATAGTCATTTAAAGAATTTGTATCGTTTAAATGGAAGATGATTAATCATTAGACAAAGGCGATGAGGTATTTGTTGATAGATTAGAAAATTAAACAATTTAATCGATAGAGAATTAGTGTACCTAGATGTACATACATACATATGTATATGATGTATTTGTATAAAGGCATACATCTGATCTTATTAAAATGTAAGTTTTCTTGCATTCTGTGGGTCAACATGTATAAAATGTTTATCGCCACTAAGTATAGTTAGCGGATTTGTTTTACAAAAATAAAATAAAAGGAAAACGCAGCAGCTGATAAATCAAAAACGCTTTTGTTTTTCAGTAAAGTTTTGGATGTGCTAAAAGCATTTCTGTTGCAGAAATAGAGCTGACCCACAATTTTATATCATAATTGGACGGTTTATTTGAGAAGCTCTTTTTAATGTCACATTTTCTTGCTGTGAAGATGAGGCAATATCCGTGAAAAGGAAATTTTTTAAGTGGCCACATGCAATAATTGAACTTAAAGCTGTAGAATAACTCAGTTCTATTGATTTCAAATCTCTTTTCAATTTTTCTGGCCTTAACGCTAAAAGTAATATAATAGAATAGAATTCTTGACTCATGCCTCAGCAAACTAAAAATTGAAAGCATTCTATTGAAGGGTGAAGTCAAAGCGACACCGAGGCTTTAAAGACAGAATATATTATAAATCTCAATTTTCCTTAAAGATATAGACCGCATAGCCAATGATCTTGAATTTGTATACCCATTGCCATAACCACAAATCGGGGTTATCATAATATAGAACTATTACACATTACGTATCAGTGTTGTATAACTTTCAATTTTCAAAGTCTATAACATCTCATAAAAACTAGGTACCTAAACTATTAATGTGTATAACGTGAGGAATAATTAAGCCATTGATAATATTATTTATCATTTTCAAAATGCTATTTGATATTCCTTTAAAACCTTAAACAATAAAGTAAAGCTGCAACATATAATGACAATGACCCTCATTAAAGTCAGTTTCCAGTTGGGTCCACCTTTGGGGCTTCCAATATGATAACTCTGGTATGAGCTCTGCCGGTAGATTTTTGTTTAGCTTTGCTGCATTCATAAGATATTATGATTCAAAGGTTAACAATCTTCAAAAGGAAGAAATTAAATTGACTCATTGCATACACGCAAGTCTGCCAAAAAAATAAGATGTGTACATAATCCAATTAAGTAGAACTTCAACATGAAAATATTAAATCAAGAATTACAGTTCTTATTAAAATTGTCATTCTTAGTACCTATCGGATAGTGAAGTGTCGTATGAAAGAATGTGACCCATTTTTAAAAAGAATACGGAAATCGACATTTTGTGTTGGGTCATTAGAATCAGACAGTAGCTGGTATTATGGCTTAGAATTACTTGATCTATAAGAAATAGAATAATTTACTGCAATTATTTGCTTGTGTAATATTTACAAACAAAAGGTTACAAAGGTTAGTCAACATAAACAGCCAGCCATCAGCAGTGGACAAATTTGGTTTCTCCAAATGCGCACAGCAATCCAGTAACCACTTTAATTTCGAATTTGCATCTAAGAAACTGATTGAATCATTATCATTTCAAAAACTATGTGTACATTTTCTTTTTTTCACTTTCGTTGATTCCAACATGCTAGTTCCTGGACAATGTTGACATTTTGTATCTGTCATTTTAACTGACCTGGTTGGATGGCTGATGATTTATGCTTTTCTATAGATTTTGTTAAAAAGAATGCAGGCATAATTCTTCATTTTCTTCTCCCAAGAAAATACCAATTTAATTTCAAAATTTTGATAGCTTCGCCGAAATTAGTTTCAACAACAAGAAACCAATTTAACGAACCCAAATTTCAATGTGTAAACCTGATGAAGCAGATAAATAAATTTCTTTTGGCAGAAATGAACTGTCAAAAAGTGTTTGGTTTTTTTTTTTTGCAGAGTAGATACACATTTATGTGACGAATTTGTTACGAAAAGTGAAATGATAAAATAGTAACAAAATGAAAAGTGAAATAAAACATTCGCCTTGCGAATGAGGCAATTGTATCTATTCTCAATCAAGTTTCATTGGCCACAAAAATAAAGTATTTTTATAGAGAAAGAGATCCAAATCATATAACAATAATTTTAACGAGAGCATCACTTTTTATGATGTCTAAGCATTTTATCTCGCTCTTATTAGTTGTTTAAAAAGAGATAGGGAATGGATGATGACATATTTAATATTGGGAACGCTATTAAATGGTGAAATATTAAAATTTAGCTCCTTAAAAGAGACTAATATAAATATCACTTAAAATAAGAGTAAAACTTTAACAATTGCAAATAGAAGATACAATGAATCACACAGTGGCGCCTTTTCGCTAAAAACATGTTTAGGCATCGTCCAATTATATTTTAACAGCGAGTTAATTTGCGTGCAGTGTACTAATAACTGAAATAAACTCGTCTTTTTACTTATTAGCATTCTCTATCAAAAAAACATCATTGAAGTAATAAGTAATACGTGTAAAAATTAATAAACGAAAAATATTGCCGCAAAATTTTAAACAACCTGTTGTTTAGGGTTAAATAATTTACTAGTTAGCAATTTGCTAAATATTTGGGAATTTACTACTGGAGTCCAAATTTTTAAATTGCGTATTGCCTCTTATACTTCGTTTCCACCGGGCACTAAACCGAGATTTTGCTAGATTTGTCACAAATCTCCTTGAAATCTCGAAGATTTACCATACAAATTTTAATCTCCTCAAATAAAGATTTCAAATAAAACTCATTGAAATCTACTTGGAAACATTAGTTTGTCAAATCAAACAAACTTTTTGTTTCGGAGAATAATTGTTGAACCGACCCATTTAAACGCCAATTTCGTTTATTGACAGATGGAAATGTCAACAAAAACTATCTGTCTCACTTCCATATGACTCAAATTCAAAACAATAAACAACTTTCAAGAAATCACAGACGAAATAAAATGTAAGTATACAAAAATAATAAATATGTACAAGAATATTATAAAACTAATTACTTACAGATGATGAGTGAACAAATACATATTTTTTTTCTTTTCGAAAGGAGAATAATTTGAAGTTTGGTTTTTATGACATAAACCAAACGTCAAATTAATCTCCTTTTCTTTGGTGGAAACACCTCATGATTTATTTTAAATCACTTGCCTTAAATCTCAAATTATTTGTTGGTGGAAACGTACTATTATAAAAAAAATAACATCCAAACATGTCTAAATATTGACAGTTCTGAAAATAAACAAACAACTACGCTTAAACGAACCTATTAATTGGAATTCACAACTGTTGACTGGAAAATTTCATCCACTGCTCTTATAAGAATAATTGTACAGGTGTCACATGGATTTAAACATGTCTAAAAAGTGACAGTTCGTTTAAATAAAACAAGCAACTACGATTAAACGGGCCTATTAATTGGAATTCCAACTGTTGACTGGACTATTCCAACCACTGCTCTATATAAAAATAATTGTTAAGAGTCACATGGATTTAGCAAATTGCCTAAAGTTAAAGTAGCGATTCCGTGATTTTAACTTAAGCAAATTATTAAGAGGTAATAAGATGTTAAAATCTTTTAAAATTAGCTTAATCACCTAGTAAATTGTTAAAAATTCATTGTTTAAAATTTTGCACCATCATCTTTTAAGCTTAGTAAATTGCTAAAAATTGATTTAACATTTTACTAAATCGTTTAAAATTTTCCGCCAATCTCTTTAAAAGAGTCCAATGTGAACATTACTAACCATTGAATAGTATTAAATATAAAAGGGGATACTGTCTCACAATGATGTCTTTTTTTATTATTGAGCAGTAAAGAAAACAATAATTGTGTATACTATTTACTTATAAGAGATGTGAGTGTTTAAAGGGAAAGGATTTATTATTGTTTATTTACTTCAGTTAAGCATGGTACACAGGTCGAGCTAAAATTTAGCTTCTATACACAAAATCTCCAAAGCTTTGTCAAGCTTAAATTTAGCAAAGCATTTTAACTGATTGGCACGCAGCTCTAGCCAAAATTTCATAGTGTAAATTATTCAGCTGTCAAAATTTAGCGGACTGATAAATTGCACGTTGCATTTATTTTGTGCGTTTATTTGGTGTCGTAATTAAAAAATGGATATTGAGAAGTTATTTTAGAATAAAGTCAAAAAGAGATTGTGAAATACGAAAACACAAATTTGAACTCTGACGAGAAAAAGAATTTGGCTATACTCGTGAGACAACATCATTTAATTTGGAACTTGGAGGATAGTTTCCACAAGATCAAATGCATTTTTAACACTACGTTCTTTCTTCAAAATTTAGTTCAGGTTTAAGTTAAGCTGAAGTTTGGTGAAAAAACGTGAACTTAATTTTACTTGCAGTAATGTTCTTAGCGGTTTTGCAAACAAAGATCTTAAATACATAATATTTGTAGTTTTCCAATTGCCCATAATGGGCAAAATAAGGAAGCTTAATTGCATGCTTTTAACAATTTCATTGCAAAACCCCACATTAAAACAAACCTCAGTATACCCTACATTCTATTGAAATCTTAATCAGTTAAAAAACTACTCTCCAACAGATGTCGCCTGTAAAAATCAACAAGTAAAAAAGAACTGTCAATCCAAGTGTCACATAAACGTCAGAATAATCAGCTGCGACATAAAGAAATATTTTTAATTTGTACGAGAAAAATTGAGTCGATTTCAAGTCTGTGAGTGCTAGGACCACCGTGCGTCGAAATATCATTCATTAAAACTTAAAGCTTTATGCAATAGATCTAAAAAATTCAAATGAAAATGACAACTTCTTGTGTGAATACATATTCTGTGATTTCATTAGAAAACTATAATTGAAAATCCATCAAAATTCAAATGAAACAGTGCTCTAGAACTCGAACAAGAAAAAATCGATAATTTTGTTTAATAAAAAGTTGTACAAGTATCTAAGTATATAAGAAATGGGTGCGGAGCACTCTTCACAAACTCGCAATGACGGCGATGGTCGCGAAGTCTTCGAACACGAACGGTCATCATCGGCAAATTCTTCCACAAAACGTCGAGCGGCTGCCCAACGTCAAGGTTCGGCAAGTAGTAAAAGCAGTCAACAGCAACAGCAAAGCGGCTCGCCAACTTTCTCAGATATTGGGCGTCCCGTGTCGCCGCCACTGAGTGTCTGCTATGACTCAGACTTACCCTATGTCTCTTACACAGACAGACCAATAGGTGATTCACCTAAAATTCGCAATAAAAACACCTCCTCCGCCAACACCAGCCTGAGGAGTGTTCACGCAAACAGTCGATACAAACAAACTGGGACCAAACCAAAGCGCCCCGCTTCAACATCCAATCACAACATTGTCATTGTCAAACCAGGCACCACTCGAGACCTTGATCTCGACCTAGATCCAGATTTAGCTCGACTTCGAAACATTCCAATGTTTCTGCCGGTAATGCGAGAAACTCTCTCCCTGCCTTCATCTCGAGAGCCAGAGATCCTCGAACGTCTGCAGTCGGTGCATTTACAGAACATTTGCCATCGCATGCAGGCCCATCTGAATTTCTGTGCCACACACGTTGCCACCGAACAAAGTCAAATTGTCGAGAAGACAAAAATGATCAACAACACTGTTACGACGCTATTTGCATCATTTGTCGACATGCAAAAGACCTACGCTGCCTACGCAGAACAATTTTCAAAAATTCGCAGCATATCACAGCAGTTGAGTCGTTGCAATTCTTTGTTAAACGAAAACATTGAGAGTTTAGAGGCTATCAATAATTTTCTGGATGTAGACGATAGACTTGAACCATTTGTATGGAAAACCGAAGAGATCAACCACAGGAAAGGTGGCATTGGCAGCTTGACGTAGTCGAATTTATATATATGCATACATATGTATGTACCCTCGAATATTACCTATCTAAGTGCATTTGTTTTGATTTTTTTGTTCTAAAATTTAGTTTTAATTTGTGTTAATTTGTAAGTGATAATCAAAATATTTAAGCTATTTTAAGGTTATTCCACGTTTAATGGTTAGTTATTTATTTAAAAGAAAAATTAAAAAAAAAAAAACAAAACTCATTAATATTAAATTGCTGCAAAAGTGCTTCATCACTTAAATTTTTGAATTTGTTTTATTTAAAAAATCAAAATAAAAAAAAAAATACTGGACTAAAACTAATTAGGTAGGTTCTGTATCTTATCAACTTTTAAATGAGTAACAATATTGCTTATCATGCTTTGACCTAAAGGTATTTAAATTAATGTCAAAATTGAATTTAATTTGACTCGGTGACGATAAGGAAGAGGTTTTTAGAATTACTCTGTTCTCTTTTAAGTTTTTAAGTTTCCGTGGTGAAAATTAGTCATTATAACAAAAATACAAACCAAATACTTATTTACATTAAATTAAATTAAAATTCCATTTATAAATCTTAGCTTTAGAATAATTCTAATTTTATATTTCTTCTCCAATAGACGCATCCCAATTATCGTATAATTCCGCAGTTAAATGGCTTCTTTCTAATCCCAGTTCAATCTCCTTTTTCACTGCATCCAATTGGAGATTATAAATTTCCAGTCTTAGTTTTCTTTTTTTCAATGATTCCAAATCTTCTTCTTCCGTTTCCTCTTGAGTGTCATCATCACGGTTGTCATTCAATATTTGCATATTTCTTTTGTTGTTTATTTTCTTATATAGCAACATCGGTGTCCTTGGGTGGTAAATTAAAAGAGAGATAGAAAAAGATATTCGAATTAAAGAAAATAATTCAAAAAATTACCTGGAGTCATGATGAGACATACTTTGATTGTCTTCATGTTGACTAACTGAAGGCAAGTTATCACCCGATGTCAATGAAGATGTTTCTTCTTTGATTTCGATTATGTTTGGCTGATTTGGTTCTACGGTGATAATATCAATCCCGTTTCCAATGTCCTTCAAGACACTTGAAGAGCGAGAGTTATCTTCAGGAGGAAGTGGGTTTTTGGGAGTTTCTTTTTTGACCTTCAAAATTAAAAAGGAAATATTTCAATATACATAATTATTCAAACTGGGAATGCCCCAGAAATAAATTTGAAGGCAGCATAGGAACTTCCTAAGTCGAAATCTTAAATGATTTCAAATTGGTAAACAAATTTGAATACAAGCGACTAGAAATTTGGTCACTAATGTGTTTCATTTAAGTGGCGAAGAAAGTGATAACAGGTTATAACAGAAATCAGTGACTATTGACTAAAACTTACCAAATTCGAATCTGGATTTTTGATGTCAATTTTCAATACTGGATCCAAGAAGGCCATAGCCACAAAAAATCGATGTGGACTTCTCTGCTTACCATCTCGTCCACTTGTATTTCGACGATTTTTCAGATAAATCTACAGAAGTAGGTAGAATTTATTTAAATAAATAAAATAAAACTGAGTTCGGAATTACTCTGTAATTGCTTCGAAGAGAATTCCATTTTACAACAACTTCTTGCTTTGGCAATGACAATGATTTAGAAATTCTTTCCCATGACTTTTGATGTGTTTTACGATCTTTATACGAATGATACAATGGATTCCATAAGTTCTCAAATTTTTCAACATTTTCTATTAGAATCATTGTAGCTTCGGATGTCCATTGAAAATTACATTTACGAACACGATTGTCTTTTCTTTGTTTTTTTGATTCTTGTGACGAATGACGTGTGCGTAATTCAATGTCACTGGGATTATGTGATTTATCCATAATTGCAATATAATTAATTTAAAATTATATCGCTACCCAGATATAAATTAAACTCCTCCAAAAACCACAACAAAAACAATCAAATTAAATGCTAATAGACACAGACAACAAAGAGGCAAGTTGTGATGCAGCTTCTTCTATCCACACTACAATGGTGGGATTCCCTTTTGCCACTAAATTGACGCAAACTCACAGTTGTTTGTTTTCATAGCAGAAACAGATACCTAAATAAAGTGGCACAAGGCATAGGAGAGGTGATAATGAGGGACTGTCACTGTATTGACGCTGCTGCAAAAAATGCAGTACGTATATTTTGTGTTAATGTGATGAAAAATAAAGAAAACAGGGTTACCACTTCCAAGTTTTTGGAATTTATATGACCTAATATATTCGTATAATTTATTTATAGGCCTGATGAGGATAAAAATGAAGATTGCCTAAAAAACAAGAGTAGTGGCTGGGCATGAAATGGTTCTAAATTATAGTAGCTTTCATTTTGATAAAAACACATTATTTTTCATGCTAAAGTATGGCGGATCCAGGAGGGTCGTAGGGGTCACGACAACCCCCCCCCCTGGGAGATAATTTGTTTGTTTTTTTTTTTTGAAGGAATTCCCTTTAATTCAAAACTAATGGACATGACCACCATTATATTTTGAATTATTAATTTTTTGTATATGAAAACAAAATTTGTATTTTACTTGCTTAAACTTTGTTACTACTTTTAACTGAAGACTGGAACAAGAACATAATATAAATCGGATATTCAGCCCTATTCCAAAAACACAGCACAAATTTATCAACTTTTGACCAATGGACGATTCAGGGGGGGGGTCAAATGAGCCATAAAGCTTATACAGTCAAGTTGTATAAATAAAGATTTCATTTAAAGATTTGTTAGTAATTCAACGACATTCACAAAAAAGCGGTTTGCTGTCAAAAACAACTCAAATTTGTGTTTTCATTCGATTTAGAATTTGAAAAACTTTAGTCATGCTTTAAATTATTTTCATAAAATTTGTTTCTAAGGAAAAGAGCAAATATTCAGGTTCTTAAGAAAAAACCTTGAATAAGAAATCGTCAATTTAAAAATATGTGATTTTTTTAAAACTTTCTCTAAATTTTGTATTCTTAATTTGGCTTCTTTCTACAAGAAAAACATATTTTGGTATTGCTCCAAAAGGGTACCCCTCATAAAACCTTCATTTTTTTTAAGGTTTCTCAAGAACTAATGGGCCGATTTCAATAATCTTCTTGTCGATGATCAAATGATCAAATTGATGATTTTTGATGATCAAAAATGTCATTTTTTTTTATTTTAAAAAAAATATTAATTTTGTTTACCAAAATTTAAATCTAAAATGTATATTATCTATAAGCACTTTATTTAGTGCTTACCAAAAATATTTTTAAGACAAAATTTAAAATTTAAAATGATTTTCGAAAAAAAATAAGTTACATTTTTAAATCTTAAAACATAGGAAATCATTTTAGAAGAAATTATAAAGTTCTGGAGACCCAGCCGTGCATTTTAGATATTTCTTTCAAAATTGATTTTCTGTTGAATACAAAGATATCTTAAAAGATCTCAAAAAATTGATTAAATCTACTTTTGAAGTGAATTTGCTTTGGATGCTCTAGAACTGAGATTTAAACACACATTTCAATAATATAAATGTCCCAAAAGTAGCAAAAGTGACACTTTTGTTAAACTAATGGCTTATTGAGAAACATAATAAACGTTTCATATTTATTGATACAAAAGCTTTGAATCTCTTGAGATTTGAAGTGAAAAAGATTCTGAAACGTGTAATTTGTGAGTGTCACACAAACGTTTCTTCCCAACTTATTTGTTGACCTTAATTTGTTTTAATTTAATTTTATAGAGAAATTATGTACTTTAATGCACCTATATCCTCAAATTCAAGAATCAAGCATTTTTCTCTCTACAATTTTAAAGTTTTGTTGACTCCTTTAAGGTCAAATTACGAGTAAGCAGACTGATAGCGATAGTAACAATAGACTCCCGAAAATTGAGTCCTAAAAAACTACGTCAAAAAAGCCCGACAGTTATTCATATCGCATCAATAGAAATGGAAACAAGAAAAGTATATTTTATTTTTCCAAAAAAGCTACGTTTCAAAACTATTTCTTACATTTCTGCGTGAAATGCACCAAAAACCTATTAAACTATTATGTTTTAGCTCTTAAATATGGCATATTTAGAAAACTGTTTGAATCTTGAAATGCTTTCATATGTAGGGCGAGTCATCCAAATTAAATAGTTAGACCATACCTTTTTTTTTAGGACAACAGTGTTTGATAATTAAAGTTGGCACAATTGAAATCTGTAAATGTAAGGTTAAGATACACATTACACATTGTTAGCCTCTTACAAAACATTAAAGAACATTTTTAAGCGGTGAGTAAAAACTCATCTAAGTGTCCGAACCATCCCCCCCCCTGATTAAAAGTCTGGATCCGCCCTTGAGAAGGTATGCCATTAACAATGGACCACCATAACCTTTTCATGAACATTTTCATAGCCAATTGGCACATTTGCTGGTGTATCAAATTATTACCGACACCATAACAAAAATTATATTTTAGGACCAGTATATTCAGGTCATAAGAACGTAAATGTAGTCACAAATTACAGATCGGTTTCTTAACGGTGACTTTGTGTTTATGCACGGCTCTGCACCTTATCTTAAGGCCAAAAAGTGACTGCCATTTTGTAGGAGAATGGTGTAGTCGTATATTGGAATGACAAGAAAATTTCCCCAGACATAAATCTCATATAAAATCTTTGGGAGCTCATGAATATTGAAATAGGAAGAGAACAAATTAAAGTATGAGACAGAAGTGAAAATATAAAAGAAATTGCTTCAAATGCATTCTTGAAATTAAAACATTTATGTTTATAGTAATAATTTGATCACCCATATTCAATGTGGAGCATGTGGTGGCACCGACCTAATCTTTTCGTTAAAGCACAAGACCGTGGTGGTCAATTGTGATCAACTGATCACCGCTTCGGGAAATAACATGGTACGGGAACTTTTATTTCATAGTTACGAAATGTAAATGTAAACTTTTCATCATTTTTGTATTGAATTTTGAAAGTTCCAATGCGTTGTTCAAGAGTGTATCGTTAATTTTCCGTAATCGCGTAGTTTTAACCTGTCAAATGTCATAATATGACAGCTTCCAAATAGTGGGATATTGAAAATAAAACCTCTTATTGAAAACCTTTCATAGATTCCTCGCTTTCTTAGAACTAGAGTAGTAAAACAAGCTCTAGGTTTTTAATGAATTGAGTTAAGATCACGAATGGCAAGAGCCAAGAATGAAATTAAAAACTGATTTTGGTTTGTTTTGATAAAATTTTTTCGGTTGTCAAAAAACATCGGGCAAGTTCAATGATGTGTTTCATGATTGATATTTGAATTGGGTGAGTGTATGGTGCACTTCTGGCCAATTGTAGACTCAAATCCATAAGTATTTTGTGCTTTGTAAAAAGTATCTAATCCACCAGCCAAAAATAACATTGATTCATTTATATTCGCATTTTAGAACAACATTTGTTTCTATATAAAGTAAATAGCAGAGAAATCACCCAATCGGAATATGCTATAATTAAAAAAAATTCCATTCTAGTTTGACTTTTGTGAAGTTAACACATGTAAGACACGGTCAACCAGATCACCATATTTCTTAGATTACTTTGGAAATCCTTTTGAAAAGGACAGTTTAATCTTATGGGCGCGTATTCATAGAGAATTACTAAAGTCGTAATTTCTTGATCTATAGTTTAAGGCTTGTTGATTAAATAAACACAGCTCTTATGCATAGTCAATTTTCCTGATGTATTTAGTAAAACCCCAGTTTAAGGTTGTATTCTACTACAATTATACTTCAAATGACAGGTCAAAGCAAAAAAATACGTTTATATTTTCAAACTCGTTATTTTGTGCTGTCATTCCTAGAATTAATAGAAAATTAAAAAAAAAAAACAACAAAGTTCAATAATATTTTAGATGAAAACCAAGGAAAATATAAAACGCGAACGGCAGGAAAACTTATAGCAGTCAGACAAAGAACTTTGTAGCGAATATTGCCAAAAAGAAGAGCTATACCAGCAAGTTTACGTACAATTTATTTGATTTGATTTACCTTTTCAGTTTTTCAATTCAGAAACAAAAATCAAATATGACATTTGGCTGTGATAATAACGACTTAAACACAGCATTTCCTATGTTTATAGTTAAACCACAGTTTTAGCTCTAAACTTAGGTTTAAATTTATTTATAAATAGCCTAAACCCTGGACTTGCTTAGCAACAACTTAGCTAGAGTTTAGCAAACATCTATGAATATGCTCCATGGTCTTTAAAACAAAGCAGTTTCTCTGACATAAATATAAAATGTCTCACTTACTTGAATTTTAAGTCATTTCAATATTATTAACCCTACCCATATTGGGAGTGGACTTTTCCTACCATGGTTTTCATCCTTAAAAGAGCAATTGAGTGGCAACGGCAGTGGCTATTTGTAACTATCAGTAAAAATGAGCGTTTATAGTAATCAGAACCAGAGCCTTACAACTCTTAACCTGTTTGCGGCAGTTTTCATGCTAAATCCGAACGGCTATAATTTGAGAAAGCGTTTGTGGAATCTTGTGGGCACTTTGCAGTCAGCTGTTCAGTAAAATTTCAATTCCATCATTAAAATATTAAAATGTATTTACGAAATGAATTTAGCTTCAAATGGGTTGTTTCTTAAAAAAAAATTAATACTTGGCATTATGGTGGATTTACATTCGTCTTTATTTGCAGATTTGCAGAAAAGTAGAAGAGCTCAGCTATATTTTGAACATCGAAGCGAGACAGAATACACTCTATGTGTTTCTTTTTCGTCTCCATAACTTCCTATAATTTTTACCGCAGCTGATTTTGACATTTTATTTCTTAATTTAAAAGCGAAAAATTTGAAAAAAACAATTTTAAAAATTTGAAATGGACTTTGATAAGTTGAAAACGGCATCAAACCTTCTTCTCACATCTTTTTTATTTCAAGAAGACGAAATTGATTCCAAAAAACAAAAAAAAAGATTTTGGGTTCATCCATACCTTCGCAAAAGAAATGAAAGTGGTGCACTCGTGTCAGTGTTTGGGGAAATTGAGGCTATCAGTGACCCTTTGTTGTTCTTAAAATATTTGAGGACTACTTCTGCACAGCTGGAAGAACTTCTGCTTCTTGTTGGTCCTCAAATAAAAAAGGAATATGTCACACGAGAACCTATATGTCCGAAAATGCGCTTAGTCATTACATTACTCTTCGGTAAGTTACTTTAAATTAGTTCTTAAGTTCTTATGCTTACTTTGCTCATTTTCTATAGTTATTTGGCAACTGGGGAATCTCAACAGAGCTTAGGGATTTGTTACAAGTGTTCGGCTTCTGTCGTTCATAATATTCTTTTCGAAACAACTGAAGTCATCACTAGAGCTTTTTGGAAAAAGGTTTTTCCAAGTTTGGAAAACACTACTTTCTTAAGAGTAGCAAAGGGCTTCGAAGATAAGTGGAACTTCCCAAATTGCATAGGCGCCCTCGATGGAAAACATATTATGATTCAGTCTCCACAACACTCTGGGTCAGAGTTTTTTAACTACAAGAAACACTACTCAATAGTTTTAATGGCATTGTGCGATGCCGATTATGCATTCTTGATGTGTGACGTAGGAGCGGCAGGAAGGCAGAGTGATGGTGGAATATTTAAGAACTCTGAGTTCGGAAAAAAGTTTTACTCAAACTCCATACAGTAATTTTTTCCTTCACAAACAAAGTTCAATTTAACAATTTTTGTATCATAATAGGATTCCGCCACCCCGAGATGTTACGGACAATTTTCAATGTGTTCCCTACGTCATTGTAGCCGACGATGCCTTCACATTAACAGAAAACATGTTGAAGCCATACAGCAAGAGGAACCTTACTGTGGAAGAAAGAATTTTCAACTATCGTCTGAGCAGAGCCAGAAGAGTAATCGAAAACTCTTTCGGAATTCTTGTTGCGAAATGGAGGATTTTCCGTACGTCGATTAATGCTGGCTTGAGTCTTATTGAACAAATTGTTCAATGTTGCGTCTGCCTACATAACTGGCTACGGCACCACAAGGGGAACCAGTATATCGAACCTGGTCTAATCGATCTGGATATTGAAGGCAGAGAAACAAGAGGAAGTTGGAGATTAGAGCCTACTAATATGGAACGTCTTCGCCCACTTACAGGGAACTCAGCAACAGCAGCAAAGCTACTACGAAACAGGTTCGCAAAGTATTTTGCTGGAGAAGGTGCTGTCAGCTGGCAATGTGAAAGGATATAAACGCTCGCGGTTCTTCAACATTTTCAGCTCTCAGCTCGGAGCCGGAGCTCTTTATTTAATATTAATTTTATGCAAAAAAAAAGGGTTAACAATTCAATAAAATTAACAAAAAAAAAAAACAAAACAAAATTTTCATTGCTTGGAACACATTTGTGGTAAAAAAAATTAAATCCATAAATGTGTATGGTTTTCACAGAAAGCTTTTTTTAAACATAAAATAATGCCGCCTAGTCTGCACCTCGATCACGATTTCGGGCAACAAATCGATCGACCAGTTCAAAGAGTTCTTTGCGTAAAGCACGCTGCTCTGAATCCGGCAAGGACTCCATATCCTGTCGCACAAGTTCACACGTCAGAGTTGCGTATGTCTTTTCTTCTCTAGGTTTGTTTATCTCTTTTAATAGAGAAATCGCTTCCGACTGGAGCTTTTGTTGAACTTGATTAGAAGAATCTGTAAAATAGAAATAAAAGTTTGTAAAACAATCAAAGTTAAAGGTAGAAATTCAATATCAATTCGCAGTAGTGTTTCGCGCAATAAGCAAACATTGTTGTGGCGATTCGAAACTTACGATGATGGCAATTAAAATAATGATTTAATAACTTACTTTTTTTTCCTTCGACCACCTTGTTTACCCGGCCCTCATTCATTACAGTTTTTGTCCTATGATCAAAAAAAGTAAAGTTTTTAGTAAATACAAAATACAAATAGATCGTCACAACATACGCTCTTGGTGTTTGAGTGTTATCAAGGAATGCAAGCAGAATCGCATGCCTGTATTTTTTTTTGCGCCCCTGATCCACTCGGAATGTTTTTTGAACGGGTGTAATTAGTTTTAATGGAATCCCATCTTTTTCTAGTGCATTCCTTATGGTTGTGAGTTAATCCTAAAATTTTTATTTAAATGTTAATGACTATGATGGATGCAACTCAACTCAACACCTACCGATTTCAACCAATACTTTAGTCCAGTCACTGTTCCTTTCGACTCGATTCCGATAATTTTTATCCTTTATATTCCAGAGAGAGGGGTACTTTTTTATTGTCTCAATTAAGAGTTCTTGGAAATAAAAACAAAGCAAACGTGCTATTAGAGAATTTGAGAAAAATTGAAATAAAATAAATGATAAATAGTTAATCAAATAGATTTTGTCCGGGGTGAGTTCAAGGGTAGATATGAACATATGTTAATATGTCTGATGAAAATGGTTATGTTATTAATACATTGAAGATTTCTATTACCAAAATTCCAAACCATTTTATCTGCTTTTGCGCTGCAGGTTACAAGTGGATTTGGTGTCTGGTCAGGTTGTTCCCAATTCTTCTGGACGACGAATGAAATTGTGACCAAATATTTTTTTAAATTTATTTCACATTGATTATGTTTTTGTTAAATATAAACTGACTGATTCAGAAAAAAAATAACATAATTAGTTTGGTGCATACCTGTTTTTTCTTCGTGAAATGATCTCTGGTCTTTCTCCTGGACTTGTGAAACTTCCCAGGAATTGGCAACTGGTTCGGGAAAAGGTGAAGGAGTTGGTGAGGCAAATTCTTCTTCATCCTCATAATAATTATGTAGAACTTCGTAGTCCGTGAAATCTGTTATGAAATAGAATACCTTAGCTTAGATAAATAATCAAATAAAAACAACTTACCATCGTCCATAGTCAATAAGATTTAGTTTAATTTTTTTGCAATTGAAAATTAGTAAATACGGATGATATGGCGATTTGTTCAGTTTTGACATTTGAAAAAAAAAAACAATTTATAGGAAATCACATCGATACTCGAAATTTTGCTGAGCCCATGCACACTTTCATTAAAAGAAAGCAAACTTGCTATAATAAAGACGAACATGTTCATCTTTGCTATAACTTTATTATAGTGAAGATGTCTGCATTTTCATCTTCTCTCTCTATAAAACACACACATTTTTAGTGTTTGATATCCCTTTTGCACGCAGATCTGCAAATAAAGACGAATGTAAATCCACCATTAAGGTGCAAATAAAGACGAATGTAAATCCACCATTAAGGTGGATTTACATTCGTCTTTATTTGCAGATCTGCGTGCAAAAGGGATATCAAACACTAAAAATGTGTGTGTTTTATAGAGAGAGAAGATGAAAATGCAGACATCTTCACTATAATAAAGTTATAGCAAAGATGAACATGTTCGTCTTTATTATAGCAAGTTTGCTTTCTTTTAATGAAAGTGTGCATGGGCTCAGCAAAATTTCGAGTATCGATGTGATTTCCTATAAATTGTTTTTTTTTTTTTCAAATGTCAAAACTGAACAAATCGCCATATCATCCGTATTTACTAATTTTCAATTGCAAACAAATTAAACTAAATCTTATTGACTATGGACGATGGTAAGTTGTTTTTATTTGATTTATCTAAGCTAAGGTATTCTATTTCATAACAGATTTCACGGACTACGAAGTTCTACATAATTATTATGAGGATGAAGAATTTGCCTCACCAACTCCTTCACCTTTTCCCGAACCAGTTGCCAATTCCTGGGAAGTTTCACAAGTCCAGGAGAAAGACCAGAGATCATTTCCCGAAGAAAAAACAGGTATGCACCAAACTAATTATGTTATTTTTTTCTGAATCAGTCAGTTTATATTTAACAAAAACATAATCAATGTGAAATAAATTTAAAAAAATATTTGGTCACAATTTCATTCGTCGTCCAGAAGAATTGGGAACAACCTGACCAGACACCAAATCCACTTGTAACCTGCAGCGCAAAAGCAGATAAAATGGTTTGGAATTTTGGTAATAGAAATCTTCAATGTATTAATAACATAACCATTTTCATCAGACATATTAACATATGTTCATATCTACCCTTGAACTCACCCCGGACAAAATCTATTTGATTAACTATTTATCATTTTTATTTTATTTCAATTTTTCTCAAATTCTCTAATAGCACGTTTGCTTTGTTTTTATTTCCAAGAACTCTTAATTGAGACAATAAAAAAGTACCCCTCTCTCTGGAATATAAAGGATAAAAATTATCGGAATCGAGTCGAAAGGAACAGTGACTGGACTAAAGTATTGGTTGAAATCGGTAGGTGTTGAGTTGAGTTGCATCCATCATAGTCATTAACATTTAAATAAAAATTTTAGGATTAACTCACAACCATAAGGAATGCACTAGAAAAAGATGGGATTCCATTAAAACTAATTACACCCGTTCAAAAAACATTCCGAGTGGATCAGGGGCGCAAAAAAAAATACAGGCATGCGATTCTGCTTGCATTCCTTGATAACACTCAAACACCAAGAGCGTATGTTGTGACGATCTATTTGTATTTTGTATTTACTAAAAACTTTACTTTTTTTGATCATAGGACAAAAACTGTAATGAATGAGGGCCGGGTAAACAAGGTGGTCGAAGGAAAAAAAAGTAAGTTATTAAATCATTATTTTAATTGCCATCATCGTAAGTTTCGAATCGCCACAACAATGTTTGCTTATTGCGCGAAACACTACTGCGAATTGATATTGAATTTCTACCTTTAACTTTGATTGTTTTACAAACTTTTATTTCTATTTTACAGATTCTTCTAATCAAGTTCAACAAAAGCTCCAGTCGGAAGCGATTTCTCTATTAAAAGAGATAAACAAACCTAGAGAAGAAAAGACATACGCAACTCTGACGTGTGAACTTGTGCGACAGGATATGGAGTCCTTGCCGGATTCAGAGCAGCGTGCTTTACGCAAAGAACTCTTTGAACTGGTCGATCGATTCGTTGCCCGAAATCGTGATCGAGGTGCAGACTTACTTACTTACTTACTTAAGGTGGCGCTACAGTCCTGTGTGAACTAGGGCCTCACCCAACAAACTTCTCCATCTAGCTCGGTCCCTAGCTAGATGTCTCCAGTTTCGCGCTCCGAGTTGGGTGAGGTCACCTTCCACTTGTGCGCGCCACCTGATTCGCGGTCTTCCTCTACTGCGCTGTCCTGTAGGTGTGGATTCGAAGACTTTCCGGGCCGGAGCATTGGTTTCCATGCGCTCTACGTGACCCAGCCATCTTAGTCGTTGGACTTTTACCCTTCTGGCTAAGTCTACGTCGCTGTACAGCCCGTACAGTTCGTCGTTCCATCTTCTCCTCCACTCCCCTTCGATGCATTTGGGACCGAGGTGCAGACTAGGCGGCATTATTTTATGTTTAAAAAAAGCTTTCTGTGAAAACCATACACATTTATGGATTTAATTTTTTTTTACCACAAATGTGTTCCAAGCAATGAAAATTTTGTTTTGTTTTTTTTTTTGTTAATTTTATTGAATTGTTAACCCTTTTTTTTTTGCATAAAATTAATATTAAATAAAGAGCTCCGGCTCCGAGCTGAGAGCTGAAAATGTTGAAGAACCGCGAGCGTTTATATCCTTTCACATTGCCAGCTGACAGCACCTTCTCCAGCAAAATACTTTGCGAACCTGTTTCGTAGTAGCTTTGCTGCTGTTGCTGAGTTCCCTGTAAGTGGGCGAAGACGTTCCATATTAGTAGGCTCTAATCTCCAACTTCCTCTTGTTTCTCTGCCTTCAATATCCAGATCGATTAAACCAGGTTCGATATACTGGTTCCCCTTGTAGTGCCGTAGCCAGTTATGTGTAGGCAGACGCAACATTGAACAATTTGTTCAATAAGACTCAAGCCAGCATTGATCGACGTACGGAAAATCCTCCATTTCGCAAAAAGAATTCCGAAAGAGTTTTCGATTACTCTTCTGGCTCTGCTCAGACGATAGTTGAAAATTCTTTCTTCCGCAGTAAGGTTCCTCTTGCTGTATGGCTTCAACATGTTTTCTGTTAATGTGAAGGCATCGTCGGCTACAATGACGTAGGGAACACATTGAAAATTGTCCGTAACATCTCGGGGTGGCGGAATCCTATTATGATACAAAAATTGTTAAATTGAACTTTGTTTGTGAAGGAAAAAATTACTGTATGGAGTTGGAGTAAAACTTTTTTCCGAACTCAGAGTTCTTAAATATTCCACCATCACTCTGCCTTCCTGCCGCTCCTACGTCACACATCAAGAATGCATAATCGGCATCGCACAATGCCATTAAAACTATTGAGTAGTGTTTCTTGTAGTTAAAAAACTCTGACCCAGAGTGTTGTGGAGACTGAATCATAATATGTTTTCCATCGAGGGCGCCTATGCAATTTGGGAAGTTCCACTTATCTTCGAAGCCCTTTGCTACTCTTAAGAAAGTAGTGTTTTCCAAACTTGGAAAAACCTTTTTCCAAAGAGCTCTAGTGATGACTTCAGTTGTTTCGAAAAGAATATTATGAACGACAGAAGCCGAACACTTGTAACAAATCCCTAAGCTCTGTTGAGATTCCCCAGTTGCCAAATAACTATAGAAAATGAGCAAAGTAAGCATAAGAACTTAAGAACTAATTTAAAGTAACTAAAGTAATGACTAAGCGCATTTTCGGACATATAGGTTCTCGTGTGACATATTCCTTTTTTATTTGAGGACCAACAAGAAGCAGAAGTTCTTCCAGCTGTGCAGAAGTAGTCCTCAAATATTTTAAGAACAACAAAGGGTCACTGATAGCCTCAATTTCCCCAAACACTGACACGAATGCACCACTTTCATTTCTTTTGCGAAGGTATGGATGAACCCAAAATCTTTTTTTTTGTTTTTTGGAATCAATTTCGTCTTCTTGAAATAAAAAAGATGTGAGAAGAAGGTTTGATGCCGTTTTCAACTTATCAAAGTCCATTTCAAATTTTTAAAATTGTTTTTTTCAAATTTTTCGCTTTTAAATTAAGAAATAAAATGTCAAAATCAGCTGCGGTAAAAATTATAGGAAGTTATGGAGACGAAAAAGAAACACATAGAGTGTATTCTGTCTCGCTTCGATGTTCAAAATATAGCTGAGCTCTTCTACTTTTCTGCAAATCTGCAAATAAAGACGAATGTAAATCCACCATTAGAATTCATATCGTTACATTTATCTTTTGGTGCAAATGAAGCTTTTACATGTTCAAAAATGTTAAACAAAAATTTTAATGATAGCCAGTAATTTGAAATGTAATAATTATAACCAACTAACTTCCTCCTTCTAACTGAAATGTGTTCTTACCATTATTCCAAAAGCTATTCACCTGAACTACAACTGCATCCAACTTCATTAGTTGAGAAAAATGACGTTTCTCAGCTGACATAAAAAATCTTTCTTCGCTTTTGCTTCCAATTTGTGTGCAATTCCTCAAATTCTCCTCAAACCTGAGTTTCAATGTTTGTGTATTATTTTAATTTTGTTTTTCCTTAAAAATTTGAATAATACAAATAATAAAAAAGCAATACCGATGAAAATACTATCATCCATTTTAAGTTATTAACAAACAATCAGAAAAAGCATTTAAGAGGAAACAGAAAAGAAGAAAAATTAAAACTCGTGTACCTATTTGTATCCCATTAAATGCAAAACTGATGGGATTCCAGTTTAGTTTATGCACAATTACAAAAATAGAACAATCAATTTTTTAATTAAATTGCGTGATCGTAATTAGCAGCAGCAACAGCAATAGCAACGGCAAAGGCAAAACCAACGAACGGCAGCAGCCCACACACCGAGGAACCGACTATAATAAATTATATGACCTTTTTATGTGACGACGCAGTTGAGGTAAATTCAAACTCAAATAGTCATTCGATATCCTCCGTTTGAGCTTGGCTATAAAACACTAGAACATCCGAACACCCGAACACCATCAACCCTACCTACCTACAGTCATGGACACAAAAATCGATAACGCTTTGATACAAAAGAAAATTTTACATCCTGGCAAACAATACGTTCAACTTCGGCCTGGCACAAGGGTAAGTGCAGATGCTTATGATGCTATGCGATAGAATTTGTGTGTTTTATTCTTTTCGTTGCTTTGAAGAGACGTTTTGTTATGCGGGTAGTTATCTATTTGACTTTTATTCAAGGTGAAATTCCATTTCCAAACAAGGAGGATTGATGGAACTCTGCTCGATGATAGCCGAAAAATGGCCAAGCCAATGGAACTGGTGCTGGGGAAGAAATTCAAACTTGAAGTGTGGGAGGTCATTGTCCAGAAAATGGCCCTTAATGAAGTGGCCAAATTTACTGTTGACAAATCGGTAAGTTGTGAGGTTTTTTGAGTCCACTAAAATTCATATTATTCTTCTTTTTTTTTTTCAACAGTTAGTTTCGCAATATCCTTTCATCTCAAAGACTCTTCGTGATGTTGGGAAGAAACAGGAAGAACGGCGGCATTGCTGTGGGATGACACTGCAAAACGAGGGAATCGGTTATAAGGATCTTGACGACCTGTTCTCGAATCCCTCGGACCTGGAATTCATCATTGAGTTGTTCTCAATCGAAATGCCTGAGGATTATGAAAAGGAACGCTGGCAGATGTCCGACGACGAGAAGATGCAAGCTACCCATGACCTTCGCGAAAAGGGCAATCAGTTCTATAAAGAGAAGAACTATACCAAAGCTGAAGAATGCTACTCCCAGGCTATTGGCATCCTCGAGCAACTTATGCTGAAGTAAGTGACTTTTAAACTCAAACTCTAGATCAAATATTTAATTTTATTTTATATTTTAGAGAAAAACCTCACGACACAGAATGGTATGAACTAGCCGCCCTCAAAGTGCCTCTGCTCCTCAACTATGCGCAATGCCGCCTCCTAGCTGAGGACTTCTATGCCGTGATACACCACTGCACCGAAGTACTAACCCTCGATTCACAAAACGTCAAGGCATTCTTTCGGCGTGGCAAAGCACATATCGGTGCGTGGAATGTGGACGATGCCAAAAAAGATTTCAACAAGTGCATTGAGCTGGATCCCTCGTTGCGAGGGGCAGCGGCAAAGGAACTCAAAGCTCTCGAAGAAGCACAGAAGAAGATGGACACAGAACAGAGAGCAATAATGCAGAAAATGTTTTAAAGTTCAAACACAACTGAATAATTTATAGTCAAGCGTATTGTGAAACTGTGATGATTTGTTATAAAATGGAGTGTTCCTCTCTTCCTAACACGCACACCAATCCCAAATATTGTGATGTTATTTATCAGCATGCCTTCTCTTTGTTGTGTGTGTGTTAATTTTATTTAATCATTTAATTAAAATATATAAATCCTCGTATTATTGCTTTTGTTTAGAACAAAAAGAGAAAAACTTAAAAAAAAATAGAATTAATCTTCTTTTATTCTCTCCTTTAATTAACAACACCAAAATATAAATAAATATGAATATCCTGATCGTTGGAAAAACTCTGTCCAAAGGAGTTAACTTTTTTTTTGTTTTTTAAAAACCAAATTGAAATAATAAAATGAATTTCTTTTATATAACTCTCAAAGAAAAAGTGTTTTATTTAATTCATTGTTTTTAGTTGTACTTGTTTTAGCCTGTGGGGACGGTAGTGGTAGCATCTGTGATTACTTTTTCCTTCCTTAAATTACTGCTACTAATTCTGAAAGGGTTCAAGGATATCTCAAGAGGTTATTGTCAAAAAACTCGATCGTTCTGGGTCCTCACAGTAGTCAAATTTTGGTTAAAAATAAATAGAGATCTAAGTATTCTTTAAAATGTATTTTATATTGCTAATAAAGTTTCTAGGGGACTTTGGCTGTCGGAACCCTATTGTAGAAACAGAAAAAAATTTGATCAACATCAAAATCAAATCAGAGGAAGAGCCCAAAAGGTCAAAACTTTGAATGAACAGACGCAAGTAAGACTAATTAGAATAACACACAGAGAACTCACAGTTCTCTGCAAGTTGAATAATGAATAGATAGATACCTCGATGCCCTAAAATTGGAGAGCATTGGTATCCGATACACATGTATATATGGTAAATGTAATGTTCTATCATTACCAAACGCAGGAATCTGGGACATTATCTATTGAAGATAAAATACCAAAAACACTTATAAAAGTAAAAGTTAAAGTGAACTTTGTTCGGTAGTCCTATGATGAGTATCAATTTGATAGTCGATAATTTCTATAAATTATTTGATAAGATGGTATTATTTGTATTAACTGGTAAATTGTAGACTGATTGTGAATATTTTTCAAAAGTTCATTGTGAATGAGTTATATTTATTTTGTTTGACGTTAGAACAAATTCTTTGTGCAAAAATGTAAGTTGCTCTTATGGAAAATACTTGGTTTCTTAGGGGCCAGTTATAGCTATCAGTAAAATCCATCAGTAAAATTTGAAACAGGAGGAATTTGAAATTTTTACTGATGAGTGTTTATAGCAATCAGTAAATTTACGTCATTAAATTAAATGTCATTTTGAAGCTTCGCGCCTCAGACAATTTTTTTACTGGTGCTTTCATCAGTAAAGTTTTTAATGATGTGATCGGAATAGTAAAAAATTGGAACACCAACAGCAAAACGAAATGGATTTTTTTTTGGCTTTTGGCAATCAGCTGTTCAGTAAAATGAAATTTCATCATTAAAAAAACTAAAATGGATTTATAAATTAAAAAAAACTTTAAATGCACTGTTTCTTTTTGAAAAGAATACTTGAATATAGGATTCATCTTATTGCATCAATCTTTTGCTAGAAATAAATCTGTAACGTGTTCAAAAACTAAAAACAAAAATTTTACTGATGGATTTTACTGATAGCTATAACCGGCCCCTTAATATGATATTCTTTTATTTAAGAGCAGAATAGTAAGCAACAGAAAACAGATAGAAAAAATGATTGATTTGATGGAAAAGAGTCCTTCTGTTGTAAGGGTAATTCTGAACTTAACCCGAATTAATTCACTTAGGCGCCAGTTATAGCTATCATTGAAATCGATCCGGAAAAAAATTTTAATCGATATTTGACGGTGTTTCCCTTTGATTAAAAATGAAAATTATATACTGATCGATCGGAAATCACACAAAGAATTTTTTTTGAAAAAAAATTGTAATTACGCATTTATTTTTCTCTAAAAATCTCTTTTTCTATTTTCCGAACGGAAATTCATTTTCCTGAACAGCTGATACTTTTATGTTAAAAAGTGAAACGAATCGTTCCACTGATTTGTGTTCTAATTTTACACAATTCCAATGACAGATTTCTGTCAGTAAAAATTTTTCGGTGGCTTTCAATCAGGAAATTTTTTTCAATGACAGAAATTTTTACTGAAAGCTATAAACGACCTGCCAAAAAAAATTCCAATGTTTTTTTTCAATGATGAAAACCAATGATAGCTCTGGCGCCTAAGGGGCCGGTTATAGCTATCAGTAAAATCCATCAGTAAAATTTGAAACAGGAGGAATCTGAAATTTTTTCCTGATGAGCGTTTATAGCAATCAGTAAATTTGCGTCATTAAATGTCACTTTAAGGCTTCGCGTCTCAGACAATTTTTTTACTGTTGCTTTCATCAGTAAAATTTTTAATGATGTGATCGGAACAGTAAAAAATTGGAACACCAACAGTAAAACGAAATGGATTTTTTTCTTGGCTTTTGGCAGTCAGCTGTTCAGTAAAATGAAATTTCATCATTAAAAAAATTAAAATGGATTTATAAATTAAATAAAACTTTAAATGCATTGTTTCTTTTTGAAAAAAATACTTGAATATAGGATTCATCTTATTGCACCAATCTTTTGCTAGAAATAAATTTGTAACATGTTCAAAAACTAAAAACAAAAATTTTACTGATGGATTTTACTGATAGCTATAACCGGCCCCTAAAAATTTTTCGGTGGCTTTCAATCAGGAAATTTTTTTCAATGACAGAAATTTTTACTGAAAGCTATAAACGACCTGCCAAAAAAATTCCAATGTTTGTTTTCAATGATGAAAACCAATGATAGCTATAACTGGCGCCTAAAGTGTATTTTTTAAAACTTTAGGATTATCTACTATTGTTTTTAGAATTCATTGCTCATATTTGTTTTTGATCAAAAACTGAAAACTTGATGATTTTATGTCTTCTAGTTCTTGAGAAAATTACCAAAAAAAATATTTGAATTAAATTATTTTTTGCTTGCTTGAGTATTTACATAGTTTTATTTTGATAGTAATAATCGAATATGGATTAAGGTATACCCGGGGTAAATTATTTGTTCTTAAATCCAGCTTATTTTTAAATGCAAAAGAAACTTTGGCTAGAAGACTTTGTGATTGAATGTGGCAAGAAATTGTTAATTTTTAGCTTCATTATATTTAAAAGTGTGTACTAGTAAAATCCTTCAGTAAAATTTTTGTTTTTAGTTTTTGAACATGTTACAGATTTATTTCTAGCAAAAGATTGATGCAATAAGATGAATCCTATATTCAAGTATTTTTTTTTTTTTCAAAAAAAAAACAATGCATTTAAAGTTTTATTTAATTTATAAATCCATTTTAATTTTTTTAATGATGAAATTTCATTTTACTGAACAGCTGACTGCCAAAAGCCAAGAAAAAAATCCATTTCGTTTTACTGTTGGTGTTCCAATTTTTTACTGTTCCGATCACATCATTAAAAATTTTACTGATGAAAGCAACAGCAAAAAAAAATTGTCTGAGGGCGAAGCCTCAAAGTGACATTTAATTTAATGACGTAAATTTACTGATTGCTATAAACGCTCATCAGTAAAACATTTCAGATTTCTCCTGTTTCAAATTTTACTGATGGATTTTACTGATAGCTATAACCGGCCCCTTATGTAAAGAAAACTTGAAATATATTAGCAAAAATGTAAAACATTTTTTTTTTTTTAAATTTAAATGTAATAAAAAGAGTTCTGATCCAAATAAAATTATACGTTCCAAAAATTATCTTTTTTGAATGTTATAATAATTCTTTTTTTTCGAATTTAAAAACGATGACTATTTCATAAAAGTATTTTGATCATTACAAAACAGTGACCAAGTTTTAACAATTTCACTATAAGTTAAGTTTTTCAAATAAAAAGAAATGGTAAAAGTGTGACATCACCTTAACGTCACACATAACATAACTGTTTATTTCGTCGAGGTGAGTTTGAAAACGTCAACAAAAATTCTGATTTTTAAATCTCTCAAATAGCAAAGATTCGTTTTTGAATTTGTTTATTTAAAAAATTATAATACAAGATCTTTAAATTGTTTTTTTTTTTTTTAAACATAACTTACATTTAATAACGTTTCCATTTAATTTCTTTCTAATATTAAATTATAATATTAAATTTTAATCAAAATCGGCTAAAGGAGTGTTCGCGCCTTTTGTGTTGTGTTTTTTTATTTTTCAGATAAATTTTATTTCAGACTAGAATCATGGATAAGAAAAGCTCTGCGCGCTGTGTAATGGACTGTTCTACATTCAGCCACACGTTCCGCCCTCCAATTGAAAAGTAAGTAGACACAAAATGGTATACTCTTCCTCATTTTAACTAATTTTCGCAACACATTCGAATTCATTTGGTTGTATTCTTATAAGTTTTTTTTATTTTAACTAAATGCAACGTTCTTACTCACACTTCAGGAATTCCAGGAAGGTATAAACCATTCCTGTAAGTACATTATTGTACCAAGGACACGACCAAATGAATTCCAATGTTTGCATTTTTAAACATTTTTGATAGGAAAATACAAACATTGGAACTCACTTGGTCATGGAAACATGCAAGAGCGTTAAAAATACCAACACGACGAAGGAGCTGATTTCTGACTGGTTCTTGAGCTCTTTGCTGTAATTTTCACGGAAATTATTTATCTTTTTTCATAGCTGTCTCACGGCTGACATTTGGGTATTTTTCTTTTAAATTTTTTAAGTAAACGGTCGTATCCTTGATTTTTCATATTATTGCTGCTATAATCAGGACTCTTTACTTTCCAAAGAACCGGATACCTTTTCCCTGTATAGCTCTTCATTCATTATTTTAAAAAAATCTTCAAAATAAATATGCTCTTAAGATTTTTTTTAAATGAGCGGTTGTACAGATTTTCATATTCACGTCACAAAATAATTGACTAAACTGAGCAAATATCAAAATTATTTTGATTTTTACACAGTTAATTGTATCTACAAATCGCACAAACAACCCCATTCACAACACAGACAATCTGTTCAAACCCCAATTTTGCAGTTATTCTGTTTGTGTCGTGATTTTTTTTCGTGGAGCATGAAACATGATTGGAATATTTATTGTCATTGTATTTTAGTGTAATATCCAGCTATATATTTTTTATAATTGTCCACTCAAGTACGTTATTGGGACGCCCGCCAGCCCAAATATGACGGAAATCTAAATATACCCATATAAACCCCCATCATAGTACCAACTCATTCAATTTGTTGATATCTATCAAGTATCTAGTATTTAGTTGATAGGCTAAGATTGGAGCCAAAAATATTTGTATTGTCAAAGCTTCACTTCTTCTTCTCGTGTTTTCTGAAGATACCAATTTATCATTCTCATTAACATAATTTTTTTAAAATAATGTGCATGATGAATTACAGACTGTTCCTTAAAAAGACGAGAAGAGTCTTTTAAAACTGATTAAAGCTTCTACTGAACACTGAGAACAAATGAACTAATCTTTCAAAACCATAAATCCCTTGAAGAAAGTTGTATTTAGCCGTTTATTAAAGAAATCGTTAATTCACTTACGATTTCCTTTGTTTTTTAATCAGAAATTCAGCTTTCAGTTTTTCAAAAGCACTACGATTATACTTTGCCTTTCAGAATACAATTCTTCTCATACATTAACTAATAAAACAAATAGTTTCTCTTGGAATGAAGAAATATCACTCCCTTAAAACAGTTGCCTTTAATCAACATCTAATAAGTATAAACTTTCCAATGTTAATAACCTTGTTCAATTTGTTTTTGTATTAATATTTTTCTAAATGACTAGATAAGTTTTTTGTTTTTGTTTTTGTTTTTTTTTTTTTGTGAATGTAATGTTGTCTTTCATAAAAGCGAAAAACAAAACAATTAACAAATAATAAATATACATAATAATCATACAAAATAAATGTTCTACACTTAATCAATAAATTATAACAAAATAATTCAAAAATAGTAGGTATCCATTGCATTAGCTAAATTCTTCTGGAATTAACATTTTTCATAATTTGTTTTCTTCTTTTAATTGTAATTGTCCTTAATAATTTGATATGTCGTTCATATTTTGTAACACTAAGTCTCCTTCATCGTTTAAGAGTAAATTTTCAACTTGTTCATCTGAAAGATGATCTTTGTCTGACCTGAAATTATTTTAATCGTTATTTTAATAATAATTGTTTTTTGAAGAAAAAAGAAAACTAACCTTGAGAAGAGGAAAAAATCACTATTTTCATTATTCATCTCCGACTCACTATTCCGTCGCTCCAAACTCTTTCCAACTCGTTGCATTCCAAAAGTGAACACATCCTTGACCTTGTCACTGGCATCGATCAACAAATCTAGGCTCTGTCTCCGTCCCGAAGTCTTGAAACTACTCGATCTTGAGATCCATGTGGTTATGCCGCCTGTTTCTCCAGCAGCACGTTTCTTATCATCGACATTATCGTCGATGTTGAATACCGTAGTGCAGGTAACCTTTCGCGTTTCATCGCACGAAGAAGTCTCACTTCCAGTTGGTGTATGATCATCGATCAACCCACTAGCTAGACCACCACCACTGCCCGAATGATGAGAATAGCTGGAACTGGTGCTACCCGAATTCGACAGCCGGATTTCAGTCCATTGCTCTATGTCATCGTTTGTTATTATCGGTGAAGTAGTAACCAATTGTTGGCGGGCAATTGTCGAACACAAAGTGTCACTCGAAGACTTTGGTATGTCTCCATAGCCTGTCGACGCTGGCGGGAATCTTAAAACGGACTCAAAATCTTGCAGTAGATGTGGACAGTCGTGTTGGTCGGGATACTTTTGTCGAACTGGACTGGATTTTGTGCTCAATTTTGGAGGGATATCCAGATATTCATCACATGACTCAATGCGACAAGGAAATGGCGAAGTGACAACTTCTTGAGCATTCGACTCTGCAGCCATTTTTTCTATTTGCATGATTTTGCGCTTTTCCTGTCGCATTTTATGAATCTCTTCAGATATTTGTTCTAGATTCTTTAATGCATCATTATACGACATCTTTGCTTCGGCAACCCGACTTTCTAGACTGGTTATTCTCTCCTTTTGGGTTTTTAGTAGTCCATTGTAGTTTGCTCGAGTTTCATAGTAAGGTCTTAAAATGTAGTTAGAAATATTTATTTATATTTATTAAACTATTTTTCACACACCTAGGTACACACTTATGTAACATCAGTTAAACAAACACAAACAAACATCTACAAACAATAAAACGTGTGTCTACTTACAAAATTAATAAATCATGTTGGTATGCCAATAAATTGATTAAAAGAAGTTTTCTTCGAATGTTGTAACTAAAATAATATAAAAAAATAATAAATAAAAATAAAATATAACTAAACAAAAATTAACAAGGTTTTTGTTCCAACTTGAAACATTTTTAGTCAGGCATAAAATCCATAAGTCAAACCCACCTCGAAGCCTTTATGGCACCTTTAAGCTGTGATTGCAGTTTAGCAACACGATTATTGGCAACTTCTTGTTTAAGTTCACACATCTTTAGGATATTTCGTGTTTCAGTGCATTCAACTTGAGACTGATTCACGCGTCCAGCCGCATGACTCAGCATCTCTTGGCAGGCAGTATCTAATGTAGATTTTTCTCCCAATCCCTGTTCGGCCAGATAGACCATTTCTTTGGCGGCTGCATGAACGGATTTAGCTTTTTCAAAATTACAAGCTGCTTGTTGTGTTTCTTTTGAAAGCTACTCAATAAAAGGGGAGTAGAAAAATTATTATTTGTGAAGATTTTGTAAGATTGAACAAAGTACCTGCGTGGCGTATAATCGTGCTTCATAGTAAGGCTTGGCTGTTTGAATGGAATTGCTAAGCTTGTGGGCGGATTGCTTTATTTTTTCAACACTTTCGGCTAGAAGTTTTTTGAATTCACATTTGGCTTCCTGAAAGTTAACATATTTGTGTTAATTTAGTATTTTAAATGCTGAACAAAAGAAGAGAGGGATACATATAACTGAAGAAAACTTTATATTTAAAAAACTTTAAAGAAAGACATGAGTCTTAACTCAAGGACAATCGATAAGTTATAACTACTTTTTAAGGTTGTAAAGCCTTCTTTTCTTCAAATGTTTTTGAATCAGTAAAGCAATATAGGAGTTATGTAGGAGTACCAGAAATATGAAATTTTTCCCCATACTACAATATTTTTAGCAATTAAGTCATCTCTAAATGTTTCCTCAACTTTTTCTATGCATATATACGACCCTATAAATCATAGCATTTACAGTCGAATTAATTAGCTTAATTGGGTGAAGAAAAAGAGTTAATTTGGATTAATTTAGGGCGTTCTAAAATAGACCTAAGCGAGAGGTCTTGAAAGTCTTAAATTTTGTATACTCTACATAATCTTCTTTTCTATACAGATGGATCAAAAACGAACGAAGGGGTTGGTGGAGGTGTGTACTCTGAACGACTGAATTTAAGTCTCTTATTCCGCCTTCCAAATCATTGTAGCGTGTTCCAGGCGGAACTTTTGGCGATAAAAGAAGTCTTGTCCTGGCTTAAACAAAACGTGATATCAACATCTGATATCCGTATCTTCTCAGATAGTCAGGCCGCTATCAAATCTCTGGATTCTGTCTCTACAAACTCTATTACAGTCCATAACTGTCGATCATCTCTAATGGAGATAGCACAACAGTTTAAATTCACATTTGCTGAGTGCCGGGCCATACAGACATTCCAGGTAACTGTAAGGCAGATGAACTCGCCAGGAACGGTACAGTACAGCCCATCCTACCACGTTTGGCACGTACAATCGCTACTTGTAAACTGTTGCTAATGCAAGACGCTGTGAGGAGGGCAGGCACCAGGTGGAACAACATCACAACGTGTCAAGTCACAAAAAACATTTGGCCAACACTGGATTTAAAACGTTCAAGGTGCTTGCTCTCTCTAAGCAGATCGCATATAAGCTCTATAATAGGTGTCATAACCGGACACTGTCTAATAAGAAAGCACGCCACGAGATTAGGCGTATTCTCAAATGATTTCTGCAGAAGCTGTATGGACGAGGAAGAGGAGGAAACAGTTCTTCATCTTCTCTGCACATGCCCTGCTCTGTCGAAAACGCAAGAATTACCTAGGATAATTCTTCTTTAACGATCTAAACGATCTAAATCATATCGGCATAATCAGCCACTCACGTTTCGTAAGAAACTCAAACTGGTTCCATTGAGCTTAGGAAGAAACCTCAAGATTCATGTGGTATCACAATGGGCCATTAAACTGGCCTGAGTGTGTCTGTTTCCATCTTGGACAGCCACTATAACCTAACCTAACCTAACCTAACATAATCTTCTTTCACAGCTTTTTTTGGATTCTCTTTTAGTAAAATTATGGAAAATTTCGAACTGCTCAAAATAGTCGAATATTGAATATTCAACGTTATTATTTGTATAGACTTTTATCGCCGAGTCAATTTTTAATTTGATAACAGAATAAGAGAAAATAAATCGGGAGGGCTTATCTCTCGCCTTCTTTTGTGCTGTTTTTTTTTTTTCTTCGCACATACTCGATCTAATTAAGAGATTGCAAAAGGTATGTGATGTGACCTGGTGTAAATGTGTATAATTTTAGAGATAGTAATAAAACGTTTGCAAGCAACGTTCCAAAAAATACGTTACGTTTTCGAACAGTTTCGGCTTTTTTTAATAGACCTCAGAGGTAAATACGGCGGCGCGCGTCTGATTAAATATGATGAATGATTCCCATTCTAATAAAAGGGTTCAAGAATTTTGCTAAATTACTTCTAAACTTCGACAAACAATCGTTTAAAACATCATGATGTTTCTTTTGCTCGTTTGTGTTTAAACATGTATGTACATCTACTGAATTAAATTCTTCCATAAAATTGCATTCCACAGAACATTTTTGATTGCTTGATATGAAAGCATGCGCCAGTTGTTTTTTAGTTGGTGATCATTTAATAACATTTCTTAGTTTTAATAGAATGTAAAACTCATATATTGTAATAAAGAAATTTATCTAATCTAATCTAATAACATTTTATGAATTTTTTTAACAGTTTCCCCTAGTTTATCTGATTGTACAATTCTTTAAATGTCTGTCATCCAAATTTAAGCCATTGAAAATGTTAAACCATCTTTTCGCAGAATTGAAACTATTTATACCTTAATCTTTTTTGGACTTAAGCCTTTTAAGCTGAAATACAGTATCACACAGTATAATTATTATGATGAATAGTAGGGTTGAGTTCAATGAAGGGGGTAGACAGAGCGTATTAATGCACTTCACATTCGCTTAGTGCGGCTAATGAATGAAAATCTATACTTCACAGTACAGAAAAAATTCCTAGAAACGCAAATATTGCTGTTTAAGGTGAAAATTGTATAAAAATATTTCAGTAGAGCATAGTCCGTCGAAAAACTGTACAAAAGAATGAGGCATAAATATTGTGAAGATGTTCGAGTGAGAGAAACCAACACGGTTACCCTCCATTGGGTTCCAGGGCACTGTGACATTGACGGAAATGAAAAAGAGGATGTGAGGACGAGGAGACGGAGGAATATACATTTTACTTTCTATGCGAATTCCGAAGCCTTTCCAAAAGAAGAATGGTTCAGGTAGGCACCCTTAACCTAAGATGTTTTTTCGGGCTTTACTGATGCATCAACTCGTTAAACTTAACCTAACCTAAGGAGCATAATTAACTTTATGGAGAATTAGCTCAAAATTGCCATTATCCATACGTTATATCGGATACGTCTGGTATTTTCTTTAAATTCGAAACTACATATCATTTAGGCTGAGACGTTGTTTTATAGCAAAACAATAATTGAAGACCTTGCATCTATAACTATTTTATTTGGATGACTCCCTACATATGAAAACATTCGAAGATTCCAACAGTTTTCTAAATATGCCATATTTAAGAGTAAAACACAATAGTTAAGAAGATTTTTGTTGCTTTCACACGAAAATGTAAGAAAATGTTTTGAAACTTAGCTTTTTTCCAAAAAGAGTATATTCTTTTTTGTTGCCATTTCTATTAACGCGAAAAACGCTACAAAAATTCAAAAACCCAAAAAATGAAAAAGAATTTTCTGGCTTTTTTTGATGTTGTTTCTTGTCGGACTCAATTTTTGGGATTCTATTATTACTATCGCTATCAGTCTGCTTACTCTTAGATTGGAGCTGATGCTAGAAAATATTTTGATCTTAAAGGAATCAACAAAACTTAAAAATTGTAGAGAGGAAAATGTTTGGTTCTTGAATTTTAGGAAATAGGTGCATTTGAGTACATAATTTCTCTGAATATAAAATAAAAATAAATTAAGTTAAATAAATAAGTTGGGAAGTAACTTTTGTGTGGCAGTCACAAATTACACGTTTCAGAATCTCTTTTCACTTCAGTTCTCAAGACATTTAAAGCTTTTATAACAATAGATTTGAAACGTGCATTCTGTTTTTCAATTAGCAATTAGTTCAACAAAAGTGTCACTTTTGCTGTTTTTGGGACATTTATATTCTTGAAATTCGTGTTTTAATTTTAGTTCCAGAACATCTAAAGCAAATTCACTTCAAAAAGTAGATTTTTTTAATTTTTTAAGATCTTAAAACTTTTATTAAACAGAAAATCAATTTTGAAAGAAATATAATGCACGACTGTGTCACTAGGACTTGCTAATTTCTTCAAAAAATTTGTTTAAAAATATTTCCTATATTTTAAGATTTAAAAATGTACCTTCAAAAAAAGTTTTTCACAAAAACTTAAATGCCATTTTATTTCTCAAAAAACCTAGATTTACTTAATTATTGTTCGAAAATCATTAGAGCTGTTTTTTTTTAATTTTAATTAGTATCTAAATCTAAATCTATAGGTTCATTTTTGAAAAAATCGAATTTTCCATTTTAAACCGAAAAAAATTGTATTTTTAGTATTAAAAAATTAAAAAAAAACCTTAAGCTAATCGGCTGAAAACCTTAATTTCAATCGGCACAATGTTTTAGGCTGTAGGGGCCAGAACAGTCATGGCTCTTACGACCCCCCCCCCTGAATCCGCCATTAATTGATTGGTACCATTTCATTTTAATGTATTCCTGAAGTAATACATAAGTCCAAGAGTTTTATTTTGATTTTCGACAAAAGTTAAGTTTGAACTTGCCCCCCTTTTGATGAAATTATATATGAATTTACTCTATAAATGACTACCAAAATAAATAAATTAGGTGAGGCAACAGTTTGTAGAGAACTAGGGCATAGTGGCTTACAACTCTCAATCATTCCTGTGAGCGAGTAATGTTGTAAGAGATGGAGGGGACCTACAGTTTTATTACACATCCGAACGGCAAATTCAAGAAAGCACTTTTCATGACAAGAACTACTCTTGGAGGATATATCAATGGGCAGGTTCAGACAACATAAGGGACTTCATTTGCAGTCAACTTCATTCTTTAAACGTAAATTTTGGCCAAGGCAACTAGATAGTTTTTCAAGTGTCATGAAATTAAAATTCAGAACTTTACTTCACAAACCTCTACTTCAA